>CM057451.1:320747500-321384583 GCA_016271365.2 Neoceratodus forsteri
CTTTAAAGTAAAGTCAGACGCCACCTTAGGAAGGAACTTAGGACTGGTACGTAAAGACACCCTGTCTTTGTGAAAATTCAAATAAGGAGGCTCACACATGAGTGCCTGAAGCTCAGAAATCCTTAAGCAGAAGTAATGGCAACTAAAAATAATGCTTTCCACGACAGAAAGTCCAGCTCACAAGTCGCGGCTGGCTCAAACAGAGCCAAAGTAAGTTTCTCTAACACAAAATTCAGATCTCAAGTTGGGGCTGGATTGCAAATGGGGGGCTTCAAATGAAAGATGCCAAGAACATATGGGACACATCCAGCTGTGCCACTGTATGGCCGTCAACAGGCACGTGAAAGACCAAAATGGCCGACAGGTGCACCTTAATGGAAAAGTACTGCAACCAGGCATCGAACAGGGAGCGAAGTTACTCCTGAATCTGATTCACTAGACAGGTAAAGGGCTCCAGATGATGAAAAGCAGCCCACAAGGCAAAGCGCTTCAACTTCATGGCATAACTGGCCCTGATAGAGGGTTTTCTAGCAGCCACCAGGATATCAAAAGCAGACTAGGTGGGCCGTAGGCCCTTATCCGCCGTCAACATCTATGTATCTATGCATCAGCCACCTTCTGAGAAACTCCAAACCTCGCTATGGCTATGTCTTCAGGAGCCATGCATGAAGACAAAGAGACTTGAGATCTGGATGGACTGGAGTGCCCTGCTCCTGTGACAGGGAGGTGGGGGCACAGGGGCAGAGGTAGAGGAGATTCCACTGCCAGCTGTTGCAGTAAGGGGAACAGAAGGGAGCCACAAGGAGCAATGTGGCTCCTTCCATCTGAAGGTTGATCAGAACCCTCTGGATTAAAGGAAATGGAGAGAAGACATAGAGAAACCTCCCTTTCCAAGAGAGGGACAATGCTTCTCAGCAGAAAACTCCAGGCCCTGGAGCAAGCGAGCAGAAACGCAGTGGTTTTGCATTGCATAGGGATGCAAAAAGGTCCAATTCTGAAGGGCCCCACCTGTTGAACAGATCCTCTACTACCGAGGTTAGCAGCTACCACTCGTGCATCTGGCATTGTGAGCGGCTAGGCCTGTCCGCCAGGGCATTTTGGATGCCTGGAACACGGATGGCCAACAGCTCTAAACTGTGTCCTAGAGCCCAGTACCAGACCCTCATCGCTTCCCGAGAAAGAGGGTACAAGTGGGTCCCTCCTTGCTTGTTGATGTAGTTGACTACACTGATGTTGTCTGGCTACACTAGCAGATGGCCAGGGAACAGGTGGGTCTGGAAGGCCTGTAGAGCAAACAGAATGGCCCTCATCTCCAGGACACTGATGTGGAGGGTGGCCTCCACTGCAGACCACATCCCTGGAGTCTGAGGCCCCAGATGAGCTCCCCAGCCCAACCCCGAGGCATCCATGGTGAGACTCTGCTAATGGGGAGGAATGAGGAAGGGAACCCTTTCAATAGGTTGCTGGGTTCCATCCACCACAGCAGCACCTTTTGGACCAGAAAGAAAACTAGAACTTGCTGTTCCAGGTCGTCGGTGTGTTGATCCCACAGGACCCTCGGTGTTCACTGGGGAATCCGCATGTGCAATCTGGCTAGGAGCACCATAACAATGGCCACAGCCATCAGGCCCAAGAGCCTCAGGAAGGTTCTGGCTGAGACATATCAGCTGCTGTACAGCAACTAAGCCTGACCTATCAGGCAGTCCACCCTGTCCCACAGTAAAAAGGTGAGGCCCTGAGCTGTGTCCAGTATCGTCCCAATGTTCTGAAGGTGTTGACGGGGGTCAAGACTTACTCGGGCATATTGACAGTGACTCCCAGGGTAACGAAGAAAAAATTGCTCACCATAGTAATCTTGTTTTTCCCCAAGGGAATCTTACTGTATTCTGACTTATGCAGTATGGTCTCACCAAAAGACTGCCCCCGGAGTCAAAATGGTTAATAGAACCTATGCTAATCATGGAACGTTGGGCTCGAGCTCGGTTTTCAAACCACTGTCCCTGGTAAACATTCTACAACTGTTAGATTCTTATGGAGCAAAGCTAATAGCAAGCTACCTAAACTATACTAATAATTAACAACACCCAACACCAACTATTCCCTTTTATTTAAAAAAAATGTGGGCCACACCAAGACTCAAGTCACTAAGCACTAAAAAGAAACACCCACAGGATCTGAACAACAAGAACAGCTGTGCTGCTGTGCCTATAGGTTCTAGCAGGGGAGGAAGGGTGGGAGTTCAGAATACAGTAAGATTCCCTTGGAAGAAACAAGATTACTATGGTAATTTTTTCTTCAAACCCCAGGAAATCTTACTATATTCTGACTTATGCAGACTACCCAAGCAGTACCTTTGGAGGTGAGAAGAGAACCTATTTAGGAAACAGGGTCTGCAATACTGCTGTGCCAAACCTGGGATCACTTCTGACCTGGGTATCCAGGCTGTAGTGTTTGGTAAAAGTGGGAACTGTTTTTCAGGCAGCTGCTTTGCAGATTTCTAACAAAGGGATATCTCTCACAGCTACAGAAGCAGCTGTACCACTTGTAGAGTGGGCCTTGAAGCCTACAGAAGGCTCTTTACCCACCTTGCTGTAGCAAAGTTGGATACAGACAACAATCCAATAGGCAATGGTCCTCTTTAAGGTGGGTTTGCCCTTACCCATAAGTCAGGAAAAACTGGGTTCTATACTGCCTGTGTCCCTTCATGTGATCCAAGTAGCAGCTATAGCTCTCTTGACAGCAAGACTATGCAGCCTGCATTCCCCTGAACTGGTATGATCAGTGAAGAAAACTGGCAAAGTCATGAACTGATTAAGGTGGAAGTCTGAAACCACCTCAGGGAGAAACTTCCTGTTAGTCATAAGGACTTCCTTGTCCCTGTGAACTGCTATGTAGTCTGGCTCTGTGTACAAGGCCTGGAGCTCACTGATTCTCCTGGCTGAGGTGATGGCTACCAGGAACACTGTTTTCCATGTCACATACTTAAGCTTTGCTGAGGGCATGGGTTCAAATGGTGGTTGCATTAGCTGGCCAATGCATATATATTAAGGTTCCATGCAGGAGTGGTTTCCCTGTGAGGGGGATGCAAGTGCAGTAGAGCCTTAAATAACTTTCTGAATACCTGGTTGGCAGCCAGGGATGCCCCTTTTTAAGCAGAGACAGCTGCTAAGTGCACCTTAAGGGTGGAGGACTGAAGGCCTAGGGAATGCAAGTCTACTGGTAAGCCAGCCTGACGGTGGTCTATCTGTCTCCGTCACTGCACCAAATCGAAAACATCTTCAATTTAGACAAATAGGTCTTTCTGGTGGATGTCAAGGGAGCATATCCAGTCTCCCTGAAGCAGCAGTGGCAGCAAGCCCTGTAGGGTCACCATCCTGAACCTTTTGTACTGGATGAAGGAATTCGGGTCTCTCAGACTCAGAATGGGCCTCAAATCCCCTGTGGATTTGGGAACTAGCAAGAAGTTGGAATAGAATACCCTATTTCTCTGGTTCATGGGGACAGGTTCTATTGTCCTTTTTTGTAACGAAGTGCGGATTTACCCCCAACAGCACCAGAATGTGAGCTGGAGGGTACTAAGACTGAACTGGGGGTGACTCTGGGGAAAACTCTAGAAGCTCTAGAGTGTGGCCTTGCTCTATAATCTGTAACACCCATGCATCTGTTGTGATCTCCCACCGCTTGTCTAGGTGGAGGGAGAAGCGACCCCCAGCCACCACCTCCCGAGGACATCGGGAGTGGGTGGGTGGGTGGTAAGCACTCATGCTAAGGTACCCACTGTGCCTGGGGCAGCAGACCCTCCTCTGGGGACTTTTGCAGTGGTGGGAGCAGGGCCAGGCAGGGATGCTGCTACCAAACGCTTTGTTTGGAGTCTGGTGCGCTGCTTAGGTTTGCCACAGACATGACAAAAGGGCACCCTCTGCATACTTTTGGGCTGGGTGTGGTACAGGTAGTGGACTTGACCGCAGGGTTCTGCCCAGGGCCTGCAGGTCAGAGAGAATGTCCTGCAAGTCTGTCCCAAAGAGTTTATAGCCTCTGAAGGGGGCATTCGTCATTGACTGTCAAATGTCGGAGGCAAACACGGGGACCCTATACCAAGAGTGTTGCCGCAGACAGATACATGCTGCAGCTGCTCTCGCAGAGGTATCAGCCACATCGTAAGCTGACCGCAAGAGAAACTTGCCTATATCTGCCCCTGACTGAAGAGTCAGGAAGAGCTCTTGCCTCTGAGTACCCTCTGGGAGGGCCTCAGCTGCTGCCTTGGCCTTTCTCCAGAGAGTGTTTTGATACCTAACCATGTGGGTTATGTAGTTCATGACCCTAGTGGACAGGGTGGCAGAAGCAAATGTCCATTTGCCTATAAGGTCCAGCTTTCTGGATTCCTTCTCCAGAGGAACACAGCTGAGATGTTTAGGTCTTTTAGTCCTATCATGGGCGGCCCAGATAACCACAGAATCCACTTGCAGTTGTTCCACATAGAAAAGCTTCCCTGATGGAGCCTGATATAATTTGTGGGCCTTCCTGGGCATAGCCGCGACCAGGTTAGGCCTGTACCAGGCAGCCATGCTGGCATCCTCAAAGGCCGCAATCAAGGGAGGGATTATGACTGGAGGAGAATCAGGCAGCTCCAATTACTCCGTGGAGATTCTTCCAGATGATGTCCTCCTTCTCTGCATCAAACCCATGGCAGTCTGAAGCAGTTTCATGACTGCAATGAAAGAGGGGTCATCGGGGGGATCTCGGGGTGTATTTAGAGGAGTCCTCCCCCCAGAGGAGATGGCAGACAAAGAGGGAGTGGAGCCGACGGCTCCGTCCTCATAGTCCTCATCCTGGGGGAAGAGATCAGTATGATACTCATCCTCGTTGCCAGGGTCTGAAGGGGGGGGACCAATAATGTGGAAGAGCGAGGATGAGTCGGGGAGGTGTCGATTGGGTGGGGGCGGTCAGGCCTAGTAGGCCCCAGCATCATTAGCCTCACTGGAAGGCTAAGACAATGCATAAAGTCCCAGATAGAGTATGACATGATTTGGACATCAATGATAGGCATCAACGGTGCAGGCTCGGGACTACCTGAGATGATGAAAGGACTGTGCACCCATCAACGAAGTGGTCTGGGGCAGTGACAGGGGAGATTGTGTCCCCCCACGTCGAAGCAGAACCCGCAGTGAAGGACACGAGCACTGCCAGGGAAGACTGGAGCCCCAAGGGCACCAGCCCACCACCGCCTAAAGTCGAGCTGGCAGAGAGATCTAAAGCAATGTCCAAGGGCATCGCAGAGGAAGGGAGAACCCCAGATGGCGAAAGGTCAACGCCGGCCCAGGTTTAGACCGGCAGAGCTCCCTGGCTATGGACCCGTGGAAAAGAAGGTGCAGAACAGCAGGGGCTGTGCGGTTGGTGGGGGCGGAAGAAGACCCGACGCTAAAGACCCCACTCCCACCAAGCACAGACTGGGAGGGGGAGCTGCAAATGCTGACCCTGAGGAGGAAAGGGTGCAAGTTGCAGAGGAGGTCATTGCCGAGGCTGTCAATGACCTAGCCGCAGTCAGCGCCCTAGGCAGAAACCACAAACAAGCCGAGGGGCACTGGTCCCTCTCCCCAGTGTTTGTGCTTCCCAGCTGATTTGTCCTGGGCCTTAGAGAGCAAGTTCTTATTTTAAAAGTTCCTGCTCACTCAACCATATTACATAGCTTACCTGGCCTGTAGTCCATTGCCATGTATATGTCCATTTATTTCTTCAGTTTTAAAAAGTTATAGCGCTAGTAAACTCACCCCCGGCCACCACAGCCATAAACGGAGCCACTTCCGTAAGCGGACAACACCCCCATGTAGGCACAAGCAGACCCTTTTTGTGAGGTCATAAAATAAACACCCTGTGTGCGTGCCCCATTCAGTTCAATAGGGGTGACTTTTCTATACATTTTAGTAGCATACAGAGTTGGGATTTTAAGAAATCAAGCGACGCTCGACTAACAGGGTCCTTGTTAATCAGGTGGTGGCTCTGATTTCTTAAAATCTCAACTCCATATGCTACTAAAATTAGTAAAAATCACCCATTGATTTCAGTGAAATCGGCATGGGCTGATCATTTTAGACCTCACAAAAGGCTTGTGCGATGGGCTATGTCGTCGGTTGCAGAGTGGCTCCGTTAAGACTGTGGTGGCTGGGGAAAGTTACTGTGCTTTAAAACTGAAGCTGAAATGGTAGTGTGCGTAACCGTGGACTCTGAAGAGAAAGTGAGCTATGTAATATGATCGAAGGCAGGAACTGAAACCTGCTCTTTAAAAGGAGTGGAAGCCCATGGACAGAACCAGGGAAGCAGAGGAGCTTCTGGCCTGGAACTCCGTTTCCATCTCCTTTACCTTCTTTTCTAGGAAGTAGTTTTCAAGGCCCTTCTGTTAGCGTTGCCCAATCGCCTGGTTGAATTTGCAGCAGGCTTCATAGGCCTTCACGTCGTGGTCCGGGCTTAGGCAGCGGATGCAGACATCGTGGTCATCCTTGTCTTAGATCTTCTTTCTGCACTCACAGGAACAAAAGAGTTTTTCGGGATCGGCAGGCATAAAATAAAAGCATGAAAATCACTTTAGGGTAAAGTAATTAGGCTAACTAGGGTAAGAAAAGAAAAATGGGAAAGCAGGGAAATTTTTGGCGGTCGACTGAAGCAGCGGTGCCTCCATGGGATCTGATGTGAGATGGTCGACGGCAGGAAAAGAACTGAGGAGGGCGCAGGACCGCCCACATATATATGGGAGGAGCGACATTGCCTGACATAGTCATGGGCAGCCCCCACTGACAGCTAGCTAGAAAAGTTTCCATGTCGTCCTAGTGCCTAACCGCTATAGTTCCAAAGGTGTGGCTTGCTGCAAGAGATATCCTCGATGAAGATCTGTTATATAGATACTAGCAGTACACCTCTGGTTATATATAGACACTAGGTAGGTATAGTTTTATAGTTCTGTTTACTCTGTCACTTTTTTATGGGTTCTTGTTTCTGTTACAGGGACCATACCAACCAGGACTCCTGATGAACTTTTTGCACTCCGCGGTTGGTCACTGGACTCATGCTCTGGACTCAGTTTTACACTGTAACCCAACTGGGCAGAACACTGTTACTTCACTTCTAATGCATGCTGCAGCTACCCACCAATGGCACCAAACTCACTGGCACCACCTTAGTTATATCTAAGTTCATTTATAATGATGCATTTGACTATATGCTCAGTGTGCTGTCTTGCATCTACTTTTCCATCTCTGTAATTGCTGTATTGTTGTTTTGTTGCTTCAATAAAACTGATTTACCTCAAAAAAAAGTGCGTCACCAGGAAAGAACCCCTAAAGCAAATGTCCAGGCACCCCAGAAGCTGGATCTGCCCTTCCCCCTCCAAAAAAATGTTAATTATTAACAAGGCAAGACAAGGGTTTCTACCATCAAACCTCTCATGAGAAAAAGACTCTACTTTACATCTTATGTCCATCTTTTGGTTGCACTAGACCACCTAACCTCCAGCACTTCCCTTGCTCGCTGTGGGGAATCATTTATCCTAGGCGACTTCAATATAAATTGGTTGTCACCTAAAACTACCAAAACTAAAAATGAAATAGGAGCCCTAAACTTCTCCCAACTGATCTCCGAACCCACCCACCCAAACCACAAGACACAACAATAGACTGGGCCCTTACCTCCAACCCCCACCGTGTCATCACCTCTGGCATCCTCCCCGATGCTCTCAGTGACCACAACCCAATATTCATAGTTAGGAAAATCCACAGAAGTAAATCGCCACACACACAAAACCATAGAGCTACGCTCTTTCAAGTCTCTTGACCTTGAACCTCTCGAGTAACCTTGCCACTTCTGACTGGTCCCCCCCAACCTTCTTCCCCTCAGTTGATAAGGCCCTTGCCTACTTCAAAGAAATCTTTCTTGTAAACTGGATCGCCTTTGCCCCACTCAAACAAACCAGAGTCAGAGGTAACCACTTACCTTGCATAACCCCTGAACATCTGGCCTGCCTCAGTGCTAGAGATCGAGCCTGGAGCTACCCAGCATCCTAGTGACCTCGCGAACTTCCGCATGCTCAGAAACACATGCATCAGGGCTACAAAGTTAGCCAGGTCCAAATATTTCAAATCTGCCTTCATCACCAACACAAACTCCCCTTCAAAGTTCTGGAAGGTGGTGCACACCCTATTTACCCCCTCATCTCACTCACCACCCCCAGTACTTAAAGTAAATAGCTCACTAGTGTCCGACCCACCAGCTGTAGCTGCGGAATTTACTCCTACTATATTTCCTGCGTCACTGGGCTACTGAAATCCCTCCCCACCTACCCTTCCACCTCCCGACCCTCTTTCGGTGTGCCCCCTCCACCACCCTCCTCTTTCGCTACTGTAACCCCAAACGATGCCTTAAGTGCCTTCCTCACCATCAACCCCTCTAAAGGTGCCTCCCCTGGTGGCCTTGACCCAAAACTCCTCTCCCCCTGCTTGGCATTGCCTACCCCCCAATAATCCTAAAGCTCTTATTCTCTTCTGCCTCAGTCCCTCTTCATGGAAACATGCTGTGGTCCTCCCTCTACCCAAAGGGGGTGACTCCTCATCCCCTGGCAACTATTGACCCATTTATCTCCTCCCTACCTTGCCAAACTTAAAGAACACATTGTCCTCTCCCAACTCACCTCTTTTCTATCTGACACCTCCTTTTCCACCCCTTTCCAGTCTGGTTTCAGGAAAAACCACTCAACCACCAACTCTCTCCTACGGCTCAGACTCCATCCTAACTGGGATGGACAAGGGACAAATTACCTCTGCCATTTTTGTCGACCTGGCCAAGGCCTTCGACACCATCTCTCACTCCCTTCTCCTCAACTCACTCCCAGTAGCTGGCCTATCTCCCTCCACCACAAACTGGTTCAAGGCCTACCTTATTGGTAGAACCCAATCAATTGAGATCTTGGTTGCCACTTCCCCTACGCTCCCAATTAGCTATGAAGTCCCCAAGGGCTCGGTATTAGGGCCCCTCCTATTCTCCATCTTCTTAAAACGACCTTCCCTCTGTTTGCTCCCCATCCTCTGCTATACATATGTCTGCTGATGATACAGTCCTGTATCCATTTGGCTCAGGTTCAGCTCTGGTTTGCTAACTTTTCCTCAATGCCAAAAAGACTTGTCTCCATGACCTTTGGCACAAGACAGAGACTCTCTAGGCTAGTAGGCTTCTCTCCCTACCCACTTTTCACACCCTTGAGGGGACTTTACCTGAGGACACATCCTCCTTCAGGTACTTAGGTGTTTGGTTGGACAACACCTAAAATTTCTCTGGACATATTGACGCCATCCAGAAAAAAAACTGCACCCCAAGCTTGGTGCCCTGTTCAGGAACCACAGCTGCATCCCTCCTATGGCTAGGCATGGACTTGTTCAGAAGATGATGCTGCCCATTTTCAAATACTATGACATAGTCTATGGTGCTGCTACTAAGTCCTCCCTGGCCAGACTGGACACCCTCTTCAATTCCTTCTGCCACATTGTCCTGGATGCCCCACCACTGCAATCTTTATCGCACCCTATCCTTCCCCTCTCTTACAAATAAGAGACTCTCCCACTGTGCTAAATTCACCTCCAAGCACTGGTTGGATGAGCTCCCTTCTTACATCACCTCCTCTTTTACAACACCCCCAACCCTCCCATTCCCTTAGCTCAACCGACTCCGGTACCCTGGCTGTCCCTCCAGATCCACCCAAAATCGCCAATCCAGTTACTCTCACCGCCTCCCAAAATCTGAATCCTCTAAAACTGGCACTCATCCTCCGCCTACTCCATCAGCTCTGCCCTCACTAATTACTTTGCACCTAGCTGCTTCTGCCATTTCCCTCCCCAACTCCCTCCTCTAAGCCCTGGACAAACCCTACCCCCCTATCCTCACCTTCATTTTACCCTGTGCACACCCACCCACCCAAAATCTCTAGCCCTCCTCCCCTTCTCCCTAACTGCTCCCCCTTACTGGCCTCCCTTGATCTCTCACAGAATATAAAGGGCCCCAAATGCTCTCCATGGTTCCCTCTCCTACCCCCCCAAGGGGCTTGTATCTCTCATCTACTCCTTCCTTTCCCCACCATCTTAAAGGGGTTTCTGGGAAACTCCCTTATACCCTTTTCTCTGGTCCTCCTAGTCCCCTTGCAGGGTTCTTCACATCCTGAAGGCGTCTCCAGGGACACGACTCTTCCCCCTCCCCGACCATTTCCCATTTACATTCACGTAAGCAGTTGTTTACTTATTAACCCTGCACTTATTATTGTCCACTCATTCTACAAGTTATGCGCAGTACTGTTGCAACACTGTCTGTAACACCTGCCTGCAACTATATGTTATGTTGATCTTGTAACTTGAATGTTTACTGTCTCATTCCAGCTGTGCCCCTTCCCCCCAGGTCACACCGGGAGACGAGCAACTTGTTGCTCAGTGTGCCTTCCTAGTGAAACATTTCAATAAATAAATAAATCTGCATATTAATACAGTATAGTACAGTTAATAAACAACCTGCTTCCTAAAATACTGAACTGTCCTTTCAAAATCATTGTAATATTTTTAACTCCTGCAGATAGTATGCTGTGATCTGCCAAGCAATACTATGTGGTGAGAAAAATCTTTGCGACACACATGGAAACAGACGTGTCAACATTTTTGCAACTGAAGAAGTATCCCTTAACAATACACCTGTTAGTCCTCATTTTAGGTCAGTTGGCAAATAGGTTTCTTACAGAAACCAAGGAACTCTGCCAGATTCCATCAACAAAACTGCATCTGTCAGTCTGTTTTGCAAACATCCAGTATATCACAGTTACTTCTAACACACACCACAAATAGTTTTAAGGCAGCAGTACTATCAGGAATACAGTTTCCAGTTCTGGGTTTCACACCTAAGGAAGGACAGGCAGACATCAAAGACTAGCATGCCAGGATCACTTCTGAATATGATGCAATTTTCTGCCATGACTGCATAGGAGTATACTGCACGTTTTTTTCAGACTTAGTTACAGCACTATTAGTGAAAAATACTGTATATATCTAGATATCTAAAAGGTTAGTCTCTTAATTGCACTGGCTAGGTTCTCAAGTACAGCTTTTGCAGCGACAATGGAGATTATCGGACCACTGACTGACCTATGCTATTAGCGTAAAGGTCAAGTTATGCTGCTTTCTCAAATCGGCTTCTGGGTTATTTTTTTTATTAGTTTATTTGAGTTTGGGGGCTTCACCCCACTCACACCCCTCCCACCCACCTTAAAAAAAAAAAAAAAAAGAGACGGGGGGCAAAGCCCTAAAACTCAAACTGACAAAAATTTACAGCAAGCACAAGCACACACTGTATTCACAAAAGCTTTACACTACGCAAGTAGCGCTGGTCCAATAATCTCCACTATTGACACTTTTGCAATATGACTGTTACTGGTCTATAATGGCACGACTGCTTGCTAGCCTGTTATAAATTTAAGGTAGGGTTAAATCTACTGTAATTATGATAAGTAGCAGTCGGTTGCCAGATAACCATTTTTTTTTTACTTTTGTATAGGAATAACTTTCCAGGTCTACCTTTATTGCTCCTTCCCTTTTGCTTATAATTACCCTGTTGTTTTTAACACTAAGATAGTTCAAGCATTACTCACATAATTATGTAGACTGTTCCACCTACTCATTGCCCCCTCTGCAAAGTAGTATTTCCTAAAGTCCATCTTGAAATTTCACCCCACCACTCAGAGTTTGGGGGCCCTGGTGGTTCCGTTATGCCTTAATTGAAATAAATCCAAGATGTCCACCCTGTTGAGTCCTTGTAGATATTAGTTGGTCTCTACCATGTACCCCCTTTCTCTCACTTGTCCTCTAAAGAGTATATGTTTAAGCTGTCTAATCATTCCTGATGGTTCGTACCTTGCTATTCCTTGATCACTGCTGTTGTCCTCTGCTGAACAGTTTCTATCACTAACTTTTTTCACATAAGGGTTCCAGAACTGCACACAAAACTCAAGATGTGTCCTAACCAAAGCAGCGGCATCATTACCTCTTGGTTCACACTACTAAAACCCCCTCCTGATAAATCCCAGCACCCTATTACTTTTGTCATATCAGTGTTCACTATTTATTTTGACGTGAGTGCTGGGATGCCATGCCATTTGCAAAGGCCACTTTGCAATTATCTTGGCCACCACCCGGTTAATTAGCCAACCATGCTTTAATAGCGCTTGTACATTTAAACTGCGCCACAGACATTTTCAATGGGGCAAGTGGCACACCTGTACCTTAAGGAAAAAAAGCTGAGAGCCAGCATGAGAGTGGAAGCCTAGGAGCTGGCATGAGAGCCGACGTGAGGGACGCATTAGGAGACAAAGTCAGGTAACTGTTTTCTAGTTCAGTTTGGCAATTCTAGAGGCTTCATGTGAATAGGACAAGCAACCTTCTAGAGACAGGCAGTAGTAGTAGTAGCACAAACCCAGAGCCAATGACTGACAATGGATTGAGATGGACAGCCCAGCAGTCCTATCGAGTGAAGTAGCAAGTGCAATGATCAGAGCTGTGTTTTTGTGCTGCTGCCACTCGAAGGCCTGCTTTTGATGTCCTGTTTGTGTTAAGGGAGTTTCTTGTGTTGTGTACCTGGAGCTGCTCCTGCTGTTAATAAGAAATATATTACTTAGTTAGGGGGGAAAAAAGAACTACTTTTTCTGGCGAAGTCAGCAATTTGCTTTTTCACTGTGGAGGGGGGAGATCAGGACATGCAGTGTAGGCCATTTAGGCTGCAGAGTAGCAGATCTGCACTTGCAGATAATAAAAGCTGCCCGACTAAAACAAATTACTGCTCCCCTACCTTTGGATAGATTTTGCTGCTGAGTGGGAGGGGCATCTCACTTGCTCATACAGCATGTGTGGAACCAAGCTGTGGCTGTGTGGGGCAACGACCAGTACAGCCAATCATTTACTAACATTTAAAAAGAATTTGTCAAGAAAGCGGCTGTAGAATTTATTATTACTTACATCCGCAAATGTTTAAAAAAGGAGGACTAAAGTATACACAACTGCTGTTGTGGAGATGAGAGAGAGTCTCACAGGGGAGCGAGCAAGCATGGGTAGGGGTTAAAACACTGCAAAATTAAACCGCTGAAATTTAAGGCCACAAGCATTTCACGGAGGTACAGTACTAGGGAAGCTGGCATTTAATTCTTTTGTGCCCCACCCTCATTTACCACTGCTGTTTATTTCCGGACAATGAGGAACACTGCATATCCCCTCCCGCATAGAGAAAAAGATTTGAAACTGCTGAGTATTACAACCCCCGGTCCCCTTTCCTCTTTTAAAAGCTCTACCAAAACTCTAGAACCCTGACCTTCCACATGGTAGCACAATAAACAACCCCCAGCACCACCAGGAAGATTATTTAAAAATGTATCACTACCCAGCCAGTAGTAATAGCAACAGCAGCAGCACTGTAACTTGTGATGCCGGTGACCCAGGCTTGAGGCTCAAGCCCAGGGTATTGAAGTGCCAGCCAGGGGGGGAGGAGAATCAAGCTTCCCACAGGACGCTCCTCTCCTCTAGGGAGAAATGGTCGCTGCCTCGACTGCAACATTGCCACTTGGGTGACCATGAGTAGCACTGCAGCTCGAGCAATGCAGGAGAAAGAATGCTGGCTGGGCTCTGCATTAGAGCACTCACATCTTTCTTAATTAATTTATTTATTTAATTTACCATTTGGGGCCAGGAAAGACACACTAAGCAGAGGCTTGTTTCCAGGTGAATCCAGGGAACATAGGGAAGTTAAGTGACTTGTTCATGGTCACAGGTGGGATTTAAACCCAGTTCTCCAGGTTTTCAGCTCAGTACTCTTAACCACTACGCCATCTGCCTCCCACTATACTGCATTTGGCATAGCTGGCTCCCGCATCATGCCAGTCAGTATCCTGAGTGTTGTGGAACAACAGGGATAGTTCCTGGGAATGAAGGATGACGCTCTGTTTTACACTCAGGCCCCGTAAAGCCTCCTGTTGCCTCAAACTTGGGTGCTCCAGATGGGGGACACTGTCCCAAGGGTCCTGCCATCTGGTGGCAAGCTACTGAGTTTAAAAGTCCCCTAAACCTATTTTCTGCATACCTGTGTAGTTTGTAGCCATAGTGATTCCCTCTCTTACCCCCAATTTCAGCCTAATTTAAATGGTAAATGAAGTTGCTTCACTCTGTTCTGCCATGGTGTGTAAACCTGTTTGATGCCATTGCAAAGATCATGACCCCACTAATGCAAGGCATCATGGGAGCTAATGATGTGCACATGCACAAGACAGTAGAAGTGCTACTGTCATTCAGTTCTGTTGTATGTCTTCTGAAGTCCCTGTATTCTTGTTTTGTCCTGGCCATCAAACTTTTCAAGGTAAGTTCTCTAATGTGTTCTGTTTAACGTGTGTCTGAGTTGGAAAAATGCAATTGGAAGGATGCCGGTGCTTGTGAAGTTTTGTTATTCAACTGATTAATTCCTATGAACTAGGAGCTCTTTCCTTACTTCCAGTACCTTTGATGTGCAAATATGCATCAACTCCCATGTTTCTTTAATGAATTTATATCCTTTGCAATGGCGTCAAGCAGGTTTCCACACCAGGGAAGAACACACTGAAGCAACATCATTTAAATTTAAACTGGGATGAAATTAGGTAGATGCAAGCGAGAGAATCATTGTTCATGCCAACACACCACACTGGCAAACAGAAAAAAAAAGTTTGAGGGGACTTTCCCTTTAACAGAGCCACATACACGGATGACAAGAATGGGTGGTTGCCCGGGGCTGATGGCAAGACATGAAACAAGCAGGTTTGCATCACAATTTGTGACCCAAGAAATAGGATTTGCAAGACAATTGCCGGCATGATTCGCTATGCTCACTTACAGTATATTGCCGGCACAGTGAGTGTCAATATAAAGAAGTTTTTTTGTTTTGTTTTTTTAGACTCGTGTATTGCCAAGGTCATCCTGTTCCTTCCTTCTTTCCTTGCCCCAGCTGACTACTGTGCCAATCTGTGCACCAACTTGTGCATTGACTTGTCATCGGAGTCCCCCTCCAGCCACATTGCAAAGGAGAAATATGTCCTGAGTAGTGTAATCTGCTGTGCACGGAGCCGAACATCATTCCTGGAGAAGGTCAGTTACCAGACCAGGCCAGGCAGAGGAAGAGGAGAAAGAAAAGTAGTTTTTAGTGAATGTCTATTTTATTGCGGGAGAATTCTGCATCGAGGGTTAGCGTCCATTTAGCATTCTGTTTGTTAAATTGTTTTGTTTATTTGTAGGAGCCAGAGGTGTTTGTCAGCCAGTGAGGCCTCCCAGAGCCAGAGAGAAGTCCAGAAACAGGGTGACCAGGAGAGGCCAAACAGGCCATGAGCGGCCAGTGCACAGCAGAAGAATGACATGGCAAGCCAAGAGGGGAGCAGCAGCATGGACAATTGGGGACGATCAACATCCCAACAAGTGAAACATGTCTTTTTTTTTTGCTGGTGAGGAGGGAGACCATGCAGGGCAGGGCACAACGCATGAAAAAATAATTTTTGGGGGAGGGGGGAGGTGATAGGCTAAACTCCCAAGTCATGACTTCACTAAGCACTTGCTGCACAAGAAAATAAACTAAAAAAAAAATAATAACCTTTATTGCCAAAGAGACATGAAAGTTCTGTGCTTTGCATAATGCAGTAAGGGGACAGAAAAACAACTGCCATGTGTAATTCAAGTTCTGTGCCCTGAAGTATGCACCAATGGATTTTGGGGTCAAAAAAAGTTTAACTGCCAGTGGTGAGTGCCATGTGAAATAAAAGTTCTGTGTCCTGCAGTTGTATACAGTCATTTTGGGGACAAAGCATTTTAACTTTACTGCCATGAAAGACTCTTTGAAATTGAAGTTCTCTGCCCTGCTATGCAGTGATTTGGGGGACAAAAAAAACTTTACTTCCAGTCACGTAGTGCCAAGTGAAACAAGCTCTGTGCCCTGCAGTATGTGAATGGTAATGTCAGAAAAAAAAAACAAGCATTTGTCAATGACGGATATTCGCCACTGGTATAGGGGCCATGGGGTAGTAGACGCATTGTGGTACACTTTATGGGTTATGTATGTCTAGCAGCATCATTTTTTTACTATTACATTACTACTGTCTTGATCTTCTTATTGGTTATGTTTTTCGGAGAATGTATGAACTTGTCTCCACACCTCCATGTTCATTTCCCCCCTAGTTTAACTTGTTTTTTTACCACGTTTTGGTGCACTTAGGCTGTATTCTACCCTGCCTCAACTGTACTTATTTTGTTGTTAACGAACTGTATGTCAAAATTATTGTTTTTATATGCCATTGTATTCATATATTTTTCCGATGTGGAACTTTTGTAAAAGAGCCTCTGGTTCAAAGGTATTGTAATTCGAGATATAAATAAATAAATAAAATGTGTATTACCACATGCCCCAGGTGGGTTGTGAGGCACAAGGAGCAGCTGAGTGCCATCAACCACCTAGGAACACCTAGGAAGTGCTGGCCAACTGACCTGATGGCATCACGAGTGGCGAGGTCAATCGGCACATGAACAAAAAATATCAGCAATATTTCCAGTATGGGGGAGAATATTCCATGTATGCCATACCTCCAAAAAAGTGAAAAAAATTTAATGTCCTGCCATTTTTGGCTGATTATAAAAAATCTAAAAAGGGGTCTATAAATGAAACACCACTCATTTTGTAGAAATGTTTTTGCTGGACAAAGTTTGTGATCACAGTACCATGCTATCAATTTTTGTTTTTAAGTTATTCGCTTTTGTCAAAAAAAGTGAAAAAAAAAATGAATTTTCTGCTGTTTTTTGCTAATTGTAAAAAAATAAAAGGTAGCTATTAATCAAACACCACTCATTTTGTGGGTATTTTTGTGCTGAACAACTTGCGGGCTCACAGTACCATGTTATCAATTTTTGTTTTATAGTTATGCACATTTGAACATGATTAGTACTGCTAGTATACATGAGTAAAAAGAGGGATTAGGTGTCCTTTAAAGTCACCACATGTGTCTGTGTACATCTGGTCCCCCCAACACCACACAGAGTCAGTGAACAGCTCAGGCTGTTCCTGGATATTTGAAATTCCTAGGCCTCATGAAAGATCAAGCTGTGTCTGCTGGCCTGCGTACATCAAAGGAAAGAGCTGGCCCATGATTGGGCTGGTTTTTCCTTTTCAACTATAGAACGTCTCAGCCCAGCAAGCCAAAACTTTGTCATGCTCACCCTCCCGGATGACTAATCACTTTAAGACTGCTCTGCATTGGAGGACAGTGTCACACCTCTCAAAACCCAACTATTACATAAATGTTCTCTGTGCACACAGGCACATAGCAAACATAACACAAAAAAAAAAAAAAAACAGGTCCTGCAGCTTGCAGTGATGGGACAGTAAAAAATAGTACACAGTAGGCTGCTTGTGTGCTTTCATTGGGGGGAGGGGGATTACCTGATGGCTGCTGCCAATATGTTGAGCAGGGTAATGGTGGGCTTAACTTGCTGCTAAGGACTTAGTAAGTACTGAATTTTGCCTACACAGAAGTTTAAACTTGCTAGCTTGTTGGGATGGGGCGGGGGACAACCACGACCTAATATCAGCAGTGTATGTTTGTGAAAATGTTTTCATAACCTTTTATGTTAAACCCTTCTTCTCTGACATGAAGCCCTTCTCTCCTGCGTCTGCACTTGCTTTTTTCACATTTGAAGTTATAGACAGTAGTAAGAGGCAGCACTCATTTAACTTCAAATGGGGGAGAAGCCGTCATGCAAACTGGATTTGGAGAGGCCCAGACGTGCAGGGCGGGGGGCACTGAAATTATATCATGCAGTTAATTTTTTCACTAACATACATAGCTGCTTAAGTCATGCCATCTTGCCCATACACAGATCAGCTGAGCCCGCAGCTCAGGGTAGGGAAAGGTTTGATTCACCCTGCTCACCAGCTTTAGCTCAGCGCATCATTTTTTCCCTAAATAAAATCAGTTTAGTAAACCACTGTAAGCCACTGAAATGTGTTAATTTACATCATGACCCAGTGACGCACCAACCACTCAACTAGTTCTGTTCTCGGGTTCCTCGCCTTCCAACTTCAAACTTTTTCATTTTTTTCAGTCCTTTTAATAATGGCAAGTGGACTTGAACCATCCACTCCTGAAAGGCAGAGCAAAAAAATATTATCCAGAGGAAAACTGGCTATAAACTGTCAGTGAGGAAGATTCTGTAGTGCACACAATTTGTACGCCCTTCCACCTCGCCTCAGAGTTTCCCAGTGCCACTGCTGTTTCAAACAATTTCTGGTCAGAGCTGATATGGCTGTGGAGAGCTTTAGGGATGCTTTTACCCATTACATATAATGAATTTACACAAAGCAGATCGATCTGCTGAGAGGCAGTTTCAATGTGGCCTTCTTTTTACACATTTTTATAATGCGTTTTCCTAGAATATGCCTGCTGAGTGCTATATGTTAGCCTGGATAGTTCACAGAAGACACTACATCTTATTTTCAGTGGGACCCTACACCTACACAATATTATGTTGCACTGCGTAAAATCAGAACACACTAAAAATTATATTTTACATCGGTACTAGATTACCCTGAATAAATGCATTATAAAAATGGTAAAATCATGACCCCACTGAAAACAAGCTATTGTATCTAATCTGGGACATCCTGAGTGAATACAGTGCAAAAATGTGTAAAATAAAGATCCCTATGACAATGAGATGTAGCATCTCCCCTGCGCTATTCAGGATACAAAATATAGGATAAGAAATATTTAGAGGAAATAATCTACTATAAACTGAACTTCACTGTGTTCACTGACAAAGTTTCTTTATTGTTTTATAACATATTAGATTGCAGTATTTATTTTGAATGGTGTGGCCATGAGGATGGTGTGTGTGTGTGTGTGTGTGTGTGTGTGTGTATGTGTTTGCTGTAGCTCAATATATTTTTTTCCCCAAAAAGCATAGTAAAAATGCCTGCTGATTGCTATATATTTAGCCTGGATAGTTCACAGAAGACCTGGCATATGTCTGAGACAGTGCTTATCAGATAGTGTCTTAAGAGGTTAAAAAACTGTAAATATTTTTAGATTCGTTGCTGGGAAAGGGTAATATTTATGAGATGGGAATCTTTCTTGAAAGACAATACCTGCCCAACTGAAGCTAGTAGCAAGAAAATGTTTAAATGTGCAAGTTGTTGCATTTCAAAGGGCGGACACAACTCTCCAGTTGAATAGGCAACCAATATTTAACAAGCTGTTTCAGTTTCCTAATGGCCATCTGATAAGCAGCTTGGAGTGCTGTCCCCAACATTCTAAACAGAAAGAAGGGGGTATTTTATTTCAACTGGCATAGTGATTTATACTTGTGGAAGGATACATTGAAAACTCCAAAACTGTGTTCCACGGTACTCCATTTTTCCAGCTACAGACAGCAAGATGCTGTAGGCTCCACCCACAGCCATAAAAAGCACTCTACAAATTCTTAAGCAACTCTGGCATCTGCTCTTGCACCTGACTCCCAGCGATCTCTGTTTGTTTCAAGTTGTTAATTGTCTATACTCACTTCAAACTTTCTTGGTATTTAAATGTGTCCCCTACCTCCACATCTCCTGGCTGTAATATATATTTGCAAGTTTTCTCTTGATTGTTCACCATTGTTATTTGTACCCATAGAATCAGACAATGCACAATAATGTTATGTTTTATACCCCATCCTTCCTGTAAATTGTACTGTTTTCTGCTGCCCTGTTGTTCTACTGTTATGTAGCCTCCCGGGTCATGCCTGAAAATAGGTAATGTAATGCCTAGTGCACCTACCCGGTCAACAAAAAATAAACAAACTGTGCTGTAACTATAAGATAAGCTATGTCGCTTGAGTAATTTCAGTGAGGCATTAGTATCAGGAATAACAGGTCCCCAGCTGAAAGCAGACCCAATACAGAAACATCTAAAGACAGAGGAGCACAAAAAAGATGTCAACATTAAGAAATTAGTAAGGTAAGACCACCACTTGATAGACATATATAATATTATATAAGGGCCTAGGACAAGAGACCCAGAAAAGTGCAGCAAGTAAAAATAAAACAAATTTAATTTACCTGCAGGGCAACCCTTCAGTAATGCAGCAAAAAAGAAACTGGCACCGAGCAACAGGATATGTGAAAAGAAGCTTTATATGATTCAGAAAGTGCACTGAAGTGCAAAAGAGGCAGTCCTTCCTAGTTGGATGGTGGTATACAACAAACAAATGTTCACTGTATTGCACTTTTCAAATCAAATAAAGCTGCTTCTCTTTCTGCATATCCTGTTGCTCAGTGTGGTTTCTTTTTGCTGCTGTACTGTATACATTTACCTAGCACAAGCAGTTCACGGGAAGCAGCTTTTTTTTTTTTTTGACCTTTCAGTAATGCAGAGAAGCAGCACAGGACAAATGTTGACAAACACAACATTAGCAGCTCAACCCTTGCTCACTCACAAACTCTGAATTGCTTTTCTCAAAAGGGGTGCAACTGGTTATGGCACAAATCAGTTAAAGCAGAGAACCCAGTGCATACCCTCCCCCCTCCTCACCCCCATGGCAAATCATTCAAGTATTACAAACTGCTCTCTGCCTCAGATAGATACTCACTTATTTAATCCCAAAGGGGAGTGGGAGTCTCTTAGTGATCAGTTCAGAGCTCTGATGTGAATAGTCAGCCCAGCCACCAAACATCACTGTAGACCGCCCATTGGCTGGGGGCCCCATATTCAAAAGTCCCAGGCTGCATCGTGCAAGTGCCTACACCGCGCAACTGAGATGCGCCGGTACAAAATAATGGCATATTCAGAAGACGTGTCATGAGATGCAATCACACATGTCCGGATGACTATCCAGAACATGCACATTCACACAGTGGGAGATGCACAGCAGGTGACCTGAGCCCTATGCGTAGCATGGGGAAATGCGCAAGAGGCAGCCACATGCTCGGTACGCAAAACTGCAATAGTCAACCAGGATATGCAAATGGCCTCATTGCACATTCCGAGCCTATTCCCCTCATGCGCAGCTCATTACTGGAATGTATGCAGGCCATTTGCATACCCCTGGGCATGCTCAGTTCCAGCTGTAAAGAGCTACCCCACCACCCCACAAAGGTGAACAGGAGGTACTGCAGCCTAGCAGGCAGGTGTGCTGGAATGTTTTTGTATGGGTGGGTGGACTGCATTGGCCTGGGTACAATGCTATTATCAGCAGCCATGTACAGGTTCAGACTGGGGTTCAGGGGACCCACCTGGACAGTGGCCACAAGAGAGGGTAGAGGGTGACACAGTCTGATCGATATACCACATGCATATGACACACCAGTTCTGTATGTAGCGTACAGCCACCTACACTGTCCCCCCATAAGAGAGGAACATGGTGATAACTGCAAGAAATGGCAGTGTGCAGAGGGTGACCAGATACCAGAGTGGGTGGGTCCCACCTGTGTGCACCTATGGTACACCACCATGGTTGTGTGCCATAGGTCAGTCCCTGGTCTGTGCCAGGAAGCCACACGTACCACCAGGCTACTTGGGCATCGTTGCTCCAGACATCATCCTGGGTGCATGCCACCACCAGGTGGCACCCTGCAGGCCACATGGGTGCAGTCCATGGCCCCTGGTACACATGCTGCAGTGCGGCCACCTGCTCCGCTGGTGTGCTGGGGGGCACCCGACAGCACTGGCATGTGGCAGCTGGGTGTCTATGCCAGGATGCGGTATACAGGATGGCTCTCTGGGTGGTGCCATGGGTTTTTCTGACCTGGCATGATTGCTTCATATGGGTGCCTGGAGCACATCCTGGTGCACCTCCAAGGGCCGTCTCCGGATGGCCTGTCTGCAGTTCCGCAGCCTTCCTGTGGGTGGCTGGCCAATTTAGGCCATCCTTTTGTTTGCCTATCTTTGCATGGCACATTTCTAGGATGCACGGCAGCTGCACCGCACATTCTGGCTGAATATACGGATGCACGGCTTATTCATGTACCCTGCCCCCCCCTTTTTTCTTTCCAATTGTTTAACCAGGTGAGACACACTAAGCTGAAATCTTGTTTACAGGTGAGACCTGGGAGAACAGAGAAGTTAAGTAACTTGCTCAGGGTCACACAGTATATGCAAGTGGAGGCTGTGGGAGTCAAACCCAGGTCTCCAGATTTGCAGCAGCTCAGAGACCTGGCAGCGCTCTTCTCTGATGACCCCCCCCCCAAGAAAATGATGTCACAGCTCCATAAGTTTTAAAAAAAGAACGAGCAGCATGGAGAAAAAAATAAACTAGCAGCACTGAAGGAAGGGGGGGACACGGAGCTCTGCAACAATACCTTAGGTGCCCCACTGGGCAGGTACTAACCAGTAGTAGGTGTCCTGAGACAATAGTGCCTGTCCTGGGGCACCTAAGGTTTAGGAATTTCGCACCCTGCCTACAATGATGGTTCACTCGCTCCCGCTTGAAATCCACCACCCACGAAAAAAATTATCTCCACTCACTAGATGACTGTTTTCATCGGCAGCCCCTGGCTGACTGCTAGCAAAGTTTTTGTGTGGTCCTAGCACCTACCGGCTTAATAGTTCCATAGGTATGGCCTGATGAAAGAGATGTCCTCGAAAAAGATATGTTTTTGCAAATTTTGACTGCATTCTCCTTTAAAGGGGGTAACGAGCCAGTCAGCAGAGTTGATCCTGCCACTGTACAAGAACTCTGTGCCAACATACCTCAGCTGGTAGCATATCAGTCTCTGGGACAGAAAGTCATAGGTTCTAGTCCCGCACCATTACTGGACTCGTACAATAAATGCTGGTACCCAACTGCAGTACTCCGGGATCCAGATAAGGGGGTACCAACCTGTTTTACTCACCTCATTTTAGGAAATACTCTTTAGAAAATGTTTTTAATGAGTACCAATACTCACTCAACATCTGTAAATACCCCACACTCCAAAGAATAGTGCTTTGTAACATAACTGGTGATTCAAAAGGAGCAGTTTTTCCCAGATTTATAGCACTTTTATGCATCCCAATTTATTTGTACTGTGGCGTTTTGGTATTTGGTCTGCCACTAGGACTGCTTACCTCCTGGTATTCTGCTTTCCCATCTGGTGCTTCTGCTGCAGGAGTCACTAGGTACCAAACAAACTGAGTCGGACGCATAAAATGATGAACAAGACAAGGTTTATTTAGGAGCTTAGGAAGGCACATCTCATCAGCACAGGGAACATCCTAGACTGACCAGAGGACAAAGGAATTTGCCCTTCCCTAGCCCCTGCTGGACACTAATTAGCATACATGTGACCATAGCTGGCTGCCCATTACTGTTCCTAGTTAAAGGGGCGGCAGCTAATCTTTAGCCCCATGCTCAACTCTGTACTCCACATCACCCCGGGTATTGTAAATGGGTACCACTTAACAAGTAAAGACATCATTATGCATGAACAACAATAGAAAGTAGCAAAACCTTAGTAACAGTAAGTGAACATTTAACAGTATTGTGGAGACATTACTAGAAGACAATTGACTAGTTGATTGATTGAAAATGCTAAAATTTAGAAGAGAAAAAAATTAAGATTATACAGGAATTGAGAAGCAATTTGCAGATTAAGACAAAAAATTAACAGAATCACTGCACCGAGTCCAAATAATAAGTTCACTGGATTCTGCGGCTTTTATGGTCAGTTGGAATTGCCCAGTGGGTGGCTTGAACTACTTCTTGACAGGATGTGGTCAAGTCAGAAAAGGGGACCCATGAGCTGTGAGCACTGTTATACCCACACCATTTAACACGGTATGACCAAGATCCATTGATGTACTTTTTGCACAGAATCTTCTCAATCTGATATACTGTTTGGGGTATAAGAGAGTCCTGAGAAGACATAAGAGGCTGAGAAGTTCCAGAAAGGTCATCTGATTGGGCATGAAAAACGGAATCTATCAGATAAGTGACAGTACCATGAGGTGCTGGTGGAACTGTTGTCAAGTTGTCAGCAGGAAGTTCAGTTTCTGAAAGGATTGCAGGTTCCAAAGAAGCTTCATTACTTGGGGGACTGGGATCATCAGGGAGGGAATCATGCAAGTAGCCATGCTTCAACCTGTTAACGTGAATCTTATTGTGTACCAGCTTCCCATCTGACTTTTGGCGCAAGTGAACATGAACTGGGGGAAGTTTTTGCACAATGTAAAATGGCCCAGTCCAGGGGCGAAGCAGTTTTCTGGTGGTGCCTGGAACAAGGACAGGTCGATACAAATATACAATGTCTCCCACAGAAAATGAAGGATCATGACGCTTGACTGCAGACATTCTTTGCACTGCCATTTTTCTCTGTCCCAGGGTGTTAACAGCAACCCATCTCGCAAGTTCAAGCTGTTCCAACATTGGGATGATGAAGAAGGAAGCTGACTTTGGGACCTCTAGCAACGAGAGATCTTTGTCCAGAGGTGTTCTTGGGTGACATCCATGGACTAGGAAAAACGGGGTGTACTCTGTGCTATCGACACAAGGGCTGTAGTTGTATGCAAACTGAATGAAAGGAACAAAATGATCCCAAGTGCCGTGAGTCTCATCCAGGTACTTGGATAGTGTGTTAAGAATGGTCGACATCATTCTCTCACTTTGTCCATTGCACTGCGGATGGTAACTATTTGTATGAGTCTTTTTGATGTTGAGAAGTTTGCAGGTTTCTCGCACCATAGATGAGAGGTAGTTAGTGCCCCTGTCTGAATGCAGGTACACTGGGGTACCGTCACGGCAAATGATTGTACTGAGGAAGGCACTTGCCACTGTAGCAGCTTTAATGTCTTTTAATGGGATCAGTTCCAAGTATTTAGTTAGGTAGACCACAAAGACAAGAATGTTCTTGTTGCCGGAGTCAGGGCAGGTAGGCAGGGGCTCAAGAATGTCAGTGCTGACTCGTTGGAAAGGTTCTGTGGCTACAGGCATTGGAATGATGTGTGCCTTGGTTGGTTTGGCGGGAGGCTTTCTTTGGGAACAGGGCTGGCAGAATTTTATGAAATGGACAATGTCCTTGTTCATGTGAGGCCAGAAGAAGTGGAGCCTTGTCTTTTCGAGAGTTCTGTGAATACCCATATGACCTCCACAAAGTAGAGAGGAGAGGCATGAGTGGATTGAAGAACTTCATTGACTAGAGAGGCTGGCACAACTAGCTGTACACGAGTGCTGCCTGTGCGATGGCCCTTGCTCTCCTTGGTCCAAATGTGAAAAAGCACGCCGTCACTGAGAAAATACTGGGACACAAAGAACTGTACATCCTGGCGGTGTTTCTTTTGTTGCAGTAAAGTTCCAGACTCAAGATAAGTGATGATGTCTGTAAACTGAGGATCAGTTCTTTGTTGAAGTTTAATTGTGGCCAGGGAGATATTGGTGCTGGAGGTTGTAAGAAGCTCTTCAGCTGCCTGCAATAGTTGAGGATTGGTACTTTTCTCCATAGAAGCATTTGGGAGCAGCAAAGTGACTTGAGGTGCTGTAGGAGTGTCCACAGGGAGCTCATCTGTGGAGCAGAAGGGGAGAGCTTGTAGGCAGGCTTCTTCGTCAGGAGAGGTTGCTACGGAGGGATACTGTCTCTGGCTTACAGCATCGGCATTGGAGTGAACTCGAGCTGGTCGGTATTGGATTTCAAAATTGTAGCCTTGCAGTATAGCCACCCATCGGGCAAACTTTCCTACTGGTTCCTTCATTTCGAACCATCATCTGAGGGCTGAGTGATCCACGATGGCTGTGAAGGAGGAATAGCGAAGGTAGCAGTCAAACTTCTTTACAGCAAAGACCATGGCTAGGCATTCTTTTTCTGTGATGTCATAGTTTTGCTCAGCTGAAGAAAGAGAGCACCCTGCATAGGAAACAACTCGTTCTGTTCCATCTTGGATATGACATAGCATAGCACCCACTGCAAAGGAGCTAGCATCTGTGTAAAGCCCGAATGGCTAGTCGAAGTGGGGATAGGCCAATACTGGGGAAGAAATAGGTGCGTCTTTCATGGTTTCAAAGGCCTCTTTGCAATCAGAAGTCCATATCTAGTCACATCCCCTTTTTGTGAGAGCGTACAAGGGAGCTGCAATGTTAGCATAATTGCAAATGAATTTTCTTTAGTAGCCAGACAAACCTAGGAAAGCTCTAAGGTCTTTGAGGTTTGTGGGTTCTGGATAGTCTTTCACTGCTAAGAAAGCTTATCTGGATCTGGCGAGATGCTGTGCGAACTGACCACATGTCCCAGGTAATGGATTTAATGCTGAGCGAGGCAACATTTCTCTGGATGGAGTCTGAGGTTGGCTTGCCTGAGATGTTCGAACACCTATTTGAGATGCCGGAGGTGTTCTTGGAAAGTTCTGCTGAAGACAATAACATCGTCGAGATACACTAGGCAAGATTTCCAAGACAGTCCATGAAACACAGCCTCCATGACGTGTTGAAAGGTGGCTGGGCTGTTCCAAAGTCCAACAGGCAGACGTTTGAACTGGAAAAGTCCCAAGTGACAGCACCATGCTGTGTATGGACACGAGGCTGGATCAATAGTAACTTGGTAGACTCCACTCTGGAGATCTAGAGTGGTGAAGTAGGCTGGGCTGGCCGCACCGAGGCTCTCTATGGCATCCTCTGTGGTGGGTAAGGGATGGGCATCCTCTACTGTGAGGGCATTGAACTTTCTGTAGTCCACAACAAACCGATACCCTTTGTCCTTCTTGACTACCAGCAAGCAAGGTGCACCCCAGGGACTGGTGGATTCTTCAATAATGTCCTGTTCGAGCATGTCCATGATTAAGTTCTCTAGGATTTGCTTTTGTTTGTGTCCTACTTTGTAGGCTCGCTGACGAATTGGCTTTTGGTTGGGCTGCACCTCAATGGTGTGTTGCAGGGTATCGTAGCGTCCAGGCTTATTATCGGAGCCGACAAAGACATCTGAGTAGGTTTCCAGGAACTCCAGAAGTTGCTGTTTCTCTGTGGAACAGGCTGGGGGCTGGGAGCTTGGAGGCAGAGAGACATTCGCTGAAGGGCATGTGCATTTCTTGTGAAGTGGGGGTGGTTGTGATGGTACTGACAGGACGACTGTTAATGGAACCAGGCTGAGGTTCAGGTAGAAGCTGAAGCTGATCCCCTGAAGACAGACAGACAGACAAACTTCCCAATACTGGCACCCTTGGAGATGACCACTGGTTCATCCATGAAGTTGCAGCACTTTTGGAGTACTGAACCACCGTGCACAGCACACAGGGTGTTCCCTTGGAGGAGGCCTGAGGAGTGCAAAGCTGGGGATCCCGTGACGATGCCAACAACACCTTGGAGAAGGGAGTCACCGCGAATCTTGGCAATCAAAACCATCTCTGACTTAGGAGGTACAGTGACTGAGTCTGTAGCTGCGAGCTGCCTCCGGGGATCTAGTGACAGTTTGTTTGAGGCAAAGTCCAGTACGGCTTTGTGTGCCTTGAGAAAGTCCAGGCCAAGGATCACGCCTGTTTGAAGTTCAGGCACTAAGTAGAATTTAACCAGAGCTTGCTGTGAGCCTAAGTGGAGCTTGAGATGGATCACGCCGGCGATAGGTATGGTAGCAGTGCTTGCAGTGATGATGTATTTTAGGTCGGCTGGAGCAACAGTAGGTACATGGCGAATAGCTGGATTGTCTAGGATTCTGCTGTGGATCACAGAGATTTCTGCTCCAGAGTCTACCAAGGCATGCGTGGACCAATTGCCAATAGTGACGGGGACGTAGTTTGCAAGGAGGGGTGATCTGATGACAGGAACTTTGGCTCCTTTAGGCGAGATTGTGCCTGACTTAGCAGCTAGAGGGTGCCATTTGTTTGTGTTATGCGAGTCATTGGGGCAGTCAGTTGCTTCATTTTCCTGCCCAACAAGAGCCCCTAGTTTGTTGGGCAGCGCTCATTTCCCTGGTCCTGTGAATAGTTGCTAGCATATTGCTAATTGCGCTGCTGCGGATGCCTGTGGCTGTCTTGAGTCCCATGAAAGTTTTGCAGTTTGCGGCAGACTGCAGCAGTGTGACCCCTGAACCCACACCACTGGCAGGTCACTGGCTCCTGTGACGATGGAGGTGGCTCAGGTCGCTGTGGGGTGGTTGTAGGGCATTAACAGGAGTTGCTGTGGAAGCTGCAGTGGGGTAATGTATACTGTCGACAGTTGAAATGAGCTGGTCAATCATTTTTTGTTGCTGTTGGATGCAAGTAGCAAGTGCACCCAACTTCGAGGACTGTGGGTCCTGAACAGTGGCAGGCCGAAGCACGGAAATAGACTCTTGGGCTAACCAGGCCGCCTGGATCATGTCTAGCCAGGTGGTTGGCTTTTGTTGGATAACGTAGGTAAGAAATTGTGGAGGCAGGCCCCGGACAAATGCTGTAATCTAGTCTTTTTCTGATTTTTGTAGAAGTTTGCACTGTGATTCAATGTCCACTATAAATGCTTCCAATGATTCGGAGGGTTGCATACTGCACTCCCATAGTTGCTGTTCTAACAACCAGGGTGGATCAGCTTGTAAGAAATAGTCCTTGAAGGTGGAATACAGGGTGATATTGTTCCCTCTCGTCTGGTCTGGAAGGGCATAGAACCATGATATGGCCGTCCCTCTGAGGAACATTGGAAATTCGAAAGGGTTCCGTCCAACCACTAGAAGCGATCAAGCCGAATTCTCGAGTCAGGTGACAGCATCTTCATGAGGTAGTGCTGAGAATGGTACTGGCTGCAAGCTGGAGTGGACCACTGAGTGTGTGGAAATAGCTTTAAGGTAGGCGAGGTCATTCTGGATGGCCTGTATAGTGGATGACCCTTGGGCTGAAATGGATGACAAGATGTCATGCAGCACAGTTTCAATCTTGAGACCCCATGCTCTTGAGGTAAGTGAAGGTGGAGCCCCAGAGCCAACAGTGCTCGGGGCGTTGGTGTCCTCAGAAGACATGGTTGGAGAGGGGCTGCTTGGCCCTGAGCGAAGGTTGTAGGGATGAGTAAGAGTGGTTGTTATGGAGAGAAGGAGATGCCTTGGAAGAAATGATTTGTTGAGAGAATAAAAAGGTTTTTTTCTTTTTTTCTTGTAGACAAGTACAGTTATATGTAAGAAATTTTCAGCAAGGGACATCTTAATAAACAACTGCCACTCTAGTTTGGTGTTGTCTTATTGAAATAAACTCTTGTGGAAGATGCAGCCATTTGTTGCAGTGTCCATTTATTTCAATGGGTGCCCCTCAAAACCATGGCCGCCATTACTTCTCATGGAGTAAGGTCATTCTGAACAAGCTGATGCCCCTCACAAAGATGGCCACTGGACCTGTAACATAGGCTTCTTGGCTAATTTGACATTTCCAATATGGCTGCCAACAGGGGGGACGGGTTGCTTCCTGTTTTGTAGTTGTAGGCAGTGA
Source organism: Neoceratodus forsteri (assembly GCA_016271365.2). Classification (NCBI taxonomy): domain Eukaryota; kingdom Metazoa; phylum Chordata; order Ceratodontiformes; family Ceratodontidae; genus Neoceratodus; species Neoceratodus forsteri. The sequence continues at coordinate 320,776,941 of CM057451.1, forward strand.
CTTATATTAGGGCAAATGAAAGAATGCAAGATGGCCACACTGCAGTCTGTTCAAAAGATAAATGGCAGGCTTTGGTTTGGCTGAGTGACTCCCACCCAGGCTATCCAAAGCATTTGTGTTGAGAGATTTATTGCTCTCCAAGGTTTAGAAGTCTCGAATACTTTCTTCAGGCAGAACTGGCAAAACAAATGTCTGTGTATTGGAAGGCACTTTGACTTAAAATAACAGAAAGCCATATGTCTCTAGTTTAAGAGTTAATGAACAGGCAGTCCCCAGCCCGTGGTGCTCAGGCTAGCATGATTGTAATTTACAGTTCATCCAGTTAGCAGGCTGCTAATATGTAGCACACACTTTTTTTCTTTCATAGCCTACAATGTTAGAGAAGGGCTGCAGGCTGGTTTTATAGTTTGGTGGCTGATCCCTGCAGCAGAGGGCAGTTGGGCAGGGAATGCAGTGTATATTCTGTGCTTTTGCTGGCTGGGAGCCGAGTTTTAGATTTTGGCGTACTTTCTAGACATGGAGTTTACAGAAGCCTTCCAAGGTTTGTAGTATTTGGTCTGCCACTAGGACCGCTTACCTCCTGGTATTCTGCTTTCCCATCTGGTGCTTCTGCTGCAGGAGTCACAAGGTACCGAATAAACTGAGTCGGACGCATAAAATGATGAACAAGATAAGGTTTATTTAGGAGCTTAGGAAGGCACATCTCATCAGCACAGGGAACATCCTAGACTGACCAGAGGACAAAGGAATTTGCCCTTCCCTAGCCCCAGCTGGACACTAATTAGCATAACATGTGACCATAGCTGGCTGCCCATTCCTGTTCCTAGTTAAAGGGGCGGCAGCTAATCTTTAGCCCCATGTTCAACTCTGTACTCCACAGTACTCACTATATTTTAAAACTGGTGGATAAATTACTCCTACCTGCCAACATTATCTGGAGCATTGTTGGCACTTGATCAATTCTTATCTTAAAAAAAAGACATTGTTTTTACAAATGTACTCCTCCACTCTAGAAACATAGAATTTGACGACAGATAAGGACCGCTTGGCCCACCCAGTCTGCCCATTTCCCTACCTGATGGATAGGTTGCAGATCCTAGTTAACCAGCAGCCTACTTCTTCCTACCCCCCCCCTAGAATTGCCTTATGACTGTCCCATGCATGCTTGAATTCCACCACTGTTTTTGACTCCACAACCTCCTCTGGAAGGCCATTTCATACATCCACAACCCTCTCTGTGAAAAAATACTTCCTTAAATTACCTCTGAGCCGCCCCCCTTCTATCTTCAAATTGTGCCCCTTGTTCTTGCACACCTCTTTTTTTGAAAGATGCTACCCTCTTGGACTTTGTTGATTCCCTTGAGGTACTTGAAAGTTTCTATCATGTCCCCCTCTCCCTCCTTTCCTCGAGGCTATACATATTAAGCTCCTTAAGTCTCTCTTCATCTGTCTTCCGTGCAGACCCTGCACCAATTTAGTGCCCTCCTCTGGACAGCTTCCATCCTGTCTATGTCTTTGCAGAGATTGGGTCTCCAGAACTGCACGCAGTACTCAGATGGGTCTCACCAGCTGTCTGTACAGAGGGATAATAACTTTTGTTTTCTACTGGTGATGCCTCTCCCATGCATCCCAGTATTCCCCCAGCCTCCTTGCTGCCCTCTCACATTGCTTGCCCACCTTTAGGTCATCTGATATGACTACCCCAGGTCCCTTTCCATTTTGTTGTTGTTAGTATCTCACCCCCATTGTGTACTCTTCCCTGGGTTTTGTTTCCCAGGTGCATTACCTTGCACTTCTTAGCATTGGATCTAAGCTGCATACATTTGACCATTCCTCTAACCTTGCCAAGTCCCTTCTCATCCTTTCCACCCCACCTTGTGCATCAACTCTGTTGCAGATCTTGTGTCATCTGCAAAGAGACATACTTTCCTTCCAGTCCCTCTGCAATGTACGCTTATAAAGACACTGAAGAGGACCGGTCGTAATACTGAACCTCAGGTACCCCTACTACTAACCCCTTTTTTCAGAGTGGACTCCATTTACTATTACTCTCTGTGTCCTATTCTCCAGCCAATTCTTTACCCAGGCTGTCATCTTGGGACCCACTCCCAGGCTGGCTAACTTGTATATTAATCTTTGTGTGGACTGTGTCAAATGCCTTGCTAAAGTCTAGGTAGGCCATGTCCACAGCCCCTCCCTGATCAACTACTTTGGTCACCCAGTCAAAGAAATCTATCAGATTTGTCTGGCATGACCTTCCGCTGTGAATCCATGCTGCCTTGGGTCCTGTGCCCTCTGCCTCTAGATACTCAACAATTCTTTCCTTCAGAAGTGATTCCATCATTTTCCCTATCACTGAGGTTAAACTAACAGGTCTGTAGTTTCCTGCTTCTGCCTTGCTCCCACTTTGTGAAGGGAATCACATCTGCCCTCCTCCAGTCCTCAGGTACCACCCCATCCTCCCATGATTTGTTAAGAGGGTAGTCAGTGGTGTCACTAGTTCTACCCTTAGTTCTTTAGAATTCTGGGATGAATCCCATCAGGCCCCATTGCTTTGTCCACCTTCAGTTTTAGAGCTCTTTCAGAACCCTTTCTTCTGTAAATGGGCTGGTATCAACTTCTGTATCCAGAGTGTTTCTACTGTTTGTTTTAGGTACCTCCCCTCTTCCTTTGTAAATACTGAGCAAAAATATTTGTTTAGTATCTCTGCCTTTCACAGTCACCCTCTGCCCACCTTCCCTCCCCTTTATTAAGCCTCACTATCCCTCCCTTGGTCTTCCTTCGCTCCCTGATGTACCTATAAAAGGTTTTATCCCCCTTAACTGATTTGGCTATCTTTTCCTCGGTTTGGGCCTTTGCTGTTCTGACTACCTTTCCAGCTTCCTTTTGCTTTAACTGATACAGTTCTCTGTCCTGTTCCTTCTGTGATTCGTTGTACTTCCTGAATGCTTTCTTTTTCTCTTGAACCTTCACTGCCACTTCCTTTGAGAACCATAGTGGTTTCTTACCTCGTTTCATTTTGTTTATTTGCTTTACACAAAGGCTTGTTACCTCTGTGATGGCAGTTTTTATTATTCCCCATTGTTCTTCCACCCCTCCTTCCTGCCCATTTGCTAGTGCATTCCTTAGGCACTCACCCATTTTGGTAAAGTCAGCCCTCCTAAAATCCAGTACCTTTGTCTTTGTATGGCTTGACTCCATTGCTGTGTTTACTGTGAACCATACTGTTCGATGGTCGCTAGTTCCCAGATGGCTACCCACTTCTACATCTGTGATCCTCTCTTCATCTCCATTTGAGAGAACCATATCTAAGATTGCTCCCTCTCGAGTGGGCTCCAATACTAGTTGTCTAAGGCATGCCCCCTGTAGGGCATCTAGAATAACCCCCCTCTTAGAAGTGGCTGCTGCAACTGCACTCCAGTTAACATCTGGCATATTCAGATCACCCATCAGCAATATCTCCCCTTTATCTGCCATTCTAAGTATATTTTCTATCATTTCCTTGTCCATTTCCTCCCCGAGAGGGGGGTCTGTATACAACCCCTGTGCGGATTGTGGTGCCATTGCTTGCCTCCAAATTGACCCACAGTGCTTCTTCTCCTCCCTGTTTACCCTTTTGTTCTGTTGCTTTGATTTCTTCTCTTATGTAGAGAGCTACTCCTCCTCCCCTTTTACCCTCCCTGTCCCTCCTATAGATAATGTATCCTGGTATGTTTACGTCCCAGTCATGGTTCTGTGTGTACCATGTTTCTGTGACTGCCACGATATCCAGATCTTCCTCCTCCATCCAGGCCACTAATTCAGGAAGCTTGTTACCCAGACTACGGGCATTGGTACTCATTGCTCTCCATTTTTTGATGGCTTTACCTTCTGTAGCGGCATCCCCCATTGACCTTTCTACCTTGGTCTTTTTCTCATTTAGTACCCTGTTTTGTAGGGGGAGGCTGGGATTTTCCTGCTGCTTATCAGTGCTTCCCCCCTTGACTAGTTTAAAGGCTTGCCAAGAAGCATTTAAACTGATTTCTAAAAGACCTGTTCCTTCCTGGACAGATGCAGACCATCCTGCCAGTATAGGCTGGTGTCCCTCAGGTGGAACCCCAGTCCCCAATGAAGCCAAACCCTGTGCTCACACCATTTTTCAACTATTTGTTAAACTGCATGGTGTAAAGTACCTCGCCTCACCCATGCCACTGACAGGCAGTACCTCTGAGAAGGATACTGTGTGTGCTACTTGTCTTAAGCCCTCCCCAACTCTACAAAGTCCTTCTGCACTGCTCTAATCTCATGATGAGCTAAGTCATTTGTCCCTAGGTGGACAATGATGTCCAGCTCAGACTCCGTGCAACTGTTCTGAGTGATCCTAAGGATGCTTCCTGTCCCTCAAGCCATGGCACACAGGCAGGCACCTTACTTCAGTTTTCCCTGCTTCCCCCAGTTCTATCCCAATAATTGAGTCCCCCACCAGGAGCTGCTTTCTTTCCCTGTGGTGCCCTCTGCCTCCTTCCTGAGGGCCTCCTTTGTGACAGTTGTCTGCACCCTCTTTAGTCTCCTCTGCGGGTGTATCCATAGGGGAGCTATGCTCCCCCAGAATGGTGTATGGATTGTGGTGTGGAACAACTGACTGGGTGTGCCTCTGTTCCACCATCCTCACCCTCCCTGAGCCCACTGTGGTCCAACTGCTGTGCTTTCTTTGCAACCTCTGAGGAAGTGGTGGTGGCTCTGGTGCTCCCTGGATGGGGGAGGTTCCCTTCCTACTGTCCAGTGTGGCCTGGGAGAAGGTCCCCGTACTACTGTCCAGTGTGGCCTGAAGACGGGCAACTTCCTCCCTCAGGGCAGAGAGTTGTCTGCAAATAGGGCAGCATCTCAGCCTCCAGAAAGACTCCCGGAAGACTGCTGCCCCACAGCCATTACATTGCACTACTCCCCACATTTTATTTTGTGTGTGTGTGTGTGTGTGTGTGTGTGTGTGTGTATGAAGTGTGGGTGATTGGTTTGTAATATAGAAATAGATATATATTTATATTATACAATGTGTATGCTTATATTGTCAGTGCAGTGTGCTAGAGAGGATATGACAGTGACATGCACCTTGCACTCTTGAGAAAATGATGTCAAAACCCCAGGTATAAAGGAACTATTTCCAGGGGTGGGTGGGGTGAGGGTAGGAAGAAGTCAGCCTAAACTGTGCCCTCGCAAAACTATCAGCTAAAAGCTCTGACCAACTGCTGCAATGAGTGCCTTCCTGTCAGCAAGATGCCCTACACAACAATTTGATAGAGAAATACCCTGCTAATCAGACAGAGAAAATCCACACATCCAAGTCAGACACAGGTAAACCTCCCCAGCCCCAAAACAGGCCTGGTGGTTTGTGCTCGAGAGCTGTCAGCCCAAAATAAGTCAGCTGTGCTTTAAACTCTTCCTGCACTGAAAATCTTAAGAATTGTAACAAACGAAACCTAGATCCACCACCCTCTGTTGCTGGAAAGACTGTCTTTCCTGTTTCACACTGCAGGTTTTCTGTGACCACTCCTTAACCCCAGTAACTTTGTTAAAAAGAGTTTAACTATCACAAACTCCTACTGCACACAGTAAATTATTTAAAGATAGTTCTGTCCCAAAATCCTAGTAGTCAATCCAGCTACCCCAAGGACAACCAGAATGCAGTATTCAAACACTTATGAGGTTACTTCCAAGATAAGCAGAGTTTGCAAGTTTCTTTTTCAACTCCTCAGCCACCTTTAATTCATTTAAAAATAGTTTAACTGTCAGCAAATCCTAGTAGACGATCTAGCTACCTCCAAGGACCTACCCAAATGCAGTATTTAAATCTTTCTGAAGTTACAAACAAGATAAACAGAGTTTGCAAGCCCCTTCTTGGTTAAACACTAAATAAATATGTGAATAAAAAGCAATTACCAAGGGTAGTTAAGTTTCACCTCCAACAGAATTAAGCAAAAGTGCACGTTTGTTGCAGATATCAAGTGCAATATAGAATTTCTCACACAGCTCAGTTGAAGAAAGTAGTGTCCTTCCAGCTCCAGAAAATGTGCTTTGTGTCCTTTGTGTCACTCTGTCCAGACATTTGTACGCATCTGAATTTGGTTTTACTCACCTCACTTTCAAAATGAGGAGTACAGTACTCATCCCAAAAAATCTTATCTGGAACCCTGGCAGTACTATATGGCATTTTCTGCTGTAGGGGTGTGCCATCCTTTGGATGAGATGTTAACATGAGGCACTGCCTGCCTTTACTGGTGGTTGTTCAGGTGGATTTTAAAGATCCCACAGCGCTTCTCAAAGAGAGCATGGCAAAAAGAAAACAGCAAAATAGAACAGTCCTCAAAAAACAAAGAAAAACTTAAAATATTAACCAATAACAAAAAGAAACCAACAAGAAACAAAGACATGGAAGACCCAAATACCTACTCTCCACCAGAAAAAAATGGAACAATACACACTTCAAAATTTCACACCCCATACCCCTCAAAGTATGAAAATTACATGTAGAAAATAGACTTGCTCCATCTCCATGGAAGACAAAAAATATACATTTACAACCATGATACAGCCTTCCATAGAGCAAAAAACATCAGCTGACCTGTGTTCCTTGTGGTTTATGTCTTTCAAAGCAGATAATACCATCAGAGTTATTTTCAAATATGATGGCTTAATCTGGTGTAGCATAAACCGACACCTCGCCTGCCCCAAATAAAACTTAAGTTAGCTGAATACCACAATCAATGTGCTTAAACTGTAGACTCTATATCTGGGAAGGAAATCCTCTATAACAATAGTTTCATACAAGAGTGTTTCTAACCAAGGTATCTTCCATCGTCTGGCCAAAGAGGCCCAAAGCCTTTTGCTTACGTACAGTCTAGTAAACAATGTTCTATAGACTCAATCACTCCCACTCTTTCTTGCCTTGCACACATTCTTTCATCTAGATGCTCTTATGTTTATTGTTTCCCCAAACTCCCAGCTTCCCATGGCAGCAAAGCCAGTTGACATCCCACATTTTCCATGGGAGCCCAGGATCCATCAGTTGAGCTACAGTCAGCTGCATTTTATTTGGCCTGCAGTTCTTGAAACAGTTTCTGTGCCACAAACTTGTACCAGAAGCATATTATACAATGATTTTTGGGACATTTGTTCAATCTGTGTTTTTCATCATTTCCACTTACCACTTTTGTACCACTGGTTTGATAAATTCTACAACTGTTACCCAAGTGGTCAATTTGGGAACCGTACTTCCTCATTTCATAAGAAAACCATGCAAGTTGTCTATACACCAGACACCCCCATGAGACCAAACAACCTTTCAGCATAATACTTAAGAATATGTCATTAACAAAACAAACAAAAAAAAAAAACGGATTTACTATTATAAGACCACCTTTGTTCTGGGGAAAATCAGTCACTTCTCTCTTTACAAGGTTCAGTCTACTCTCCCAAAGCATCTGGAAATAACTCTGGAGCTTGGTTTCCACTACCATGGGAGGGGGAAACATGTACAACACCATGCACAATGAAAACTTCTTTACTACTTTTTTGTGTTTCAATAGATTCCATGTCTTCCATTGCTGTATCTTCTTGCTGAACTTGCAACTGATAATTTGTCCTTCCAATTTTTCAAGTGCAAATAATGTGTTCCAAAACAGATTCCCAAAATCTTTGCTAGATCCGTGGCAATTTTTATGCCACCTATACCGACTGTAAGGCCTGCAAAAGAACACACCCGTAATCCCAAACTTCTGTCAAGGTTAACTTTTGAGCTTAACATTTCAGAGAAGGTGTTCAACACACATACAGCCTCCCATCCTGAGTTTCCGCCCTCTACAGAAATGCAAATATCCTCAGCATATGCCAAAATTTTAACACTGGATCCACTAATGTGACTATAAATCCCTTCTATTTTCTGCAAATATTTTATCCATTTTAGTACCAGGTCTGAACAAAAGATGTATAAAAAGGGAGCTCAAGGGGCACCCTTGTCATACTTTTTTTTTTTTTTTAATGCTTACTTCCTTCCTCTTATGGCCATAAATTAACGGAGTTACCTTTGCTGTTTTGCATAATGCCTCAATCCACACTATAATTTTTTCTGGAATACCATATGCTGAGATGACTGAGAACATACATGTATGAGACATCTTCTCAAATGCTTTCACCTGGTCCAACGCTCATACATATTCCGAAGCCTTCCTCTGCGACCCCTTGTGACAGGGTTGGGATAACACCCTGTCCCATTTGTTATGCAGAGAGAGTTAAAAGCAAGGATCTGTTTTATCCTCTCCTATTTCTGCCACTTCTCTGTCTACTGCCTGTCTGACTGCACAAATGTTCCTTGTGGCACCTAGGAATTGGCACTCTGATGCTCCAACAATCCCCCGTTATCTCCCTTCCTTCACTTGCTGTTTCTTGTTCTTCTTTCTCTCCCCTTACCTCTGTGGTTAAAAAATGTACATGAATCTGTATGTGAAACTGGGATCCACTAGTTTTCAAATGTATATAATTATATTGTTGAAATGAATGCAGAGAGCTACTTGGGTTTCTTAGAAAAATTAGCAATTTGGAACATAGAGAGTTGACCTTGAGATATCTTTTGACTTTCACCAGTTTGTTGACAGAACTGTCAACAAGAAGCCAGCTCTGGACAGAATGTATTAATTGGTGGCACCTGATAAGGAGTCTAGAAGAACTCTTCAGACTGGTCACAGGAAGGGCAATGACAAAGTTTTGTTACACTGTATGAAAACAGGAGATATAGCTCAACGAGAACAGGATGCAGAATTGTCAGGGAAAAACATCTTATAAAAAGACAGCACTGTTTTGTTTGGTTAGAGATTGAAATTTAAATTGGAAAGACACTCTCAGATGAAGGACTTTGTTATTTTATTGTTATTAATAATAACAAATGCTACCTGCAAATTTTACAACTTCTTCTGTTTTGCCTATGCGTCTACGACAGCTGGTGTCAGACAAAGGTGGATATACGCCATGTGTACTCTAGGCCAGGAGTTTTGTGTGTGGGTACCAGACTTGGTACAAGGGATGCACAGAAGAAAGGTATGGATCCTGCAACAGCAAGCCCAGGAGTGATTACCAGAAGAATAGTAGCCAAACTAGAAGCAGAAGCAAAAGTCCACAGTGAGGCTGTACAGTCAGCACCAGTGACAAAAGAAGAACAGGCAGGGACAGAACCTGAAAGCATGTCTCCCTTCTTCAATTGGTGGGCTCTACAACAGAGGAGAGGAGAGAAAAGAAAAGAAGAGAGATGCAGCAACAGGACCAGCAATGGCTGGATGCCTTGCAAGCTATCAAAGCAGGAGGATCCGGTACAAGTCCAGCAGATCAACAAAACACTAACAACTTAAAAATACAGTAAACTTACAAAGCTGTGTCCCTAACAACTTTTAAAAGGGTCACCAAAGCCTGCCATTAGCCAAAACAGTGATAGGCAATGAAGCTGTTACCTTATCTGACAAGTAAAGCCCAACTTGCCTACAGCAATATGGCCACTGCACAGTCAGAAAACTATGACACTGTGAAAAGAGAAATCCTGAGCAATCTTTAAAATATTTGACTTCTCAGGAGAGTCCTACAGGCAGATATTCCAGTCCCTGAAGTACTGCTCAATTGACAATCCTCAAGAAGCCTTCACCTGACTCACATAACTCCTCATTACATGGCTGCAACCAAAGGGCAAACCATTCCACAGATCAATGACATATCTGCAATCCAGCACTTCATCAACATTCTTTTTACAAATGCACAGCTATAGGTAAAAGAACACCAACCAGAAAGTGGGGAAAAGGATGTTTCTTTGGCTGAGGACTGTAAGATGGCCAGACAGACACCACACCAGAAAAGTAACAGCCAAGAATAGTAAGATCCTCTTTTTCTCCAATTTAATTCCAGATCAGATAAGAACTCTAATGGGGGTAACAAATCTGCACCCAAAGACTTTATCTGATGTACCTGTAATGCCATACTGCAAGACACTGCCATAAAAATAAGGAGGGTAACAATGGAGCAAATTTGGCCTTAGCAAATTAGGAAAAGTATTTAATGGATGTCAAGGCAGGGGATAAGACTACACATTCAGGAAGAGGACAGACCCTGGTACATGCCGATGTCTCAGAAAAACTGTGCTAAAGGGCTAGGTACTGTGGCCATCTGCATCCAAGGGGACACTCAATACTATGCTACCACCCAATTGACTCTGAACATTAATGGGGTGTAGCACCAAATGAAACTGGGGGTAGCAACTAAGCTACCTGTACCTGTGATTTTTGGAAATGACTTTCCAGGATTTGCGAAGTTAATCACAGAGGGAGTAAATCCTGCCATGTTAGCAGCTGTGATAACAAGAGCATAGGCAAAGAAAATCGCAGATGTTAGAGAACTCTTTTCCTTCTGGTGCCTCTGATTGGACATGTTTGAGCCCAGCTCCAGCATTCAAAGTCCAGAAAAGAAAGAAGATTCCTGAAAAGACAATGGCAACAAAAGATTGATGGACATATGGGGTTGGTATATGAAAATGCTGAAACTAAACTGATGACTGTGATTTTGTTTCCGAGCAAACTAACAATGTTTGTCTGCAAGGTTACTTTAAATAGCTACGGATGAAACAAAAACAGTGAACCAATGTTTAAAAGATGTTATAGGCTACTGTACAGAGTTTATGTTAATCCTCAGATGCAGGAACAGATGGAACAACTGGTCAAACCAAAGAAGTATAGAACGGAGTAGCTAAAGCCAGCAGATGATAGTCCTGTGGCTGGTCACTCAGGGAGGGACGGCACCCATGCCAGATTACTGTACAGATTTTACTGGCATGAGGATGTTGCTACCTACTGCATTTCTTATGCTGAATGTCAAGTAGTGGTCCCAGTAACAAACAAAAAAAAAAGACAAGGTGCCCCTACCCTTGATAGAGGTGCCTGTTGTGAGAATTATAATGGATGTGGTTGGCCCCTTAGACAAAAGTGAAAAGGGAACTCTTAATTTTGGTAATATGTGACTATACTACTTGATACCCAGAGGCAATTACAACGCATACTGTCAGTGTCCCAAAACTGGCAACAGAGCTTGCCAAATTTTTAGCAGGGTGAGTATACCTAAAGAGATGATTACTGACTGGGGTAGTAATTTTGGTGAGGCATTACTGAAGGAAATGCGCCAACTACTAGGCATCACTGCCATAAGAACCTCCCCCCTTATCTTCAGTCTTGTTGAGTGCTTTGATCAAACCATAAATCACATGTTAAAAAGGTTTGTGAAAGGTGAAAGGAATGATAGGGACCAATACTTACCTTCCCTCCTTTTAGCTTACAGAGAAGTACCACAAGCATCAACAGGTTTTTCATCCTTTGAAATATTGTATGGCGGACAACCTAGAGGGCCACTAGATGTAATGAAGAAACATGGGAAGATAACACTGCTCAGAAAAATGTGTTACATCTTATATGTGTACACTGAAAAAGAAACTAGCAAAATGTTGAAATTGTGCACAGCAATTAGGAAGAAGCACAAAAAGTAGCAGGAGGTGTATTATGATCATGGGGTAAAAGAAGTTGTTTTTGAGCCAGATGAAAAGGTCTTCTTACTGTTACCCACTACAGAAAACAAAGCATTTATGAGTGACAACAGCCTTATAAAGTGATTATACATACTGGTACAGATAACTATGAGAATGAGACCCCGACAGCAAAAGTCTTTCCAAAATATGCAATGCTAACCTCCTGAAGAAATGCGTAGGAAAAAACAACAAAGTCTACTTTGTTAGTATTACAGTACACTTCTGTTTATCCTAATGCCCCGAGGGACAGCAAAATCATTTGGATAAGTGGGCATTTGGACAAATGGAAGTACAAGCTAAATGAGATAAATAATGTGCATCAATGTGCAGAAAGTAAGCAAAACACAGAGACAGATTGCTGGGCTATAAAAAGTAGTAGTTATCTTTATTAATATAGTACTGTACTGTTAAAAATTAGTGCTCATGATTTAAATTTTTATTATTACTGTCAGTTTCCCTGCTTAAAAAACTGGCCGATCGAAGTTTGGCATTTGTGTACATTTCTTTTCTGCACTGCCTTCTGCCATAACTACCTCAACAGCAGAATCTGTAATCCATCTACATGTTGCTGATTTTCCAGCCAGGCGATCACTTTTTCCAAGCAGTTGACAGCTTCACTATCAGTGACATGAAGCTCGTCCTCCTCAATCAGTTCCTCTGCATTTCAGATCTATTCAGTTCTTGCTGTGACTGAACTGAATGGACAATATCAGTGTCAAAACGCTCGCTGTAGCCTTCATCACTCTCGTCTTCCAGTACCCAATGCTCAACATCTTCGGGCTCTAAAGACAGTTGCTGAGTCACTTCATTAAGGTGCCTGATAGCTTGCTACTCCTGATCAGGTACATCTGCTGCAATTTGCTCTGGTAAGTTTTTCAGTGGGAAGAAGCAGCTTCGATTTAGCCCAGCATTTCACTACAGTGCTCTGTTGAATTTCCTTCCAGGATTCTGCAAGCATGTAAACTGCTTCCTTAATGGAAACTGACTTGATAATGTTAGTCAAGGTGAGCTCTTCATTCTCCTCACTTAGCACAAAGCTGAGCAGTTTACCACAGTACAGATGCTTTAAAGTTGCCAGCACTCCTTGGTCCAAAGGCTGGATTTTAGCAGTTGTGTGCGGCAGTATAAATTGCACCTTATGGACCCATCAGCACTCTGTGTAGCTGATGTCCCAAAATGTGCACCTGCATTATTAGTGAGAAGCAGTACACAGATGGGGAGTCATTTTGAACGCAGGTAGGACCTTACAGCAGGCACAAAACTATCTTTAAACAAAGAACTGAAAATTTCACAATTCGTCCACATGCTTCTTTGTGACATATACAGAACAGGCAGTGTGGAAAGGTTAATGTGTCTGAAACATTTTGGGCTGGCAGATTTGCAGAGGACTAAAAGCGGTAGCTTATGTTCACCTGTGGCACTGCAACATGCAAGGTTGGTAAGGCATTCTTTATTTTTAAAACCTGGGGCACTATGCTCCATCTGTGGAGCCATAAGCGCCAATACGAGCCTGTTTCATTGTCATTGTACTACTGTTGTTCAGACAGACCCTCAGCTTCCATTATCAATTTTAGTTTGTCATGGAACAGAGCAATTGATTCATTTGAGGTGCTCAGGGACTCACTAGCCACACCAAGTGGACGGATTCCATGACAGTGCTTTAATTGACTGAGCCAGCCATTGCTCGTAGCGAAAGCAACCGTATCTCTGTTAAGCTGTCTGTGAAATTGTTTTGCTTTTTCCTTGATTATGGGCCCTGAGATTGGTGTACACTTCATGTGGTTTTGGATGAACCACATGAACACCGCCTTATCCAGGGCTTTGTCCCGGCACACATGCATAGTCTTTCTGTCTTCAACCTTAATGCTTCTGTCCATGGCTGCCTCAAAGTTCCACAGTTTCTCACCAGATTTACGGATGTCACTTACGGTGCAGTTGCCGATGTTATAGCGCTGGGCAACAGCCACCACCTTATCTCCATGCTCCAAATCTTTTAAAATGTCCAGCTTTTGTTTCAAATCGAGTACTGAGCGTTTCCTCTTGGGCATGGCAATGGTAGGTAAAAGCAGGGCAGGTTACTACGGGGAGCTTGTGATGTGCTTGTAATGTGCTGTGCCATGCTCTGATAATTTTTCACACTACCTACACTAAATGCAGAATGAGGATGGTTAGCTGTAACAGCCGCTAATGAGATAAGTGTAAACAACTCGTCACTGATAGAGTTTAGCAGGGAACCATGGGGGACACACTCTGATTCTGGATAAGTAGGATTTCTGGAGTAATGAGATTCGGATAAACTGAATTATACTGTACCAGACACTGCAAAAGATGACAGTGATATAGCTTACGACAAACTGGAACAAAGTGGAACTTGTGATGCTGTAAAGGTGAATGTTTCCTTACCAACAGAACAAACTTCTAAAAATTTTTACCAAGTTACGAATTTCTGAAGTACCTTTATCACAGTGCCAGGTCAAGCAAATAACAGTGACAGGGAATGCTCACCCTATCAGACAAAAGGCATACAGATTACCAGAGCTGTTAAGAAAATACAAACAATGAAAGAGTTTGGTATCACTGAAGAATCGAGACATGCTTGGTCATCACCAGTGGTGACTAAGAAAAAAAAAAAAAAAGGAGGGGCCTTGATTTTAGTAAACTTAATCTGGTGTTCATATTTGACAGCCATCGGTGGACAGACTGGGAAGTGCCAAGTACATTAGTACCCTCGCTCTCACCAAGGGTCACTGGCAAATTTCCCTAGCTAAAGAATCCAGAGACAAAATTGCATTTTCCACTCCAGTTGGATTTGATCAGTTCACCAACATGGTTAGTTTACATGACGCACCCACTACATTCCAATGGTACACTGATGTAATTCTAGCTCCTCACACTGGTTATTGTGTTGCCTACCTGGATGATCTTGTGGTGTACAATTCAGACTGGAAAAAAAACCTGGAACACTTATAAGCAGTTATCTAGTCTATTAAAATTGCAGGTCATCAGATACAGTATATGGGTTATATTTTGGGAAAAAGAGAAGCCTGAGATTTACAACACAGAAGCTGTAGCTAACAGTCCTGTCCCTAAAACAAAGAAACACGTTGGTTCATTATTAGGTCTGGCTGGTTACTACAGAACATTTGTTCCCAACTTTGTACAGTTAGATACTCCTCTCACTGAACTCATGAAACAATGGTTTGGGAATAATACACAATGGTCCCCAGAGTGTGATGAGGCTTTTCAGGCCATCAAGGTTGCATTATGGTCATCCCCTATTTTACGAAGTCCAAACTTGGAGAAACCATTTCTGTTGCAGGCAGGCCTAAATGCAGTCCTGAGTCAGAATGTAGATGGGAAAGAACATCCCATTCTATGTATCAGTGGGAAACTACAAAACAAAGAGAAAATGTATTCCACTATTGAAAAAGAATGCCTTGCTGCAAAAAGGGCAATGGAGTCCCCTAAGTTTTATCTGTTAGGAACTAACTTTGTACTTAAAACAGATTGCAATCCTCTCTGTTGGCTTAAATCAAATGAAGGATAAAAATCCCAGAATCACAAGGTGGAACCTGGCACTACAGCCATTTAAATTCAAAGTGACGCACAAATCTGGAAAACAGAATGTCAGTGCTGAATTTCTGTCAAGATATGGTTCGGGAATTGAGAATTAGGAAGGTTGAAAAAAAAAAATGCATGTACTTAACTGAAAGATTTGTTGTACAATGTGTTACGGAAAAAAGAGATACTGCATATGCTAAGAACTGTAAATGTTATAAGGTAGTGCTAAAAGAAAAATAAAAGAAGGTTTTAGAAACCTGTTTTTTTTAAGAGGAAAAAAACAACAGGTTCCCTCTTAAACAGGAGGGTATGTACAGGGTTGGATAAGACCCTGTTCCATTTGTTATGCAGAGAGACTTAAAAGCAAGGATCTATTCTGTCCTCTTCCATTCTGCCACTTGTCTATCTCTTGACTCTCTGTTTGCGCAATCAGAGTTTCCTTGTGGAACCTAGGAATTAGCCACTCCAAAGGTCCCACAATCCTCCCATCTCCCCCCCCCCCACTTGCTATTTCTATTCTTTCTTTCTTTCTCCCCTTGCTTCTCTGTGGTTAAACAATCTGTGAATCATTATGTGAAACTGAGATTTCTTACCCTGCAAATGTATATAATTATATTACTGAAACATCTGCAGAAAGCTATTTGAGTTTATCTGGAACACAGGGGTTTAACCTTGAGGTGCATTTTGATCTCCACAAGCTTGTTTGCAGAACTATCAGCAGGAATCAGCCCTGCAACAAGATGTCTTAAGTAGCTGCATTGTTAAGAAGTCCAGATGTACTCTTCTGGCTGGTCACTGGGAGGGAAATGAAAAAGTTTTGTTACATTGTCTGAAAGCAGGAGATGCAGCTTAACAAGAACAGGATGCAGAATTTAATTATCACGGGAAAACATAAAAATAGAATAATGTTTTGTTTGGAGGGTTAGAGAGACAGAAAGCTGGAAATTTTAAAAAGACTCTCAGATGAAGGACTTCTGTTTGTCTGAACCGCCTGTATAAAGAGCTATCCTGTACAATTTTAATTTTTTTTTTATTTTATTGTTGTTAATAATGCAACACTACTTTCAAATTTTACAACTTCTACAACTTCTCCTGGTTTGCCCATGCTTCCTGACCTATATCTCTACAACAGCCCCAAAAGTGGCAGCAGAGCTTGCCAAACATTTCTGCAGGGTGAGTACACTTAAAGAAATTATTACTGATCAGGATAGTAATTTTGGTGATGCAGTGCTGAAGGAGGTGTACTGACTATTAAAGATCACTACTATAAGAACTTCCCCTTATCACCCTCAGACAGACAGTCTTGTTGAGCATTTTAATCAAGCCCTTTAACGCATGTTAAAAAAAAAAAATTGTGAAAGGTGAAGGGAGAGATTGGGAACAATACTTACTTAAGCTGCTTTTTGCTTACAGAGAAGTGCCACAAGCACCAACAGGTTTTCCACCCTTTGAAAGACAGTATGGTACCCAACCTAGAGGGCCACTAGATACAACAAAAGAAATGGGGGAAGATAACTCTGCTCAGAAGCAATCTATTACATCTTATATTTGTGCTCTGAGAAAAAAACTGGCAAAATAATGTGCATTGTTCTTTGAAGGTAATTCTAAATAATATACGGCTGTTTTTGTCTTGCTTTTTAGAAAGGTTGGAATGTGATCACCTCTCTAGTTGTGAAGACTGTCATGTGGATTCACCTAATGAAACTTAATGAGTGGAATGGCAATTATTATTGAATTTGACCATCTGCTGTTTAATAAGCTATATGAGTGGCATGGAATCATTTTGAATTTGAGAACCACTTTTGAACATTTGGGACTTAAATGGCATTTTTAACTGGGATCCTAATGTTTGCCATCTATAGCAAAGCTTTTTGCTGGGACTTGGTAAAAACAGAGGGCGCTATAAGAATTTAGTCCAACACTATTTTAAATTTGCTACTTACTAAATTAATATGGGGTCCCTTTTTCTTAGCTGCCAATTGTGGCGAAGCTTCGCATTTGCAATTGACAAGAATTGAAGATCCTTCAGAAATTAAGTCCAATACTCAATAAATAGCTCATATAAAAACATGTTATAAAGGGGGAATCAACTATCGCTATTTAGTGTGTTGGAGTATTTATATTATTAGAAAGAAATCTCTGAATTAGATAGTATATTGGATAGTTGAATAGATTGATATATTGATTGTGTGTAATCTGGTTCGGAGGGTGCGTCAGAATGACTATGACGCACCATTTTAGCGTGCTTTTAGCTGTTTAGTATTACCCTTGATAAAACTCTGGAGAAGGGAACAAAACGCCATCTGGTTTTAAGGGGGTGGCACCTGATTTGCATTTTTTTTTTTACCTCTGTAGTGTGTGAGTATAAAATTATTTATTTATTTTTTGCACAAACTTTTTGTTCCTTTGCTCTTCTGGGACATAGGGGGTGAGTTGCAAGGCTTTTTTGTTGCTGAGGTTGGATTTTAACCTTAAGCAACTGGAGCTGATGTGTGATCTCCTTTTTGGTGTGGGTTGTCATTGTGCTGCTTACCTGAATGATGTCATGGTGTACAGTCCAGACTGGAAAAGTCGCCTGAACACCTACGAGCAGTTATTCAATCCAACAAAAATGCAGGTCTGACCATTAATCCTACCGAGTGTACATCAGGCATGCAGGAAACCAGATACATGGATTATATTTTGGGAAATGGAGAAGTAAAGCCAGAGATTACCAAGACCGACGCTGTGGCTAATAGCTCTGTCCCTAAAACAAAGAAACATGTCTGGTAATTTTTAGGGCTGACTGGTTACTACTGGAGATTTGTTCTCAACTTTGCCCAGTCAGCTAATCCTCTCACTGAACTCACAAAAAAAAATGGTACCCGAATAATGTAAAATGGTCCCCAGAGTGTGATGAAGCTTTTCAGGCCATCCAGGCTGTATTTTGTTCAGCCCCTGTTTCAAGAAGTCCAGATTTTGAGAAACAATTTCTGTTACAGACAGATGCATCCATCACAGGTAGGCCTAGGTTTAGTCCGGAGTCAGAATATAGATGGGAATGAACATCCCATTCTGTATATCAGCCGGAAATTGCATGTCGGAGACAAAAAGTACCCCACTATTGAAAAAGAATGCTTCGCTGCAAAATGGGCAATGGAGTCCCTTAAGTTTTATCTGCTAGGAGCTGACTTTGCACTTATAACAGATCACAATCCTCTCTGCTGGCTTAATCAAATGAAGGATAAAAATCCCAGAATCATAAGGTGCTACCAGGCACTGCAGCCATGTAAATTAAATATGATGCATAAATCTGGAAAAGAGTGCCAATGCTAACTTTCTGTAAAGATACATTTCGGGAACTGAGAATTCAGAAGATTGAAAAAACGTGTGCTTAATCAAAATGTTTGCTGTAACAGGTATGATGAAAAAGGGGATACTGCATATGTAAAGAACTGTAAATGTTATAAAGTAATGTTAACATAAAAAAATAAGAGAAGGTTTTAGAAACCCAAAAAACAGGTTCCCTCTTAAAGAAGGGATATGTGACAGGACTGGGACAAGACCCTGCCCCATCTGTTATGCAGAGAGAGTTCAAAGAGAGTCCAATGGAAGTATCTATTTTGTCCTTTCCTATTTCGGACACTTGTCTGTCTCTTGCCTGCTGATTGCGCAATCAAATGTTTCTTGTGGCACCTAGGATTCTGATGGTCCCACAATTTCCCACTGTTATTGTCGTTCCTTCACTTGTTGCTTCGTTCTAGTAATTCTTTCTCACTTTGCTTCTCTGTGGTTTAAAAAATACATATATATATATATATATATATATATATATATATGAATCTGTATGCAAAATTGGAATCCCTAGTTTGTAAATGGTTATTTTGTTGAAATGAATGCAGACAGCTACTTGGGTTTCTTAGAAAAGTTAGCAATTTGGAACAGAGGGGGATGACCTTGAGAAATCTTTTGACCGTCACAAGCTTACTGACAGAGTTGTCAGCAGGCAGCCAGCTCGGGACAAAATGTATTAATCATTGGTGTCATCTGTTAAGATGCCTATATACTCTTCAGGTTGATCACAGAAAGGGCAGTGACAAAGTTTTGTTACATTGTGTGAAAACAAGAGATATAGCTTAACAAGAACAGGATCCAGAATTTAATTGTCAGGGAAACATATTTTAAACAGAGAACAGTGTTTTGTTTGGTTAGAGACAGATTTAAACTGGAAAAAGATTCTCAGTTGAAGGACTTTTTTGTTTTTGTTTGTACTGCTTCTGTGAAGTGCTATCCTGTACAACTTTATTTTTTTTATTTTGTTACTACTACTAATAATAACAAAACACTACTTGTGAATTTTACAACTTCTACTGTTTTGCCTCAGTTTCCTGACCTATGACACCCCTGCATAACCATATCTCTCAATAGATACAAGTTTTCATATATTGATCTTCCTTGAACAGAGCAAGTCTGGGTCAGTTCTATATGATAGCCAGATGTTTCCTGCAATCTTTTACATATTATTATACTACTGTACTCTAGCTGTATTTAATCCTCTGTCTTTCCCTTCTTGTTCCACAGACAGCCCATCTGCGGGCTTCCCAAGCTGCTGCTGCTGTGGCCCCAGCACTCTCAGAGACGGTCGCAGCTAACAGACCTTCTGACTGAAGCCGAGACAGATTCAGGAACGCACCGGACCTCCAAAACTCATGATTTTGAATGCTGCTGTTTTGACTGGATGCCCAGTGGAGGAGCCAGGCACTGACTGGCAGTTTCTGCTCATCTGCTGATTTTCCAGCTCCTGGCGCTTCCTGATCTTGGGGAAATCTCTTTCTGTGCTGTGTTCTGGACTGAATTTTTTCCACCCACTGCCCCACAGTATTAACTAGACCCTTGCTCCACACCTTTCCTCAACCTAGCAGCTGATTGGTCACTCCACTGCTGCACATTCTTATGGCTATTGGCCTCCCTGTCTTCAGTACCTGACTTGACCCACTTTCTTACCACCCCTTTTTAAAGCAATCTCACCCACAGGGTTGCACATTTGCTCTCAAGTTTTTCTCCAGCTACTCCAGTTAACTCCTCTCAGTTACTGCTGTAACCTCCCCTATTGTTAGGGACCTCACCCTAATTCAACTATATACCCTTTCAATTCTTACACTTCCGCTGCCTATGGTGACATACCCAGTCACAGCCAAACCATTCCAGTAGCTGGCACCTTTGCCTTAGCTGAATTGAACGAGATCACTAAATTAGATCAAGTGTCACTGCCACACCCACGCAGTAAAGCAATATTACAGTGACTCTTTCCAGGCATTTCACAAAATTGCCCTGTGTCAGTAATTTCACAGCTGGCACACCATTGCTGGCTCAGTTTTACCTCCAACTACCTACTACATAACAATGGGCACCATCGCTCTTCTACTAGGCCTGCTCACATTTACCTTTCTGGCTCAGACCATCCCACATCCTGTGCCCCCATCCTCCACCCCGAGCATTTCTCCCCTAAGCCACCCCCAAACAGCTCGTCCCTTCCCACCTTGGACACCCCCCCAACTCCTCTGCATCCACCACCTACCAACACCTCCGCTTCCTCTGCCCTCCTGGGCCCATCCTGGACCCACCTCTTCCTTGCCATACCTACCCTCCGTGTCTTACCCATCCCCTGCACCTCTACTATCGGCACCACACTAAGGGTCTTTGTCGCCATCATCCCCTAATTCAGAGGTTCTCAAATGGTGAGGCCAGCCTCCTTGGGGAGGCCCCAGTCTGTTCCAGGGGAAGCTCAAGCAGGTCTGAAAAAGTACAGTATTTAAAGTTTGAGTTTTATGTATTTTGTGTGAAGAGATGAAGCAAACTGAAAGAGGATAATAGTAGGTGAATTTTATGTGTTTATTTACTAATAGGTGACAAGGGAAGGTGAATAAGCCAAGGCACATTTCAGGTGTACCTGTGGAAGGGTAGGGAGTGATTACATTTCAAAAAGTAACCGAAAAAACAATCAAGAAATACACTATGAACAATAATGCAAACAAATATGAACAATAAATAATGAGTGGTGGTAACTGATCAATTTGTAGACTGATGGTAGAACAGTCCAGATACAAGGGTTGAGCATAGAAGTGCTAAGAGTAATAACAGGAAGGAGCAAAGTACAGTAATCTCAGAGAAGTTGCTTAGGAGCAGGGAAGAGAGGAAGAGGCAAAGTATGTAGGAAGGTTATTTCATATAGAGAGAAAGCAGTCTGACCCATGAAGGTACTGCGACAAGGGGTAACAATGGTTCTAGAATGAAAATAGCAGACCAAGTAGGCTGGCCTGTGTGGGTGGGGGCAGAGCTTCAGTTAACTCCACTTTGAGAGTATTTGACTTCCAAAAATAAGGCAAAAACTTTCAAAATACAGAGGGAGGAAGTCACTGACTTCCAGATGTAAACCCCAAAATTAGATGACTTCCAAAATTGCAGGCTTGGAAGTCAGAAATGATAGATTTTTCTAAAAGAAACTGTGTTTTACCACCAATATATTATATTAACATCCATAAATTTGTCCATCCTAGAATACTGACTTCCAGAGATGGGAATCAGGAAGTATTTTGACTTCCCAAAGATTGGAATGACTTCCAGATTTCGACTCCCGGAAGTTTTAGACTTTCACTGAAAATAACTGAACCCCTGGGTGGGAGTGGTGGTGGCTTACAATAAGCTGTATAATAATTATTTTATTTATTTGTTATTCAGATAACACCTTTGAGCACAGGAGCACTTTTTCAAAGGTCCCACGTCAGTATAAGACAAAAAGCTGAGTGTGAGCCAAGTACTCAAAGGGGTTTAAATTTATTCATTGTGTACTGCACAAAGTACAGTATGTTATTTTTCTTTGGGGAGGCCCTAGATTATTTCAGTTTTTGGGGGAGGCTCAAAATCTTTTCCATGGATTTGGGGAGGCTCACTGTGATAAAGTCTAAGAACTACTGATCACCAACCACCGACTTGTCATTAACTTAAAGAAGACTAAGTCAATGCTCTTCTCCCATCACCAAAACAAGGCCAAGAATGTCCCTCTCTTCATTCTCCCCAGCACTCTACACCTGCTGGAGCAAGTGACCTCTTACAAATATCTAGGCATCACTTTCAACTTGGCTCTCACCTTCCACACTCACATCAATGCCCTATCCTCCACCATAAATTCTCGGATAGGCCTACTAGAACATCACAGAGATTGCCTCCCTCAAGTTGCCCTCCGGCTGGCCATCACCTCTTCCGTCCTGTCACTAGTGGACTATGGCTTGCCCATTTACACTGCGGCGGACAATACCGCCTTGACTAAAATCCAGCTGTCAATCAATAAGGCCTGCAGGCTCCTGACTGGAACCCCTAGCCACCACTCCTTGCCTGCTCTCTCCACTGCCAACCTGCTCACCTGTGAGGGCGTCTGTGCTACCAGATCTGCCTACTCGCCAAAAATCTCTTCTAGGGCTCCCCCCCCCCCCGGAGGTCTCTGCTTCCCTATGGCGTGTGTCCTTGTCTGCTGCCACCCATAGCTCTGTCAAGGTCATTTTTCTGGTGCCCAGAACCAAGATCTCACTAGCCCAGAGGTCCTTCCATTACCAAGCCCCTGCTTGGTTCAACTCCCTTCCACCCTGCATCACAGACTTTGCCAAAAATGGTCCTTTCAAAATCGCCCTCCGGAACCATCTCTTCGACGCTCATTGCTGTAGATGCACCTAATTAATCCCACTATGGGATCCTCCTGTCAGGCCTCCTTGACTTGACAGTATCCTCCGGACAGCCTATCCTCTCCCCCTCCCACCCCACTCCCCATCCCTACCTCCACCATCTCCAGGTATTAGCTAGGTATGTCCAGGGCTGTACCCCCAATGTAACCCTGGAGTACCTTGTATTCGACTGTAACCTATTATAAGTAACATTATGTAACCTATGTGTACTCTATGTTTAATGTTCTGCACCTGTACTGTTCCCACTGTTGCAACCACTCTACGTAACTCTGTCTACCCCGGCCCCCCGTGACAAGGTGCCTTTGCAAATGAATCCATGACTCTAAGGTTGTAAATCCAACTTTTCTAATAAATAAATAAATAAACATAAAAGCTTAGTCAAAACGTTAAAACTTGTATTTAATAAATACTGTAAGTTTCCAATTACCCAGATTGGTTTTGTCTCATTTCTTACTGTAACAAAGAGTTAGCAGTGCCCTATTAAAAGAGGCATTTACTACATTCTTTTCCAGCAGACAATGAAAAACTACAGTTCAAAATGATACCTATAAATGTTTTGTAAATTTCATCCGATAGCCCATCCCACTCTGGAGCTGTGTTTTTACTCAGACTTGAGATAAGACTCTGAATTTCTCTCTTTGTAATCGGGTCTACCAAACATTGTTATACCTGATCAGATGTGGGCATCAACTGCATTTTATCCAGCCAGGCCTCACTGCCCATCTTGGAGTGCCCCTCCATACAAAAAGATGCTTTTAAAAAACCTGTCCATATAGCTTCCATTTTTGTTGCCTGACCCCACCACCCCAAGGCAGACTAAACTGCCCTAATTTAGGTATGGTCTCTTTAGCTTTACAGGCTTGAAGCGTATCTCTGTACAGAGTCTTTTTCATACTGTACTTTTGTTCAGCTGCCAGTAATATAACCCTAAAATACTGAAGATTTCTCATTTACTTTTTCAAAAGTTAGACTTGTTCAGTATACCTCTCTGTCCCTCCTGCTGCGCAAGTCAGAACTCTATATAGTTGGTTCCATAACACCAAATATTTTAAATAATCCTGCTGTTTCCTATTTGTACATGTCTTTATACACAACCCCTCTACATCCGCTTTTGTATCCTCCCACCACTGTAAGGGGCAATCAACAGCAAACAAAACAGTCTTCCTGACAGCTAATAGCTCATGTATCTTTCTTACCACCTATTTTTGCTTTAGCAAAGAAGTGTTAGTTCCATCTCTGTACTGCTAGTGTCAAAACCAAACTCTGGACAGTACAACCTAACAACTTAACAAAAGATGATCCAAAAATTTCCAAGTAATCAATCTCAGATCATGGATGGAAGTTGTTAGGGAAATAAAAAAAATAATCAAACATAGTAGAGATTTTTACCTCTACAATATGTAACCTACCTTGAGGCATGCACTGTAGTTTTATTTCCTCTAGTACAGTCCAAGCTACAATTTAAATCTGCCCAAATCACCTGCCTGGATTACGTAGAAAAAGCTGAAATGTCTTAAAAACCTCTGCTCTGGCAGATTTCACCTGTGAGGCATATATATTTATCAGTCTATGTTTTTCTCCCATAAAGGAGACATCCAAAATCAATTCCCTCCTGGAATAAAAATCAATCAATCAGTTTTTCCACTGTGTACCTACCCCCTTAAAAAAGAATACTGATCACCCAAAAAAAAAAAAAGAGGGGCCCCTAAGAAAAAATTACTCAGCTTAGTAATCTTGTTTCTTCCAATGTATTCTTCCATATTCATAACTCTCTGCAGTTAGCCTGCTCAGTAGGACTGCCCGGAGAATGGAACTATATGCTAATGAGGGAATCACTGGCACGTGGCAATTATTCAAACTGCTGCCCTCATCTGCTGCATGTTCTATCAACGTCTCAGATTTCTAGGAAGCCCACAAGGCAACCTATTTAAATATTTTCAAGCTTAAATGCTGCTTGATACAGAGAACTATACTATATGCCTATATACTAAAGCTGATACTAATGATTATGGTATCAGTCCTACCTCAAAATGACCAGCGTCACCTGGGAAAAAGAAAGGCAAGATAAACCCCCACAGGATTAAAGGTAAGTGTGCCTGTGTTTGGGATTGCCAGGTAAGAAGACCATTCAGAGGCTCTGGTTCTGGGAGGGGAGGTAGGGAGGGAGAGTTATGAATATGGAAGAATACATTTGAAGAAACAAGATTACTAAGGTGAGTAATTTTCTCTTCTAACCCCATGTATTCTTCTCATATTCATAACTCTCTGCAGACTTTGAAGCAGTACCTTTGGAGGTGGGCAGAGAATCTACTTAGGAAAAAGACTCTGCAGGACTGCTGTGCTAAACCTGGCATCACTTCTGGACTGCAAGTCCAAACTACAATGTTTAGTAAAGGTGTGTACTGTTCTTCAGGTAGCTGCTTTACAGATCTCCACTAAAGGGATATCTCTAGAAATTGCGATAGAGGCAGCTGTGCCCCTAGTAGAGTGGGCCTTGAGGCCTGCTGGGGCCTGTTTTCCATATTTTGTGTAACAAAACTGAATGCGCTGAACTATCCAGCGAGAGACTGATCTCTTGGAAGCTGGGGTGCCCTTTTCCACATCCCCATAAGTGAGGAAAAGTTGTTATCACCTCTGTGATCCTTGGTTTGGGTCAAATAATAACTCAATGCCATTTTTACATTCAGACTGTGGAGTCTGTGCTCTCCTGAACTGGCACGTTCTATGAAGAAGACTGGCAGTGTCATGGACTGACTTAAGTGGAAATCAGAAACCACCTTAGGAAGAAACCTCCTATTAGTTCGAAGTACTACTTTATCATTATTAAAAGATAAATGATCCTTTTCCACACATAATGCTTGCAATTCACTTATTCTCCTAGCAGAAGAGATTGCCACCAAAAACACAGTTTTCCAAGTGATATACTGCAAGTGTGCTGATGACATTGGCTCAAAAGGAGGTTCCATGAGCTGAGCAATGCAAATGTTCAAACCCCATACAGGGACTGGCTCTTTAATAGGAGGATGTAAGTGACATAGCCCTTTAAATAACTTTTTGAAAATAGGATTAGATACAAGGGAAGAAAAAAATTACTCATCTTAGTAATTGTGCTTATTCTAATGGAGTCTTGCTGTATTCTGACATATGCAGTTAGTCCCAACACTTGAACTGCCCCGGAGAGGAAAGAGTTAACTCTATGCAGGAAGCATAAAATGTTTCGAGCTCGTGCTCGGTTTCAAACCTCTATCTACAGTGCTTCAAAGTGTAACTGTCAGATTCTTATGAGCCACTAACTAACTATACTTCTATAGTGGAAATTGTAAAGGAACATAAGCCAACAGGCAACAGAATGGGTCCCCCATAAGACTCAAGTCGAGAACCCAAGATAAATAACCAGGTAGTGAACCAACATATAACTATAAAAGACAACATAACAATAACCCACCTCCCTTCTAGAAAGGAGGGGTGCCAAGAACACCCCTGAGGTGCAACACTGTACCTGCCATCCCACTTCCCAAAAACAGGTTCTGAGAAGGGAGGCAGGGAGGGAGGTCAGAATATAGCAGCACTTCATTAGAAGAAAACACATTTACTAAGGTGAGTAATTTTTTTCTTCATGTTGTTTGAAGTCTTGCTGTATTCTGACATATGCAGACTACCAAGCAGTACCGCCAAGGAGAGGGGTACCGAACCCATTTTGGGAATAGGCTCTGCAGTACTGCTGTTCCAAACCGAGCATCACTCCTAGCCTGGATATCCAGAGAGTAATGCTTGGTTAAAGTATGGACAGTTTTCCAGGTGGCTGCTTTGCATATCTCTAGTAAAGGTATATCCCTGGCAGAAGAAGGGGAAGCAGCTGTACCCCTAGTTAAATGAGCCCTCAAGCCTTACGGAGGTGTTTTGCCTAGCTTGTCATAGCAGAACTGTATACAAGAGACAGTCCACCTGGCAATAGTCTGTTTAGTAGCAGGCCTACTTTTCCCCACTTCAATTGGAGACATTCATTCCTATGTGCCTTAGTATGCTCAATGTAGTAACTAAGTGCCCTCTTAACATCCAAACTATGTAATATTATTTCTCCTGAAGAATAATGATCAGTGAAAAACACAGGAAGAGACATGGACTGGTACAGATGAAAATCTGAGACCACTTTGGGTAAGAACCTCCTTTTGGTTCTGAGGACCACCTTATCTCCATGGAATGAGATAAAATTTGGCTCCACTGACAGGGCTTGCAATTCACCAATACGCCTGGCAAAAGTGATAGCTACCAGGAACACAGTTTTCCAAGTCAAATACTTGAGTTTGGCTGAAGCCAGAGGCTCGAAAGGGGGCTGCATGAGCTGAGCAATGCAAACATTAAGATCCCAAGCAGGGGTAGGGTCCCTAAAGGGAGGGTTAGTATGAACCAAACCTTTAAAGAACTTACAGAAGACAGGGTGAGATGCCACACAAGAAGCCTTCCCTGCTGACAGAAATGCAGATACAGCTGCTAAATGAACTTTTAAAGTGGCTGGCCTGAGGCCTAGGCCATTAAGATGAACCATGTAATCCAGAACTGTAGCCAGATCATCAGTATCTGGTAAAATATCCTTATGGGAACACCAAATGCTGAATCTCTTCCATTTGGAATTATAAAAGTTTTCTGCTGGCAGGTTTTCGAGAGGCTCTGAGGATATCCAACACCCCCTGAGACAGGCGCAGACCTGCATACTCTAACTCTTCAAGAATCAGGCCTAGAGGTTGAGAGACTGAAGGCTGGGGTACCAGATTCTTCCCTCAGAGGAGGTTAGCAGATTGTGCCTCTTGGGGAGAGACAGGGGAAGATGGACTGCTAGGGACAACAGAGGATACCAAGGCTGTCTGGCCTAGTCTAGAGCAATCAGGATCACCCTGCATGGTTGCGATCAGATCTTGACCAGTACCCTGAATAACAGGGGAAAAGGAGGGAAGGCATAAGGGAATTTGCCTCCCCAATCCAGAACCAGATCATTCAGGGGAACTGTGCCCAGGACTGGAGGCCTGCAACAGAAGAGAGGAAGTTGACTGTCTGGGGCTGCAAAGAGATCCATCTCTGGAGTGTCCCACCTGGAGAAGATTACTTTCAGTATGAAGGGGTCTAGAGCCCATTCCTGGTGGCCCTGAGATATTCTGCTCAGGGCATCTGCTAGCACATTGTCCTTCCTTGGTAGATGGACTGCAACCAGTGATGCTTGTAGGGCATACGCCAGAGACCATACCTTCATGGCCTCTGTGCACAAGGCCATAGACAGAGTGCCTCCCTGCTTGTTGATGTACCACATGGTGGTGGTATTGTCTGTCCCGAACCACTCTGTTCCTCACTGAGTCCAAGAAAGCTTGAAGGGCCAGGAATACTACCCTGAGTTCCAGGAGACTGATATGAATTAGAGACTCCTTAGGAGACCAAACACCTAGTGCTGTAAGGGCTCCCAGGTGGGCTCCCTAACCCAAGAGGGAGGCATCTATGGTTAGTACCACTGAATGAGTGTGACTTGATGAATGGGACTCCTTGTCTGAGACTGTCCTGATCCAACAACCATTGGAGAGCTTGGACCAGAGTCTGAGTCACTGGAATCAATTTGGTTAAAGGATCTTTTTTCTGGGACCAAAAAGACCTCAGGAGGAACTGAATGCCCCTCATTTGAAATCTGGCTCCCTGTACCACTGCAGTGGAAGCTGCCATGTGGCCCAGGAGCTGAAGAAAAGGTCTTGCTGGTCAAGACACCAGAAGGTGGAAAGAAGAAGCAAGATCTGTAAGAGCCTTCACCCTTGCTAAGGGGAGAAAAGCCTTTGCCTGCACAGTATCCAACTCTACCCCTATGAAGGTGAGGAGTTGCACTGGTTCGAGAACCGACTTTGGTAGATTGAGAAGAAAACCTAGAGAAGTAAGCAGCTGTTGAGTAACTTGTAGGTCTGACTTGACTTGGTCTGTAGACTGTCCCACAATGAGCCAGTCATCCAGGTATGGGAATATAGAGATCCCCTGCCTCCTGAGGAAGGCCACTACTACTGCTAGGCACTTAGTGAACATCCTTGGTGCCGATGTTAGGCTGAAGGGCATTGCTCTGAATTGATAATGGCCTGAAGGCAACTTGAACCCGAGGTACTTTCTGTGGAAGCACCTGATTGGGATGTGAAAGTAGGCATCCTTGAGGTCCAGGGAAGCTAGCCAATCCCCTGGCCTTAGAAAAGGAAGAATTACTCCTAGAGTCACCATTTTGAATTTTGGTTTTAAGATGTGCTTGTTGAGATATCTTAGGTCTAGGATGGGCAGCCACTCCCCTGTCTTTTTTGGGTTAAGGAAATACCTGGAATACAGACCTTTGCCCCTGTGCTGAGTAGGAACTCTCTCTACAGCCCTGAGGGTTAGCAGAGAGGAAACCTCTGCTTCTAAAGCAGTGGTCTCAGGAAGGTTTGCAGGTAGAAAGAATTTGGCCCTCAATTTTGGGAACTTTGCAAAACTGAGGGCCAACCCCTGGCTTACTACCTCCAGGATCCACTTGTCTGAGGTAACAGACTTCCAGGCCTGGAAGTAGTAAGCCAGCCTGCCTCCTACTAGGATTGGGGAGTCGACCCGGGCTGACACATCAGGGTGTTTGCTTGGCAGGAGCCTTGGACTGAGAGGAGGATGCAGCCCTGCTCATCCCCTTCCTACCTCTCCCTCTGAACCCCCCCCCCCCGTGGAAAGGAACAGGAAGCCTGTGCTTGATAGAAAGGCCTGTGAAAAGGCCTGCCCCTGCCACTAGACTGCTGCTTCTAAGGAGTTGCCTGCCTTTCCTTGGCCTGTGCACTCCTGTAGGTGGTCAGATACTCGACCATTTTCTTTATGTAATTCTCTGTCTGCTCCACAAACAGAGAATTACCCACCACAGGGAAATCCATGATCCTAGCTTGGGTATCCTGTGAGAGGCTAGTACATCTGAGCAAAGCAAACCTCCTAAGAGACACAGATGTAGCTATGACTTGTGATGCCACATCCTTTGAATCCACAGCAGCATGGAATTGCATTCTGGATGCCTCAATCCCATCAGCAGCCGCCTCCTCCAGTTCATGGCTAGCTGGGGGGAAGCCTGTTTAGCCAGCTCCAGAACAGTATCCCATTTGGACTTCTGGCACCTGGCTGAGTAGGCCATTTAATTAGCCTGCCTGAGTCCTAAGGATGATGCCAAGTACTGTTTTTTGGCCATAGCATCAACCTTCCTAGAGTCTTTATCTGGGGGTGTGTGAAGCCAGGGGTATGTTAGCCTTGTCACAGGCTGTAGCCTGCACTACTCCAACATGGCTGCATTGGTGGAACAAAAATTCTGTACCTGAACCTGAAAACATATATCTCCTGTCCATTCTTTTATCCACAGGAGGTAAAGAATTTGGAGTTTGCAGAATTTTTTGTGCGTTTCCTCAAGGATTTATGGATGGGAATAGACAACCTCTTGGACTTTGGGATGTCCATCATCGCCACAAAGTCTGGCTCCTCTTGTTCCTCGACAGCTTCAACCAAGGGAAGCTGGAGGGTATCAGTCACCTTCTTGTAGAACAAATAGTGGGATGGTGACTCCTGACCCACCATGTACGAACGAGCTCTGGCTCTGCGTTCGTACCACACTTTCTGTTTCTGCTGGGCAGCTGCTAGGTTGCTCTGGGCTGTCCCCATAAGCTCCTTCAGCCTTTCCCTAAACCTAAGGATGTAATCCACAATGGGAGTTCCCTTGGTGGCATGCTTGCCTTCCCAGTCCTCCCGGATCAAGTCTAGGGGCCATGTACCCAGCGTCCATATAAGAGTTAAAAGAGGGAAAATCCTGTCAATTCTTGGGGCACCTCCCTGTATGCAAACAGGTGGGGAAGGTATTTTTCCCAGACCCTCCAATGCTGTTCAGCAAACACCCGGAGCATTGACTTTAGGGTACCATTGAATCTTTCCACAAGTCCACTGGCTTGTGGGTGATATGGTGTCGTGCATCTCTGCATCACCCCACACTTCTCCCATAAACATTTCATCAGGTCCGACATGAAGGAACCCCCTCATTCAGTGATTACCTCCTGCGGAAACCCAACACGGGAGAAAATCCCAAGTTAGGCATCTGCCACTTTGGCTGTCCTCAGTGAGGATAGGGAGACTGCCTTTAGGTACTGGGTGGCATAATTCATCACAGTCAGGATGAATCTCTTCCCTGAGGAGCTGGGGATATTTAAAGGCCCCACAATATCCATTCTCACCCTCTGGAATGGCTCCTCCACTATGGGTAATGGAATCAGGGTGACTTGGGTTTTCTTGTCCGCCTTCCCTATTTCTTGGCAACAGTGACAAGACCCGCAATACTCCTTCACCTGCTGGGTGAAGTTAGGCCAGAAGAAATTCTGGGCAAACCGCTGCATCATGCAAGTGATTCACAGATGACCAGACAAGGGAATATCATGTGCAATCTTGAGCAACTGCTCACGATACCCCTGGAGAACGACAAGCTGCCTGCCTAACACCCCTCCCTCTGTCTGTACTGCCAGAGTATACATAACTCCATTTTCCCAATAAACCTTATGTCTGCCGTCACCTCCCTGTGTACCATCCAAGTCTACCCAAGACCTCAGCTTCTCTAAACTAGGGTCACTTCTCTGAGCAGCTGCAAACCCCTCACACATTCCCAAGGTATGGGACAGGTCCCCTTCAGTCGCCAAACTAGGGTCCCTAGCACTAGCATCAGGGCACACAGGATCACTGTCAAACCCAACCCTCTGACAATGGGTCACCCTTCCCTCTTCGGAGTAACCCTCTGTAGCTGTGTGGTTACTTGCTACTGGGGAAATTTCTACCCCCCTTTTCATTAGTCTCCCCACCTGGAGACATAGGCTGGGGAACCAGCCTCCCAGTGATTTCCACAATGGCTTCTGTGGGGTTCAGGGATCTACAATTTTTGCTTGGCTATGGGTAACTGCGCATACCATCCCCTGTTTTAGATTGCTGCCCAGGAACACATTCACTGCTAAGGTTTTGGCTACAGCCACCTGTTGCACAGTTCCCCCCGTTTCACCCCAGTCTAGGAGAACACTAGCGAGGGGCAATGTTTTCGCCTCACCAGTGAAGTCCTGTACAGTTACGTACTTATTGGGTATAAGCTGACCAGGCTCTACCAGATCCCCCTTTACCAAGGTCAGGGATGCCCGTGTCCCTTAACCCTTGCGTCTGTACACCATTCACCATGACTGGGTGCATGTGTTCCCTCATGTTCACTGACATGCTTCCAGGGACACACAAACATCCTACTTCCTTTCTAGCACCCTGTTGTGTATTGCTCGCCTTTTTGGGACACTGTCTGGCAATATGCCCAGTTTCTTTACACAACCAACATTCATTTCTTCTCTCAGAGAAATCTTTTCTCTGAAACCTGGGGCTAACCTGTTTCAGTGGAGGCAGTGAGGGTTTTAGCTGCCCTGAAGGCGCGCTTTTCCTTTTCTGCGCTGCCATGCCCACCCCATTTGCTCTCAGAGCAGGTATGCTCTTGGCATAGCAGTCCAAGAGTTCAGCAGCCTCTTGCACTGTTTTGGGATCTTGGTCCTCTAGCCAGGTTTTTAGCTTGGCTGGGCATGCACAATAAAACTGTTCCAATACAATCACATTTTTAATTTTATCTACAGAGTTTGCCTCAATTCCTTCCCACCGTTTTAAAAACGGACATTGTTTCATGGCTAGCTCCTCGTAGCTCATATCAGGGCTTCTCCTGAGCTTACAGAATTTAGCTATGCATGATTCAGCAGTTAATTCAAACTTTTTTAACAGTGCAGCTTTAAGTTTGCTGTAATCATCACTGTCCTCATTGTCCATTTGACCCAATGCATCCCGAGCTTTCCCGGTAAGCAGCGGGGATAGCTGGAAGCTAGAAGACTCTAGGAATTTTAGACTGAATACAAACTTTTTCAAAAGAATTTAAAAAGGCTTCCATATCCTCCCCCTCTTTAAATTTGGCTATTAATTTGGAATTCAATTTGTAACCCAGTCCTGTAGTCCCAGTAAAACCCAAGCCACTTACCTGCTCTGGTGCTGCAGGTTTGAATCGTATCTTCTCCAGTTCATGTTGCCTCTGGCACTCCTGCTCCTCACGGTCTACGTCTCAGCATTCTCGCTCCCTCTTCTCTGCAGCTCACTGGTGCTCACGCTCCTCACGGTCTGCATGTCTCTGTTCTCTCTCTGCTTTTTGGCATTCTCGCTCTCTCTTCTCCTCTGCCTCCCTTTGTTCATGGTCCCTCTCTCTCTGGAACTCCAGATCCATCCTGCACAGCTCAATTTTCAGCCTGAGTACTTCTGGATCCAGGATACTGGTGGCCATACCGTGCTGCTGTGGCCCTTCACTGACAGTGGCCCTGCTGTCATCCTCACCGGATCTGGACACTGCACTGGCCGCTAGTCCTGCCACACTCAAGGTTTGGTCCTTTTCAGTCACGGTCTGTGACTCGCTGCTCTGGGTATCTGCTACTATCAGGGCATCTATGAGGTTCTGCTTGCTGGCTTTCACAGCAAACGGGACTCTTCTGTCCCTGCATAACTGCTTTAAGGAGTCTACAGTGTGCCTGCTGTAGACGGAAGCCATCTTCTTCCCTCACTGCTGCTACCCTGACTTGCACTTTAGAAAAAATAAAAAATAAAACGGGTAGGAACTTGACTGTATGCCAAGTGATATAGTTCTATTTCCTTTTTAAAATAAATCACTGCCTTTTTCTTTCTTTGCAACTGAGCTTACGGTCTCAAGCTGACACGCTGAACAATAAAAGCTTGTGATACCAAAATTTATGCCACCGCTGCCAACCAATCTGTCACAAACCTACTCAGCAGGTCAACCCTCTACTCCCAAAGTGCCAACCTGCGAGCGTAGTCTTGTGAACAGTTTACAGAAACAGGGTAACCCTCCTGTCTGTTTTGTGGGTTCAAATCAACCTTTGGTCTAAAAGTCTTGGAGGGATTCAAACTGTGAACCTCTTGCTAGCATACCCAATACATAGGCTCAGATAATTCTGTCTTCGGGGGCCAGATACCTTTGCCTACGGGCACCTAACCAGCTGTACAGAAATGAACCCTTAAAAACTGTAATAAGAGACAGCAGATTTAAAACGCTAACCTTTTTCCAGTTTGGTATCACCATTCAAGCTTATGTACAGTGTCTGCTTTTACCATATATACTCCACTTGCAAAAGGAAAGAAATCAAAGACAGACCAAGTAGGCTGAGTTTTACTAAAATAGAAACAAAATATGTAAAACATAACATACAGAACCAATATCACAAGAACCATACAAATCTTGTAAAAGAACCAGGGTTAAACAGTACTTAGATTTGTCTCTCTCTCTCTAAATACCTGCTTAAAGTGCTCATAGATGTTTCTCTGTCAGAGTCTAGACAGAAGTGTCTCTGAAGTAAAACAGAATATTCCTTAAAGAAAACTGTATTTGCCAGCCCCTTTGTGTGAGGTCACCTAGCTCCTACTCTGTCAGAATATATATATATATATATATATACATATATACACACACACACACACACATATATATATATATATACACATATATATACAAAAACAGAATGTCTTTTCAAAGTATTAAATTCTGTAATCCTTAGCACAACTCATTTTCTCTGTCGAATGACATTTCTTTGATCTGTGAGCAGTATCCCCTCTCACACAGACATCAAAGCATTTATGATTTCACACCAGTGTACTAAACCTGGTTTCCCCCTTGAAACATCATAAAAGGGATACTGATTTCCCTCTTAGCAGTCAAAGCTATAATTAACTTAGAAAAGTCTGTAATTAGCTTCTGGTCTTCCACGTAACACCTTGTATCTAAAACCTGTGTGTGTGTGTGTGTGAGATCTCACATGCTATTTCAGCATTTCTCATGACAGACAGTCCATCACACATTTTTATATTATAAAAAAATGATACAGTGATCAGAACCAGCTGTCCAAGTGTAACATACACTACATAGAAAAAATAAAAGAAACCCGTCAAACAATCGATTCCGAACTGTACCGATCTGCAGACAGGGATCTGAAGCCAAAAAAACAACAAATTGGTTGAATAAACAGATGGATTCTTAACCGAACCAACCGTAATGAAGGAGCAATCTCCAGAGCGACTGAACAGTTAGGCGGAGTAAAGAATATGACAGTTACACTTTGAAGCACTGAAGACAGAGGTCTGAAACAGAGCTCGAGCTCAACGTTCCATGCTTCCTGCATAGAGTTAACTCTTTCCTCTCCGGGGCAGTTCAAGTGCTGGGGCTAACTGCATATGTCAGAATACAGCAAGACTTCATGTTATTTGAAACATTTTCCCTGCAGTAATAAAAGCAGAAATTGATGCCAAATGCACCTTCAGAGATTTATGTTTCAGACCTTGTGAGTGTAATTCAGTAAGATATTCTAACAGCACTGCAATTTTTGCCAGGGAGGGAGAAATATGCTTGGCATCACACCAAATAGAAAACCTTTTCCATTTTGCGTTATAGATTTTCTTAGCAGATGGTTTTCTATATCCTTTTAGGATATCCAGAACAGCTTGAGAAAGTTGTAAGTTTGTAAACTCTGAGTCCTCAAGAGCCAGGCCTTGAGCTTGAGAGACCTGAGGTTCAGGTACAGGATCTTCCCTCAGTGGGAAGTTAATAGACTGTGCATCCTGGGTAGGAGGATTGGTCTAAACACTGACATTGACAGCAGAAGGGGGTACCATGGCAGCCTGGCCCAGTCTGGTGCTACCAGTATCATGGACGCAGGCTGTGACCAGAGTTTGAGTAGCACTCTGAAGATGGGAGAGAAGGGAGAAAAGGCATATAGATGCCTTCCTGACCAGTCCAGGGCTAGAGCATCCAGGGGAATTTTACCTGACTGGTGGCCTGCAACAAAATAGGGGCAACATGTGATTCTCATGAGAGGCAGAGAGATCTACCTCTGGAATGCCCCATCATCTGAACACTGAGTCCAGTACCCGTCTGTTCAGAGACCATTTGTGATGTGCCTGGTTGATCCTGCTTAAAGCATCTGCCAGGGTATTGTCCTTTCCTGGTACATGAATGGCTTGCAAGGAAGCTTTTAGTGAGTAAGCCAGTTCTCAGATTTTCATGGCCTCTGTGCACAGGGGATTCGACCTTGTCCCCCCTTGTTCATTTATGTAGAACATTATAGTGGTGTTGTCTGTTCTGACCTGCACCACCTTGCCCTGTATCAACTGGGAAAAACTTTTTAGAGCCAGAAACACTGCTTGGAGCTCTAGCAGGTTTATGTGGAGGAGAGACTCCACACTTGACCAAGTGCCATGGGTAGTGTGCTCTCCTATTTGAGCACCCCATCCTAACAGAGAAGCATTTGTTGTAAGAACGACTAAGGGATTTTCCCTCTGAAAGGGAACTCCTGCCCTTAGACTGTGGACATATATCCACCACTGAAGGGACTGGATCACAAATTTTGTTACAGGAATCAATTTTGACATAATGTCTTTTCTTTGGCACCAGTGTGCCTGTAGATGAAACTGAATGTCCCTCATTTGAAGTCTTGCTACCAAGACCACTCCAGTTGCTGCAGCCATGTGTCCCAGTATTTGCAAGCATCTTCTTGCTGGACATGGCTTTCTCAGCTCGAATGAGGCAATCAGTTGCAGAACAGACTGAACTCTGACCTTTGGAAGAAAAGCTCTTCCTTTTAAGGTATTCAGTTCTACTCCAATGAAATGCAGGACTTGAACCGGTGTGAGAATGTACTTTTCCTGGTTTCACAGGAAGCCCAGAGAATGTAACAGATTTTTTGTTATTTCCAGGTGTGCTTGCACCTGCTGAAATGACTTTCCTCCGACTAGCCAGTCATCGAGATAAGGAAAAACTGTAATTCCTAGCTTTCGTAGGAATGCCACTACCACTGCCAGGCATTTTGTGAATACCCTTGGTGCTGAAGTGAGACCGAAGGGCAGGGCAGAGAACTGGTAATGACCTGAAGGGAGTCTGAATCTGAGATATTTTTTGTGAGACTCCCTTAGAGAGATGTGGAAATAGGAATCTTTTAAATCCAGAGATGTCAGCCAGTCTCCCTGCTGGATGACAGGCAAAATCATAGATAGGGTCACCATCCTGAATTTTGGTTTTACCAGATATTTGTTCAGATGCCTTAGGTCTAGAATAGGCCGACACTCCCCATTTTTCTTTTTGATAAGAAAGTACTGGGAATAAAATCCTCTGCCCCTCTGAAGGTTTGGCCCTTGCTCCACTGCTTTTATGCTGAGCAGGGTTTGAACCTCCTTTTCTAGGAGCTGTTCTTTGAGAAAAGAGGCTGGTTTGAACAGCCTTGACTTCAGAGGAGGAAGGGATTTGAAACTCAGAGACAGTCCCTGGCTCACTAATTCCAATACCCACTTGTCCATGGTTATGGCCTGCCAGGCCTGGAAGAAGTGAGCCAGTCTACCCCCTACTGGTATTAGGGAGACGGCCTTGGCAAAGGAGTCAGGGATTTTGTTTTGGTGGAGCCTGAGCCTGGGCAGATTTGGTATTATAGGGCCAGAGGCAGGAGGGGCTCCAGGAAGGGTTCCCAGTCTGCTGTGGGTATGGCTGCAGCTGTGGGACAGCTTGAGGCTGACAGAAGGGCCTACCATAGGACCTTCCTCTACCTCCCCTTCCATAAGACCTATAAGAAGTATAAGGCCTGTCCTTAGATTAATTACTCTTATAGGTGGTTTTGTATTCATCCACCTTCTTCATATACTCTTCAGTTTGTTTGCCAAAAAGAGAATGATCTTGTACAGGGAAGTCCATGGCCTTAGCCTCGGTGTCCTGTGTTACGTTTGTAGCCCTTAGC
Organism: Neoceratodus forsteri; assembly: GCA_016271365.2. Taxonomy (NCBI): domain Eukaryota; kingdom Metazoa; phylum Chordata; order Ceratodontiformes; family Ceratodontidae; genus Neoceratodus; species Neoceratodus forsteri. The sequence goes on from CM057451.1 coordinate 320,814,635, forward strand.
CAAGCAAACCTTCTCAGGGCTACAGTCAGAGCCATAATCCTAGCAGCATTATCATGGCATCTGCTGCTATCTGGAACTGGTATTTGGATGCTTCCATTCCAAACCTGGCTTTTTCTGCTAGGACATAAGAGATAGGGGAGGGAACCTTCTCTGACATAGCCAAAACAGACTGCCACAGTGTTTTTTTGATACTGTGCAGTGTAAGCCTAGTAATTAGTTTATCTGACCCACAGGGAGGCAGCTAAGTACCCCTTTTTTTGACATGCTGTCCATTTTCCTAGAATCCTTCTCAGGAGGGTGAGAGGATAAAGGAACCCTCATCTTCTCACAGACTGCCTGTTGGACCATACCCTGACGATCAGGGTGAGAATAGAGGAATTCTGCCCCTTTCCTGTCCAATTAGTACTTCTTGTCAGCCTTCTTATCCAGAGGCGTGACAGAATTAGGGTTCTGCAGGACTGTGAATAAATCCTTCTTGGAGAATTTATTAATAGGCAGAAAAATCTTCTTAGTGGGTGTTAACCCCATCATCCCCATATATTCTGCCTCCTCCTCATCTTCTATGACCTCGGCGGTAGCCAGGTCAAGGGCATCTACTATTTTCCGTACAAAGGAAAAGTGAGAGGAAAAATCCTCAGGCCTAGGAGGAGAGCCAAATTCCTGCTCTGGTGAGATTTCCAGTTCAATGGGCTCACCATCATCATCCTCTGGTATATCACACTCCCCAGAAGCCATCTCCTGAGACTGGGGATCCGAGGAGGGAATAATCTCCTGAACCATGGGAGGAGGAGGGGTTGGAGAAGGTATGAACCCCTGAATTACATCGATGACTTCAACAGCCCTGGCAATCTCCTCAGCAGTAGGCAGACTGTGAGGCACAGAAGAATCCCCTGTTGATTTTGCCTGGGGTTCAATGTGCTTGGCGGTCTTTGCTTTTTTGGAGTGGACCGGAGAGTCAGGCAGTCCACTCAGCCTTTTTAAGGAGGTTGACTCACCCTTATCAGGGGTGGTAAAAGAAGAAGCTGCTGTTTCACCCGCTGATTTTGAAGGTGTTGGCTGGTTAAAGCCTGAAGCATCTCCCAACTTTTTGTTCAACCTGTCCGTTCTTTTTTCCATAGTTTTCTGTGGAAATGATTTGCAAATTTCACAGTCAGTATTTAAATGTTCGGTTCCCAGGCAGAACACACAGCTGTCATGTTTGTCTGCTCTGGCGAACACTTCCCCACACTTGACACAGTTTTTAAAACCTGGGGGACCAATCTGTTTCTTAGGTTTTTTAGTATGTTTCATTTCCAGGAGAAAAACGTTTACTGCAAAAATTTTTTTTTTTGCAGTCGGTTCAGGAACCGATTAGGCCCCAAAAGAACAAATGAATTTTTAAATTCGGAACCGAGTCAGCGGTTCTTGGAACCAATTCAACAGTTCACAGTAACCGGGTTAGCGGTTAGAAAAGAAACCGGGATAGCAGCTTCAACAATGTTAATACACACTTTACACAATACAATTTTAAAGAAAATAAAGTGGAAAAACTATGCAACTAATATAAAACTACTCGGTTCCCCAACAGATATACCGAACAGAGGGAACCAAGAATCAAACACCAACTCTAACTAAACTTAAACTAGACGTTAGACTAAAAAACAACAATAAATGAAGGCAGGAACAGACTGGGAGACTATGACATCCTCTGTGACCAGGGAACAGAGGTTGTTGGAAGTCTTTCAAGACGCGTTCCTAACTCAGCAGGTGGGGGAACCGACCAGGGAGGCGCGGATACTGGATGTGGTCTTGGCAGACAGTGACCAGATTAGGGGCCTGGAGGTAAGGGAGCTGTTGGCGGGGAGTGACCATGCCACGGTCTGGTTCTGCCTGGATCTAGGAGGGCTAGAAGGCTGCACAAAGATGGAGGTAACTGACTTCAGGGGAACGGATTTTAAGGAAATGGGAAGGATCCTTAAGGAGCATTTGGATGTGATTGGGTCAGACATGGACGCTGATAGTAGGTGGGAAATCATCAGGAGAGGGGTGCAAGATGCTACCAGCACCTGTGCAAGAGTAAGACGAAAATGCGGTAGGGCCCGAAAACCCTGCTGGTGGACCAGGGAGGTCCAGGAGGTGGTGTGGGGAAAGAAGGCAGCCTATAGGCAATTCAAGTGCTCAAGGAGTGAAAGGGATCGAGGAGAGTATGAGCTGATGGCTAGAAGGGCCACTAAGGTGGTGAGGGCAGCTAAGGCAAGGAAGGAGCACAACCTGGCCAGGGAAATTAGGATAGGGAACAAGGGGTTCTTTAGATACATTGGGGAAAAACGAAGGGTGAAGGGGCAGATTAGCAGGATTAAATCAGGGGAGAGACGAGCACAAGACCCGGGGGAGCAGGCTGAGGTACTAAATGAGTACTTCACCTCAGTTTTCACCAAGGAAAATGGGGGTCCTGCATCATACATGGGAGAAGACAGAGATACTGAGGAGGGGGGAACCCTTACCGATCGGTGGGACTGGGGAGAGGGGCAGGCATCACTGGCAGGAGGGGGGAGGGCTAAGCAGGGAGAAGAGGTACCGGAAGTGGAAATCACAGCAGAGAGAGTGAGGGAAGCCCTCAGCTCCCTTAAGACGGAGAAAGCACCGGGGCCGGATAAATTACATCCCAGAGTGCTGAAGGAACTTGCGGATGTCCTGGCGAAACCCCTGGCGGAGCTTTTCACCATCTCTCTGAGGACAGGGTGGGTGCTCCAGGACTGGAAGGTGGCGCATATAGTGCCTATCCACAAGGGGGATATCAAGGGAGGTGGCAGGGAACTACAGTCCTGTCAGCCTGAGGTGGTGGGCAAGGTGATGGAGGGCATTGTCAAGGAGAAGTTAGGGGGGACCTGGAAAAGTCAAGGTGCCTGGATGATAGACAGCATGGATTTGTCCCAGGGAACTCATGTCAGACAAACCTTGTGGAGTTCTATGACTGGGTGACGAGTGCCTTGGACCTGGGTAGACCAGTGGACGTCCTCTTTCTGGACCTCAGTAAGGCATTTGACTCTGTTCCTCACGTAGGCCTGTTGGATAAGCTGGGAGAAATGGGGGTGGGGAACCAGATGATCAGATGGATAGGCAATTGGCTCCAGGACCGGACCCAGAGGGTCGTAGTTGGCGGGATAGTCTCATCCCCAAGGAGGTCATTAGTGGGTTCCACAGGGATCAGTCCTGGGCCCCTCCTGTTCAACGCCTATGTCTCTGACATAAGGACAGGAATCAGGGAGTGAGATGAGTCTCTTTGGATGACTCAAAACTGGGAGGTGATGGATGGGGAGGAGGGAGGGTGGCCCTACAGGGGACCTGGAGGCTCTGGAAAGATGGTCTAGAAAGTGGAAGCTGAGGTTCAATGCAGGGAAATGCAAGGTACTCCACCTGGGGCCAGAAACCGGGCCAAGAGTACACCCTGAGGGAAATGCTACAAGTCTCGATGGCTGAGAGGGACCTGGGGTGGTGGTGGATGTCAAGATGAACAACTCGGAGACTTGTGGAGGGCAGCAGCCAAGGCCAACAGGATGCTGGGATCGCATGCTAGAGGATCACCTCCAGAAGGAGGAAGAGATACTCCCTCTGTATAACTGCTTGGTGAGGCCACACCTTGAGTACTGCGTGCAGTTTTGAGGCCACACTTAAGAGGACATTAAACTCTTGGAGAGGGTCAGAGGAGGGCAACCAAAATGATTTGGGGCTTGGGGACAGGACCTATGAGGAGAGCTCGAAGAGCTAAATATGTACACACTGGAAGAGAGAAGGGACCGGGGGACATGATAGAGGTCTTCAGGTACATGAAGAGGGTAAATAGGGAAGGAACAGTCAGGGTGCTTCGAAGGAAGGAGGAGGGGGCCACTAGAGGGCATGGGTGGAAGCTGGAGGGGGGAAGATTCAGGGGAGAACGGAGGAGGTGCTACTTCACTGAGAGGGTGGTGGAGCCATGGAATGCACTGCCTAGGGGGCTGGTGGAGGCAGAGACGGTGGAGAGGTTAAAGAGGGGCTGGGACAGGTACAGGGGAAGGGTTCTGGAAGCAAAATCCAATGCAGCAAGAATATCCGGAACTGGGAAGGGAGAAACCAGAGAAGGCGAGGGGAGCAGCAAGGTCAGCACCCAGGGTGGGTGCTGACCAAATGAGCAGACTCGAAAGACCGTTAGGCCTATTCTGCTGGCATTTTAGTATGTTAGTAGTATAATAAACCAACAACGACCTGAGGGATCTCCTGGGCATCTAGACTTGTGAGGCGGAGTAAGAAATCTGAGACGTTGATAGAACGTGCAGCAGATTAGGGCAGCAGTTTGAATAATTGTCACGTGCCAATGATTCCATCTTTAGCACATAGTTCCATTCTCCGTCCGGGCAGTTCTACTGAGCAGGCTAACTGCAGAGAGTTATGAATATGAGAAGAATACATGGTGTTAGAAACCCACTGTTTTCTGCCTGATTTACCTCAAAAACTAAGGACATTTTGGTCTCTTGTAGAAAAGATACACTATAAGGACACTATTCAAAAAAAAGCAAACGTGCCACTCTCCTTTTGGGGTTCTTTATACTACATACATATACTACATTAGCAGCTTATATTGTTCAACCACTAGAGGCTGCTCTACTGCTTGATCTCCTGTTTCACTGGCCACCCTTGAGCTTTCAACTCTTAGTGTCAGGATGATTACTATAATCCTGCCGCTTTGCCATTTGCTCCCCGCCGGCCCAGTTCCCCTCCCTGGCGTACCCTGTTGCATCCCCACCACCCTCCTCTGCAGTTGGCCGCAGAATGCTTGGCAGCTAGTGATATTTTGGGTAACCACAAGCCCCCCCCCATGACCCTGTTATAGGGGATTGGCAGATAGCTTACACTCCTCTTAGTCACTACGATTGCCTGTCTAGTCAATCAACCCTGGCTGCTCCCCCTGGGGCTATCCTGACTCAGAAACCTCAACATGCAACACTGTCGGCCACCCTAGACTTTCACTACCTCCTTCAGATCTACCTTAAGGCAATTCACTACCCATTCCTACCATCTCCACCGCTATACCACATACCCTGATATCCCTCTATAATAAGAGGAAGTGTTCCAGGTACCCCTCCTCAAGATTTCTGCTTCTCCTCCTCCTCTTGTCGGGAATATCCATCCTAATCCTGGACCACCAATGGGCATGACACCTCCCCAACGTACCCAGGGTCAGCTGCGCATTGCCTCTCTCAATATTTGTAGCATCCTAAAAAAGTGGGACTCCTTACAGGGTTGGGCACTACAGCACCAACCAGATGTCACAGCAGTGCGTGAAACCTGGCTCACCCCTTGGACCCCGGATTCCTCTGTATCACTGCCCGGGTTTACCCTTTACCGTGCAGATCGACATGGTAAGTGAGGGGGTGGCTGTGCCCTCTACACTAAGGATACCTTACAAGGTCACCTACTCCGCTCCCCTCAATTGGGGTCAAACTGGCTCTGGGAAGAGCCCAAAACCCTTTATACATAATGACAGTATACATTCCCCCAAGGGACCAAAAATCAGCTTTCCAAGCATTGCTGTCATATCTGGACACACTACCATTAGAGTCGGAACTACTTGTACTTGGTGATTTTATTATCAACTGGCTAAGTAAGGATGCCACCCCACACATTGATCTCGCCACAGCCCAAGACCTAATTCAACTGGTCACTTCCCCCACACGTTTGGATCCACGTACTGGATCCTCCTCCCTACTGGACCTCATCTTCTCCAATCGCCCAGGCAAGATCACCAATGTTTCCGTCCTTCCAAATGCCCTCAGCGACCATTTTCCAGTTCTCTGCTCCTGGTCCTGCAAAATCCCCAAGATCCCCTCCCAAAATAATTGTGCAACGTAAACTTGGTCCTGGTAAATTGGCACAATTAAAAGCGCACCTCAGGGTCATGGATTGGTCCTTCATTTCGAACACTGTAAACCTAGACAGTGCCTTGGACCCATTTACCGGTCCTTCAATAATATATGTGACCTCTATGCACCTTTCATGAAAAGAATGGTTAAAGGCAATCGCGTACCTTTTTTCACTGAACGTCTCAAGACTTTAATGCAAACCAGAGACTCATTGTGGCATCTCACCACTGAGTCCGGCCTCCCCCATGATAGACAGAATTATAGAATGGCTCAGAACAAGTGCACTTGGGCCATTCGCAGGGCAAAAGCAGAATACTATAAATCCGCCTTAAGAAGTTATTATCCCCTCTGTACAGACAGCTGGTCAGACCACATCTGGAGTACTGCGTGCAGTTCTGGAGACCCAGTCTCCGCAAAGACATAGACAGGATGGAAGCTGTCCAGAGGAGGGCAACTAAAATGGTGCAGGGTCTGCACGGAAGACATATGAAGAGAGACCTAAGGAGCTTAATATGTATAGCCTCGAGAAAGGAGTGAGAGGGGGACATGATAAAAACTTTCAAGTACCTCAAGGAATCAACAAAGTCCAAGAGGGTAGCATCTTTCAAAAAAGAGGTGTGCAAGAACAAGGGGGAACAATTTGAAGATAGAGGGGGGCGGCTCAGAGGTAATTTAAGGAAGTATTTTTTCACAGAGAGGGTTCTGGATGCATGGAATGGCCTTCCGGAGGAGGTCGTGGGGTCAAAAACAGTGGTGGAATTCAAGCATGCATGGGACAGTCATAAGGCAATTCTAGGGGGTGGGAGCAGGAAAAAGTAGGCTGCTGGTTAACTAGGATCTGCAGCTTATCCATTAGGTAGGGAAATGGGCAGACTGGGTGGGCCAAGTGGTCCTTATCTGCCGTCAAATTCTATGTTATGTTTCTATGTTTCTCGTCCTGGGGCTCCGGCTGCAAGTTCTGGAACAACATTAAGGAAATTTGCAGTAAGGTCCCCAAGCTGGTCCCCTCCCAAGTCATGTCAAATGGGTCCTTGTCCTCTGACCCCACTCACTTTGCTGCAGTTTTCAGTGATGCCTTCTCCAACCTTAGCCATGTTCTCGCCCCGAACTTCTATGACCCACCAGCTCCTAGCACACCCGCCCCACACCTCGGCGCCCCCCCTTTTACCTTTGCCGCATCTCTCCTAAGTCAGCTGAACCATACCTTACTGCTGCCCTTAGTCATGCCTCCTCTAACGTCGACTCCCTTGATCTCAGAATTCTTCGGCTCTCCCTTGAGGAAGTCCTTGCTCCTCTCACCCACATTTTAAACCTCTCCCTCTCACTAGGTAAATTCCCTACCATTTAGAAATCCACCTCTATCACACCTATATTTAAAGGTGATGACCGCTCCTCTGCAAACAATTACCATCCTATCTCCATACTCCCCCCCCCCCAGGCCTTAAAGAGGATAGTTTCGGATCAGCTCACTGACCACCTCAATAAATATGACCTACTCTGCAAACAACAACATGGTTTCTGCAAAGGACACAGCACAGCTACTGCCTTGCTTGAGCTAACATCACACATCCATACTGCATTGGATAAAGGCCACATCACAGGGGCGATCTTCATTGACCTCACTAAGGCCTTTGATACCGTCCAACATTCACTACTCCAAACCTCCTTGCTCAACCTGGGTCTCTCACAGGAAGCAGTGGGAAGGTTCGCAGACTATCTTGCCAACCAGACTCTTCAAGTTAAAATTGGCAATACCCTATCCTCCAAATCTCCTGTCCTCTCAGGGGTCCCACAAGGGCCCATTTTGGATCCCCTCCTATTCAGCTTCTTCCTAAACTCCCTCCCCGCATCCTGCACCTCCAACCTATTACTACATGCAGATGATGCTGTCATCTTCTCCTCTAGCCCAGACCCTCAACTCCACCACTCCCTCTAGTCCTCCTTCAACGATGTCAAAAGCCGGTTCGCCTCACAACGCCTTGTTATTAACTATAAAAAAAAACAAAGGTATGTTTTCACACATCCCGAGAATTCCAGGAAAGGGCTTTTTCCACAAATACTATCAGCGTCCCAGACCCCCCTGGAATTTGTGCATTCCTTTAAATACCTGGGCATCACTTTGGACACTGGCCTTAACTATCATGAGCATATACATCAATTATCTAAGGCCCTAGATATTAGGCTAGGGCTCTTGCACTGCTATAAACATTGCCTTACCCCCGAGGCCCTTAAGCTTGCTATCTGCTCCTTGGTACTCTCCCTGCTAGACTATGGCCTTCTGACTTTTGGAGGGGCAAGCCCCTCAGCCCTTGATAGTCTTAGACTTGTCCTAAACAAGGCCTGTCATCTTATATTAGGGTGTAACAGACTCACCCATACCGGTGTGCTATACAAGGACACCAATTGGCTTAACCTTGACAACAGAATCAAATTCCACACTTGTGTCTTAGCAAAACAAAATCACCCTTGGCCTCTCCCCCGCAGCACTCACCTCTTTAATCACCACAGACTCTAAAGTTAAGCACATCCGTAGCTCAGACACCCATCGTTTCTCCATCCCTTCCTATCGCACAACTCAATTCCAAAGATCCTTTTGCTACAGTGCACAACTGTGGATGAATAACCTACCTTCCTCCTTGCATTTTGATCAAAGAATTGGTCATTTCAAAACGCACCTTAGGGCCCATCTTCAGTCCACAAGTGACTGCGACTATACGTGAACCGGTGCCCCCTGTCCCTACTGACAATGGCCTCTGGCCTGCCTCTGCATACAGCTCTTAACTCCGCCATCTCAGGGATGTTAAGTTTCCAGTCTCTTTTTAACTGTCTCAAACTGCACTAGTTCCTGATTGTTAGCCTAACTGTTCCTGTTGTAAACATAACTTTACTCTGTAACAATTACTGTATTATGTATCTGTACAAACTGTATTGTGTATCTGTATTATATGTGACGTGGAACCTTTGTAAAGGAGTCTGACTCAGAGGTATTTCTGATTCTATGAAATTAATAAATAAAACATACATTCAGTGAGGCAAAGCTCAATTTCCCCACTGTTCCCTGACATGTTAGTAAGAAGTATCCAGTGCCATATTCACATCACTTTTTCCAGCCCCCTTGTATCCTAGCTGCTGACTTGGTCTTCCATTCTTTGGTCTTTTGATAGAGTTGCCATATTCTTCTGTCCCTGAAGACTCCATTTTCAGAGATGACTTTGTGGACAATGTGTTTCGAGTCATGCCATCATCCATGTCTTCCCACTCTCTGTCACCATGCAATAATTCAAATTTATTTTTCAGTTCCACAGGCTCAGGCTAGGTCTGGCTCACTGTACTATGGTTTTTTTGGCCCTTAAACCCTTTCTCCGGGTAACTAAACTTATGCCTTTGGAAGGGGCATCATCTCCTGCTCATCTTGAATCACTGTCTGCGATACTGCGGCCGTCTTACCATCTATAAGTTGAGGATCTTCAACCGGTGTTCCCGAGGAGGGAGGACTGTGAGGAGGGAGGAAAGGTGGGGCAGCTGCAAATTCAAGGCGCTAGCTGCCTGTCAGGCAATTTCGATAGACTATGAGGCCTGCTTCTGAATTTCATTATGTTCGTATGGCTTTACTGCTCAAAGGCCCTTGGTCTTGTGATCCTGTCATATCTATGAGACCTTTACGGACTGTGGTCTGTCGGTGGAAGTAGCTGGAACCTGCTCCCTCCTATTTTGTGTTTTGGAACTTGATCTCTTAGTGGATTCCTGTGGTGCAGCTCCTGATCCTTTGCAGGGCATTCCTAATGTTCCCGCTATCTCTGCCAGATTAGGTTTTCATGCCACCAAAATCTCTGCAGCTCTCATTCCATCAAGTGTAGCTCTTGGTTGATGGTTTGCTGCCATCTCCTTCTGGGCCACTGTAAACAGCTAAGGTATCAGGACAGTTAAGTGCTGCAGTAACAGTGCGGTATTAACCGTGCAGTGAGAATGGTGAAAACAGTGACGGGTAGAACAGTGTTAGGGAATTACCGCTACCCCTGTCACTGTCCACCTAAACGAAGAAGGGATCAATGTGGTGCCTGGTTGAACCGCTCCCGTGGTGGACTGGCTAAGGCACCAGCACACGGCAGCGCAGAAGACCTGGAACCACTGTTCGGTTCCCCCCAGGACTCCCGGTCTTGCAACTTTTTTGTTAAAAAAAGAACTTATCCCCTCGAGTTTCTCCCCATCCCAAAGTCCACACCTCAGAGCTGATTGTTTTAAGTCCAGGGGTGTGGGGGAGAGGAATCTCACCAAGTCGGGAGTGTGGGGAGAAAAAAAGGCAGGTTATGCAAATAAAGCAGAGCACAGAAATAAAAGGATTGTTTCTTGGAAAACAGCCCTTTTTGGCAGTTTGAATGGTAGGAGACTGATTTACAACTCCTACAGGTTACTACTCCCATTTCCTATGGCAACCTTCCAGAAATCACTTTAAAGATTTCTGCATTTTGAAATTCACATCAAAGGTGCTCTATCCAAAGGCATGAATTATCCCATTAAGCTCTGAGGCATAAAACCCCATAGACTCTTTCAGTAATTTCAGAATCACAAAGATTGTCTCTTTCTCCATACTCCCTTATACCTCAATATTTCTGTGTTTCAGTGTTGAACAGGTTCTGCCATGTGTTTAGGGAAAAAAAAAATCTAATATCTTAAATTCAAGGTTGCGGATGTCCTGGGACTGTGAGCTCCCTTCTCAGAATCCTTTCCCTCACCTGTAGTGTCAACTGAGTTGGAACGTCTCTTAAGCCCCCTGCCCCCTTCCCATCCCCACTCATGCTGGGACCCAGGCTAATTTCTTCCCTTTTATCTGGGGCTTTCTCCATCTCTTCTTCTGAGGCCATCACATCAGTGTCTTCCCCTTGCTGTGTCACCATCTGAATACTGCTGTGGCCTTCTTTTCTTCTTTAAAGTGATTTTTTTTGTGGTTTGCCATAAAAAATGGGAGTAGTAACCTGTAGGAGTTGTGAATCAGTCTCCTACCATTCAAACTGCCAAAAAGTGCAGTTTTTCATGAAAATCATCCTTTTATTTCTGTGCTCTGCTTCATTTGTATAACCCTGCCCCTTTTTTCCCTCAGTGCTACAACCCTCAACCATGACATCATGCAAGGGAAACAAAGATTTTAGCTGACTCTTTACATTGTTTGCAAGTAGCTGTATCTAGCATTATAACATGTGTAGAAAAATTCTAGCGATTTGATGGGCTGAAAGTAGCTCAGAGCCATGTAATCAATGACCCATAATTACACACCTGAACTACTTACAGCCAGTCAAGTCCTATAACATCAACATAACAAAGTACCATCACACGCTCACGTTCTGACAGGAGCTGTCACTTCAGACCTGTCACTTCACCAGCAGGCAGTAAAAGTGAATTAACATCTACACAGAATGGCAAATTATCTTTTTGGCCTACCTGCATCACAAAACATTTTTCCAGAAGCTTTTCTACAGATTGTACTACTGTTAACACTACTAAAATAGGAGACTGCACTTTGATTAGGAAGATAGAAAACTCAGCTATTTACTGTACCCACAATGCCTATCTAAATTAGTATACAGACAATTATATGCATGTGTTAACTACAAGAATAAGAGACATCTCTCAGTAAAGAAATCGTGTCAGCTAAATATTGTATGTACAATGCCTTGTTTCGAAAATAAATATTTCAGAGATTATACTGTCGAAGTCACTACAGAAATAATAAACTGTACCTCACAGTAAGGAAATTGGAAAACAGCTTTTTATTGTACCCACACTGCCTTGCTATGTACATCTACATATTAGGTGCTATAATGCAGTCACCATTACCGAAGTAAGAGACTGCAGCTCTAAGTAAGGAACATTGAAGTCATCTTTATAATTTACCCAGAATGCCTTGTTGTATGTAAAACATTGACAGTTCCCTTGCATTACATCATTCTGGGGGTGTGGCTTCACAGAAAACTGGAGGGCGGGCAAAAAGCGCTGATAAAACATCAAAAAAATGACTGATTTTTTTTTTTTTGTACAAAACAAGTTGCAGATTCAATATCTGAAGCATGGCTGGCAATGGCATACTATGTGAAAAAGGAATCTAGGAAACTTCCATAAATCACTTTAATGATCAAATGCATATTTTTAATAAAAGCTTGAATTCAAGTCCCTGTGTCATGATTAGTATTTCCTGAAAATTTCATGCCTTCTGGGTTTGTTTTTTTTTTAAATAAGCATTTGTTAATGTGCTGTGCCGTAACTGAAAACAGTGATGTTTTTCCTGTCCCTATAAGTGAGGCCTGCAGAGCGATGGCATCATTTTGGCCTGGACTGCTGCTTCAGCAGTCAAGTCCCTGATCGACTAAAGAAGCTGTTGCACTTCCCAGCCGGAGCAGTCTGCAGGGCTAATTATTTTCTCTCTAAGTATTTTACTAACCCATCTGGTTTGTGTTTAGATAGATTAGCTTAAAATCTATTATTCTGTTCTTATAAAAAGTTGATCAATTGAGTTTCAGTGTTGAACTGAAGTGGTATGAATGTTTGTAAGAAATCACCTTGTCTGTATCACAGCTGTCGAATTCTTTCTCATCAAAACTCTGCACTGTTTTCTGGCTATATAACACAGGGTTGTTTAATGGATATAAAATACATCTAAATTTTGTTAATTTATAGAAGTCATTTGTGTGATGTAGCCTCCACAAATAGGTTCATGTGAGAACAATTTCTGATGTCAGATTGACAAACAGGTGTCTGCCACACTCTGCTATTTCAGGAACATGTACTGTATGGACTCACAAATTTCAGTTTTTTGAGGGTTTCTGTGTGAAAATACATCACGTACAGTGTGTGTATAACTAGAAATACTATATGGCATCCTGATGCCCAGTCTCCTGCCAGACAGTTGAGGCAGCAGCACTTTGCTGCCCCCTTTCCCCAGCCCCACAAGCCCAATCTCCTGCCCCCATTTGAGGCTGCTGCACCCAGCTACCCACTGTCTTCCCCACACAGTCGGGGTTGCTGCACCCTGCTGCCTCCTGCACAAAATGTTGAGGCTGCTGCATCCTGTCCCCTGCGTCCACAGTTGGGGCAGTTTCTCCCTGTTGCCCCCCGCTACCAGAGTCAGATCCTTTGCTACACCCTGTTGCCCATGTCCATCATCCCAAACAGGCGTGTCTGCTGCACCCTGTCCCACGGCTTGAGCTGCTGTACCTTGATGCCTCCCGTCTCCTGCCCAGTCAGGGTTGCTGTACCCTGCTATCCTCTGTCCCCCACATTATAAACACAAGACAATTTATTTATTTTTTTTTTTTTTTTTTTAGTTTGGGCAGTGTACCAAAGGATCTGACACAGGTGGCAGGGAACAGCATGGTGCAACAACCCTAACTGTGGAGGCAAGAGGCTCTATGGTGCAGCAGGGCACAGTGGTGGCAGGGGACAGAGGACAGCATGGTGCAGAAGTCTTCACTGTGAGGCAGGACACAGTGGGGCATCAGAGTACAGCAACCCTGTGAGACAGGGTACGTGTAGTGCAGCGGCCCTGCCCATTTGGGGCCACGGAAGTGGGTAGCAGGGTACAGCAAAAGCCCCATCTTTGGTGGCATGGAGCAGCATGATGCAGCAGCCCCAAATGTGGAGGCAGAGGCCCGGAAACTCTAGGGCTTAGCAAAGCAGCCCGGTCTGTGGAGACAGGAACAGGTAGCAACAGGGGGCACTGGCCCGGACTGTGGGGGTGGGGGACAGAAGGAAGCAGGGTGTAGCAGCCTCAACTGAGGGGCAGGAGACAGCGGCATCAGGATGCCATGTAGTATTTCTAGTTACACACATACATGATGTATTTTCAAACAGAAACCCTCAAACAACTGACATTTGTGAGTCTGTACAGTACATGTGCCTGAAATAGTGTGGCAGGTACCCGTCTGTCAATCTGACATAAAACAAAAATGTTCTCACATGAACCTTTTCATGGAGGCTACATCAATGACAAACTACTCCAACTACTCCTAATAACGAACAAAGTTTAAATTTATTTTATAGCCATTAAACAACCCTGTGTTATATAGCTAGAAAACAATGCAGAGTTTTGACGAGAAATAACTGACAGTTATGATACAGACAAGGTGATTTCTCACAAACATTCATACCACTTCAGTTCAGCACTGAAACTCAAATGATCAACTTTTTATCAAAACAGAATGATAGATTTTAAGCTAATCTATCTAAACATGAAACAGATGCGTTAGTAAACAACTTGGAGGGAAAACAATTAGCTCTACAGACTGCTCTGACTGGGAAGTGCAACAGCTTCAGTCAATCAGAGACTTAACTACTGAAGCAGCAGGCTAGGCCAGAATGATGTTGTCACTCTGCAGGCCTCGCTGATAGGGACAGAAACATCTTCACCGTTTTTCAGTTACTGCAGAGCACATTAACAAATGTTGATTTACAGAAAACCACAAAACCAAACAACATGAAAATTTCAGGAAACACTAATCATGACACAGGGACTTGAATTCAAGTGAATTCAAACTTTTATTAAAAATATGAAAAAACTGTTGCATATGGATATTTAATGTAGGGGCTCCACCTCCTTCCACTGCTCATGCATCCTGCTGTAAGCTCTGTTCATTTTCCTTTTCGCCATCAGTATTAGAAATATTTTTTTTTAGGAGATAACAGTACCTGCCCAAAGCTGCTCCCTTCTCTCCTCATGGGCCCAGCCTGAATCCTCTGCATTAGTTCAAGAAAAAGGCCCAGTCACACCAAAGCAGCTGATCGTCTCTCAGCCCATTTCCCTTTGATCCTACTGGTGCCATGATGACAGATGTCAGCTAGCTGTCACGTGTTTCCCTGTCACCGAAACCAGAATTATCATCCGAAAACCAACTCCTGTCCTCCATCGGAATCAAACTTTCTTGAACAAGGGCCTCCTCCATCTAAAGCTGCAATATTTCTGGCTCTGATTTTTTTATGCTGGAAAACTGCACTAATGTGGTGTGTGTTACACTCCCTGACCGCCCATCCTCAGAATCCGTGGCGGTCAGCCTTTCGGGATTTTCTCATGCACCAGCAGCCTCTGGCTTGCTTCTCTAATCAGGATCCGGTGTCACAGAGCTCACCCTGCCAGACTCCAACCCGATTTCAATAACTGCAGCAGTTTTTTTTTTTTCCATGAATCCTCTTCTTCATCTGCCATGAGCTAAAGTAAACAGAATCATCTTTCAGCCATTTCTCTTTCCAGGATCACTTCTTCCTCTAAGTCACCACATTTACTATTATTAGCAGTCATCAGTCCTTTTACCATACTGGTATCCTCCAGCAGGTCCAAGGCTGGGAGGGAGAGCATCTCCCCAACCTGCAGCACTCCTCCCTGCTCCTCTGCACTGGGATCCTCCATCTTGGCAGACTAGCCAACAGCGCCTCCTGCCAAGAAGAAAAAATTACTCACCATAGTATTCTTGTTTCTTCCAAGGTATTCTTCAATATGCTTAACTCTTGCAGTCAGCCTCCTGTGTTGAACTGCCCTGAAGAAACGGAACTTATACAAATGATGGAACACTGATTGGCTCATGCCACCATTCAAACTGCTGCCCTTACCAACTGCTGTGTTCTGTAACATTCAGACTCATAACAGCCAGAGAAGTAAGACCCCCTAACTAATCTGTCTTAACAACACTAATAGTTAAATAAAATCAAGCATAAAGTGTCCCCTATAAAAGTCAGACAGGACCAAAATGAGAGACCAACAACACCCATCTGGGTTCAACAAGATTTGTAACACAACTAGGGTATAAACCCATCTTAACATAGAAGTCCAGCTGTAATGCAGATGCCAACTGGTTCTGGAAGGGGAGGTAGGGAGGTAGAGTTAAGCAAACTGAAGAATACCTTGGAAGAAACAAGATAACTGCAGTGAGTAATTTTTTCTTCTAACCCCAGGAATTCTTCAATATGTTTAACTCTTGCAGACTACGAAGCAGTACCTATGGAGGATGGTACAGAACCTACTTGGGAAACAGGTACTGCAACACTGCTGTGCCAAACTTGGCATCACTTCTGGACTGAGTGTCCAAACAGTAGTACTTTGTGAAAGAATGTTCTATATTCCATGTAGCTGCTTTACAGATTTCCAGCAGGGGAATGTCTATGGCTGCTGCTGTCAAAGCAGCTGTGCCCTCTGTGGAATGGACCCTCAGGCCTACTGGGGGCTAATTGCCAGCCTTACTGTAGCAGAACTGGATACATGCTACTATCCAGCGTGAAACAGTCCTTTTGGAGGCTGGTTTCCCTTTTTCCATGTCTTCATAGGTCAAGATCAGTTGTTGTCTGTCCTGCCTGCAGGCTTTGGTATGATCAGTATAATAGCTCAAAGCTCTCTTAACATGCAGGCTATGCAGCCTGCACGTACCTAAGCTAGAGAGTTCAGTAAATAAGACTGGCAAGGTGACTGACTAGTTCAGATGGAAATCAAAAACTACTTTTGGTAGGAATTTCCTGTTAGTCTTAAGAACCGCTTTATCTCTGTGAAAAGAGATGTGGTTAACATAGACTTTGACGGCAGATAAGGACTGCTTGGCCCATCTAGTCTGCCCATTTCCCTACCTACAGGATAGGCCGCAGATCCTATTTAACCAACAGCCTATTTCTTCCTACCCCCCCACAAGAATTGCCTTAGGTCTGTCCCATGCATTCTTGAATTCTCCCACAGTTTTAGACCCCACAACCTCCTCAGGGAGGCTGTTCCATGCATCCACTACCCTCTCTGTGAAATAATACTTCCTCACATTGCCCCTGAACCTGGCCCCCCATCTTTAAATTGTGTCCCCTTGTTCTTGCACGTCTCTTTATCTGAAAGATGCTACCCTCTTGGACTTTGTTGATTCCACTGAGGTACTTAAAAGTTTCTATCATGTCCCCCTCTCCCTTCTTTCCTCAAGGGTATACATATTAAGCTCCTTTAGTCTCGCCTCATCGACTTCTCTTGCAGACCCTGCACCATTTAGTTGCCCTCCTCTGGACTGCCTCTATTCTGCCTATGTCCTTGCGAG
Organism: Neoceratodus forsteri; assembly: GCA_016271365.2. NCBI lineage: Eukaryota > Metazoa > Chordata > Ceratodontiformes > Ceratodontidae > Neoceratodus > Neoceratodus forsteri. Next base: position 320,831,553 of record CM057451.1, read on the forward strand.
GCAGGGGTCTCCAGAACTGGACCTTGAGTACTCAGATGGGGTCTCACCAACTGTCTGTACAGAGGATAACAACTTCCTGTTTTCTGCTGCTGATGCCTCTCCCTATGCATCCCAGTATACCCTCAGCCTCCCTACTGCCTTCTCACATTGCTTGCTAACCTTAAGGTCATCTGATATGATTACCCCAGGTCCCTTTCCTTTTTTGTTGTTGTTACTACCTCCCCCCATTGTGTATTCTTCCCCTGGGTTCTTGTTTCTCAGGTGCATTATTTTGCACTTGTTTGCACTGAATCCTAGCTGCCATACTTTTGACCATTCCTCCAACCTTGCCATGTCCCTTCTCATCCTTTCCACGCCTCCTTGTGTATCAACCCTGTTGCAGATCTGTGTGTCATCTGCAAAGAGGCATACTTTTCCTTCCAGTCCCTCTGCAATGTCACTTATGAAGACATTAAAAAGGACTGGACCCAATACTGAACCCTGCGGTACCCCACTAGTAACTCCTCTTTCTTCAAAGTGGACTCCATTTACAATTACTTTCTGTGTCCTGTTGTCCAGCCAATGTTTTACCCAGGCTACCACCCTGGGACCCACTCCCAGGCTGGTTAATTTGACTATTAATCTTTTGTGTGGGACTGTGTCAAATGCCTTGCTAAGGTCTAGGTAGGCCATGTCCACAGCCCCTCCCTGGTCTACTACTTTGGTCACCCAGTCAGATAAATCTATTAGATTCGTCTGACATGACCTTCCCGCTGTGAACCCATGCTGCCTTGGGTCCTGTGCCCCACTGGCTTCTAGGTACTCAACTATTCTTTCCTTCAGAGTGACTCCATCACTTTCCCTACCACAGAGGTCAGACTAACAGGTCTGTAGTTTCCTGCCTCTGTCTTGGTCCCACTTTGTGAAGGGGAATCACATCGCCTTCCTCCAGTCCTCGGGTACAACACCATCCTCCCATGATTTATTAAAAGAGTAGCCAGTGGTTTCACTAGTTCCCCCCTTAATTTTTAGAATTCTGGGGTGAATTCCATCAGGCCCCATTGCTTTGTCCACCTTCAGTTTTAGGAGTTCTTGCAGAACCCTTTCTTCTGTGAAAGGACCCCCCTATCAAGAGTGCTTCTGTTAACTGGATTAGGCACTTCCCCCTCCTCTTTTGTGAATACTGAGCAGAAATATTCCTTCAGTATCTCTGCTTTTTCACTGTCCCCCTCTGCCCACCCACCGTTCATTCTATTCAGCCTCACTATCCCTCCCTTTGTCTTTCTATGCTTGCTGGCTGATGTACCTATAAAATGTTTTATCCCCCTTCTTAACTGAGTTGGCTATCTTTTCCTCAGTTTGGGCCTTTGCTATTCTGACTTCCCTCCCTGCTTCCTTCTGCTTTAACTGGTACAGCTCTCTGTCCTGCTCCACCTGTGTTTCCTTATACTTCCGGAATGCTATCTTTTTCTTCCTGATTTTCACAGCCACCTCTTTTGAGAACCATAGTGGCTTTTTCTTTCATTTTGATTTGTTTATTTACTTCACACAAAGGCTTGTTGCCTCTGTGATGGCAGTTCTGATGATTCCCCATTGTTGCTCCACACCTCATCTATCCTGTTTGCTAGTGCTTTTCTCAGGCACTCTCCCATCTTGCCAAAGTCAACCCTCCTAAAGCCCAGTACCCTCACTTTTGTATGGCTTGACTCTGTAGCTGAGTTTAACATGAACCATACTGTTTGATGGTCACTTGTTCCCAGATAGCAACCCACTTCTAGATTTGAGATCCTCTCACTGCCCCCATTTGAGAGTATGAGGTCTAAGATATCTCCCTCACGAGTGGGTTCCAAAACTAGCTGTCTGAGGCCTGCCACCTGTAGGGCATCAAGAATGGCCCTGCTCTTGGATGTGGCTGCAGCAAATGTGCTCCAGTTAAAATCTGGCGTATTCAGGTCTCCAATCAACAGTATCTCCCCTTTCTCTGCCATTCTAAAAATGTCTTATATCCTTGTCCATTCCCTCCCCCTGAGATGGGGGTCTGTACACAACCCCTGTGAGGATTGTGGTGCCCTTTCCAGTCTCCAAGGTGACCCACAGTGCCTCCTCTCCTCCCTGTTTACTCTTTTGTTCAGTTGCTTTTATCCCTTCCTTTACATAGAGAGCTACTCCTCCCCCACCTTCTTCCCTGCCTGTATCTCCTGTAGGTTATGTACCCTGGTATGATAACATCCCAGTCATGGTTCTCTGTGTACCGTGTTTCTGTGACTGCTACCATATCCAGGCATCCCTTTTCCATCAAGGCCACCAGTTCAGGGAGCTTGCTGCCCAGACTACGGGCACTGGTACTCATTACCCTCCATTTCCTGATGGCCTTACTCCTTTTTGACCCATCCCTGTCCTTCTTGCCTTTGTCACTTTCTCCATTTACCCCTGCCCTTCTCCCCATCGACATCTCTATGTTTGTGTTTACTGCACTTACTACCGTGATTTTTTTTGGGGGCTGGGATTTTCTACTCCTTCCAGTGCTTCCCCTTGGCTGGTTTAAATGCTTGCCAATGAAGCATTAAACTATCACCTAGGATCCTGGTTCCCTTCTGGACAGATGCAGCCCATCATGCCAGTATAAGCTTGCATCACTCCAGGTGGACCCCCAGTCCCCAGTGAAGCCAAATCCCTCGCTCCACACCAGTTTTCAACCACTGATTGAATCCATGGTGCGGAACACCTAGCCTCTCCTGCGCCATAGATGGGCAGCACCTCCGAGAAGGTTGCGTGCGTGCTACTTGTCTAAAGCCCCTCCCAATTCCACAAACTCTTCCTGCACTTCTCTAATCCTTTCTTAGCCAGGTCATTTGTCCCTAGGTGGACAATGACATCCAGCTACCTCCCCTGTGCAGCTGCTCCGGCAATCCTGAGGATTCGCTCCCTGTCCCTCCAAGCCATGGCACCAGGCAGGGACCTTACCTCCTTCCCCTCCTCCCCCAGTTCTACCTTTCTAACAATGAAGTCCCCCACCAGGAGTTGTTTCCTTCCCCTGTGGGTTCCCCTGCCACCCTCCTGTGGGTCTCCTTTGTGGAGGTTCCCAGCATCCTCCTTGGTCTCCACTGCGGGTGCCTCCATAGAGGAACCACACTTTGCCAGCTTAGTTCAGCTCTATACACAGGGCCTGCAGCTCACTAATCCACCTGACTGAATTGATAGCTACCAGAAAGACAGTTTTTCAAGTCACAAATTTCTAATGTACTGTAGCCATGGGCTCGAATGGGGGTTCCATGAGTTTGGCAATACAGACATAAAATCCCATAATGGCACCGGTTCCCTGTGAGGGGTGTGCAAGTAGGCCAACCCTTTGAAGAACTTCTTGAAGATGGGGTTGAATGTACAGGATCCTCCCTTGTAAGGAGTTTAGGAGGTTATGCCTCCGAGGGAGAAGTATGGGTGGGGCTACTGTTAGGAAGAGCAGCAGTGAGAACTAAGGCTGCCTGGCCCAATCTGGGGAGCCATCAGAATCACTGTGGCTGGCTGGGACCAGAGCTTGATCAGGACCCTAAGCAGCAAGGGAAAGGGGGGAAATGCATACAGGTTCCTCTCTGACCAGTCGAGCACTAAAGCATCCAGGGATATTGTTCCTTTTGCTGGTGGCCTGCAGCAGAATTTGGGCAGCTGATGATTGTCCTGTGAAGCGAAGCGATCCATCTCTGGAGTGCCCCATTTCCTGAACACCACCTCTAGTACCTGTCTGTTTAGGGACCACTCGTGGTGATTTTGGTTGATTATGCTGAGTGCATCTGCCAGAGTATCGTCCTTCTCTGGCAGGTGAATGGCCAGCAAGGACAGCTGCAAGAAGTAAGCCAGACTCCACACTTTCACTGCTTCTGTACACAGGAGGTTGGATCTTGTCCTCCCAGCTTATTGATGTAGTATATGGTGGTGGTGTTGTCTGTCCTGACTTGTACCACCTTGCCCTGTACCAAGGATTGCGAAAGCCTGCCGTGCTAAGAGCACTGCCCTGAGCTCTAGCAGATTTATGTGCAGGCATGACTCAGCAGTGGACCAGATGCCATGCACTGTGTGTTCTTCCAGATGTGCACCCCAATCCAGTAGGGAAGTATCTGTTGTGAGCACTAGTGAGGGAGACACCTGCTGGGATAGGACTCCTTTTCTGAGATGGTCCCTGTTATGCCACCATTGCAAGGTCTGCAGTAGGGTTGTTGTTACTGGTATCATCTTTGTGCGAGAATCCCTCCTGTAGCACCAATGTGTCCTGAGGTGGAACTGAATGTCTCATTTGAAATCTGGAACTCAGGATTGTACCTGTGGCCACAGCCATGTGACCCAATAACTGCAGGAAATGCCTTGCTGGCCTTTTCTGTAGTGGAAGCTGGTCTGAAGAGTTCGGACCATTAGTTGGGAAATTATTTGAAGCTGGGGGCCAGACCCTGACTTACTACTTCCAGGACCCACTTGTCTGTGGTGATGTTTCTCCAAGCCTGGAAGCAGTAAGTTAGTCTGCCCCCCATCAGAAGTGGGGAGGTGACCCTGGCAAACATGTCGGGATTCTGCTTGGGTTGGGATTTAGCTTGGGAGGCTTCATACACACATCTGGAGTCCCCTTCTGCTCCTGTCCCCAAAATAACCTCTCTGTTGTGGATATTCTGGAGTGGCCTGGGCCTGGAAAAATTGTCTGCCATAGGCTGATCTACCTCTACCTCTCCTTCCCTGTGTCCTGTAGGAGGTGGAGGGTTTCTCCTTTGAAGCATTTCTCTTATAGGTGGTTTTTTACTCACCCACCTCCTTCATGTAGGCCAATGTTTTATCACCAAACAGGGAATTGTTTTCACACGGAAAAACCATGGCTTTGGTTTGGGTATCCTGAGAGAGGTTTGTGGTTCTAAGCCAAGCAAACCTTCTCAGGGCCACTGTAAGTGCCATCCATCTGGCAGCAGTGTCAGTGGCATCCAGTACCATGTGAAACTGGTACTTTGTAGCCTCCAGTCTGCACCTGTCTGCTTCTGCCAGATCAGCAGCCAATCCTGCGAGTGCCTAATCCACCACTGTCATCACAGAGTTTCAGTGTCTTTTGGTATTGAGCAGCATAGGCCACATAGCTTGCCTGTCTAATGGCTGAAGAAGCAGCCAAGTAGTCCTTCTTTGCCATGCTGTCTATTTTTCTGGAATCTCTCTCAGGTGGATGTGATGCCAGTGGTACCCTAGCCCTGTCATAAGCTGCAGCTTGTACTACCCCTTCATGATCAGGGTGAGAAAAAAGAAACTCAGCACCTGACCTGTCCAGCTGATATTTCTTATCAGCTTTCATTTCTATGGACAAGACAGAATTTGGATTCTCTAAAACTTTCATGACCTGCTTCCTTAGAGACTTGTTTATAGGGAGCAATAGTCTTTTGGTGGGTGCCAGAACCATCATGTCTAAAAATTCTGCCTCTTCATCTTCCACTGTTTCATTAGTGGCAAGATCAAGGGCTTCTACCATCTGCTTCACAAAGGTGTAATGGGAGGACCAGTCATCCGTTAACCTGGGAAGGTAATCAAACTGACCTACAGTGCTACAAAATGGCTAGAAATCGGTACACCAAACTTATTAGGCTTGCAAAAGCCGATTTCCATAAGACCCAGCTTAGCGGTGGAGAGAGGTTTTGGGACAACATCAAGAACACCCTTAGTAAAGATCAAAAGCAGCACCCTAAGATGCTCAACATTAATAACTCATCTTCCTCAGATCCGCTAGGCATTGCTGATGCCTTTAACCAGGCCTTTACAGACCTGTCCTCAGTGCTGCCTCCAGACTACCTTCTGCGTGCGGAGGACCAAGGTTGCACCAACCTGCCCATAACTAACCACCCAGCCTTCTACTTTAAGAAGGTGACGGTGAAGGAGGCCTAGCGATGGTCAGGAAAGTCCTAGGCAAAACCAGATTGGGGAGTGACGGGCTAGACATGAAGTTATCTCTCACCCTTGATGTTCTTATCATGCCCATTAACAATGCTATTTAATAAATCCTTGGCTCTAGCTCAATTTCTGGAGGTATGGAAGCAAGCCCTGGTAACTCCAGTGCAAAAGAATGGTGACAACGCACTGGTGTCAAACTACAGGCCAATATCTATCCTCTCCCCCCTATCCAAAGCTTTGAAAAAAATTGTGACAAGTCAACTCACAGAATACCTCAATAAGTACAATCTGCTCTAGCCCAAACCAACATGGTTTCAAGCAAAAACAGTACCACCACGGCACTGCTGAAATACACTGACTATGCGCACAAGGCGCTGGATGAAGGCAAATTGGTGGGGTCCATCTTCATTGACCTCATCAAAGCCTTCGACACAGTCAACCACCTTCTACTAGTACTCCAGCTCCAAAGATTGGGTGTGGCACCTAACACCCTGAATTAGTTCAATGACTACCTAACACACAAGAGCCAGCGAGTCAAAATCGGGCAGACGTTATCCAGCTCCAGAAATGTACTCCTAGGAGTCCCTCAAGGGTCAATTCTAGGGCCCCTGCTTTGCAGCCTCTTTGTAAATGACCTACCCACAGCCTGTGACACCTAACTTATCCTGTATGCGGACGATGCCATGCTGCTGAGCAGCAGCATCTCTCAGGCTGCCCTAGAAAGAGAACTACAGAACTCTTTTAATAAACTCGAGGACTGGTTCAGTAGGCAAATGCTGCTACTAAATTACGAGAAAACCAAGGCCATGCTACAGTCCAGCCCCTACAACAAATGCAGGCATGCTCCCCTCATAATCACCAATAAGGCTGGTAAGCAGACGGAGCAGGTGTACTTGTTCGAGTACCTTGGAGTCACCATTGAGGACTCTCTCACTTATACGCACCACGTAAACTTCCTTGTCAGAGTGGTAAACACAAAGATCGGGGTCCTCTATAGGCATAAGAAATTGCTCACCCCGGAAGCACTCCAAATCTCAGCCTTCAGCTCCATACTCTCCACGATAGACTATAGGCTGGTGGTCTATGGAGCTGCTACTGATACAGTGCTCAAAAGGGTCCAAATTGCACTCAATAAGGCATGCCGCCTCACCCTGTGTGTAGATCACTACACTCATACTTGCACCCTGTATAAGCGTACAAACTGGCTTAACCTAAAAGACAGGATCAAATACCAAACTTGCCTCCTGGGAAAGAAGGCACTCCTCGGAAAAAAAAAACACCCTGTATAGGAAACCTGCTCGAGGCTTCTCTCTCAACACACATCACCAGAGGGAGGAAGAATGGAGCACTGTCCATACCGTTCCGCCGAACCTCACTAGGGCAGCACGCTTTCTCCTATCGGGCCCTTCCTGGATAAATGATTTCCCGATGAAATTACAAACAAACAACAGCCTGTCTCAATTCAAAGCCGGCCTCAAACAGCACCTAATGTCTAGCTCAAAATGCACCTGCTTCTCAGGCCCCACTTGATAGACAGGTCTACCCCCAAGGTAGCACCCAGCAGGGCTACTTAGAGAACCCGGCCTCCATTCCAGCCTAGCTAAGGGCTTAAGTAAGCTATCAGTCCTCTTTAAACGCTCTTGGTACTGCCCCTCCCTACCCCCACACACACACACACACACACACACACACACACATCCTATTCGAAAAAAGCCCTCTGGAGCTCCCCTCCTCATCACAGCCCCCCCGTTAAAATATCCCCCAACCTCTCACTCTTTGCGGTAGGTTCAACCCCAGTCCCCCTTGTTTCACTGTTACCCAGCCTCTTAACATCTGGGATAGCGTTAAACCCTATGCAGTTACTCTGCCATAGTCTATCAACAGATTTGGAGGTTTCCAAGGGTGTGCTAACCAGGGCAAACAATTAGAAATTGCTTACTATTCTATTACAACTGGTCTGTTTTTCTGCTATTTGTCTAATTCTCATGTAATTGCTCTTTAATACCTAATGATCTGTAACCACTTGAATGTGTGTACTGTCTTATTGTCCACCCTGACGTGAAACCTTTGTAAATGAGCTCACACTCAAAGGTCTTTCCGAAATACTAATTAAATAAAAATTAAATAAAATAACAAATACATAAAATTTAGTCTGAAGAAACTTCTGGTTCGGTTTCCTGTCATCTTCCTCCTCCTCCTCCTCCTCTCCTCGTCATCGTATTCCTCGTAAGAGGGGTCCTGGGTGAGTGGAACCGAAAACCGAACCACTCACAGAAACAACGCCAGAACTGTTGGAGCTGCCAGTACCGGCTGCACTGGAACAGGGACCAGACCTTGTGAAGCAGCAGTTTGCAAGGCTTGGAGCACCTGTAGAGCCTGAGCAACTGCTTCAGCCATTGACAGGCTGGTTTGTGCACTGAGAGCTCCTCTCCTTTTTCACCAGGAAGACTGGTGTGTTTTTATGTTTTTTCTTTGCTGGAACAGAGTCACCAGCCGGTTCCCCAGTGTGCTTCGGCTTAAAGGGCTCACCTTTGTCCGTAGCAGTAGATTCCAGTTCCTTGGCTTTTTCATTTTTGGAAGAAGAGAAGCTCGGTTGATCCATAACCTGATCCCCTGGAACCGCTGTAGTTATTTTCTTTTTGAAATGTTCCAAACTCTTTTCAATAGTTTTGGTTGGAAATGTTTTGCAAATTTCACAGTCTGTTTGAAAGTGGGATTCACCTAAACAAAATAAGCACAAATCGTGCTTGTCCGCTTTAGCAAACACCTCTCCACACTTTAAGCAATTTTTAAACCCAGTAGGCTCTGTTCTCATTTTTGGCCTATCAGATATACTTGTAACCCCTAGATGGCGCTATCCCAGGGGCTACTACCCCTGCCTGATTTGCCACTAACAGGTTGAGGGGCCTGGATCCAATGGCGGGTGCCTCCACCCAGAGGTCAGGGTTTGCAATAGTTAAACTTACTTGGTCACAGCCCTCTGGGACACTGCAACCCCCCTTTCTTCCACTAGTGGCCCACACAATATAGCAGAATTACCTTCACAGTATACACTTACCCCAAAGGCTGGTTCAGGCACGGGACATCCTGTAAAATAAGATACAGTGCAACAATCACAGTACAGTACTTTAACATAGACAAATACCTCAGGCAGTATAACTTTGTTGAAACAAACAGCTCTGATTTATTTAGGGATATAACAAGGACAGGAAATCAGGTTAATTAGCTTATCACTTTACTATCTACCTATGGCTCTGTGCACAGGCCTATCCCTACCAGTTACTGTCCTGGTACCCAGGCCTAGTGGCTAGTCCAAACCGTGGCAGCTGGTAGGGGCCCTTTCCACAGAGAAAAGGAGAATTAACAGTCAGCAGTACAGTAATTCCATTTGAATTTAATGTGGCAATTCAACAGGAGCGACCCGAATTAGTACTCACGACCTCCAAAGAAGATATGGTCCTTCAATGTCAGCAGGGCTACTTTTGATCTCCAAGAGACTCCTCCACATTTATATGGTAAAAAAAGAAAGCACTATACCAGGCAGGCTGCATCTGTATCCCAATCGCAATTACTGCACAATAACCAGGAGAACACACAGCAGATTCAGTTCCTGACAGACCAGTGTAATTCAACAATTTCTTCAGTCTTCTACAGGGTGAGCCTGGTTTCTACTCTTCAGAGATCCTTTGATTCTTTTCACAGGATGATTCAGTCCTAACAAGCAGTTACACAAGTTGTAGACCGGAACTCTGGGCCTTGCACACGTTTTTTGACTGAAACTGTGCACTGAAGGAGCACAGGGTTTCTTTCCCCTTCACTTTCAGATCTCAAACTGAAACTCCCAACAGACAAAAACAGGGCACTTCCTTTGAGTTCCTCCCAGTTCTTGACTGGATTGGCTGTCACTCACAATAGACTGCTGCTGTTGGTCCAAAAAGGCACCGAAGTCTAAACTACATCTCCCAGAGTCACTGCCCATACAATCCTCTTGTGGCTGGCTCAGATTATGAGTCCCAAGTTCTGATTCGTCAAGGCATCATTTTAGAGCTAGTTTACCCCACACTGATTGGTCCAGTTCAGCAGTTCAAAACCAGAATGGGAACTAGGCAGACAGTTCTGACTGCAAAGAAAGCAGGTTAGACAAACTGTAATTTTATTATTACTGTAAATGATTTCTGGCAATCAGTTACATCTTTCAGACAGGTTCCCTTTGCACTCCTAGTGACTGCAAAAATGGGGTGAATTGGCAGCAACTTGAGTGGTACTCAATCAAAGAAACACACAGTCCCCAACAAACTAATTATGTCTGCAAGCAGACAGCTCTTAAAGAGACAGTACCAGAGGTTCTAAAACACTCACTGATAAATGGCTTAAGCTAAACACCATTCAGGCTTGGAGCATTCAAGCAAGCTCCTGAAGTCTTTTGGGAACCCCCATTTGCAGGGGGGTTACACCCTTCCTGGCCTGGGAAAAGCTTGACGTCCGCGTCAAGCAAGTACCCCCATAAGTTTCAACTGCAACCATATACATTTGCATTAGGCTCACACATGTAATCATCAGTCAATACATCATTTTACCAAGAACCATTTCTGAAACATTGCAGTACGTCACTCTTTACACAGTATAACACACACATTGTACCATAACTCAAGTTATTACCTCTTGTACATGAAACCTGAAGAGAGGACCCTTCCTATCAGTTACCTTGGGGCTGGATGGGCAAGGGCACCATACTGAAAGGGCAACACAAGTAACTTGGAGTTAGCACTGATGCTCAGTTTGGGCAGTGAGCTCGGGGACACATACACTCCTTTATGGACAACATTGAGAGGCAAATCCACAGGCCTCCCAAGGGAATCATAACTGAGGTGCACCACAGGCTTTACAGCTCGACCAGTCTTTCTAGGGGGAACTGTTACAGTCTCTGCACTCTGAGCCTCATTTTCAGCATTGTCCACACTTGTCAGGGAGTCTCCATGGGGGTAGAGAGGCTAGAACTTGGGGCACTTTCAGCTCCAGGAGTTACAGTTTCTGAGTCCACAACATTTGGCTGCATGGAAGCTTTTGGACACTGGCAGTGGACTGTCAGGGCACTCAAAATACTCTTCTTGTTAGAGTGTATCACAGTCTGCCCCAATCTATCATTTTCCTCCCTGAAGCTCAAACAGTTCAACCATGCACAATGATTCCATTTCATCTGATCTGATGCTTTGCACTTCACTTTCTGGGAGCATTGGCTCCAGGGATGAAGCTGGGGGCATAGACAGTCCAGAAGGCCAGCTTTGTCTCCAGTATTGACTAGGGGATTGCCCAAACAATTGACTCAGTTAGTAAGAAGGATAGTATTCAAAGTCACTCTCACTTTCTTCTGATATGGACTGACAGTCATGCTCAACTGGGACTTGTGCAGGGGAACACTTTAACTCTGCTTCTGTAGGTGCAGACTTCCTTGATCTTTTCTTAGCAGCAGCTCTAGTCACTGGTCCAGAGGGGCATCTTCTGGGGCTCAGACTCAATCAGGATTTGTCCAATGGGTAGTAAATGATTTCTATGCATTGTTTTTACATCTTTTGAATTGTTCTCAGGCCTTACTTTGTACACTGGCAGATCATCTAGTTTGCCCACTACAATGTGAGGAGATGGTGCCATCTGTCAGCAATCTTGTGTTTGCCATGCAGTCCCAGATTTCTTAGCAATACCGATCTCCCTCCTGGAGTTCCTGTGCTTTCACCTTTTTATCATACCTTTCTTTGTTGGCCAGATTTCTTTGGCAGCCATGGTTTGAGCCAGTTGGTACGCATGAGTTAGCTGGGCCTTTAACTTTTGCACATACTGTAAATAGTTGTCAGCTTGAACCCCATCAGGAGAGACCCCAAAACACACATCTACCGGTAGTCGAGCTTCTCTTCCAAACATCAGGCGGTAGGGGGAGAACCCAGTGGCATCACTTTTGGTGCAGTTATAAGCATGTACCAGGGTGCTAATTTGTTGGCTCCATCTAGGCTTGTCCTTTAGGTGCAGGGTGCCTAGCATATCTAGCAAAGTGCGGTTGAAACGTTCAGGCTGTGGGTCCCCCTGGGGGTGGTAAGGAGTGGTTCTGGACTTTCGCACTCCCCACAGAGAAAGCATCTCTTTGATCAGACGACTCTCAAAGTCTCTCCTTGATCAGAATGGATTCTTTGTGGAGCCCATAGTGAACAAAAAGTTTTCTCACAGTACTTTGGCTACAGTGGATGCTTTCTGGTCTTTGGTGGGAAAGCTTGGGCATATCTCGTGAAATGGTCAGTGACCACCAGCACATTACTGATATTTCTTTGATCTGACTCCAAACTCAGAAAATCAATACAGACCAGCTCCATGGGTGCACTGGTGGTTATGTTAACAAGGGGGGCAGCCCTCTGGGGCAAAGCTTTCCTCTGTAAGCAGCGACTACAAGTTCGTATGTGTTGCTCCACATCAGCCCCCATCTTAGGCCAATAGAATCTGGATCTCACCAAGTCAAGTGTTCTGTCTATACCAAGGTGCCCCATGTGGTTGTGCAAGGACCTCAATACTGAGTCTCGAAGGCAGTGGGCAGCACCAGTTGTTGTTTGTCTACTTGTCCCCTCTGTCTACTGTTTCTCTATATAACAGTTTATTGATCAGTTTCAACTTAGGACCTTCTTTGTATAACAGTGCAGTTCTCAAATCAGTGGAGCGTAATTTGGACACATCTTTTCCTGCATAGAGGGCTTCTAAAGCTGATTTGATCATGGATGCATGAGATTGAGCCCCCGAATACTGTCATTGTCCAGCTGAGGCAGTGCACCAATGTCTATTGCAGAAAAGTGGCAATAAGCAGCAGGTATGCAATTCTCAGAGGGTCCCAAGCAATCCACCATGCAGTCCACTCGTCCGTGGACATTTGTTCCTCCCTGTCAAACTTCCGGCAGAGTGCCGAATGTCAGGTTCTGCCAATCGGACCCAATCATTCTGGGGAACAGGCCTCCGGAGAGAGCATCAGCATCTATGTGGTTCAGACCTGCTCGATTGAGAGCATAGTCATATGTAGATAATGCAGAAAGCCACCTGTGGCCAGTGGCATCCAACTTAGCTGAGGTCTGCACATAGGTCAAAGGATTATTGTCAGTTTTACTAGTATTTTAGCCCCATACAAGTACTCATGGAATTGGTCAACAATAGCCCACTTCAAAGCTAGGAACTCTAACTTATGTACAGGATAGTTCTTTTCGGATGGGGTCAGGCTTCTACTGGCAAAAGGCCACTGGTCTCAGGCCATTCTCGTGCTCTTGGTACAACACACCCCCAACCCTTGCAAGCTAGCATCCAGTGCAGGGCGTAAGGTTTTCTTGGATCGGCATAGGCCAGCACTGGAGCATGGTAGTTGATATATGATCTCATGAAAAGCAGTCTCACAATCAGAGTCCAGCGGGCCCCAAATACTTCCTCGGATGAAAATACACTCTTTCAGTCTTGAGGGACGCTGACTTTTGGTATTTTTGTGGGTTGGGGATACCCTTGAGTAAGGTTAAGTAAAGGCGGATCACTCTTGAATAGTCCTTGATGAAGCTACGATAATAACCACAGAATCCCAGGAATCTTTGCAGTTCTTTTAGATTTTTGGGCTGTGGCCAGGTGGTCAAGGCCTCCAACTTTACTTGGGTCGGGTCTCTATTCCTCGGTGGATACTATGTGTCCCACATACTTTACTGATGTTTGAAAGATTGACACTTATCAATGGACAGTTTAAGGCCAAATCCTCCAGTCGATCCAATACCTTAAATAATCTGCTCTCATGTTCCTCCAGTGAGCTGCCAAACACAATAACATCATCTAGGTATACCAGGCACTCTAGTAAGTTCATGTCCCCACTGCACGCTCCATCAATCGTTGAAAAGTGGCTGGGGCACCTGAAATCCTTGAGGCATCCTCATGAATTCATAGAAGCCAAGCGGACAGATAAAGGCTGTCTTCTCCACGGTCCTCTGGGGCCATCGGGATCTGGTAGTACCCACTGCGGAGATCCGCAAGAGAACCACTTGCTCCCGTTAGGCAGTCCAAAGCATCCTGAATGCGGGCATTGTGTACTGATCAGGGATAGTCCGCCGGTTTAAGGTGCGATAATCCACGCACATCCTTACTGTCCCATTCTTTTTCCTCACTACCACAATGGGGAAGCATAAGGGCTTCTGGATTCTTGTATTACACCAGCCGCTAACATCTCTTGCAGATGCCGTCTCACATCATCTATATCAGCAGGTGCCAGGCGTCGAGACCTCTCACGAAATGGTCTTTCGTCATGCAGCCGGATATTGTGCTCAGCTCCTTGACGCATCCCACGTCCCATTCCTTTAAAGAAAACACCTGGTCTCTCTGGGCAAGCTTCTCACTGATCCTCACTTTCCATTCAGCTGGCAGCGGGGGTTGCGAAATCAAACAAGTCAGGCGTTACTCTGTCATTCTTCCTTGAACTCTTGCTGCTGGGTAGCACTGCAGTGTCTGCACAATGCACATTAGCCAGGATGCAACCTCTATTTACTCGAATGTCTCTTTCAGACACATTATGAACTTGGACCATTACCCTTCTGGCATAAGCATATGGGCTCTAGCGGGCAAAATACTAGGCTTGACCAGCAGTCCCTCTGGCAATTTTCCATCGCCTGGTGCATCCAACATTAATATTTTATTCTTAACATCCTTTCTGATACGGACCTCTCCTGTAAGGTACACTGGGCATTTGGTGCCAGGATCAGAGACTCAGGATCCTTCTTCCATACAATTCCGACCGGTTCCTCTGGTTCTATATTTTCAGCATCTCTCTGTGCCTCATAGGGCCTTCTTAATTAAAGCGGAACTCTTAAAGCTCTACTAGTCTTTGACCCTGTTTTTCATAACACAAATGTGCCAGCCTTCTGAACATATAGAGCATTTGTTCCAATCAACAAAGGACACCATCATACAGTCCAGTGGGGACACACTAAGGCTAGGTCTCTACTTGTTCGCTACTCCAGCCACGGAGGTGGGGAAAGACAGCCAAATTGGATATACCCAGAATAGTAGGCCTTCTCACTTAACCCCCATACATGCAGTCCTTCTAATGGTTGTAAGTCGTCTGACAAATGCTTCTGATACCAATCTTGAAACATAATTGTCACTTGGGAGCCACTGTCTAATACAGCTCTTGTAGACACTCCATTTACCTTTACAGTGGTCTCCATGGAGGGACCACTATTCTGGACCAGTCTGGAGAGGCGGTAGTGGGGGCTAGACAGCAGACCTTACCACAAAGGACGTGAATTAGCATTTTGGTGCCCTCACTGGGATCATTTCGCACCTCTTAACCACTGATTTGTTCTCCAAGCTCTCCTTGTAGCCTATATGCAACTTTGTCAGTGTCTTTTGGGATTGGCATTCCCTTTTCATGTGCCCATCCTTCCCACAATTATAGCAAAACATACTTTTGGAGTTTGAGCTGGCAGGTGCCACACTGGGAGCCAGGCGGGGGTATTACTAACTGGAAACCTTGGTGCCATCTCTGTCTCTGGCGTGATAAGCATTTGGAGACATCTCGTCAGTTTCTCCACTTCCATGGTCAAGGAATCGAGTTCGGAGCTGTTATCAGCAGGAGATACATGGTGGGTATCCCCACCCCATAGCAGATACAGTCGGATATAGGTCGGGGCCCGTACTTGCAGGCGTGGCCTTCATAAAGGGACTGTTTTTGAATTCCCGGATCTCTCTCAACAGTTCGCCCCATTGTGGCATATCTTTTTCCTTATCAGAGCACTCATTGACTGCCAACCTCTGCCCTGAACTTCACTTGATGGGCCACCCTCAGTCACTCGGTCATAGCCACAGCTATTGGTGCAGGTCCCTCCCGAGGTCGCCTTTTCTCAACTCCTCGAATTTCTCTCATTAACTCATCATAGGAGGGTGGGGATTCCAGTCGATTTGCCAGGCGTAACTGAAGCAACAGCAGTTCTGAGAAGGGGGCAGACTTAAGGATTCTGTCCAGTCTGGTTCGGTCCAGTTCAATCGCTGGCAAACTACCCTTTCTGAGGCATTCTTGCAACAATTTTTCCAGCCGAGAGACATACACAGACAACTCCTCCCCTTGGTACTGTTGTGCATTTCTTACTCTCCACCATAGGTCCTCATCAGAATCTGGGCTCCCATACACATTCTCCAAGGCCTCAAGATAGGCTTGTGCAGTCGCTTCAGGGTTACTGGCCGTTGCTTACGGATGGTAGCCAGGGCAGGACCTCGGAGGCTCTCACCAACCCTCTTTCGCTGCCTCCCGAGCATTGCCATCTAGCACTTGGGGCAACATAGTTCATCCAGGTCTCCCAGTCATCCTCCCTGGGGGTGGGAGGGTGCCAGAGAAGATCCTCAACCTTCGTAGAGTCGTGACTAATGGCAGGTGCAGAAATAGGGTCTGCATTGGTTCAGCCACCATTACGGGTACTGGAGCAGGAGAGGGTGTTGGGGGAGGAACACCCCCAGGTGGCAAGAATAGTTTCTTCAAGTCCTCCACAGTTTTCCCTTCTCCCAGCAACCATTTAGCAAATTTCTCCTCAAAAGTTTCAGATAGTGGTGGGGGCTCATTCCCCCCCGGGTCTTTACTGTCCTTAGTTATCACTCTCCAAGCAGTGAGGGCTCCCTCTGGGGTAATGGTCTGTGGTACTTTGGAGCTATCTATGGGATCCTTAAACTCTACTAGGGCCAGGAAAGTGTGGGTGAGCAGATTAGCGTGCGACCCACCACCACAGGATTTTGTAAACCTTCCACCTTGGAAAGTACTCCCTGCACAGTGTCCGTATTGATACCCAGGGGATGTCCAGGATAAGCATAGCATTTTGGGGTCGATCTCCTCCCAGTACACCACTCCACCAGCCGGTGCACAGCCACTTCTGTCGGGTACCCATTTATTTATTTATTTATTTTTTTCCTTAACAGTGGTTTGTAAATATGGCCACTAGAGGACACACAATCCCAGCGTGAGCCTCCAAATGTAACCCCTAGATGGCGCTATCCCAGGGCTACTACCCTGCCTGATTTGCCACCAACAGGTTGAGGGCCTGGATCCAATGGCGGGTGCCTCCACCCAGAGGTCAGGGTTTGCAATAGTTAAACTTACTTGGTCACAGCCCTCTGGGACACTGCAACCCCCTTTCTTCCCACTAGTGGCCCACACAATATAGCAGAATTACCTTCACAGTATACACTTACCCCCAAGGCTGGTTCAGGCACCGGGACATCCTGTAAAATAAGATAGATGCAACAATCACAGTACAGTACTTTAACATAGACAAATACCTCAGGCAGTATAACTTGTTGAAACAAACAGCTCTGATTTATTTGGGGATATAACAAGGACAGGGGGAAATCAGGTTAATTAGCTTATCACTTTACTATCTACCTATGGCTCTGTGCACAGGCCTATCCCTACCAGTTACTGTCCCTGGGTACCCAGGCCCTAGTGGCTAGTCCAAACCGTGGCAGCTGGTAGGGGCCCTTTCACACAGAGAAAAGGAGAATTAAACAGTCAGCAGTACAGTAATTCCATTTGGATTTAATGTGGCAATTCAACAGGGAGCGACCCCGAATTAGTACTCACGACCTCCAAAGAAGATATGGTCCTTCAATGTCAGCAGGGCTACTTTTGATCTCCAAGAGACTCCTCACACATTTATATGGTAAAAAAGAAAGCACTATACCAGGCAGGCTGCATCTGTATCCCAATCGCAATTACTGCACAATAACCAGGAGAACACACAGCAGATTCAGTTCCTGACAGACCGAGTGTAATTCAACAATTTCTTCAGTCTTCTACAGGGTGAGCCTGGTTTCTACTCTTCAGAGATCCTTTGATTCTTTTCACAGGACGGATTCAGTCCTAACAAGCAGTTACACAAGTTGTAGACCGGAACTCTGGGCCTTGCACACGTTTTTTGACTGAAACTGTGCACTGAAGGAGCACAGGGTTTCTTTCCCCTTCACTTTCAGATCTCAAACTGAAACTCCCAACAGACAAAACCGGGCACTCCTTTGAGTTCCTCCCAGTTCTTGACTGGATTGGCTGTCACTCACAATAGACTGCTGCTGTTGGTCCAAAAAGGCACCGAAGTCTAAACTACATCTCCCAGAGTCACTGCCCATACAATCCTCTTGTGGCTGGCTCAGATTATGAGTCCCAAGTTCTGATTCGTCCAAGGCATCATTTTAGAGCTAGTTTACCCCACACTGATTGGTCCAGTTCAGCAGTTCAAAACCAGAATGGGGAACTAGGCAGACAGTTCTGACTGCAAAGAAAGCAGGTTAGACAAACTGTAATTTTATTATTACTGTAAATGATTTCTGGCAATCAGTTACATCTTTCAGACAGGTTCCCTTTGCACTCCTAGTGACTGCAAAAATGGGGTGAATTGGCAGCAGCTTGAGTGGTACTCAATCAAAGAAACACACAGTCCCCCATACAAACTAATTATGTCTGCAAGCAGACAGCTCTTAAAGAGACAGTACCAGAGGTTCTAAAAACACTCACTGATAAATGGCTTAAACGCCAAACACCATTCAGGCTTGGAGCATTCAAGCAAGCTCCTGGAAGTCTTTTGGGAACCCCCATTTGCAGGGGGGTTACATACTCAAAAACCAATGAAGGTGAACTTAAGTTCTGTTACCGAATTAAAGCTTACTAGACAATTCGGTTTCTGTCAGGCCACAGAAATGGAACAGTCGGTTTCCACAGGGAAGAAAACCATGATCTGACAGAAATTAAACAGAGATCAACAAAAGAATTTATGGAACTGGCCCGGCTTAAGTAAATATATACCAAAATGTAAATAAAGCACTAACTCTGGTTCCTCAACGGTTACTCGGAACGGGTGAAGAACTGCAGTGCAAACTGAAGTAAAATTAACTAAAACTAGCACTAAACTATATAAAACTAAGATAAAGGAAGCAGATAAAGTAAAAATAATACGGTTTACATTTTGTCGTGAAAAATAAATGTAAATACAGTTACTCTGAAGAGTGGTCTCCAAGGCGTCTTACTAGGCAGGCGGAGAATGAAATCTGAGCATTACAGAATGCAGCAGTTGGTAAGGGCAACAGTTTGAATGGTGGCATGAACCAATGAGTGTTCCATCATTTGCATAAGTTCCATTCTCTGAGGTAGTTCAACACAGGAGGCTGACTGCAAGAGCTGAGCATACTGAAGAATTCCTGGAGTTAGAAAAGGGGAACTTCCCCGGTGTCCTGGCCAAATTCTCCCCAGTTACTAAAATACCACCAGCAGCTTAATCTGGTTCAATTTTTAACTTGGTATGCATCTGCATCTCACCCCAAAAAAAAAACACCCTGGGACGAGAATGAAAATATGCAGCACTGTCTAGCCCTCCTTTCCAGGTCAACAAAAGCTATTGTAAATAAATAAATAAAACTTGGTATGACTACACTTGGAGTACTGTGTCTGGTTCTGGTTACCTTAGTACAGAAAGGACACTGAAAAGATTATCAAGCAGCACAAAGCCACCAGCCAATTAATGGCTTAAGAGGCCAGAACTATAAGGGAAATAATAAAAAACAATGTGGTCTGGGGGCTCTGTTGAGCCATCCTGGAGTACCTACTTTGGAAACACAGGCAGTAAAAGAGCTCACCACTTTGCCAGAAGGCAACCAGAGTGAAGAGTAGGAGGCACCACCATACCTCTCAACTGTCCCTGATTTTCAGGGATGTCCCTGATTTTGCCTCAAAATTTTCCTCTGTCCCTCGTAAACTTTGTGTTTTTGTGACAAAACAGCACAGACTAAAAGCACAAAATGATGTCAAACATTAAAGTTATAGACTTGTTCTTCTTCAGAAAATGCATCTTAACACAAATCCTTTCATTCTATCAGCTTTCTGAGTGAATAGTACCAATTTTTAAGATGTGTCCCTCATTTTGGGTCTTTGTCCCTGATTTTTTTAAGCCTTGTCCCTGATTCATGAGGCAAGAGGTTGAGAGGTATGGGCACCACTGGAAAACAGACAGCACACAAACATCTCTGTAATAGCTTCTTTACTAGGTCAGTACTGCAAGGAGGTAGTTAACAGGAATATCCACCCCATAACACTCACAGTAGTAACCTTTTTAATCACATCTTCTTCAGAGTCATTTGACGAAGATGTGATTCGAAACACTGCAGTGTGTTTGAACTGCTTTCCAACTCTCTTTTAAGGTGGATTGAAGTTCCTGTTATCAGCCTGCAGTAATGGCATAACAAACCAGCTATCACAGATGTGTTAGTGTGCTGTCTGATTTGCTGAAAGGGGCTTCCTACCAGTCTCTCTAGTTGCCTGTTAATGGCCATACTTTACACCTCCCAGATTGACTGCTTTCACAAACAAAAGGTTATACTGACAACAGAACTTGTTTGTAACCTGGCTTGTAGCTACAACAATGAATGAGATGCCAAAATCTGTTTCAAAAGTATGTGAGCACTCAAAATGGCTCAAAAACCTGACCAGCACGGAGCAAAACCGGATTACCTGATAGGTACCCTGAAAACCTGATCACCAGGTTAAAAACCTGACAGGTGGCAACCCCATTCCATGCTCACCTCAAGTACAATCACTGTTGTGCGGCACAGGGCATTGATGAAGTCCCTCCCACCATCAGAATACAGTATTACAGTGCAGCGAGGAAAGCGCCTCCCAGACTAAGCAGGAATGGATGAGCCTAGTGACGTAGCCGCGTGACAGGAGGTGGCCAATGGCGGCGCGCGTCGAGGCAGCTAGCGTGGTGACATACGCGCAGACGCGGAAAATGCAAAGCCTGTGGTGGGGTGAACAAGTGCCATAAAATAACAGAGGGGAGGTCACTATTTTGTGATGCCGGAGAGGAAGGGGCAGTTGGGGGAGGCGAGACGTGACAGCGGAGCTGTGCCATGGAATACGGTGGGTAGATAGGTGAGAAGTCGAGAAAGTGCTGGGGGAATAAATGCCAGGGCTAGGGAGCGTCGGGGGCCACTGCTGGAGGAGCACCCCAAGCACTCATTAAAGTCGAGCAGTGTGTGAGCAGCCGAGTCTGTGCCCGCTAAACAGGGGAGCACAGAGCACTGGAAAAGGAGCTGCAGGTGATGCAGCAGCGTCTGTCTCCGCGGGGAAAGGGTGCACAGAGCCCCGTTTCAGGAAGCCAAGTGTAGTCAGAGGTGGGACAGCTGCAGCCGGATGGGAGTAGGCAAAACGTCTGTCACCGCTGAGAGGTGTGCAGAGCGTTAGTGGCGGCTGAGCTGTAAGTAGAGGGCATCAGTGTGGTAAATAGCACAGCAGAGTGTAGCAAAATGTCACAGTGTTCAGATCATGCTGCCGCTGACAGAGACGCAGAGTAAGCCCAGAGTGTGTAAATGACCTCATATTGGATCCGAAATGGTATCCTACCTTGGTGTAGTCGGAGGCAGTGTATGAGGCTCTGGAAAAGGGCGACAACCTAGCATGGATGCACGAATTGAACTGACTGGTGAATAGGGACATCCACAGGGGACGTTCTTAACTTTACGTCACATGTGCATCCAGACAACCTATCTGGTGTACAGACAAACCCATGATGTAAGGTAGGCGGAGTGCTTCAGAGACCATCCCCCACAATACAGTATTACAATGATATGTTACTTGATAAACCACTCAATTTCAAAAGGGGTAAGCCAGTTACTCTTGGCTGCCAGTGTTATCGGGAATACTTTGGCCATGTCAACACACATGGATTTAACTTCCAAAACCCTAAAACACTGACACTGCTGCACTGTTGATTAAGTGGCTCAGGCAACATGTTGAAAAGACTCCAGCTGAGTGGAGGAGGGATTTTATCAAACTGCCTGTACTGGACTGTCAAAGCCTGCTGGCAGGCAATTTTATACCAAGTAAATAAAATACTAATTAGAATACTGATTTTCTTTCCAGACTTGCTATGGCTTCATATGAGAAGCAATAAAGCAATACAGAAACATAGACCCTGACAGCAGAGAGAGTCCAAAGATCAATTGAGATATGTAAAATGTAACAGTATAATCATATAGCATTTTTTATTGTAATGCAACGCAGGGCTCCTGTAAACCCTATAATAAGGGTGCCCAGACCTCAGAGTTTTGCTTATAGCTATTGAGAAGTAGTTGATGCAAAGATGTACTGTATTTCTCACACCAGGGACTCCATTCTCAGTTGAAATGGGTAGTGTTGTTAAACAGGGTGCAAACCAGGGTGTTAAATATCTCTTAGAAAATGGGCGAGATAATCCCAGCATGCTGATTGGTCAAAAAGCCGACCTAAGCGGGTGGGTATTTTTTCAATAGAGTCCGCACTAAAATAAGAGCCAGTTCGGGGTGCCCTACCACCAACTGAATTCTTGGGCAACCCGAATGTTAACACTCGCGAGCCGCCATTTCTATTCTCTTCCCAGACACCCGACAAAATAGCGACTGGGCCACTCTCTTACTTCCACCCAAGGCAACCGTATAAAAAAAATTGAAGAAAACGAAAATGGCACCAAATGTTATAGAAACCATTCCGGTTTCCAAAAGAAACCCTGCGATCAGTTACAAAGAGCGGTATCTCCGACACTGCTACTAAGCAGCAGAGCAGTGGTGCTTTCTTATTTTTCTTTATCGCCCATAGCTGTCCATCTGCGGTAAAGAAAATACCGTTCCTTTCATACACTGCAGAGGGAGATACCGCTCGCTCTCCGCAAAGCAACACAGCTTTTCTGGACCATAAAGAATACAGGTCTCAACCGTTTACATTAAAAATGAGAAAAAATAAATCTCCACAGACTGAAATGCCCATTTGTTAATTTTAATTGAAAGAAATACTGTACCCCTATAACACTTGATCTCCCACACTGTGGCTTGCTTCCTGAACTGCTACATCTCTTGTCGCCAATGTTTAGAGCTATTCTATAAGGACCATGTGGGGGTGGGGGTGGTCAGACTGAAGATACAGTAAATGCTCTGGGGATCCAACAGCATTCAACCAGCATTTTCTTTTCATTTTCTGACTTACAGCATCTCAGTTAGACCAAAAGTCTTCTATTTCAATACAGGCGGAGGAACTATTTAATTACAAAACTTAATGTTAATTAATTTTTCTAAAAAAAAAAAAAAAAAATTGCAATAATTTCTTTTACTGTGCCCATTTTTCTGTAGCATATATTACCTCCAGGGTGAGTTTATTGGGAAATACTGGACCTTCTAGGGGCTATAAGGCTCTCTGCCTGTGGCGTCGGGCCTCATAACCCCCCTGGGTGGTCCGGTATTTCTCAATAAAGCACACCCTGTCAGGTATTATTCCTTACGTATAGTACAGCAAAACACTGTGCATTTAATGGCATAATGCTAACTTCTGTTTGAATTATGTATGACTAGACAGCTAAAAATAGTGGTGGGCTTCAAGCATGCATGGGACAGGTACAAGATGGGAAGCAAGGGGGCACGAAGATCAAGTAGGGTCTGCGGTGACAGGATAGGCAGGGGAAACTGGGCAGACTAGATGGGCCAAGCGGTCCTGATCTGCAGTCAAATTCTGTTTATTTTTCAACATATTTATTCAGGTTTACACATTCAGAATGCATACAAATTCACTTTCTTAATCAAGGTGTGCCAAGTGTGATAGACGCATTTTCACAGCTGATTAGCACTTTAAATCGCAGAACTAATTACGTTTTTTTTGTTTTGTTAACACATAGTACCACCTACCCATCTGCACTATATGCCAAACAAGTGCTTAATCACAGAAGATTCCGTGTGTAAATATCGTGGTTCATAACATCGCGGACCAAAAGATCTCAGGCAGTATATCACCAACCATAATAAAGTGGGGAAAACATATTCGCAGGGAGAACTGTGCAGGCAGCAGGAATCATGGACAGGAGTCATATGAGGTAGGCAGGCCTTGTACAGTGCTTTCTGAGAGTCATGAGCACTGCAGGCAGAGGTAGCACTGTCCGTGGTGACGGCATACCACCCGATGGCTGGATGGGTTCAGGGGATGTGGGTGGTGCACTGTTCATGGGGCATGCCGGGCAGTGGGGGGCTCTGGCAGCACCTTCAGTCGAGGGGAGTGGGCACCGGGTTCCATGGCTACAGCTAAAGTATCCCTTGTGGTGGACCTGCTGTGCCTGCCTCCTGGATAGCTCCTGGGTGCCTGGCTGCTGTACAGTTTGTGCAGCAGTCAGCGCAGCATCCCCATTACGTCCCAGCTGTTGTCCGCTGGTTGGTGTGGCACTGCCTTTCTGGTTGTACTGTTCCAGTGCCACACTAACCGGAATTCACACCATGGCTGCATCTGGTGCCTTCCTTCTGGGCCACCTTGACTGCTTGGGCCCATGAGGTCTGGCGGCGCACTCTGGGCTTTCTACATGCAGTATTGCAATCCGCAATGTTTTGTGTCTGAAATCAAAATGACCGCAATGTGCTGCCTGCGATATATTGTCCCGCTTTATTTTGTGGGCAATATTAACACATGGAAGCGTCACAGAAGAGGGGGGAAGCATTTCCCCATGACTAGGTCAAACACAATGAAAATTACTTTGTAAGATGTCTGTGGGTACAAAACCCCCACAGAGTCGCTGCATGGCATATGCCAGTTGCATAATGATGGCCCGTTGTTATGCTGCAACTGATGGGAACGGACCATGTTGCCTGGAAAGCATCCTCAACCCTGGATGTCCCTCGCTGTAGTGACCAGGATTACAGGGCCACCTCCCTTTGCTGCAGATTCACTAAATGTTTAACGAATGAGCTGTGAAGGTTTGCAGCCCACTTTGGAAATAGCCCTGAGGGTCACACATCACAGTTTACGTTATTAAGATATTTATGCAGGATTATGATCACAGGATCATCCTGTTTGAATACAACCATTTTGCACGCCAAAGAGTTCTGATTATTTTGGGGGGGTCGAAGTCAAAACCTTCCACAAGTTCAAATTTGGAAGTTAACTGGTCCAGCAGGGTCGCGAGGGCAGGGGATTGCTGCCCTCCCCCACGAGGTCGCGAGGGTCTTTGGCCCTCCGTGGGAGATACGGAGCCCCCCAGCACGAAGACATCCAACAAGCAGGGTCAGCGAGGGCAGGGGATTGCTGCCCCTCCCCACGAGGTCGCAGGGTCTTGGCACTCCCTGGGAGATACGGAGCCCCAGCACCAAGACATCCCACAAGGTACGACAGGCCGGTGAGCCAGGAAACAGAGGCCTTTGCTTGAAAATCTGTGGTCGAGCAGCTCATCAGCACAGGGATGCCTGGAGCAGTGCTGCTAAGTTCTATTGTACTTAAACTCGGCAGACATGTGCTGATAGTCTATTCGATTGTGATTTTCCTGCTTCATGCACTGTGCATCCAGGTCTTAATCCCAGGTTCCTTAATGAGCCTGGAATTATTTTCAGTAGTTCTCAGTAAAACCGCATGTTACTTTAAGGAAGCCTCGTTTGTTGTTATATTGCACAGGTTCTCTGCCCAAATACTGTAAGCTACTGTGATTCACATTAGCTGCTCACATTGTAAGCCTTGTTTTGCTTTTTGTGAGTCTGCCATTATTAATTCAGCCACTGCCTGTGCCTGCCTGTAATTTCTGCCTTACTCCCAAACAGCTGCCTGATTTAATCCCCGGTTTACAAAACTCAGCAAGCTATGTTGCAGGATTAGACTGACTCTCCATTGCTTACCTAGCATCCCTTAATAGACGAAACACGTAGTGTGGAGTAAGCACTTCTTGGTGGAGGCAACATGCTTGGCTGCCATTTTTCTCCGCGCCTACACGCGGGGAAAGCAAGTTCTGAGACGGGCACTCCAACCAAGTAAGGGAAGCAAACCTCAGGGTCGGGGATCCTGCTCACATTTGGAGAGTAGCTGAAATATAGTAATTTCATTCAGGGGGGGAAAAAAATGCATTTAATTACTGGGAAAGCAATTGCTCATAGTCGGGGACCCTGTTCACATTGGTGGGGTAGCTCAAGTTTAGAAAGCTCCACAGGGCAAAAAAACAAATTTAAATTCAAGGAAAGCAATTACTTACAGTGGGACCCTGTTGACATCGGAATTGCACCTAAAACTTACCAAATACATTCGGAGCAAAGACGAAGTTAAAACGCAGGAGAGCAAATTTTACACTCGGGGTCAAACCTCTGTAAGCGCAGGATAGCTCAGATTACCAGGTTGTACACACAACGCCCCTCCACTTACACTATATAAGTCTTACCTTTCCTTCTTTTTCCTCCACAGCAGGGTCGCGAGGGCAGGGGATTGCTGCCCTCCCCCACGAGGTCGCGAGGGTCTTTGGCCCTCCCTGGGAGATATGGAGCCCCCCCCCCCAGCACGAAGACATCCAACAAGGTACGACAGGTTGGTGAGACAGGAAATAGAGGCCTTTGCTTTGAAAATCTGTGGCCGAGCAGCTCATCAGCACAGGGACGCCTGGAGCAGTGCTGCTAAGTTCTTGCCCCACCGGTGCTGTGCTCTGGCTCCCCACTGCCCCCACCACCACCCTTGGTCGACATTGGAATTTATAGGTAATCTGAGAGGTCAGGTGACTCTCAAAAACCTATCAGCCCACTTTCAGATCTGCAGGTTATCAGATCTCCCCAGCAGAGGCCGCTGTTACTGATTACAGCTTGCTACTGTAAAAAAAAAAAAAAAAAAAATGTTCTTTTACGTTTTAATTTTGCTAGCCATTGTCACTCCTCCTGTTTCCCTACCCCATCCACCCTGCCCCAAAATGACCCCAAGCTCTCTCTTGCTCTGTCCACCCCACCCACCCCCTAAACACACCCACTGAGGAGCGACAGGCTCAGCCACCAACTCTTGGTTGGATTTCCTACCCCTCCGTCGTCCCACCATCTTTCACCCTGCGCTTATCCGCCCTAAGCAACCTTGTGAAGTCAGTCCCCTCCCACACCTCGAATTTTAACAACCCCAAATTTAAAACTAAATTTAAATGGCATACTACCCCGAAATACCTCACCATGTTGCTACTACTGGCAGGTGATGTTGAAACAAACCCTGATCCACCGCCCAACCCCACACCCCAAATCCTGCCGAAAGGCCTTAGCCTAATTCACCTCAGCATACGCAGCCTTCTAAACAAAGTCCCGGAGTTGCAAACCACAGCCCTAACCCTCAAACCGGACATCTGCATAATAACCGAAACGTGGCTAAAACCCCATCATGCTGACTCTGAAATAGCCTTTTCCCGGATTCACTGTACTAAGGTAGGATAGACAAGGCAGCAGGAAAGGTGGGGGCATTGCCATGTATATATCCAACAAGCTCCAGTTTACCTATATCCAGCTACCAAGTCACACGCCCCATATTGATACCATGATGGTAAAACTAGTCCTATCCCATAGCTCACCGGTGTTTGTAACTGGGATATATTGTGCCCCTGCTACCCCAGCATCCACCATAACGGACCTCCTGGGATCTCTTAAAGAGTTGGCCAGTGCCGGGGAGCTCTACATCCTCGGGGACTTCAACCACAACTGGTTAGACAAAGACTGCGCAAAACTATGCAGCAAGATCAAAGCCCTTAACCTCTCTCAAAAGATCGAGCAACCCACCCGCCTAAACCCAAAATCACTCCCTCCTGGACTGGGCGCTTACATCACACCCACACAGGATTATAAAGGCTGGCCTCCTACCTGACTCAATGAGCGACCACCACATGATCTACATAATCAGAAAGGTGCATAGATCCACTAACCACCTCCCACAAAGGGCACTCCGCACGAGAGCATTCAACTCTCTCTGCCTCAACTCCCTACTAAATTATCTCTCCTCAGCCGACTGGACGTTCATCCAACTGGCACCTACCATTGACCTTGCTTTTGATGCATTCAGAAATCAATTTCTTGCCGTGTGGGACCATCATGCCCCTCTCAGAAGCAAAAGGGTAAGGTCAACCCATCTCCCCTGGGTCTCTGCCAACATTATCTCCAAGAGTCACGCAAGAGACCAGGCGTGGAAAAAACAAAGGCAAACAGGCACCCTAGAATCCCTGCAGCATTACCGAGCCCTCCGAAACAACTGTACCAAAGCCATAAGACAGGCAAAAAATAGCTACTTCCGAGCGGCCCTTTCCTCTAATCTTAGCCACCCAGCCAAATTCTGGAAATCTATTAAATCCTTGCTCACTCCCCCTACTCAGCTGCCAACCCCTACCCTAATTATTCAGGGCAAAAATGTATCCATGCGACTAGAAGTTGCCACAACTTTTAATAACTTTTTTCACCATCTGCGCAAAGTCTCTCCTGACAAACCTCTCCTCCTGGACCAGTCCCCCTCGTGCCTGTACAGCACCCCCCCCCCCAAGCCACCGAGTTCTCTTTCCATCTGGTCCAAACGACTGAAGTCCTGGCCGCCCTACGTTCCCTTAACCCAAATAAAGGTAAATGCCCATTAGGCCTAGATACCAAACTCCTATACCTATCGGCCCCTGCCATTGCAGCTCCCCTAGCTGACCTCCTCAACTGTTCCTTCTCCTCAGCCCAAATTCCAACAGCATGGAAGGAGGCTGTAATCATTCCACTACCAAAGGGTGGCAACCCATCCAAGCCCGGAAACTATCGCCCTATCTCCCTTCTCCCAATCCCGGCCAAATTACAGGAATGCGTAGTCCTCTCTCAACTCACCCAATTCCTTGATGCCACCTCCTTTTTTCACCCCCTACCAATCGGGGTTTCGCAAATCCCACTCCACCACCACAGCCTTACTGAGACTCACTAACGATATTGCCTCAGGCATGGACAAAGGGTTCCTCACCTCGGCTATATTCATTGACCTGGCAAAGGCCTTTGATACCATCTCCCACCCCAAATTCCTCACAAAACTGATAGACGCAGGCCTATCTGACCCAGCCATCAGCTGGTTCCATGCCTACCTATCTGGCAGGAAACAAGCAGTAAAAATCGGCCCACACGTATCCCCCCCTCTCCCAGTCACCTTGGGTGTCCCCCAGGGTTCTGTCCTGGGTCCCCTTCTCTTTTCCATATTTCTAAATGACCTCCCGCTGGTCTGCCCAAACTCAGCCATACAAATGTACGCGGATGATACCGTTCTGTACGCCTCCGGCCATTCCAGCGAGGCCTTAAACTCTGCCTTACAGCAGGACTTTGATGCTGTCCAATCCTGGCTTAGCGCTAACCAACTCCTCCTAAATGCTAAGAAAACCGTCTCCTTAACTTTCGGCACGCAACCGAGACTCTCCCGACTAGCTGCTACCCCCACTTTCCATACACTAGATGGCACCACTCTGGAATCATGCACCTCCTTCAGGTACCTGGGTGTATGGCTTGATCGCCACCTAGATTTCTCCGTCCACATCGACTCCCTTCAAAAAAAAAAAACGTTATCCAAAACTAGGAGCACTCTACCATAACAAAGGGTGCCTACCCACCTCAGTTAGGCGGGAGCTAGTACTCAAAAAGATTCTTCCTATCTTCGACTATGGAGATGTTCTCTACAGTGCAGCCCCCCCAACCACCCTGGCAAACCTGGACCCCCTATTTCATTCTTTCTGCAGGCTCATCCTAGAATGCCCCACCCACCACTGTGATCTGTATAACGCCCTTGATCTCCCCTCGCTGCAATCCAGGCGGCAGCTTCATTGTGCAAATCTCGCATTGAAGTATTGGTCCAACTCTCCCACCTATCTCAACTCCGTCCTGTCAGCCTCAACCCTCCCAGGCATACCCTGAGAGGCTCTGACTCAAGACTTTTGCATATCCCCTTCATGCACACCACAAAGGGCCAATCAGCCTTCAATTATAGACTGCCCAAACTCTGGAATGACCTCCCTGCTGAAATCAGGCTGTCCTCCACCCCAAAGTCCTTGAAAACTCTACTGCAGGCCCACTTCTCAGACTCATGTAACTGTAACCTGCAGCCCAGGTCTGCTAGCAAGAGGCTTCGCATCGTGCCTTAAACTATAAAAGGGACTCTAACTGCTGCCTCCACCTATGTGCCTATGTCTGCTCTTGCTTTAGTAACTCGGGCACCCTGAACTAAACAAGTATTTAAGTACCTAAAGCATAGTCTAGCCTGTAACATTTCCTGGACCAGATGTTTCACCCTTTATTGTACTCCTTCTGTACCTGATGAATTGCACCATTGTCTATGCTTCAATTGCATTGTACTGTATGTATGTAACTCCCAGGTCGCATCTGGAAACGAGTGGATCCAGCTCAGTGTGCTTATCTGGTAAATCTCTTAAATAAATAAATAAAATTCCAGTTGGGGATGTAAAAATACTACCCAACACCCAAACTTGAATGATAATATTGTAAGAGAGACTCATTTATGGAATTTACTATTATTTCACTTATTATTTATAAAAATGCTCACTGTATATGTCTGCTTGAATGATTGCATTATTGTCATTAATTCCAGGTCGCCCCTGAAAAAGGGGACTTTGGTCCCAGTGAGTTTACCCAGTTACCAAAATGAAATAAATAATTGATTGATAAAATACTTTTTTTCCTCCAGAAAAAAATCTATAATTTGTGTCGTGACTTCCATGCCTGCAATGTTAAAAGTCACACAATTTTCTTCCCCCGCCCCCCAAAAAAATCTCTTTCTTACACATATTTTTTTGTAAGTTTTATAAAGTTTATTTCTGTCAAATGCTTTCTAAATGTCCACGTTCATACGTGACCGGGCCCCAGCTTTTTAGAACTTATTTTCCTAGCCATTCCTTCCATACAAATAGGACTCTTAGAAATGTGCATAGGAACTATGAAAATCTGGAAGAGTAGAGGGGCGGGCAGACTCTTCCAAATACTATCTACCAGAAGCACTGCTGTAATGAGAAGACTGGGTGACAGAGTGTAAAGGCTTGATAAGCAATAATACAGAGTTGCATACAATATTGAAAAGAAGAAATATGAATTTTTTTAAAGAGCTACTGATGCCTCATAGAACCCTTCTATACAGACACAAAATGTAGTTTTATCTCCTTTATTTTCTGTATGCAGCTTCCCTTCACATTTGATTATGAAGCGTATCTGCATGCAAACACAATCAATGGGCCTTGGGTTTCATCCGTTTCTGTTGTCAGTCTACATATTAAGTCATAAATCTCTAAATGTGACAGTTTTAAACAATGGGTTTCCCCTTCTCATGCAGTGGGCAAGGATCTCCTGCCCATCCACAAGCCCTAGATCCCACGCCTACTGAAAAGGTAGCCACTGGCCTCAGGACACTCAGTGCCTTGTCCTTCACCTACTGTCCTAGGCTGAATGAGACTGGCTAGGAACAGAGCTGGCTAGAACTATCCTGACCAGAGAGGGAGGCAGGAGACCTAGAGGTTCTGGTGCCACAACTGGTCTGGATGAGCACAGAGGCATTATCCACTTGATCACAATTGTTTCCACACATTTTTCATTGCCTTTTGTCCCACTCCAAGCCCACTGGGCCACAGCCCATGATGGGAGACTTTCCCAGTCAATCATAATCGAGCTAGGACCAGGTCCATTCACTGCACACTGTGACTGACTGACTGACTGATAAACGGCAGCACAGGATTGGATGTTTAAAATTAGAAACAGGATTTCACCCTCCAGTCTGCAGCCATGTATTCTTACCTACAAAATGCTCTACCCCCAAGCCACCACTGGTCAATCGAGTAACAGAATGAGGCACCCAACCCAAGGCAGGTGATGTCTGAAATGGGACACTTGGTACTGCCACTACCTCCTGATGTACAACTGCCCGCAGTGAACACTTTCTGAAACAGTTGCATTTGATTAAGTAAATGAAATTATTAAAATTTAGAATGATACAAGCATTTGTCAATGCTGAATGTTTGCTTGCTGGCATTGGCATTGGTAGTGCAGGAGTTCGAGAGATGCATAACTGAAATGGCAGTAAAGTACTGAACGCCAACCCCCACTTCCACTCTGCAGAGACTGAAAGGCATCGGGGGGTGTGCCTTTGGGTCACTGGCCATAACGCTTATGCCATTCCACCTCATCCCACCCTGCAGACACCGACAGATGTCGCGATGTGCTTTGGGGACTTAGGCCATTATGCTCAACCCATTTCATAAGGAAATAAGCTGAGATGGGTGCAGTATAGGAGAATGGGGTAAACCTTGGGGCTGAAGACCACAAGGCACTTCTTGATGCTTATCAGTGGCTGTAGGGTGGGGGTAGAATGCCATGAGCATTACAGCCGACGAACCCAAGTCACACCCCAGACTCCTGTCAGTCTCTACAGGGTGGGCATCATGGCTGGAAACCTCAATACCCCGGGTGTTTGTTGGTATTTTCACTCCAAATTTTCAAAATGGGCTTTTTGGTACCCCACCTCATGAACAGTGGCACTATCATCTCATTACTCAATCCTGAAAGATGATTTTGCACCACAACTATGCCATTCGGTGCCACAGGTGCGGAAACACATTTCAGGCAGGATGTGAAAAATGAGAGCTGTACTGTTCATAAGGAGGTGTGGAAAAAAATGGCAGTGTTAAACATCTAAAATGAAAATATGAAAAATTCACGACGTTACAAGCGTGCATAGAAACTGTGCAATGCACGCCCGTAACGTGGTCATTTTTTGGAATTTTGTTACCAAATTTTTATCATGGGCTTTTTGGGACCTCCCGTCATGAAGAGTGGCACTGATTTTGTTAAGACGTTTTTGAACACCCAAGTTTATCATCATTTTTCTTGGGATTAAGGTGAACTAATATGCAACAGACTCTTCTCCCTGACCTAATGAGATAATGGAAAGTAAACAGCTGAGAATATAGATGAAAAGTGGTTATCTAAAACTGAATGAAAAAGTATAGCTTCAAAATTATCACTATAGCATTCACTGCTGCTTTAAAAGGGTCTAAGAAAATAAAATTCAATATAATGGCCCGAGAGAATATAAGCAGTGTATCTTAGGTTTTGTTACAACTATATATTTATAATAACTGGTAAAGGTTGATTACAGCTGGGGAAAAAAAGTATCTGAAATTCTCAGTTACAAACAGTGCATTACACACAAGTGGCACTGTGTACACTGGAGAATTGCTTCACACACTCACACCTGGCACCAAAGACGTGTTTTTGGTTCATTCTCCTCCTACCTGTCAACTGCAGTTCTGTTAACCAATAATTATATAAAGTAAGGTAAGGGAAACACACAAATTTTTTTTTTTTTTTTTTTTTTTTTAAAAACAAACCCTTTCTGTGTGCTACCTAACAAAAAAAGGCAATCAACATTCTGTTTTATATAGTAACGCACATCTCAAGTAAAAAATGCTGCATACTGTTGCCCATGCATTATCCTCTACATTATTTGTGGCTTACATCAACTCTCCCATGCCACAATACACAGTTTTCACCATAATACACAAGTGTGTATTACGGTAATCCCTCTTTTAGCACCACAGCTGTTCTAATTAACTGTTCCTAATCTGCTTTTCAAACTACCATCCCCTAAATCAGCAGCACTACCAGGACCTCACTTGGGATCATGAGGGATGCCTCTGCAGTGCCAAGGCTTCCTCTTCCTGCCCTGCCCACCGACATCACCAAGTCCACCCTTAGCCGAGGGTCTGCTGCTGCTTCAAAAAAAGGGGCACCAAATGTCTCACTTGACCAGCCGGGACAAAGCAAAGGACTTCAGTGGTGAATGTAAGTCCCTCCTGTTTTTTACTGACTGGACTGTTGCATGCATGCCCATACATGCACTGGCAGACTACCTCCTCCTTCTCTAACAAACCCTCTGATTCTGGATTCCCTCAACTACTCTCTCTTGCTAGCAGTAATACACTTCACTTCCAAAGTTTCAAAACTAGTAATTATATCAAATAAAATGGAGGGTTGCACATTACTTTTTTTAAGCACACCTTTGGAGTGCAATACCTTTATAAACCACTCCACATTCACTCTTGTGTGTGGTATCACATACCTCAAGTGTGTAAAAACTTATAACATAGCCGGCTCAGTGGCGCAGAGGGCTGAGGCGTTATGCCTTACTTCGCGCTACACCGGCGACCCAGGTTCAGAGCGACCTCAGGTCGTCCAGGTGCTGGCACGGGGGTGAGCAGGATCGGAGCAGCCCAATGGCAGCTCTCCTCTCCCAGGGAGGTCACTGCCCCCCCCCCGGTAGTTCCATTGCCACCAGGTGGAGGTCCGGTGGCTGCGCAGGCAGGATGGGGCAGCAGGTCGGAAGGGTGTATCGGCATGTACGTGCATGCATCCGAGTAAAGGGACAAGCAAAAACCGGGGGCACAAAAAATGTAAATAAAAAAATAAATAAATGAATAAAAAAAACTTGTAAAGTACAAACACCTCCTATACGTTATTCTATATTTAATGGGTCACTTTTTTCCTCCTACAAACAGCCGTGTATTAAATTCCATAATGCAAGAGTGTTAATGATGGCATTTAATACACAGCTCTGTGTGAGAGAATGCGATGAAAAAATGAGACCCATCAATTAAATAAAACAATGTATGGGATGCAGTGTGTAAACAAACACCCTCATTGTTGGATGGCTGCATAAACCCCGAGGGCGTTTATGTGCCATCCAACAACTCGGGTGTGTGTAAAATTCTCGTTACACACCGCACCCCATACTTTATCCTAATATTTAATAAAGAAGTCAAATTCGCCCCACCCAAGGCACTTGTGATGGAGCTGTCATGCCAAGCATGAGACCTGGGTTCAGGTCCCCGACCAATGACTTTTCACATTTATTAATGTATGTATTTATTTAAAAGTTTCACCAGGAAAGGCACACTGAGCAAATTGCTCATTTCCAGGTACGTTCTGGGGAAGGGGGGGGGAATGGGAGTGCAACATACAGTATTTAAACAATAATACAATA
This sequence comes from Neoceratodus forsteri, assembly GCA_016271365.2. Taxonomy (NCBI): domain Eukaryota; kingdom Metazoa; phylum Chordata; order Ceratodontiformes; family Ceratodontidae; genus Neoceratodus; species Neoceratodus forsteri. The sequence goes on from CM057451.1 coordinate 320,866,282, forward strand.
CATAGAAACATAGACTTTGACGGCAGATAAGGACCACTAGGCCCATCTAGTCTGCCCATTTCCCTACCTACAGGATAGGCCGCAGATCCTATTTAACCAACAGCCTATATCTTCCTGCCCCTCACAAGAATTGCCTTACGTCTGTCCCATGCATTCTTGAATTCTCCTCACAGTTTTAGACTCCATTAACTTCCTCAGGAAGGCTGTTCCATGCATCCACTACCCTCTCTGTGAAATAATACTTCCTCACATTGCCCCTGAACCGCCTCCTTCTATCTTTAAATTGTGTCCCCTTGTTCTTGCAAGTCTCTTTTCTGAAAGATGCTACCTCTTGGACTTTGTTGATTCCATTGAGGTACTTGAAAGTTTCTCTCATGTCCCCCTCTCCCTTCTTTCCTCAAGGGTATACATATTAAGCTCCTTTAGTCTCTCCATACGCCTTCTCTTGCAGACCCTGCACCATTTTAGTTGCCTCCTCTGACTGCCTCTATCCTGTCTATGTCCTTATGGAGACGGGTCTCCAGAACTGACACAGTATTCCAGATGGGGTCTCACCAACTGTCTGTACAGAGGGATAACAACTTTCTGTTTTCTGCTGCTGATGCCTCTCCCTATGCATCCCAGTATACCCCTGGCCCTCCCTACTGCCTTCTCACATTGCTTGCTAACCTTAAGGTCATCTGATATGATTACCCCCAGGTCCCTTTCCTGTTTTGTTGTTGTTACTACCTCCCCACCCATTGTGTATTCTTCCCCTGGGTTCTTGTTTCCCAGGTGCATTATTTTGCACTTTTTTGCATTGAATCCTAGCTGCCATATGTCTGACCATTCCTCCAACCTTGCCAAGTCCCTTTTCATCCTTTCCACGCCACCTTGTGTATCAACCCTGTTGCAGATCTTTGTGTCATCTGCAAAAAGGCATACTTTTCCTTCCAGTCCCTCTGCAATGCCACTGATGAAGACATTAAAAAGGACTGGACCCAATACTGAACCCTGCGGTACCCCACTAGTAACCCCCCTTTCTTCAGAGTGGACTCCATTTACAATCACCTTCTGTGTCCTGTTGTCCAGCCAATGTTTTACCCAGGCTACCACCCTGGGACCCACTCCCAGGCTGGTTAATTTGACTATTAATCTTTTGTGTGGGACTGTGTCAAATGCCTTGCTAAAGTCTAGGTAGGCCATGTCCACAGCCCTCCCTGGTCTACTACTTTGGTCACCCAGTCAAAGAAATCTATTAGATTCATCTGACATGACCTTCCCGCTGTGAACCCATGCTGCCTTGGATCCTGTGCTCCACTGACCTCTAGGTACTCAACTATTCTTTCCTTCAGAAGTGACTCCATCACCTTCCCTACCTCAGAGGTCAGACTGACCGGTCTGTAGTTTCCTGCCTCTGTCTTGGTCCCACTTTTGTGAAGGGGAATCACATCCGCCTTCCTCCAGTCCTCGGGTACCACACCATCCTCCCATGATTTATTAAAAAGAGTAGCCAGTGGTTTCACTAGTTCCTTCCTTAATTCTTTTAGAATTCTGGGGTGAATTCCATCAGGACCCATTGCTTTGTCCACCTTCAGTTTTAGGAGTTCTTGCAGAACCCTTTCTTCTGTGAAAGGACTGGGATGGACCCCATCGAGAGTGCTTCTGTTAATTGGATTAGGCACTTCCCCTCCTCTTTGTGAATACTGAGCAGAAATATTCGTCAGTATTCCTGCTTTTTCACTGTCCCTCTGCCCACCCACCGCTTATTCTATTCAGCCTCACTATCCCTCCCTTTGTCTTTCTCTACGCTGATGTACCTATAAAAGGTTTTATCCCCTTCTTAACCGAGTTGGCTATCTTTTCCTCAGTTTGGACCTTTGCTATTCTGACTTCTCTCCCTGCTTCTTTCTGCCTTAACTGGTAAGCCTCTGTCCTGCTCCTTCTGTGTTTCCTTATACTTCTGGAATGCTATCTTTTTCTTCCTGACTTTCACAGCCACCCTCTTGAGAACCATAGTGGCTTTTTCTTTCGTTTTGATTTGTTTATTTGCTTCACACAAAGGCTTGTTGCCTCTGTGATGGCAGTTTTGATAATTCCCATTGTTGCTCCACACCTCCTTCTAGCCTGTTTGCTAGTGCTTTTCTGAGGCACTCTCCATCTTGCCAAAGTCAGCCCTCCTAAAGTCCAGTACCTCACTTTTGTATGGCTTGACTCTGTAGCTGAGTTTAACGTGAACCACATTGTTTGATGGTCACTTGTCCCCAGATGGCAACCCACTTCTAGATCTGAGATCCTCTCATTGCCCCGTTTGAGTACGAGGTCTAAGATTGCTCCCTCACCAGTGGGTTCGAAACTAGCTGTCTAATGCCTGCCACCTGTAGGGCATCAAGAATGGCCCTGCTCTTGGATGTCGCTGCAGCAAATGTGCTCCAGTTAACATCTGGCATATTCAGGTCTCCCATCAACACTATCTCCCTTTCTCTGCCATTCTAAGAATGCCTTCCATCATATCCTTGTCCATTCCTTCCCTGACATGGGGTCTGTACACAACCCCTGTGCGGATTGTGGTGCCCTTTCAGTCTCCAAGGTGACCCACAGTGCCTCCTCTCCTCCCTGTTTACTCTTTTGTTCAGTTGCTTTTATCCCTTCCTTACATAGAGAGCTACTCCTCCCCTTCTCTCTCCTGCCTGTCTCTCCTGTAGGTTATGCACCCTGGTATGTTAATATCCCAGTCATGGTTCTCTGTTGTACCATGTTTCTGTGACTGCTCTGATATCCAGCAATCCCTCTTCCATTAAGGCCACCAGCTCAGGGAGCTTGTTGCCCAGACCTACGGCATTGGTACTCATACCCTCCATTTCCTGATGGCCTTACCCTTTTGCCCCATCTCTGTCCTTCTTGCCTTTGTCACTTTCTCCATTTACCCCAGCCCTTCTCCTATCGACACCTCCATGTTGGTGTTTGCCACACTTACTACCGTGATTGTTTGGGGGCTAGGATTTTCTGCTCCTTTCCAGTGCCTCCCCTTGGCTAGTTTAAAAGCTTGCCAATGAAGCATTTAAACCTATCACCTAGGATCCTGGTTCCCCTCCTGGACAGATGCAGCCCATCATGCCAGTATAGGCTTGCATCACCCAGGTGGACCCCAGTCCCAATGAAGCCAATCCCTGAGCTCCACACCAGTTTTCAACCACTGATTGAATCCCATGGTACGGAACACCCTAGCCCTCCTATGCCATAGATGGGTTGCACCTCCTAGAAGGTTACCGCGTGTACATTTGACTAAGGCCCCTCCCCAATTCCACAAACACTTCCTGCACTTCTCTAATCCCTTTCTTAGCCAGGTCATTTGTCCCTAAGTGGACAATGACATCCAGCTCCCTCCCCTGTGCAGCTGCTCCGGCAATCCTGAGGATTCGCTCCCTGTCCCTCCAAGCCATGAGGCCAGGAAGGCACCTTATCTCCCTCTCCCCTTCCTTGCCCAGTTCTACCTTTCTAACAATGGAGTCCCCCACCAGGAGTTGTTTCCTTCCCCTGCAGGGTCCCCTGCCACCCTCCTGTGGGTCTCCTTTGTGAAGGTTCCCAGCATCCTCCTTGGTCTCCACTGTAGGTGCCTCCATAGAGGAACCACACTTTGCCAGAATGGCATAGGAATTGTGGAGAACTACAACTGGAGGGATGTGCCTCTGTTCCACCACCCTCACCCTCCCTGAGCCCACTGTGGTCCAACCGCTCCTCTTTCTTGGCAACCTCTGAGGCAACGACAGTGGCACTGGTGGTCTCTGGATGGAAGAGGAGGTCCCACAAATCCTGGCCAACTCAGCCTGGAGATGAGCAACCTCCTCCCTCAGCCCAGAGAGGTGCCTGCAGATGGGACAACACCTCCAGAACATCTCCCGGAAGACTGCTGCTCCACAGCCACTGCACTGCACCACTCCAATCATGTCTTATTTCTGGCTCCTTAACTGTTTGCAATCCTTACTCTTTCCTCTGTTTTTTTTTTTTTTTTTTTCTCTTTCTCCTTACTTTCTGCCTGTGTGCCCTTTAAGCTCCTGATTGTCCTGTTCCGAGACAAGAATATCCTATATTTCTCAGTAGACCGCTTACTTGTTCAGAGGCAGACCTCCAGCAGCTAGAGGGGGCCGGAGAGCTACTCTTGCCCTTCTAGGATGGTGGGTCCTTGGTGGTTCTGTGATCACTCACTTCCTGCCCCTAAACAGGAAGTTCCTGTTGTCAGTCAAATCCTGTGCCTATAAAAATAGAACTAGCTTGGGGTGGAGGGAAGGAGGGCAATATAGTCCCAGTAGAGAAGTTCAGTCACACAGCAGTCCTTTTCTCCTAGAGTCTTCTGCAAGCTATTAGCAGAATCTTTCTAAAGGCAGTTCTTTAATGTAGCTTCCTTCTAGCTAAGCCACCCCTACTTACCAGATCTTTCTACAAGTAATTTAAACCTCACAACAGTTAAGTCCTTTCAGTCACCTGAGATTTACACCTAGATGACTTTTCAGTTACCCATTCAGTTCAGTTAACCCAAACACACACTTTTTTTTGTTTTGTATGTTAGTTTTTTTTACCCTAAATTAAAGGTCTAAATACAAAAGTTCTTCTACTTTAGTCCCAGCAGAGAAGTTCAGTCACACAGCACTCCTTTCTCCTGGAGTCTTCTACCAATACAAGATACAAAGGGATTTGGATAAAGATACAGAGAATTACAGAACTGGAACAGGGCTGTCATTGGTTGAACGAGGATGTACAATATATACAACATTTATGGCACATGGCAGGCAACTCCGTGGAAGTGCAAAGAGTAGTGGCTGCCTAAAAGAGAGTGGAAGTGGGAAATTAAAGGCAGTTACAAGTGGGGTAGAGAAAGTTTTGAAGAGCAGAGGGAGAGCTGGAATGTCGGATCACCAGAGGGAGGGAGTCCCGAAGTTTTGGGAAACGATGAGAGAATGCAGACTGGCCTAAGGTGCTCGATCTAGGAGGGACAACCATGGTGCAAGAATCATAGCTTCGAGGAATGGGAGGGAGGGGGGAGATAAGGTGGAAGAAAGGTAGGGAAAGAGAGCCAGACCAGTATTTAGAGATGAATGACATGGGGCCTTCAAGTACAATGCAACATCAAAGCAGATACCATGCTTCTCAAGGGTGGGTGGGTGGGTTGGTGGCATTAGTGTATATATGTGACTGGCCCTTGGTGGCTATGGGGAATAATGTGGCAGCTGATCAGTGCAGATGGGGTGGGCGGGGGCCACTGGCAAGAAGCTCACATGTGTGCTTTGCGCTTGAGTTTTGTCCATGCTGATGAACCATGGGAAGGGCTATAAAGAGAAACACAGAGGAAAAAAAAATGTGTGAGGACCCTGATCACTCCCTAGGAAGCACATGTATCCCTGCCAGTGATAGCAGCCCAGAGGGACCCTACCATTAGGAGTACATCACTAATAACCATAGGCAGTAACAGTTTGGTCACCAGATGGATAGGAAAGGTGGGGCAAAAAAAAACTCGCATTATTGGGTACTCATCCATAATGGAAGTCCATTTCAGGGCAAATGCAACAATGGTACCTCTGCCAAGCTCGAATATGGCCGTGCAAACCTCCCAGGGCCCATTGTAGTGTGAACTTCTACTATATAGAGTGGGAAAAAAAATTAGAACTCCCATGCAAAATTTATAGGAAGTCAATAGTTTTTAGAAGAAGAAACTGAAATACAGTGTGCCGACACTGAAAAACAGTGCAAGTTGCCAACTATGTCTTTGGTCTCTTCCCACCTCACAGTGCATCTGGCAAACCACCAAATCATACCTCATTTGACTCTGTCCCAAAATGTACACAGTAAGACATGACAAGGTGCGAGTTACGTAGAGATAATCGCATGCCCAGAGGGGTAGTGATGCTCAGCGCTGCAAGCAGAGGGCCTGTGCAGTTATCGTTAACTCACTCACCCCCTCTGGAATTTCTTATTGCCCTCATACACGTGTTTTGTGGTAAAATGTGTACACAGACTACAGAATAACACTTTATTCAATGTTTTATTTAACGGTAATGTTACTTTTTATGGGCCGCGACAGTCCCAAAACTTGCAAAATGTGCAAGCATAAATGAACAGGTGTGTCCACTAATGTAAGGTCATCGAGTATTTTCCTAGAAGTCTGGCTAAGGCAAAAAGTACAGATGCCAGCCTGTGTTAACCAGTCAGCAGCCAGCATTGTTAGTAACCATTTCATACGTGATACATACCACATGCTCCAGCTCCAGCAAGATAAAGTAGTGAGTCTTTACGTAAATGGCTACACTTACAGGGAAAGAATCAAACCCACAGCCCTGCGATTCCAGAAGCAAAGCTCTACCAGGTGAGCTAAACATGCCACTCGGTATTTCCTCAGTCGCTCAGATGTAGGATATTGGCCCTAAAATGTAGAAAACACAAACAAAATGCAGGACATATCATCGCAACACCGAGGCAGAAGCTCAGCACTGTGGAAATCAGCACTTTGGTGTACATAAAGTTAACTGAACACAACAGATTATCAATTTATTTTCATTTGTAAGACTTTTGACCATGTAAGTGTAATAATTCACTCCGGGTGTTTATCAGTGCTGTACTAATCTCCCTTCCTGGATGGCTGAAGGCCTGGGGCTTTGCATCAGGCTTCACAACCCATCCAGGTTGTTCAGTTATTATAATATCGCCATACACTTGACTGTGGATTATTCCTTACACATTTGATAACTGTTGCATGATGCAGCATCTCATTTTCATGCCGGTCCCAGGAAGACTGCAGCCCTTGATAAATGAAACTCTGTTTTAAAGTCACACTGCACCATGTGGGTCAGAGGAGTTCCAGAAATGTAAGATTCTGAGGTATGGAACTGAAGTAGTTCTTATCACATTGTTCTCAGCGACACGGGGTCCTATGTCCCTGACATCCCAGCAACTCATCAGGATGCACATTTAACAGCACTTTGCACTTCAGGGGCTCGCTGACAGCAATTGAGGACCACAGTCTGGTGCCTGGCACCCACCCGAATTATAGCGCAATGACCCAAAGGAACTCTGCTAGACTTTCAGAGTTTGGTCTTGGACCCCTAATCTTTCATTTTGTGAGTCTTGGGCTCCAAGAGGTGAAGGCTACCAAAAGCCCTGCATGGGATACAGGGTTCTAACTCTTCTTTACTTCCAAGATAGACTAGCCTACTCACCATTAAAGAACCAATAACGTCACGGGAAACTTTAAACTTTTAGACACATTTCTGCTGATATTTTTCATTTGCTAGGCTCAACTCCCCCTTTTTCAAAAAACGATGTACAGTATATGAACACGAAAACTGGATCACTGTTGTGCAAGGAATGTTTGGGCAACAAATCACGTCAGAGCTCTGTCAGCACACTGTTTGTTTTAGACAGTTTCTCAGCATGATTCACTATTCCAGTTCCACACCACTGTGGATCACCTAGTAGGTTATATTCCAGCCATGGGCTATTTTAGCAAAAGTAATGTGAGCGGAGAGTGGAATCAAGCCCTTGGCTGGTGCTGTTCCCAGAATACCAGGTGCATTCTGGGTGTTATGCACCACCAAGCTGGCACAGCTAGCAGTGCCTTTTTTGTATTTTTTTTCAGTGTTCAGCAACGACAGCGGTCTGAGAAAGTGGAGAGGAGTGGATGACATAAGGCTGATTAATTTCTGACGTGGTTTGGCTAGTTGCCCACACATTTCTCTTCCGATCATTGTCCCCTAGATTTAATTGGCTCTGGTTACTTGTCTACACCTGACATCATAACCCTCTGTTTATGCCATCGTACCAGTTTCCACAGCAACAGAGTAAGCAAAGGACTGATATCGTAAGTGGGGACAAACTGCTATAGCATAGAAACATAGAATTTGACGGCAGATAAGGACCGCTTGGCCCACCCAGTCTGCCCATTTCCCTACCTACTGGATAAGCTGCAGATCCTAGTTTACCAGCAGCCTTACTTCTTCCTACCCCCACCCCCCAGAATTGCCTTATGACTATCCCATGCATGCTTGAATTCCACCACTGATTTTGACTCCACAACCTCCTCCGGAAGGCCATTCCATGCATCCACAACCCTCTCTGTGAAAAAATACTTCCTTAAATTACCTCTGAGCCGCCCCCCCTCTATCTTCAAATTGTGCCCTCTTGTTCTTGCACACCTCTTTTTTTGAAAGATGCTACCCTCTTGGACTTTGTTGATTCCTTGAGGTACTTGAAAGTTTCTATCATGTCCCCCTCTCCCTCCTTTCCTCGAGGCTATACATATTAAGCTCCTTAAGTCTCTCTTCATATGTCCTCCGTGCAGACCCTGCACCATTTTAGTTGCCTCCTCTGACAGCTTCCATCCTGTCTATGTCTTTATGGAGATTGGGTCTCCAGAACTGCACACAGTACTCCAGATGGGGCCTCGCCAGCTGTCTGTACAGAGGGATAATAACTTCCTGTTTTCTACTGGTGATGCCTCTCCCTATGCATCCCAGTATCCCCCAGCCCTCCTTGCTGCCTTCTCACATTGCTTGCCCACCTTTAGGTCATCTGATATGACTACCCCCAGGTCCCTTTCCATTTTTGTTGTTGTTAGTATCTCACCCCCCATTGTGTACTCTTCCACTGGATTTTTGTTTCCCAGGTGCATTACTTGCACTTCTTAGCATTGAATCTAAGCTGACATACATTTGACCATTCCTCTAACCTTGCCAAGTCCCTTCTCATCCTTTCCACCCCACCCTGTGCATCAACTCTGTTGCAGATCTTAGTGTCATCTGCAAAGAGACATACTTTTCCTTCCAGTCCTTCTGAATGTCACTTATAAAGACATTGAAGAGGACTGGTCCTAATACTGAACCCTGAGTACCCCGCTAGTAACCCTCCTTTCTTCTGAGTGGACTCCATTTACTATTACTCTCTGTGTCCTATTCTCCAGCCAATTCTTTACCCAGGCTGTCATCTTGGGACCCACTCCCAGGCTGGCTAACTTATATATTAATCTTTGTGTGGACTGTGTCAAATGCCTTGCTAAAGTCTAGGTAGGCCATGTCCACAGCCCTCCCTGATCTACTACTTTGGTCACCCAGTCAAAGAAATCTATCGGATTCATCTGGCATGACCTTCCTGTGTGAATCCATGCTGCCTAGGGTCCTGTGCCCTCTGGCAGCTAGATACTCTACAATTCTTTCCTTTAGACGTGATTCCATCATTTTCCTATCACTGAGGTTAAACTAACAGGTCTATAGTTTCCTGCTTCTGCCTTGCTTCCACTTTTGTGAAGGGAATCACATCTGCCCTCCTCCAGTCCTCGGGTACCACCCCATCCTCCCATGATTTGTTAAAGAGGGTAGTCAGTGGTGTCACTAGTTCTACCTTAATTCTTTTAGAATTCTGGGATGAATCCCATCAGGCCCCATTGCTTTGTCCACCTTCAGTTTTAAGAGTTCTTTCAGAACCTCTTTCTGTAAATGGGTTGGTATCAACTTCTGTATCCAGAGTGTTACTACTGTTTGTTTTATGTACCCCTCTTCCTTTGTAAATACTGAGCAAAATATTTGTTTAGTATCTCTGCCTTTTCACAGTCTCCTCTGCCCACCCTCCCTCCCTTTATTAAGCCTCACTATCACTCCCTTGGTCTTCCTTGCTCCTGATGTACCTATAAAAGGTTTTATCCCCTTCTTAACTGAGTTGGCTATCTTTTCCTCGGTTTGGGCCTTTGCTGTTCTGACTGCCTTCCCAGCCTCCTTTTGCTTTAACTGATACAGTTCTCTGTCCTGCTCCTGCTGAGTATTCCTTGTACTTCCTGAATGCTTTCTTTTCTCTTGAACCTTCACTGCCACTTCCTTTGAGAACCATAGTGATTCTTACATCGTCTTGTTTTGTTTATTTGCTTCACACAAGGCTCGTTACCTCTGTGATGGCAGTTTTATTATTCCCATTGTTCTTCCACCCTCCTTCCCGCCCATTTGCTAGTGCATTCCTTTAGGCACTCACCCATTTTGCAAAGTCGGCCTCCTAAAGTCCAGTACTTTGTCTTTGTATGGCTTGACTCTATTGCTGTGTTTATTGTGAACCATACTGTTCGATGGTCGCTAGTTCCCAGATGGCTACCCACTTCTACATCTGTGATCCTCTCTCCATCTCCATTTGAGAGTATCAAGTCTAATATTGCTCCCTCTCGAGTGGGCTCCAGTACTAGTTGTCTAAGGCATGCTCCTGTAGGGCATCTAGAATAACTGTACTCTTCGAAGTGGCAGCTGCAACTGCACTCCAGTTAACATCTGGCATATTCAGATCACCCATCAGCAATATCTCCCCTTTTTCTGCCATTCTAAGTATACTTTCTATCATTTCTTGTCCATTTCCTCCCCTGAGAAGGAGTCTATGCTCTAACCCTGTGGGTGTGGTGCCATTGCCTGCCTCAAATTTACCACAGTGCTTCTTCTCCTCCCCTGTTTACCCTTTTGTTCTGTTGTTTATTCCTTCCTTATGTAAAGAACTACTCCTCCCCTTTACCCTCCTGTCCCTCCTGTAGATAGTGTATCCTGGTATGTTTACGTCCCAGTCATGGTTTTGTGTACCATGTTTCTGTGACTGCCACGATATCCAGATGTTCCTCCTCCATCAAGGCCACTAATTCAGGAAGCTTGTTACCTAGACTATGGGCATTGGTACTCATTGCTCTCCATTTTTGATGGCCTTACCTTCTGTTGCAGCATCCCCACTGACCGTTCTACCTTGATCTTTTCTCATTTAGTACCCTGTTTTGTAGGAGAGGCTGGGATTTTCCTGCTTTTGTCAATTGCCTCCCCATTGACTAGTTTAAAGCTTGCCAATGAAGCATTTAAACCGATTGCTCAAAAGACTTGTTCCTTCCTGGACAGATGCAGACCATCCTGCCAGTATAGGCAGGTGTCCTCCAGGTGGAACCCCAGTCCCCAATGAAGCTAAACCCCTGTGCTCCGCACCATTTTTTCAACCATTCATTAAACTGCATGGTGCCAATTACCCTTGCCTCCCCATGCCTTGACAGGCAGCACCTCTGAGAAGGATACTGTGTGTGCTACTTGTCTTAGGCCCCTCCCCAACTCTGCAATGTCCTCCTGCACTGCTCTAACCTCATGATGAGCCAAGTCATTTGTCCCTAGGTGGACAATTACGTCCAGCTCAGAATCCCTTGCAGCTGTTGTCGTGATCCTGAGGATGCGCTTCCTGTCCCTCCAAGCCATGGCACCAGGCAGGCACCTTACTTCAGATTTCCCAGCTCCTCCCAGTTCTATCCCCTTAATAATTGGAGTCCCCACCAGAGCTGCTTCCTTTCCTTGTGGTGTCCTCTGCCTCCTTCCTGTGGGCCTCCCTTGTGACAGTTGTCCTCAGCCTCCTTAGTCTCTTCTGCGGGTGTATCCATAGGGGAGCTATGCTCCCCCAGAATGGTGTATGGATTGTGGTGTGTAACAACTGACTGGGTGTGCCTCTGTTCCACCATCCTCATCCTCCCTGAGCCCACTGTGGTCCAACTGCTGTGCTTTCTTTGCAACCTCTGAGGTAGTGCTATAGCAGATGCAGTCTAAGGGACAGAGATCCCATTTTCATATTTGTGTATGTTATATAAAAAAAAAAATAAAAAAAAGAGAGAAAGCTAAATATTGATTTAGATTTACTTTGATACTAAAAACAGAAAATATGAAACCAGGAACGACGAGTGGGCTAACACGCCCAGCACGCAGGCTCTGCTGGAGAGCAGACTGGGGTGGGGGGGTCAAGGTCATGCCCCAAAAGGGACAACAGGAAGGTAAACATAGGGAGGGACCCAATAGTTAGGGGCACTGGAAGGAAATTTTATTTATTTATTGATTGAAATGTTTCACCAGGAAGGCACAATGAGCAACAAGTTGCTCGTCTCCCGGTGCGACCTGCGGGAAGGGGTACAATAGGAATGAGACATTAAACATTCAAGTTACAAGATCAACATTAACATATAGTTGTAGGCAAGTGTTACAAACAGTGTTGCGCATAACATATAGAAACAGTGGGCAATAGTAAGTGCTGGGTTCATAAGTAAACAAGTGCTTACAGGAAAGAAAATGGGAGGAAGGGGGGGAGGGATGGGTGAGTCGTGTCCCTGGAGACCAGCTCAGGATGCGAGGAACCCTGCAAAGGGACTGGTGGGACCAGAGAAAAGGGATAAGACAGTGTCCCAGAGACAGACCCCTTTAGGATGGTGGGGGAAGGGAGTAGATCAGAGATACAAGCCCCTTGGGGGGTAGGAGAGGGATGCATAGAGCGCATTCAGGGTCCTTTACAGTCCATGAGAGATCAAGGGAGGCCAGAGGCCAGTGAAGGGGAGCAATTTGGGGGAAGGAGGGCTAGAGATTTGGGGGGTGGGTGTGCACAGGGTAAAATGAAGGTGAGAGGAAAGAGGTAGGGTTTGGCCAGGGCTCAGAGGAGGGAATTAGGGAGGGACATGGCAGGAGCAGCTAGGTGCAGGGTCATTATTGAGGGCAGAGCTGATGGAGTAGGTGGAGGATGAGTGCCAAATTTTTTTGGGGGGGAATTCCAAATTTTTGGGAGGTGGTGAGAGTAACCAGATTGGTCGATTTTGGGTGGATGTGCGGGGGACGACCAGGGTACGGGAGTTGGTTGATCTAAGGGAATGGGAGGGTGGGGGGTTGTTATAAAGAAGAAGGTGAGGTAGGAAGGGAGCACACCTATCCAATGCTTGAAGGTGAATTTAACACAGTGGGAGAGTCACCTATTTGTAAGACAGGAGAAGGATAGGGCATAATAAAGATTGCAGTGATGGGTGCGTGGGGGTGAGCATCCAGGGCAAAGCGGCAGAAGAAATTGAAGAGGGTGTCCAGTCTGGCCAGGGAGGACTTAGTGGCAGCACCACAGACTACATCACAGTAGTCGAAAATGGGCAGTATCATCTTCTGAACCAGCTGTAGGAGGGATGCAGCTACGTTTCCTGAACAGGGCACCAAGCTTGGGGTGCATTTTTTCTGGATGGCGTCAATATGTCCAGAGAACTTTAAGTGTTGGTCCAAACACCTAAGTACCTGAAGGAGGATGTGTCCTCAAGTAAAGTCCCTTCAAGGGTGTGAAAAGTGGGTAGGGAGGGAAGCCTACTAAGTCTTTGCCTTGTGACACAGGTCATGGAGACAGTCTTTTTGGCGTGGGTACTAGCAGCAACAGGGAAGGGGAAACAAATCTGGATCATGGTGTTCTGCAGGCCACCAGGCCAGAACCAACGGACAGACAGAGACCTGGGAGAGACACTCAGGAGGGTGGACAGTCTAGGGGAAATAGTGGTAGTTGGGGATGTTAATATGCCAGATGTGGACAGGAAAGTTCCAATCGCGGTTAATACTAATAATCAGATTCTGGTGGGTGCCTGCCAGGAGGTATTCCTAGAGCAATTAGTTTAGGGCCCAACAGGGGAGGAGGCCCTGCTGGATCTGGTGCTCATCAACAGTGAGAGGATTCAGAAAGTAGTAGTCCTGGAAACACCTCGTTCTAGTGACCACAGGATAGTAGAGTTGGAGGTCCACATGGGGTCAGGCAAAGGGGCAAAAGGAATATAGGTATGAAACTTCAAAAAAGCAGAATTCGGAAAAATGAGGGAAAAATTGGAGATGAGCATGAAGGACGTAATAGTGAAGGTAGGGAGTACAGAACAGTTGGTATCATTTATAAAGGCAACTATAAAAGTGGCAAATAGCTCAATTCTAAAAGTATCTAAATGAAACAGGACTACAAGGTCAGTGTTGTTCACAGCCAATGTAAAGGTGGCAGTAAGAGCCAAACTGAGGGCATTCCAAGTATAAAGGTAGTCAAAGAGAGTAAGACAGGTAAAGTATATGAAAGCAACAAGAGAAACCACCAGGAAAGTAAGGGAGGTGAAAGTAGAGACAGCGCTCCGGTTGGCAGCAGGGGTAAAGAAAGGGGATATGGCATTCTGCTGGTACATCTAGGAAAATCGCATGGTTAAAGGGGGTATAGTGACATCTAAGAGCAATGAGAGGTGGAAGGAGGGGGACAAGGGGAAGGCAGAAATACTAAACAATAATTTTTGTTCAGTTTATCTAAAGAAAAGGATGTCTCACTTCTTCTAGAATGTGGGGTTAGAAAAGGAAGCAGCAAAGACTCTGAGGGAATGGTCCAGATAACAAAGAAAAGGGTGTTGGAAAAGCCAGCAGAGGTGAAAACAGATAATCTATGGGACCTGACTAGTAACACCTGAGGATGCCACAAGGGGTAGCAGGGGTTACTGCAGGGCCACTAGCAGACATTTCAATTGCTCACTAGCCATGGGGGTGGTCCCTAGGGACTGGATGACAGTAAGTGGGAAGAGGGATGAGCCAGGGAACTACAGGCCAGTCAGCTTGATGTCTAACGGAGAAAATTATGGAGTCTGTACTCAGGATCTGGTGGACTCCTAAAAGGGAAAGGGCTGCAGGACCCCAGAGAGCAGAGGTTCACAAGGGGAAGGTCTTGCCACACGAAGCTGGTTGAGTTCTTCAACTGAGTAACCACACCAGTAGATAAGGGTCAGGCAGTTGACATAGTATACCTAGACTCCAGCAAGGCCTTCGACTTAGTCCCCCACAGGAGGCTGGACAAAAAGATAAGGAACCCTGGGATAGAGGAAAAAATGGCAAACTGGGTACAGAGCTGACTGAGAGGTAGAACAAAGGGTAGTAGTTAATGGGGAGTTTTCAGAGGCAAAGGAAGTGAAAACCGGGGTACTGCAGAAGTCTGTACCAGGACTGGTCCTCTTCAATATATTCATCTGTAACACAGGTGAAAGTATCAAGAGTAAGATCTGCCCGTACTGGGTCATAATGTTGTATGCTTAATAGCGTATGGCATTACGCGTGAATCCAGGACCTGTGCGCTCTCCATGTTGGACCCCCCCCCAGAGTTAGAATCCTAAGTGGGGGGGGTCCAGGGGATAGGAATATATAAATCACGCAACGTGATTAAGTTGCACGGCATTCTGCCGTGCGACATTTTGGCCCTGTGCCAGATCTGCCTCTTCACAGATGACACAACAATCTGCATAAGAGCAAACATGGAGGGAAGGGAGAAGGGAACTAAGGAAGGATCTGGGCAAGTTGGAGAACTGGTCAAAGATCTGGCAACTAAACTTCAACGCTAAAAAATGTAGAAGAAATACACATTGGGAAAAGGAAGCCAAGAGTGCAATACAAAATGGGTGTGGTGGTACCAGACAGAACTACAGAAAGGATTTAGGAGTGATGATATCAGGGACCCTAAAAATATCTGCACACTGCAACAGGGCGATGAGCAAAAGCAAACAGAATACTGGGATAGACAGGGAGGGTTGGGGATAAGAAGCAGAAGTCTTCCTCCTACTGTACAGGTCATTAGTGCAGCCGCACCTGGAATACCGCACAAGGTACTGGAGCCCACACCTGAAGAAAGACTACAACAAGGTGAAAGGCAGTACAGTGCAGGGTAGAGTTAATGATTTTCTATTTTCATACATGGACAATTCTGTTTGGCACAACCTTAAAATCTTCTTTTTTTTTTTTTTTTTTTTTTCCCCACAAATTGAGGGCAAATCAGCATGTTTTGTACAAAATGTGGCTTAACATGGAGAGGTTTGCCCAAAAAGCTGGTGCAAAGTGTTTTTTTTTTTTCATGAAAAATTAGACGGATAAAATGCCATTCTAAAAACCAAGACGTTTACATAATTATAACACATTCCTTAAATCATGAGACAAAAGAACAGGACAATTGTGTCACATACTACAGCTCATTATAAACAGTGCAGATACACATGGCTATTTCAATCTCCTGCAAATGTCTACCTAAAAAGTCATATCTTCAATATGACAAGCCAAAACTGATTCCCAAGTGCTGGTTTAAAAAAGTACAGTTACGTAAGAACTTACCGTAACAGTAGATCTTCAAGAACAGCTCTTGCAGAAGGTTACACCATTAGGACTGAAGCCGGCAGGAGCCAGGACTCCACGGAAATTTTCTAGCTAGTAGTATTCAGTGGGGACCACCTCCAACGTCTGTCCTGCCCCCAATGTCAGGCGTGGTACATAAGGAGGCGGTCCCCCATAATCCACAATTCTCCTGCCGGAGACTCCCGGCCGCTGGATGACATCAGAAGAGGAGACTGAGGATCCGCCATCAAATGGCAATCAGAGAGAGGCTGTAAAAGTCTTATCCTAGGAGAAGGATGTTGGAACCAGAATCCACCTCCAGCGGGATGGTGGGAAGGTATTAGAAGAGCTGTTCGAAGATCTACTGTTACGGTAAGTTCTTACGTAACACTACTATCTTGCTTCGAGAAACAGCTCTTGCAGCAGGTTACACCATTAGGACCGATTCCCAAGCAATCCTGGAAATCACACACCATCAGGAGTAGGAGAGTTAGAAATCCTCAAATTACATCGAGCCTAGGACAGAAGTCCCTGAAGGACTGCTAGACCAAAACCTGCTCTTTGCCTCGATGCGATATCCAGGCTGTAATGCCTGATGGAAGTGTAGACGGAGCTCCAAGTAGCTGCAACACAAATAGCTGAGGTGGATACGTTCTTTAAGGCTGCAAAACAGGTAGCTACTCCTCTGGTGGAATGACCCTTAACCGTGCCCGGTAGGGGTTTGTTGCGCTTCTGGTAACAGAACGTAATACACTGGATGAGCCACCTGGACAGCGACTGTTTTGAAAGAGGAGCTGCCATCATCTTGTGGGCAAAAGAGACAAAAAGCTGGTCCGATTTTCGTGGTGTTTCGCCTTGTTCAGTAGTATCTGAGACACCTATGCACATCTAGAGTGTGCAGAAGAGCTTCTCCTCGATTAGAATATTTCGGGAAATACACTGGTAACTCGATATTTCTGATTAAGAGTGAGTGCTGAGACCACCTTAGGCAGAAATTTAGGATTAGTCCTTAGGGATACCTGTCTTGGTGGAAAACCAAATAAGGTTCTTTGCACATAAGTGCATGTAGTTCAGAAATTCTTCTGGCCGAGGTAACGGCAATTAAAAACAGCGTCTTCCAAGAGAGAAGACGTAGCTCACAATCCGCGGCTGGTTCAAAGGGTGGCAGCGTGAGCTGCTCCAGGACAAAGGATAGATCCTAAGGTGGAATCTGATCCTTAATCGGGGGCCTAAGGTAGAGGACACCCCTCAGGAAGGCACGTGCCGTGTCCAATTGAGCTATAGTGTGTTGGCCTATAGGGACATGATAGGCTGAAATGACACAGAGATGGACCTTAATCGAGAGTAAGCCAAGCCTGACTGGAAAAGGGACAGCAGGTAGTCCAATACCAACTCTCTGGACAGTCCAAAGGCGATAAGCTGGCGCGCTTAACCCATAACAAAACCTACGCCACTTCATGGCGAGGTCGGCAGCTGGCTTCTGGCAGAGAGAATATCTGCCACCTCTGCAAGACCCTCGTGTCGCATCATGGCTATGTCTCTAGGAGCCAAGCATGTAGGTTCAGGGAACGTAGGTCAGGATGGACCAAGGAACCTGCCTCCTGAGACAGCAAATGGGAGCTGATTGGCAACGGCACTGGAGGTTCCTGGGATAGCTGATGCAAGAGAGAACCAGATCTGCCTGGGCCAAAAGGGCACGATCAGTATCAGTGTCGCTTGCTCTCTGCGAAGTTTTAGAAGAACCCTCTGGATCAACGGGAAAGGGGGAAAGGCATAGAGGAATCTGCCCGCCCAGGAGAGGGACAACGCGTCTCACCAGAAAACACCAGGCCCTGGATCTAGCGAGCAAAAATTGGGCAGTTTATGCTGGATGGGGGACGCGAAAAGGTCTAGTTCTGGAGTACCCCATCTGCGAAACAGATCCTCTGCTACCTCCTGAAGTAGTTCCCATTCGTGGACTCTGGCCTGAGAGCGGCTCAGGCCATCTGCGATGACGTCCACTCCCGGAACATGAACTGCAATGAGGTTTGCGCCATGTTGCAAGACCCAATCCCACACTCTCATGGCCTCCCTGCAAAGCGGGTAGGAATGGGTGCCTCCTTGTTTGTTGAGGTAATACATCACCGCAGAATTGTTTGTTTGTAACAGAAGTGTTCCCAGTGGAATCTCCGACTGGAAGGCCTGCAGGGCGTAAAGAACTGCCCTCATTTCCACGATATTTATGTGGAGATGAGACTTGGTCTGTCCACAGGCCCCGAGACCGGACTCCGTCGAGGTGTGCTACCCAACAGAACCCTGAGGCATCTGTGGAGAGTGTCACAGTCGGGGACAGCACAATGAAGGGGACTCTCGTCGAGAGATTCCTCGAATCTAGTCACCATTGCCAATCTCGGATTACGGTCTTCGTGATCCGGATTGGATGCTGCAGATGGTCTTGCTTTTGATCCCACTGGACCCTTAACATCCACTGGGTTACCCGCATGTGGAGACGGGCTACCGGGACTGTTGCAGTGGCCACAGCCATGTGTCCGAGCAGGCAAAGGACCAGTCTGGCAGGAACGGTCTTCTTCACCGAAACGTCCCTGATGAGGGATCTGACGTGTTCCGCCCTGTCCGGGGGGGGAGGAAAGCTTTCCCTTGGATGGTGTCCAGAACCGCACCTATGAATTGCAGAGTCTGGGATGGAACCAGGCGTGACTTCTCGTGATTGATGATAATGCCCAGCGTCTCGAACAGAGACTGAGTGCAGTGAATGGCAGACATCAGGGCCTCCCGGGAGGGTGCCATGAGAAGCCAATCATCCAGGTAGGGGATCATGTAGTGGCCTTGTCTCCTCAGAGATGCGGCTACAACCGCCATGCACTTCGTGAACACCCGAGGTGCAGATGACAGCCCGAAGGGGAGAGCTCGGAACTGGTAGTGGTGACCCTGAAACTCGAAGTGCAGAAACTTCCTATGCGCCTGAGCAATGGGAATATGCAGGTAGGCGTCCTGCATGTCTAGGGATGCTAGAAAGGCGTCCTGCTTTAGCATGGGAATCAGACCTGGGAGGGTCACCATGTGGAAGCGTTTGTACAGGACCGAACCGTTGAGGTCGCTGAGGTCCAGTATCAGATGGAGGTCCCCTGTCTTCTTTGGAACCAGAAAGAAGTGAGGATAATATCCTAGTCCCCTCTGGTTCCTTGGTACGTGCTCTATGGCTTCTTTTCCCAGAAGTGCGAGCACCTCCTGCTGTATGAGCAGGGCATGCTGACCCGAGTAACGGGAGAGCAGGGGAGGTCTTGCAGGTGGGTGGTCGAGAAATTCTATGAAATGGCCTTTCTTGACCAACTGAAGAACCCACCTGTCGGTGGTGATCGACTGCCACCCTAGAAAGTGGCGAGCGATGCGACCCCCGACCCTTCTTGCCCATTGCTCCAAAGGAGGGGCGGGGGCCGGGAAGGAGTCATGCTGTGGCAGCACTGGTCCCTGTGGGCTGGGCTGGTTTTGTGTAACGTTGGCCTCTGCCTGGGGACGACTTGGCCTGGGCTTTACGCTGAAAAGTGCCCCTTTGCTGCTGACAGGAACGTGGCTGCTGCCTTTGTTGCCGGCTGCGAAAGCGGCTCTGGTTCCTATGAAAGGAACTAGGCCTGGATCTGTACATGGCCTGTACAGATCGGACTGCCTTCCCTACGTTCTGGAGTTTGGGGATGACCTTCTCCAAGGATTCACTAAAGAATGCCTCGCCGTTGTACGGGACGTCTAGAATGTTCTTCTATACGTCCTGGGTAAAGCCAGAGACACGGAGCCAAGCGTGTCGCCGGAGACAAACGCCGGAAGCTGCTGCTCTGGCCGAAAAGTCCTCAGAATCGTATGCGGCTCTAAGCACTTGGGTCCGCACACTTGACCCTGTGTGGAGCAGGTTAAGGAGCTCCATTTTCTGATCGCCATCGGGAAGCTTATCGACCAGGTCCTGGCCCTGTTCCCACAGGGCATTCTGAAACTGTACCATGTGGGTAAGGTAGCTCAGAGACCTGATGGCGCATGTAGCAGCCGCGTACGTGCGCCTCCCCAGGGCATCCAATTGCTTGGATTCCTGGTCCGGTGGCTGAGTGCTCATATGTTGGGGTCTTTGAGACAGGTCATGTGAGGCCGTGATGACCAGGGAGTCTGCCAGAGGTTGCTTCGCCAAGTACTGGTCGTCTCTCGGAGCCTTGTACAGGCGGTCAGCCTTCTTCGGCACTACAGGAGTGGAGTGCGGATGCTTCCACGCAGCCTTGGTGATGTCCACAAAAGTGTCCACCAAGGGTGGGACTACCACAGGCTTTGGGTCTTTCTGCTGAAGATAGCGGGCAAGGCGTTGTCGTTCGGGTCAAGGTCTCAGCATCCCACCCCATGTTGTCCTGGACGTGCCTCATGATCTCAGCGAAAGAGGGATCATCCGGCTGAGACCTGGGGAGGTCATGTGGGTCAGGAGAGGAGATGCTGAGCGGAGAAGGAGATCTGGAGTAGTCCGAGGTGTCCGATCTGAAGTCCTCCCCCTACGGAGTATACCGACGCCATCTGGGTCGCTTAGGGCTAGGAGACCCTGATGGAGATCTGGAGGGAGGCCTTCTCCTGTCTTTAGATCTGCCCCTAGGAAGTGGAGTCTGTTCCTTGGGGGTTGGTGGTCGTCCTGCTGGACCCTTAGGTGGAGGAGGGGTGTAGGAGGTGAGGGAGTAGGAGGAGGAGGAGGAGGAGGTTTAACAGGGATCACATCCTTTCAGATGGTGTCCCACCAAGAAGTAAAGGAGTTCCTTTACTTCTTCGATATTCATGCCAGACAACGGGCCTGGCGCCAATGGTCTGTGGCCAGGGTCAGGAGTCTGGTGCCTGGGTGTCTTCTGGTTCGGGGAAGGTTCCCGTGGGGGCCCGGCATCCTCGGTGTCGCCCACCTGGTCTTCAAGCAGTGGGGTGTCCCTCTTCTGTCAGTCCCTGGACCGGCGTCCGCCGCGCGCAATGGGGGCGGTCCTCGCCCGAGAGTGCGCGGCGCCGACGTTGTCTCCTGGCCGACGCCTTCAACCGGGTAACGCCCAGCCAGCGACTGCGTCTGGCTGGTGTTGCTCGGTTCCTGTGAGCGCCTGGCTGATTCTGAATGTTTGGCCGACGTCGGATCCGACGCCCTTTTCAGGGACGTCGGGTCCTTGGTCTTCTGGGTGCTGGATCAGGACCTGTGGGCAGCTGGGAGACTGACCTGGAGTCGGTGTCCCAGCTTCGGGTGGAAGAAGAGGATTTATGGTGCTCAGAAGACTTCGAAGAGGCCTTGGATGGAGTGGAGGAAGCAGAGGGCCTCGAGGTCTTGATCGGCTGGAGCAAAGAAGAGCCGCCTGAAGTTCGGACCTTAACCGGGGTGGGGGGGGCTGTGACCAAGCCCTGGAGGGAGAGCAGTCTGATCTGGAGCCTGAGCTGCGGGAGTCCGAGGCCCGAGTTGGGGATCTAGACCTCACCTTCTCCCGGTGCTTGTCCCGGTGTTTATGGGCCTTCGAAGAAGATTCTCCCCTGGAGGAAGGTTCTTGGTCCATCCTTTTTAATTTCTCTTCAAGGAGATACGCCCGTAGTGCCTTCTGATGGCGGATCCTGGTGCGGCTATTGAACCCTTGGCAAAAGGTGCAGGCCTTGGTATTGTGGTCCAGGCCTAGACAACGCACGCAGGAAGAATGAGGATCCTTGAAAGGGATCTGTTTTCCCACAGGCACACTTAGAAAGGTGACCCTCAAGCAATGGAGTTGGAAAGGACATCAGTTGACAAAAATACATAAGTTCTGTAGTCGTCGTACGCTAGGTAGAGACCAAGAGGCCGATGCTGGCGAGTCGACGGCGGAAAAGAACTGGGGATTTTGGGGGACTGCCTCCTTATGTACCACGCCTGACGTTGGGGCGGGATCGACGTCGGAGGCGGTCCCCACTGAATATTGCTAGCTAGAAAATTTCCGTGGGGTCCTGGCGCCTGCCGGCTTCAGTCCTAATGGTATAACCTGCTGCAAGAGCTGCTTCTCGAAGTAAGATCTGTAAATTCTGTTTTTACCATTGTTTTCCACTGAAAATAGAAAATCATTGGCCCTACACGGGGCCACTAAGATAGTCTATGGCCTAGGGGAATTGACGCATGAGGAGAGGCTGCAGGACTTAAAACATGTACATGGGGGATCTGGGGCTATGAATGAGACCTTCAAGTACCTGAAGGGTTTGAACACAGTAGACACCAGGTGTATGTTCAATCTGAAGGGTAGAAGGGAAACCAGGGGATGCTCTATGAAGTTGAAGGGGGCAGGTTCAAAAGGGAACTGAGGAAGCACTATTTCACAGAAAGAGTGGTGGCAGGGTGGAACACTCTGCCAGAGGAAGTGTTGGCAGCTTCAAGAGGGGGTGGGACAGATTCAAGGAAGGGTACAAACCGGGAGGGTGTACGAGATGGGGGGGCATATAAGGGAAGGGGGGGTCAGCCGCAGTCTAATGGACTGAAGTGCTGCACACTCGAGCAGACTAGATGGACCGAATGGCCTGTATCTGCTGGCAATTTCGTATGTTCGTATGTACACCTTTGAGAAGAGGAGGGAAAGGGAAGACATGATTGACATACAAGTACCTGCACAGGATAAATAGAGCAGATACCAAGGAACTGTTCTCCTCGAGTTAAAACACAGGGGCAAGAAAGAATTCACTAAAGCTGGTGGGGGGGGCAGGATTCAAAAAGGACACCAACAAGAACTTCTTCATAGAGAGGGTGGCGGACAAGTGGAATAAGCTACCAGATGAAGCTGTACAGACCAAATCAGCAGCTTCAAGCAGGGATGGGACAGGCATGCAGGTTTAGTTAGAATAAGGAGGACAGTAACCAAGGGGAAGACTACCACTATGAGCAAGGCAGAGCCGTTTGGTAGGGCAGCAGAATGGATGGGCCAAGAACCTTTTTCTGCCATTGTCTATCTATGTAAGCTGCCATTAGTGGCAGTGCTACACATGGGGCAAACCAGGTCATGTACCAAGACAAAAGAAATTCTGTGCCCCAGTTGGTGCCTCGTGCTTTTCCAATTTTTCTTAGTAGACTCCTTCACTGCATTTACTTCTATGTTGTTTTCTGTAAATTTCTGTGCACATGAAGATGACACATTAAGGAAGATTCTGAACACTGGAGGCTCAGACAAGAGGGATTGATGGAATAAGATCTGATGTGCCCTCTGCCCCCCACCCCCAATGAGGTGCCATTTCACTTACATTTATCACAGTATCACCTCCTCAGCTGACTAAAGGCCTGGGACTCACTGATCACTTGTGCTGCCCAAATCTCTAATCTAGGTATGGAAGACCCACCCCGCAAACTTCAAGAAGCGCATACTTCAAAGAGTGATGAACAAAGAAGATCAAAAGGTATGTGGCTTAGCACAGACTTTAAATAGCCAAGCCAATCGGTCTCCGTCACCATCAGCTGTTCAGAACAAGGATGACAAGAGGAATCAGAAACCTAAGCCAAGTGTGTGTGTGTGTGTGTGTGGCGGGGGGGGGGAATTGCCTCCCTGGCCTGAGCAGCATTCCATGACGGAGAGTGAGCCTGGCCCAGATGGTTTGTTTTGGAAAAAGCAGAACCTGCCTGCATCTACAGTCCTATGTGCCCTGTCTTGTTTAGTTTCTATTTCATAAAGAATCCTTTAGGCAGGTGCCCGTTTTCAAAGAGTTCAGGGTAAAGTACAACATTCATACATACTGATACCATTCCACAGTACAGTCTTAAATAAAGAGAGACTTCAATAACAATACAGTACATATATTACACCAGTATATTTACAACAGGAAGCAGGCTATTTACCAAGGGTGCAGTATACACAAGACATTTTGTCAGGTTACAAGGCAGTTCATTTACAGCATTTACAGATTCCAGAGAAAGAAACTCAGGTAAGCAGTTGCGTTTTAAATGACGTAATAGTCACACCCTCTTTCAGCATCTGCAAGGGCATTGTTCTTATCCAATATATGTGCAATCTTTCTGGTAATATTTTATGAACTCTGTACAATGTTCTTATAGTAACCCCTTGCTATAACGAATGAAAGGGGAGCCATAAACTGTATTCGTTATAGCTCCCCGTTCGTTACACTGAGGGAAGCTAGTCAGCAGGCACATATCACATCCAAACACATTTCATATGCATTATATGCATGATGCAGTTCTGTGGTCATTCTTCATTTGCTGATTTTGTTCTTTACAAATAAGACAGAAAATGCGACTAGTGGGTACTAGTGTATTTCTTTCCGATTCTACTGGCAGTCACTTTCAAACTGCAAACTACTGTACACTATGTAAGGCAGCGGCAGTAAGACCATGTCCGCATTCTCCCGCTTACTCGCACACATTCAGCACTCAGAAGCAGAATTATGCCCAGCCCAGTCTGCAACTACACCAGTACAGTACATCAGTGCCAGTGCAAAGTAACAGTAAACCGCAAACTACAGTACTAGTATGTAAGGTAGCAGCAGCAAAATCGTAACCGGGTCCTCCCTCCTGCTGAAACTGCCAAAAAGATTACACTAACCTCTAGTGAGCCATAAGGGAATACAGTACAGTAATGCAATGATTTTGTGATCCACGGTCATCAATGCTGAAACTTTCAATCCCGATCCGGACTCCACTCAGCAGAAGGCAGCAAGATCGCAACTGCACCCTCCCTCCTGCTGAAACTGCCAAAAACATTACACTGACCTCTAGTGAGCCGTAAGGGAATACAGTACAGTAATGCAATGATTTTGTGATCCACGGTCATCAATGTTGAAACTCCTGATCCTGACTCCACTCAGTGGAACACATCTGGGGGAAATTTAAAACAACAGCTGAAACATCAGGAGCCATGACAGCCATTCGTTATGCCCGAGTTTTCGCTATAGCGAGGGGTTACTGTATTTGTTTGTTCACGTTATCCATTATGTTTAACTTCCTTTGTTAACTCCTGGGTCATGCCTGAAAATAGGCATATGTATGCCTAGTGTACCCAACCCAGTAATCAACAAAAACTAAATAAAAAAATTCCAGTGCTTGGCAGATTGGTACAAGGAGGAGTTTTGTCCCAGCACAGTTCACCTCCTGGGTAGAAGTAATGTTCAGCAATGTGCCTCTAGTATTATACCCATTACCAATATAGGTGAACATAGTCTGCAGCTCTGGTGACAGCAAGACCAGAAAGGCTATGCTGCCCATGACTAGGGTGTGGTAGAGAAACCTTGAGCTGAAGTTTAATAAGTTCAGCTTGGTATACAGGTCACATGTATGGGTATCAAGTAAAGGACAAGCACAAAGCAGTAGGCCCTGTTAAGCAGCCCCCTTACCCGGGCCAGCACCCAGTCATTAGCAGACCCACAGACCACAATACCATAGTCAATGATGCTTATGACAAAGCTTTGGACAAGGAGGTTTTTTGGTTTTTGTTTTTAACCCGAGAGGTTAATCCTGTGTCTATAAAGAAAGCCAGTTCTTGTGTTCACTGCCTTTACTAGGTGGCCCACATGGTCAGAGAATGACATGGGAGTTTTTCAGGTCACTCGTGATAATTACACCCAGGTAATTTTCTTCCTCTGACCTGGTTACCTGCACACCACCTAAACAGTACTTGGTTCAAGGATTTTCAGCCCACAGGATCGTAACATTACACTTTTTAGCACTGACAGGGCTCGAATTTAGCGGTATTTCAGTACATTTTGGGTGCCAAAACTCATACCGGAGTACCAAAATTCACGCCCTAGTATCCTGCCCAAAATACCATTTTTTTTCCCCCAATAGTGACATGCAGTGCTGGCTCCTGAGCGATAGGTGGGTGCTGTTCCTACGTAAAAGGACCAACATTTTGACTAAAAAATAGCACTTCTTGCTCTGTGAATCAGGGTTTGAAATAAGGGGTGCTGGGTGCCAATTCACGCCTGTACTATTGCAATTAGTGTCTGCTACTTTAAAATGCAGCAAGACACAGGTGCTTCCAGCTGAATCTTGCAGCACATGGTGTGTCGGAATGGGGAGAGAGTGAGAGGTCATCAGGGGAGGAGTGAGTTCAGGAGAGAAGCAGCGTGACGTGACAGTTCAGTGCAGGGTTCCCAGCTGGCATCTGAGCCCTCACTGAACATGGAAAGAAAATGATGTCTTGAGCCTGCCGGGGGAGGAGCAAATTCAGCAGCATCAGGTGACATAGTTCAGTGGAGGACTCCCAGTGAAATCTGAGCCCTCACTGAGCAGGGAGAGAAAACGATGTCTTGAGTGGGGGGGAGGGGTGGCACAGTTCAGTGGACGGCCCCACTTGAAATCCGAGTCCTCAATGAACACGGGCAGTAAAAAGGAGTGTGTCACATGACCTCAAAATCTAAGCGCACACGCAACTGGAGTGTAAACAGATGCACTGAGCTGTCGACTGAGGTGGGGAATACAGAAAGCATCAGACTGCAAGAATTCAGCTGTGGGGGCCACAACAGTTAAGTGTTTTTATCACTTGGTAGAATGTGTTATCTGATCTTGATATTAGGAAGGATTGTATTTGTGAGTTTCACTCTCTGTAAACTAGGGAGGCAAAATCCTGTGCTCTTGTTTTTGTTAAAGCACTGAAACAGAAGATTTTAAGTTTGTACAGCACCACAGTCACTGGTTCACTGTTTGAGATCCTGGGCAAGTGACATTCTTCCTGTCCTTCAGGGTGTTCTGCTGTAAAATGGGGGGGGGGAGAGACTCCACTTAAAAACAATACTTCTGGCTGTGACACAAATGGGAAGGAAAGAGTTAATGGTTTGGATTCTGTAGGTGCCTTATTTTTTTAGCAGTTTGAAAAAAACACACTCAGGCTAAAATCCTCTGTCCAGCAGCATCCAGCTTGTGGAATTCCTAGCTGCTAGATAAGAGCTGGGTCATGAATCTCGAGTGGACATCTCCATACACACACAGACCTGCAGACACATACACAGGGCAGTTTGAATGGATTGGATCATTCAAATATAAACTTAAGGTGAAAAGGGAATATAATTGGTCACTGATAGGTGTACACTCTGATTGGGACAATTAAACACATACATGTTAGATGGTTGGTGCATTCAAAGGGGGAATAGGCATTACGTAATCCCAGGAGAATATATAAGAGGCTGAAAGACAATGAAGCTTCCTCTTTTGCTTTGGGAAGCTGGAAGGAGAAACACAAGTTTGGAGCCTACCTTGTAGCTATGTCCGTGGGAGCTGGCAGTTAGAATAGGGCCCAGTGTCTCTTATAAGGACAGGGAAGGGTAAGTTTAGTAATAGCATATTTCAGTAATAGTATTCTTTTGCCATCTGTTATTTAAAAACATTTGGTTACTTTTCCTGTATAAGTGTTATTTTCTTGTGTTGTAAATATATATCCTGTACATGCTCAAGGCACTTTCTGTTAAGTAAAAAGCTATTTATTTGCTCAACAGTTGTGACTCTGATGTCATTTTTCTAAGGTAATATTTGGTTTCCACTGGCTGAGGTAAACTCTGTGTAGCATCTGCCTCCCGAGAGAGACACACTACCAGACTTTAACTTGTGCAATTGCACGTTTAATTATTCAAGTTTGTGAACTTGAAGGTTGGCACTGGACGGTTCCAGCTGGTGGCAGCAAATACCCGAGGACAGACACCTCTCTAAAAGCTGTTTCAGCCCAGAGGGAGAGGTGGGTTGTCACACCGGCTGTCATAAGTTCATTTTTAACATAAAATATCTCAAGTGACAAATGGGCTGTTGTCTTGTGTTTTTTTTTTTTATCTTGGACAACTCAGTCAAGGAACTGACCAGTGTAGATAAACAGTAAAAAAGGTTTATCTGAATTTATTTACCCAGGTTAGTTCCTACTGTGATGCAGCATCTCATTTTCAATGGGGTCTCCTGCTTCCTCTCAGTTTTACAGCAGGAAGGGTCTAAATTTTAGCATAAGGGTGGGTTAAGTAACTTGCTTAATGTCCATATTGCTCCAGTGACTGTAGGGGGGTATAAACCTTGGAATCACCATACTTCGAAAAGTTAAAGAATTCTTACCTAATGTTCAGAAAAATGAACACATAGTTTTGCTGTGTTTAGATTCAGCTTTGTTTTTGGGTGCTGCTCGTCGGAGGTGCAGTCAGAGCAGTTTGGAGGAGGAAGTGGGAATAATGTGTGCTGTACAGACTAGTGGGTTCACAACATGTTGGAGCTTGAGGCATGCACAAGGTCAGTTATGTGAGCATGCAGCGCCAGCTGTTTGGGTGTTCTGCTTTTGTGTTGTCTACGGTCCTCAGAATGAATAGCTGTGCTAAAAAAATTAAAGAAACAAGGGGTCAGCAAAATTAAAAAACAATTTAGGTGTGCTTACTTTTGGGTGTGTGCAGGGGTAATGTCTGTATTACTTAATGTGGGGGTGTGGCCCTGCTCCTAAGGGAACCCCTTTCAGCTAGCACTGTCCTACACTCTGACCCTTCCTCACCTAGTGAATGGCTACTCTCCGAATTGACCCTGGGATCCTGCAAGAAACTCTATATTGGCTGCTGCTACAACTCCCCCGTGACCAGAACCATTGGACTCACCAGCCTCCTCCAAGACCTGAGCTCTCTGACTCCCCATCAGGAATCTATCCTTCTTGGTGACTTGAATCTAAACTGGCTGAGCTGCCACCAGCCTGACTATGTATCCCTGTTAAAGCAGCACAACCTGGTGCAGGCGATCACTCCCCCACCAGACTTAATCCACGCTCGGCCACCTAGACTCTACTAGACTGGATCCTCATAAACAGGGAGGACCAAGCATTACACGCTGGCACCATGGCTGACTCTATAAGCAATCACTCACCGGCCTATCTCCTCTGGTCTTCCAAACTAAAGCGCCCTCCACCCAAATACCTATCTCTCAGAAATTTCAGCTGCCCAGTCTCCACAAATCTCCTTGAGGAGGTCCAGTCCTTGGACTGGTCCATGCTTTTTTCCCTTTTCAATGCAACCACGGCAGTTTCCACATTTACCCAGACTCTACCAACACTCCAGGACCGCTTTTCCCCTGTCACCACCAGACGGGTCAGAGGCGGGTGCTCGTGCTGGGTCTCTAAAGACCTCCTAACCCTTATGGAGGCCAGAAACCATGCCTGGTCCACTTTAAAAGCAACCCCCTCTCCTGCCCTCTGGGATGCTTACAGGCGCATGAGGAACAAATGTAAACAGGCCAAATTTTTGAAACAGACCCACTTCCGCATTCTGCAAAAGGCCAACCTTGGAGACCCTAGAAAATTCTGGGACTCAATCAGCTCCCTCCAACACCCTCGCCCCAGCTACGCTGCACCACATCTCAACTCCCGGGACAGGCTGCTGACCGACCCTCACGATGTGGCCAGTGTCTTCAACTGTAACTTCACCAACTTATCCATATACCTAAATAAGCTGCCAACTGCCCAACCTCAAAGCTCAGCCCTAATACCTGATACACTGCCATCCTCCTCCAGCTCTGCTACTCACCCGCAAATACCCCCATTCTATTTTAAAGCCCTCTCTATACACGACACAGTGAAGCTACTCAAAAGTCTACCTAACCACGGCTCCTCCGGATCTGATGGGCTATCTCCAGTCTTCCTTAAGCTGATCTCTCCAGCGACTGCCAGGCCATTCACCTTCATCTTTAACCTTGCCCTTTCCACCTCCTCCATGCCTGACCCATGGAAGATAGCTAAGGTTATCCCCATTCTTAAATCTGGTGACCCCAAATCCTCCGACAATTACCGTCCAATATCCATCCTCCCTCTTCTCAGTAAACTACTCGAGAGAGCAGTCCACAGTCAGCTCACTGACTACATAGGCAAATACACCCTTCTATGCAACCAACAGCACGGCTTTCACAAGAATCATTCCACTGCCACTGCCCTCGCTCTTCTGACCGACCATATCCTCTCTAACATGGATAATGGTAAAGCCACCGGGGCTGTCGTCGACCTCTCAAAGGCTTTTGACATGCTTAACCATGCTCTCCTTACCTCCAAGCTTAACCTCCTTGGTTGTTCTCAGAAAGTCACAAGCTGGTTCACTAACTACCTTACCAATCACTCACAATTCGTGTGTATTGGTCAAACCTGCTCCCCCACCCTGCCTGTCTCTGTGGGGATCCCTCAAGGCTCAATCCTGGGTCCCCTCCTTTTCTCCTTATTCGTTAATGCGCTTCCCTTCGACTGCCTCAACTGTCACACTCTCCTGTTTGCCGATGACCTTGTCCTCTTCCACAGTGACAAATCCATGGCCACAATCTCCTCAGTTCTCTCGCACAACTATGCTGTGGCCCACAGCTGGTTCTCAAAAAACCTCCTCTTAGTAAATGCCAGAAAAACTAAATCCATGCTGTTCGGATCCAAGCCCTTTCTGGCCAAAACTAAAAACCATGCCCCCTTACGCATTCTCACCCCAGACTGCCCAGCCCTGGAGGATGTCAACACCTCTAAATACTTAAGAGTACTGCTCGACCCCTCCTTCACCTTCACCGAGTATGCAAATTCCCTTGTCAGAAGGTTCCATCAAAAGTTAGGTGCCGCCTATACATTAAGGCAATACCTTACCCCTGAAGCCAGACGAGCCATTGTCCGGGGTAATCTTCTCCCTATTTTTGACTACAGCTCCCTTATTTATGCCAGGATCTCAGCTACTGCCATGGCTAAACTCTCCACTGCCTACAACAGCGCCTGTCGCTTTGCTTTATTGGCCCCATTCTCCATCCTTCACTGTACCCTCTATAATAACCTTGGATGGCTACCGCTACAAGGTCGTTTTGACCTAGCCCTCTGCTGAATGGTAGACAATGTCATCCGCATTGCTCCAGAATCCCCCCTAACTGCCCTTCTGAAAACCAGAACGCTCCTCCGCAACCTCCGCTCTAATGGTACTCCCCCTCTTAACTGTTCCTAGGGTATCCACCAACATGGATAGCAGAGCTTAGTCTGCAGCTGCCCCTTTGCAGTGGAACAAACTACCGGCTGAACTCCGTTCCATTGACGCACACTCCAGTTTCAAGTCCCGCCTTAAAGTCTGGTTCCTAGAAAACTCATCCTGCCACTGCTCCCTGGGGTCTGACACCAACCCACACTAGTCAACTCCCCAGCCCAGGGGTTACCACTTACCCACACTAGTCAGCTCCCCTGCCTACAACTGTTGTATTGCATTTTTCACAGTAATATTTGATTTCCTTGCCTGTACATATTGTTTTATATATTTTTTCCTGAGTATTCTGTGTATTACTTGCTCACTGGACGATGCAGTCACACATTGTACACTGTGCCTATGACTGATTTGTTTTGTACCAAATCTCCTCATGTCCAATTTTGAAACCTTGTATTCACTGTTCTCAAATGGACCTATGCATCAAACCTGTATATTGTGCTTACTATTGTTGCTTGTATCAAATCTGTTTCATGTGTATTACTGTTACCTTGTACTCCACTCTCACCCTGCGCCATGTGTTATGGCCCGGGTCGTGCCTGAGAATGGTCCCTGGGATCAGTGCACTCACAAGGTTATCAAAGTCATAAATAAATAAATAAATTTAGCATACAGGTGATTTACCAGTGGTCCTGTCCCAGGTGTAAAAGCCTAATCTTCTGTGGCACTCTGAGTTAGTTAGCTACTTTTCGGTTCCTGTCTATCTGTCCAAAGACATTTAATCTGTTCAAAACAGAGAAAAAATTTAGCCATTTCAAATTTTCGAATGTCTGCTCCTGGGCTGGGGCGGGAGTGTCGGAGCTGCAACTTTTGCCTGTGTCCTATTCCCTAGCCATGGTGTCCTCCTGCTTGTCCAGACCAGGACAGACGAAAGTTGCTGCTAAGCCTAAAGTAAGTGCATCTGACTGTACTCACATTGTTGTGAGAGGCTGCTAGTAACTAGCTTGTGGGGACCTGCAGTGTGCTCAGCTGTGAGTGACTACTTGAGCACTCCCCCCCCCAAGTATTCTAGCTTTAAAAACAAAACATAAAAAAAACATTGAATTTAGGCAGAATATCAGATTTCCAGGCGGGCTACCAAAATTCTGCATCTGGTATTCTGCCAAGAATACCCCTTTTTTTTCTTAAATTCTACCCCTGACTGACCTCCAGTTGCCAAATGCCAGACCACTTCCCAAGCACAGCCAGGTCTTCCCTGAGTTCCTGTCTCCCCTCCTCCATGTCCACCCTCACATAGAGCTTTATGTCATCCGTGAACAGGCTAATCTTTCCCTTGATCTCATCCGTGAAGTTACTTATGAATATGCTAAACACCACTAGACCGAGCAGAAGCCTGTGGGACCCCCCTGGTCATAGGCCTAGATTCTGAGAATTCCCCTTGCACTACCACCTTTTGGCTTCAGTCCTGCTACCCTTCTAACCCACCGAACAAGCTTAGCCCCCATACTAGGTCTTCTAGCTTCCTAACCAGCCTCCTGTGAGATACAGAGTCAAAAGCCTTGCTAAAGTCCAGATACAGGATATCAACCGCTTGGCCCTTGTCCACTGTCCTTGTGACCCAGTCGAGGAAATCAATTAGGTTAGTCTGGCAGGACCTCCCCGAAAGAAACCCATGCCACCTCACATCCTGAAGCCTACTATCCTCCAGAAAGCACACCAATGGAGGCAGTATAGCGCAGTACTTTAAGGCTCTGAGCTGGAGACCTGGGTTTGAATCCCACAGCCCCCACTTGCATACTGTGAGACCCTGAGCAAGTCACTTAACTTCCTTGTGCTCCCAGGTCGCATCTGTAAACAAGCTTTCAGCTTAGTGCGTCTCTCCTGGTAAAAAAAAAAAAAATATATATATATATATATATCTCCTTTAGGATGGTCTCCATCAGCTTGCTAACTATGGAGGTCAGGCTGACCGGCCTGTAGTTCCCTGGTTCATCCTTAAGCTCACTTTTATGGAGAGGCACCGTATGTGCAATTCTTCAATCCAGTGCATGATCCCTGACTTCAGAGAGGTGTTAAACAGGCCTGCCAGGGATCCGTCAGACCCTCCACCAGTTCCCCTAGGATCCTTGGGTGCATGCCATAACTGGCCCTGAAGATTTATCCACCTCCATGGCTCTTAAGTACACCGTCAGCTTGAATGATACTGTCCATGACTTCCCCTTCCCGGTCCCTACCCCCCGTTCACTTGTGGCACTGGTCTGTCCTTCTCTATAGTGAAGACTGAACTAAGTACTTGTTAAGTACCTCCACTTTCTCTTCACTGCCCTCTGCCAAAGCACCCTCCTTTTTATGGCTGCATGGTGATGTCACCATGCTGACATACGAAGTAGCCAGCAGAAGAAGGCCATTTGCTCTATCTAGTCTGCTCATACTGCAGGGTACACAGCTAGAGCTACTGTCCCTGCCCTCCTTCCCCACACCTCCCATCCTCCCTACCTATGATCCTTACCTTCCCCTATGCCTATCCCAGCCTCTCTTAAAGCTGACCACTGTCTTCAATGAGATCACCTCTTCTGGCAGCGCATTCCAAAGTGTTCACCACCCTCTCTGTGAAGAAGTGCTTCCTGACCTCTCTCCTAAACCTCCCACCCTCCAGAGCTTAAGACTGTGCCCCCTCGTGTTATGGTTGCCACTCAACTTAAAGAGACTCTCCATATCCACCTTATTTATGCCTTCCAAGTACTTGAAGGTCTCAATCATGTCCCCTCTCTCTCCTGTCTTCCAGGGAGTACATATTCAGTGCCCTCAACCTCTCCTCATATGCCTTACCCTGCTGACCCGGTATCATCTTTGTAGCCATCCTCTAGACCTTCTCCAGTAGGTGAAAGTCCTTTTTTGAGGTGTGGGCACCAGTACAGAACCCCATACTCTAGATGAGGGTTTACCAGAGACCTGTACAAGGGCAGTATAACCTCCTCTCTCCTACTGCTGGTCCCCCTTGCAATGCATCCCAGCATCTTGCTTGCCTTTGCTGCTGCTTTCTTGCACCGCGTGGAGTGCTTCAGGTCACTAGTGATCATCACTCCCAGGTCCTTCTCCTCCTTCTCTGATGCAGATATTCGGACTCCACTCAGGTAGTACTCTCCTAGGATTCTTGGCTCCCAATATGCATAACTTTGCATTTCTTGGCATTGAAGCCAAGCTACCAGATCCTGGATCACCTCCCCAGCTTTTCTAGATCATCCTGTAGGTTCTGTATCCCTTCAGCTGTGTCCACTCTCCTGCAGAGCTTGGTGTCATCCGTGAACAGGCACATTTTGCCCTTAATGCCATCCCCAATGTCATTGATGAAGACACTGAACAACACCGGCTCCAGCACCGAGCCCTGCAGGACCCCACTGGTTACCTCTCTGGTGCCAATTAACTCTCTCCCCACAACCACCCTCTGGGTTCTGTCCCTCAGCCAGTTTTCCACCCATCTGGCCATCTTTTCCCCAACCCCCGAGATCCACTAACTTCCTGATGAACCTTTTATGGGGCACAAAGTCAAAGGTCTTGCTGAAATCAAGATAGAGGATGTCTACCACTTGGCCCCTGTCTATTATCTTAGTGACAGAGCTAAAGAAATCTATCAGATTTGTTTGACACGATTCCCCCCCCATGAACCCATGCTACCTCGTATCCTGGAGACCATGCTCCTCCAGATATTCCACCAACCTTTCCTTTAGTATGGTCTCCATGAACTTGCCCACAATGGAGGTCAGACTGACTGGTCTGTAATTCCCTGGGTCATCCTTGGGACCACTTTTGTGGAGGGGCATTACATGTGCTGTTCCCCAGTCATGTGGTACCATGCCGGACTCTAGTGAACTATTAAATAGGTCTACCAGTGGCCCTGCCAGCTCCTCAGCCAGTTCCTTTAGTACCCTTGGATGTACTCTGTCTGGGCCTGGTGATTTGTTCACCTTCAATGCCAGCAGCCCCCTTGCTCACTGTATCCTCCTCTATTACTGCATCTTTGTTCCCCTCCCCCCGTTCTTCTTTTCCTTCCTGAAGGCACTGGTCCGTCCGTCCTCCCTGGTGAAGACAGAACAGAAGTATTCATTTAGTATCTCTGCTTCTCCCCCCCCATTATCCTATACCCACTCCTCCCCCTTCTTAAGCCTAACAATCCCTTCCTTCTTGTCCCTTTTCTTATATAGCGAAAGAAAGCCTTCTCCCCCTTCTTAATTCCTTCAGCTATCTGCAGCTCCTTCTGTGCCTTTGCTTGCTGAACTTCCTTACTTGCCTCACTAGCCAACCTTAGGTAATTTTTCCTATCCACATCTCTCTTGGTCTTCCTGAATTTTCTATTCACCGACCTCTTTTCCCTTACTGCCTAGGCAACCCCAGAACTGAACCAGCTGGGTGTATTGCTGTGAGTAGGGGAAAGGACTGACAGGATTGTGAATGTGGTCTTCCACTGAGTAGTTTGGTTTGGACATGATGACTCGTATTACTCTGCTGTTATCTCCATTTACTCTACAGTAGTGTGTATGTGTGTGTGTGTGTGTCTGTACCCCTGCCTGCAGTAGATAGCACTGTTTATACTGCCCTTTTAATAACTGTGCCTGTTAAAAGAGCTTAAGACAGTAATTGCTGTAATTCCTATTGAAACATTCATCATTTTAAGGGCATACTAGATACATAGCCCCAGAACAGCTAACTTCCATAAACAATGAAAAAATGATTTTCTTTCCACGGCATTTCTTGGGCTGCACTCTGTCCTGCATGTCACAAACGCACTCCACAGGTCAGGCCCTCTGCTTCCACAGTACCAAACCTTGAAGTGCAATATGTGAACAGGAGACAAACAGGGTAACCCTCCTGTCTGTTTTGAGTCCAAAACACCTCCTAGTCTTGAGGTAAAATATGAACCCTTTTTCGCTAGCACACCCAGTTAACAGGATCAAATATCACACCCTTTTTGGGTAAATGCAGTGCAATACTTAACCCAGCGGACACCCAGCCTGGTTCAAAATTCTCCCCTTTTTGGCTCAACTTGAGACCTAGGTATTTTTTTACCTTTTGTGCAAAATGGTGACTCTATAAGCCCTTTAACAGTTATGTCAGTAACATTAACACTGTCCCAGCATTCACATGCAGAAATGAGAAAAGACTCAAGCAGGATTAAGGAAACCAAAACGTTTACTGAATATAAAAATAGTAAATACATCCAAAACACCAAACCTATATACATTAATACTTACAGTTGAAAGAAAAGGGAATTTCAGAAACAAAAATGCCTGTAACTGAATTTCTAGTCTTAACCCAGTTTCCAGTTGGTATTACCTAATTGTAACAGAAGTGCCTTTAAGTCCACAAAGTGAGTGTTTTCTCTTAGAAGTCCAGGGAAAAAGTCAGCTCAGTTCCCTCAGACTGCTTGGCAATATTAAAAGTTAATCTCGCCACCTCCTTGTGATGTCACAGCACATGAGGTCACTGTTAGTCCTGTAACTAATTTGTAATATGACCAAGTATATCCCAAAAGGGTGTAATTTTGCTGCTTACTTGAAATCTGCAAAGATAGCAATATTAATTTATACAGTCTCTGATCAGAGCAATCACCTCTGATCTTTAGAAACACATCCTGATAGCCATTTTCCACCTAGCAGTGAGAAATGTAACAGGTATCTGTTAGAACTTGTTGCTTCCTAAGACGTCGTAAAGAAATGCAGTCTTCTATGGCTTCCTGGACTTCAAAGTAATTGAAGTTTTACAATGTGTTATGACAGCTAACACAGGCATGACAGGAGATGTCAAAAGAAAGCTCTTAATTCATTCACTTGGCCAGTTTTACTATAGCCAACTGTTTTCAGCAAGCCAGGTCCTTTGGGGTCGTAAGGTCAGACCCCTTTAAAAGATACTGGCTGCCATTTCCCGAACAGACATTCAAATAAACATACTTATAGCACAAATATGATACAATATAAACAAGTAGATAGGCAGAGTGTCACACTGTATTCCACTGTTTAGCATTCCAGTCTCTACTTCAGCTCCATTCAGCATTACAAGAACTTGTTTTTAAAGAGCATGCTCCTATTATGTGCTTATACTTTTTTATTGCTGCATATTTACCCGATTCTGCAGTATATGTGTTGATTTCCTGAAAAATGGGTCTTTAAAACAAGATATTTATATTAATTACATTGTTAATGAAGCTGTGTGCCTCTTCCAGGTGGCTTTGTTTTTCATTGCTTCCATCCCTCTGCTCTCAGATTACCTTGCAAAACATATGAATCTTAACCCTTGATTATCCTGGTAGTTTATCCTCAGCCTTCTTGTGTGCTTTAAAATAGATACACAGAAGCTGACATTTTATTTTAGCTGCCTGTTTTTTAGTGCATTTCCCTGTTCAGACCCATAAAGGCGTTGTGTTTTTACAGAACTTTTTTTAAATTCCTCACCTCTCATTTTATTTTGCTGTCCACCTCCGCATTTACATTTTTTATTTCTATTTGATCAAGCTTCACAGCACATGAGGCTAGCCAGGAGGAAGGTTCACAGCTGTAACTGTTGCAATCTGTATATCGAGGGCCCAACAATCCTCAAACAGTTTGCTGTCCCTCTGTGCATGCAGAGGTACTGGAAAAGCTTGTAAGGGACTTTGGGTCCATCATGTCCAACCCCTCACTGTAACATAATAATTTAATGTTGTAAAGGACCCTAGGTCCATCATGTCCAACCCCTCACTGTAACGTAGTAATTTAATGTTGTAAGGTACTCTGGGTCCATCATGTCCAACTCCTCACTGTAATGTCATTTAAGGTTGTTGGGGACACTAGGTCCATCATGTTCAACACCACACTGTAACATAGTAATTTAAGCTTGTCAGGAACTCTTGGTCCATCATGTCCAACCCTTCATTGTAACACAGTAATTTGATGTTGCAAGGGACTCTAGGTCCATCATGTCCAGCCTCCCTGTAATATAGTAATTTAATGTTGTAAAGGAATCTAGGTCCATCATGTCCAATCCCTCACTGTTTAACAAGAGGTATTTGAAAGTCTCAGGATGTATCTGCATTCCAAAAGACATTTTTTACTTTATTTTAATTAACTACAGAAATGTTAATCCCTCCTGATACAGGGAAGTGAGTGGATTAAAATTTTATAAAACCAGACCTACATTTCACCTGGGGTTTGAGCAGTCAGCCTCGGCTTGATGCAGGAGTTTGATGACTGGGCTTCAACTATCCAAGAGTCCAGGGCATGCCATTTTTGCTGAGAGGACTGGGTGTGGGCACAGGAAATGGTGAGGGTCTACGGCAGCCAGGTGCGAGAGGCATGCTGGTTAAGGCATGGGTGGGGGATTTGTGACACAAACACAGAGAAGTCAGAGGCATATGAATGTTGCTTCTGTTTGAAAACCTGAAGCTGGAACTATTAATATAGCTAGGCAGTCACCGGGAGCCAAACCTCAGTGCCACTTCCCCTCCAACACTGGGTACCCAATTCTGGAGTTGGATGGTCAACTTAAATGAAAAGTAAGTAGCCACTTGCTGCCCAACCCTGATGCCAACAAACTCCCCCCCCCCATTCTGACACCAAGTACCCAACCCTGGAGTCACACAGTAAATTAAAAAAAAAAAAAAAACATAAGCAAACAATGACAGCCAAACCCCGTGCTACTAACCCCCCATTCTGACACCAGGTGCCCAGCCCCCAGGACCAAGAGTCAATGGGGGGGGAAAAGCAGACACTGGGAGCCCAACTCCAGTGATGTTTTAGAAAGAAATGTTAGTTGTGTTTTGCACTAATCTATTGTAGCATTGCTCCCTTATATTCATTGTACTATTGCACTTTTGTGTACTTGCCAATTGTACATCAAATAAAAAGCAGCTTTATTCCATAGTCAGCAATAAAACTTTAACCAGCTTCATAAAAAAAAAAAAAAAGCATATGTGAATTCATAGGATGAATACTCAGAACAACAAAAGTGCAGTAGTGCAATGAATAGCAGGGAGCAATGGTATGCAAGATTGGGGCAAAAACAACTAACATTTCACTCCAGAAGTAGAGCTTCATCAGAGTTAGTAACAATGGAGAAACACCCTTATATTATCCACCACCAGTGATGTGCACAAATAAAAAATTTAAAACAATGAATGCGACACATCATCAGGGTACGAGGAGGCACTTATAAAATTACAACCAGCAATAATGGTAATGAAAAGTATAATATCAAACCTGGCATAAACTACCACAAGGCATATTTTCACAGTTGGTTAATGCACGTAATTAGAAAAAAAGCTTTACATATAAAACTACAATATCAGGAAATATAAATTTATATAGAAGTCCATTTTGTAGATGTTGGGGTGAAGCACTGAGGATATAAAATTTACAGGTATTCATTTATATTTCCCTTCTCTTGAGACATTTTCTTTAGGATTGGGGCCCAATGCACTCTGCAGTACAGTGATTCCAAATATCAGGAATCTATTCTAAAAAAACAGATAAAAAGCAGGACATTATTATAGCAGATGATCAGGCATAATGGATTTATACCTTGGGGGGCTCGCTATAGCCCAGATGTGAATGATTGCTTTGAACTTGTGCACTTTCTGTAAGATTTCTATAAACAATCTTTATTTCCAGTATATGAAGATGGCACACTTTGCAATAGAAGTGTTTGTTTATTGCATTATGACTAAATCAGCATCTGATATAATAATGTTCTGCTTTTTATTGTTTCTTAGAATACATGCCTGAAATTTGTGTTTTGTATCGCAGAGTTCATTGGATCCACAGTGCTAGAGAAAATGTCTCTCAAGAGAAAGAATATATATGAATGAACACCCGAACATGTTATATCCTCAGTGCTTCACGCCAACAAGTGCAAAATGGACTTCTATATACATTTATGTTTTCTGATATTATGGTTTATACATAAAGCTTTTTTTAACAATTATATGTACTACCTAACTGTTGAAAATATGCCTTGTGGGTAGTTGATATCAGGTTTGATGTTATACTTTTCATTACCTTTATTGTCAGTTGTAACTTTATGAGCTTCCTTGTATCCTGAGGATGTGTCACATTAGTAACAGACTGCTAATGTCTTTCATATAAGACACTGTGTGCCACATTACATGTAACATGACAAATTTAAATAGAACATTTAACAAAACACTGTACTAATTCCTGATATGAACATTTACTAAAATCATTTTGCAGCCGTACTGGCTCTGACTAGATTTTGTTTTATCTGATTATTTCTTTTATATTTTTCTCCCTTATATACTGGAAAAGGCCTTCTCCCCTGTATTATCCCCCTGTTCTAGCTGCACTTCCCTTGTAGTCTTTGCCACCCTAACCACTCTGCTCGCCTCCCTTGATTTAGTGGAGTTATCCACCCTATCCTCCTCCTTCTGAGTATGTTTGTAAATTGTACTTCAGGAAGGCTGTCCCCTTGTCACATACTGTACAGCTTTTGCCATCTCTTTGGCAGACCAGCTGGGCTTTTTGACCTTAGTTTTCTTACTTTTGATTTTGGCGCACTCACTAGTGGCCTCTATCAGTCCCTCCTTTATTAGTGCCCATTTCTTTTCCACATCCATCTCCCTTCTGATCTCAGCAAGGTGTCCTACTACATTTTATATCTCCTGTCTGTGTAATTGTGAACTGGTATATGTATGTGCCTCAGGACCTCCTTGTGAATTAACTTGCTCAACGGAGTCTTTCCTGCAATAAACTTGAACTACTAGAATTTCTCCCATCCTAAGAAAGTCGGCTCTCTAAGTCCAAACCCCTTGTTCTGGTCCTGACCATCCCCCTGCCCATGTCCATGTGGTGGTCACTACCTGCAAGTGGCACTTCCACTTTCACATCCTGAACATACTCACAGCTGGACAGGACCACCCGCCAGTATTTCCCTCTCCCTAGTGGGTTCCATGACACCCTTGGCCAGGAAACCTCCCTGAAATACATCTAGCAGAATTTGCTCCCTGGTGCAGGAGCTAGTCAGGATTTTCCAGTCCACCCCCAGGTAGACTGAAATCTCCCATTATTACTACCTCCCCCTTACTGGCCAGTTCTGTGATCTGAGACCCTAGAACCCTGTTCAACTCCTCCTCCTCCTGGGAAGGTGGCCTGCAGACCACCACTATCCTTAGTTTCGTCTCCCTAGTGAACTATACCTGTACCAACAATGCTTCAATTTTACCTTCTGCCTCTTCCTCTCTGGTACAAGTTATCCCCTCTTTCACGTACAGGGCCACTCCCCATCTCTTCCCACTCCCCTATCCTTTCTATGCAGTCTATACCCGGGAACTGCGAGGTCCCAGTCATGATTTTGTGTGGCCCAGATCTCTGTGATGGCTCCCATGTCCACCTCTCTGTCAGCCATTAATGACTGCAGTTTTGCCATTTTGTTTCCCAGGCTTCTGGTGTTTAAAGACACCACTCTCCACCATGACTTGGGGACCTCCCCTAGTCCTGACCTTTCCCACCACCCCTTCCTCCCTCAGTCACCCCTCCCTACCTCCACCCTTCTGATCTAGTTCTCTCTCTCATGCTGTCCTAACTGGGGGGGGTGCACTATCAGCCTCCTCTTCCTTGTGACCAAGGGTACAGTGCACCCTGCTGCCCCCCCACCCATCACTTTAAATTGAGGTTGTTCCATTAATTCCTCCAGCTTGCCCTTCAGAATGTTTGTACCCTTCCTACCCAAATGCAACTTGTCTGGTGCATACAGGTCCTTGTTATCCCAGGTCTCGCCCCAGCCACCCACCAGCATGTACCGCCGCCCCCTCCAAAGCCATCCATTAAATTCCTCTATTCACATCTTCCTTGCCACATTAGCTCTCAGTAAGGGAAGCACCACAGAGAAAATTAACATTCTTCATGCCACGCTGCAAATTCTTCCCATCTCTCTAAACTTCTCTTGCACCTCCCTCACCTCACCTCCTGCAAGGTCATGTGTCCCCAGGTGCACTATAATGTGAGGTTTCCTTCCCCCCGACCCATGGACTATGCTATCTGTAATACCACTCTTCCTGCCGTCATTCCTAACATGCATTCTACCCTCCTATGGCTTGCCCTTGATGCTTTCCCTGCCTATCTCACCCCCTTCACAACTGAAATCCTCAGGATTACCAACCTCCCCCTCCATCCTGGGCCTACACACCTCTCTGTCCATCCTGCTGCCAACTCCCCTCCTGTCCAGGTTGTATTCCCCCCCCGATTCCCTATCCCAGCTATCCCCTTCCTCCTCCCAAGCCTTTCTCATTGTGGAACACCCCCATCTTACCTTTCTGCTCCCTTCCCCGGCCTACTCTCTACCATTCCCTTCTGCTCCCTCTGACCTGTCCCATTGTTCTCCCTTGTCCACAGCCCCATTCCCTACTCCACCTGCCTGCCCCTCTCGCCTGAACTCACTTTCTCCAGCCCCCCTCTCTACTTTCCCTGACGCCTCCCAATACTACCGCCATTCCTTCATATCCCACTGTCATTACTCATTCCACCAGATTCCCCCTCCTCCCCCCTCTCCAATGGGAGGAATCTGTTCCACACCAGCAACCCTGGAGATGCTCCTACAGCCCCCTCTTCCTGCCTTACCTTTTCCCCTGCTACCCACCACCCTTCCCTGGGCCCTCTCTCCCGCTGGGGGTTGGGGGGGCAGGCCAGGGACCTGCATAGGCACCTGTCCCTTTTTACTCCCTTGGCCCTCCTCCCCCTCATGTGTCCATTCCTGCTCCTCTCCGTTTACTAGCCTCCATGCCCTGTGTCCCTCTGCCCTTCCCTTCATCCTTAGGGTTTATTTTTGGGTGGGGGATTAGAATAATTGGCACACAGTTTTTAATTTTGACTCTCCTTTTTTTCTACCATGGGGACAACCTGCTCACTGTTATGGAGATTTTAACCTGCTGTTTTATGAATCTAGGCTGTGTTGAAAAATATGAGCTGTTTTTCTTTTTTTTTTTTTTTGACCCTTACTTTTTAAACCCAGTGGGTCAGTGTCCCACATAAACGAATATCTGAAATGTACCCTGCATCACCTTATGAAGTCCCCCCTCTACCAGCGCACCTATTTCCTGCCTCAACTGACTAAACTTCCTGCAGACCAGGCATCCCCCCCTCACATCTCCTAGAGTGCTCCCAGAAATACTTCTCCACATCCTCTACACCTTATAACCCTTCCCTCCCACTCTGCCCCACTGCATGCCCTTTTCCTACATATTAAGTTTCTAAGTCCTCCTAACAGTTTACTTAGCTAACCCACTTAATCTTATGTAGCTTCTAATTAGGGCTATTTGTAGGCCTGCTTTAGGAATACATTATATGCCTTCCTGCTAGACTTTCTGCCTAACTTCCTAGTAGGCTGACCCTAGATTGGGAGTAGCTGAGATCCTCAAATATCACCGTTATGTCACCTGCTAATTCCCCCTGTAGGCTGACCCTATCATAGGGAGTAGTTGAGATCCCCAAATATCATTCTTATCTCACCTGATAATTCCCCCGTAGGCTGACCCTACAGTAGATGGCTAATATCCAAGATCCCTTAATACCACTGCTAGCATCAACTGCTTCCTTTGGAGACCATCCCAAGATAGGGAACATCTGCTACCGTTACTGAACTTCTGTACTATTCCCTTACACTTTTTCAACCTACATACCCTCCTTTGAGCAGCACGGTCTGTGACCTGCAGTTCTCCCTGCAGATGCCACTAAGTCGGACATCACACTGCTGCTTTGCGGCATTCACATGAGGGGACACTAGGGCTTGTGGATATTAAACAGCACTAAAAGTGCCCTACTAGCGTCCTACAGCCCTGTGGCACTGCAACCTTCCAATGGCACTTATTGCAGCAGCGTCTTTTCCCCCCACCTCAGCCCTCCCATTGCAGGCTGCCTCGCTCCTCCTTTCACACACACACACACACACACACACACACACACACACACCGTTAGCTCCCCATCCCCCAAATACAGTACAGTAAATCTCAAGGACAGAGAAAAGGCAACAAATCTCCACATAGCTGCCGAATGTGTGCTCCAGTCCTACCGCCCATCCATCAGGTTTTAGAAATGTAGAAGTAAAACAGTTTATTAACTGAGATTTGAACTTTGTAATTTATGTCATACACTAATCATGTCCAAAACTTTGGGGGGGGGTTGCACTGTGTGCCCACTGAAAAGGCGCATTCAAGAGCACCTCTGCTCTACCACTGTGGGTGCACCAGATACTCTCACTGGAGTACATTTCACATGGGTACATAACCAAAGTATGTCTTACATTAAATTTATGGGCATCGAAAGACAACTGCCTCTTCCAGTGTGGGGGGGGGCACAACAATGTTCAACAACTATTTATCAAGGAATCAAAGTGGACCAATTCCCTTTAATCCCTGGCCGATATAAGGCTTCATGAAAACATGGATATATATTGCTGTTTTTA
Source organism: Neoceratodus forsteri (assembly GCA_016271365.2). Lineage (NCBI taxonomy): Eukaryota > Metazoa > Chordata > Ceratodontiformes > Ceratodontidae > Neoceratodus > Neoceratodus forsteri. The sequence continues at coordinate 320,910,501 of CM057451.1, forward strand.
TAATGAATGATATAATATGTATGGGTAAGTTTTTTTTTTTTTAGTGTATATTTTTTCTGATTTAGTCTTAAGTTTCAGGTTTCACGCCGTATCTCATTAAATGCCATTTCTGATTATATGCCTTACTAGATGAGGAATTTGTTTCACTTGGACAGGAATACCAGATTTGCATCCTATATATGAACAAAATCTGAACATTTACTTCTGTTTGAAATTTAAAATCGGTACCTGTCCATTAAAATTAACTATTGCACTGCACATAATTTATAAAACAGAGCAGGATCAGCCCAGGGATTCGTCGGGGCTCTAAAGACCCGCATCCCCAAGCTATTCTCCTCGCAAGCAGCCTGCACAGAGCTAAAAATCGCCCAAGGGATTCGTCGGGGCTCTAAAGGTAATTGCCTCTTCCTGGACTGTTTGTTGGGGGTGTTAAAGGACTTAGCCTCCCCCAACTTCGACTGACTGTTTTTTTCTCAAAGCGGAGCTGCCCAGGATTGAGCGCGGACAGTTTGGAGCTTTAAGAACACTCACAGCAGTCTGAGGGTATTGCCTGCTCATGCAGAGGGTTTAGTACCTACAAAGTACACTATTTACTACAGGGTGTGCATTTACCAGCGTTAGTCTGCTTTTCTTAGGACTGTTTTATTGTACAAGTGTGGTTTGAGCTTACCTGTATTGAGGTAGTGCCTGCTCATTTCTTTTTTTTTATAATCGTCTTTATTGTGTTTTTTTCTCCAATGATCATTAGACAACATTAACACATATACCCAGGATAACCCCGGGCCCACACCCCAAAACTGAGTGTGACCACTATGTACAGCCAATAACTATGTACATACACAGCCGCGTTGCATACCCTCTACCAGCTTGTTCATACCTAAGTTTATATTATAATAACTAGGACAACCCCTACCAAAGAGATACTTATATGCATCAAAATCTACATCCCAAATGCCCTTTTGTGCCTATAGGGCCTTGCATCACATACAAGGATCCTCAGGTAATACCCTGCAGCTGCGTCCCAAGGGATAAGAGAGGGCCCCCCCCAACCAATATCTGGCAGATTCCGTGGCTCCTAACGAATCTAAAAAAACACATTCAGACAGGGCATATATGCTTCAATAAGCTAACAGTATTTAAGTGAGCCCACTACTACTAAGGTATCTACTCCCTATCCACATATCATTAATTACGTACCTTCCGACAGACAGACCCTTGTCTGGGGTATTTTAGACTGTAGGGTATATACCGCCTCTAAAGTCCTCCATCTCTTATCATAAGTTGCCTTTCGTCCACCTCGAAGCATTTGCCTTCCAAGCCTAGTCAACATTATCAGCAAATCTCCCACCCATTGGTCATATGTATAGTTCAAATCGCTTTTCCAATGCCTCAAGACAAATGCTTTGACCAAGGAGAACATTAAAGAAATGTGGCCTTTAACAAGCGTACTAGGGATATCTGACATATCCCCTAAAACACAAATCTTAGGCACAATAAATTCTTTATAGTTCACCACTGGATCCATATTATGTTTAATCTGCTCCCAAATGGGAAACATTTTTGGAACAGTGCCATAGTACATGGAGTAAGTCCCCTGGGTTTACACCGCACCTAAAACATAGGTCTGTCTGTCTGAGGCCCCTAGCACATAGCTTAGTAGGGGTATAATATATATTAGAAGCTACAAAGAATTGCATGATCTTATATTTAGGAATGGGAATATATCTACTACTCCTCCATACTTCTTTCCAATCAGGTCCCTGAGGGCTAATGTCCTCTTGTTTATCCCAGTATGAAATCTTTACAGAGGAGCCCCCACTTAAAAAATCTAGTAATAACCTATAGATCTTGGACAGGGGATTTCTTGCACAATTTACCTCCTTAAGGACGTTCCAAGTCAATGAAATATCATGAAGTCTATCCTTCCCCCTTTCCATTTTTTGCATCAAATTAGTAAGTTGTATTTTCTTAAAGAAGTTCAAGTTTTTGCACTGGTCCAGGAGAACCACCTTATCCCCTTTTATAAAGTCCGCCCACCTTGAATTGAGCAGGTGAGTAGCCCATTTGTCTTTTAATTATTTGCCCCCCGATAAGCATGTTTGGATTACCCAAAAGAGGTTGTTCCCTAGAGCCTTTTTGGGTTTTTCTTTGATTTGGGGACAAGAGAGTCCACTAGGCCAACACTGCTTTATAAATTGGGGTTTGTTTTCCCCCATCCGGTAGATCTCCTGGATTAAAAAACAATACCGCTTCTGGGGAAACACCCAAATCCGAAAGGATTTGCTTCTCAACCTGAAGTCAGGTTGGGATATATCCCCCCTCATTCACCGGCCTACACCACCGACTCATTAACCCTAGTTGACCAGCTACATAATATACTTGTAAGTCCGGAATTTTGAGGCCTCCCATGTTATAAGGTAGTCACAAGATATTATACTTTCTTCTAGGGGGTTTAGCATTCCACAAAAAGTTAGAAATGAGCTTTTGTATTTTAGTAAACCAACATTTAGGGATGATATATGGGGATAAATGTATTGGATACAGAAGTCTAGGTAATAGATTCATTTTAACCAAACCTAGTCTTGCTGTCCAATTTAGAGGGAGTTTATTCCATCTAGTTATATCCGTTCTGATTACCGATAGTATCTACTCTAGATTTGCTTCAAGGCCTTCATCCTCATTAATTGTGATCCAAATGCCGAGATACTTAAGCTTTCTTGGGGACCACTTCACTTGGAGTGGTTCGAAATCGGCTTTATAAGTAAATATAGTAAGAGGGAGAACCTGTGTCTTACTCAAGTTTAACTTGTAGTTCGACACCCTGGAGAATCTTTCAACTATATCTAGGATCCGCTTGAAACTCTCTGCCGGTTCCTGGAGGTGTAGCAAAATGTCATCAGCAAAAACAGATAGTTTCATTTCCGTCCCTCCAACAACAATCCCCTGTATCGCCGAATCCTTTTGAATCGCCCTTAGTAAGGGTTCCAAGTAAATATTAAATAATATTGGCGAGAGGGGGCATCCCTGCCTGGTCCCATTATCTAAACCAATTTCCTTTGATAAATAGCCATTACATAAAATCCTAGTCGTAGGAGCAGTGTATAAATTTTAATACCCCTAAGAAAGTCCTCCAGGAAACCCATACATCTCATGGTTCTGAATAAAAAAAATCATGAGACCCTATGAAGGCCTTCTACGTCTAAGCGTGCAACCATAGGTAGCTTAAGTAGAGGCCTTATGTAGTATATGGTGAAGTTTCTGAAGTGCGTCATGAGCGCCTCTACCTGGCATAAACCCCAGCTGTTCTTGGCTAATCAAACCAGGGGCAAACATCAAAATTCTATTGGCCAGTATCTTTGTCAGCAATTTCAAGTCCTGGTTCATCAGGGAAATAGGTCTATAACTCTCAGGGAGGTGCCTGCTAATTTCTGTAAGTGATCCAGCGGAGCCAGACTACTCGCTTATGTGTAGTAGTGTCTGGCAATCCCCGACTCTCTTCTCTCGCCGCATACCAATTACTTTTATTGTCTCTCCCTTTCTTAGGCCCGCATCCCCAAACTATTCTCCTCACAAGCAGCCTGCACAGAGCAGGATCACTCCAGGGATTCATTGGGATTCTAAAAGCAATTACCTCCTCCTGGACTGTTTGTTGGAGGTGTTAGCCCGGCAACGCTATGTGTCAACTGCCCCACCGGCCCCAGTCACCCAAGGCCGACCCTCAATTTAAGGACCTGCTTGATCACGTGACATCCTACTGCACTTTTTTTTTTCTAAGTCCTTAGTTTCCTACTTGCAGATTATACTAACTCCCCACTAGAGGGCTTTCCTTCTTCTCCATCTTTTTGCCGCTCGTTTCCTACTTGCAGGTTATACTAACTCTCCACTAGAGGGCTTTCCTTCTTTATCTCCTTGCCGCTGTGGACCCTCCCTCCTCTCACTGCTTACTGACTCTTTAGACTACTACTCCTCTCTACTACTAGCCTTCCTGGGTCCTCATCTACCCTGCACACCCTAAGTTTCCTCCTCTTCTCTGCCCTAACTTTTCCTGTCTCCTCGGCTCTACTGACCCCCAGAACCACACACTGCCCTTCCCACTGCCACCATTATGAGTCGCCACAGAACCTACCTGTTTCAGCCAAACGCTCACTTCTCAGGTGGCACTCCACAATGTATTCCTAGGTGCCACCAGGCATTTCCTGTGGTGTCCCCCTTTGGGTCTCAAACCCGGTACCTCCTGCACCAAAGGCTGTCACCCTACCACTGCGCCACTGAGACCACCACAATAAAGGGTGTCAGTACGCTCCCTTTAAACTCGCATTTGGCTGTCTCCCTTCCTAATGTGATTACTGGCCACACCAACCCCCACAAACTAACCATGTTACTGCTGTTGTCACTACTTGTCATGCAATACCAAGAACCCTCTGGCCCATTCGCCATGCACCCACTCCCAATGCTGGAAACACACCCCACCCCTCACCACCTCCCATCCACCCTGTCAACCCCCTCTGCCCCCCTGCCAGCCCACCCTCAGCACTACACTCTCTCCAGCCATCCTGCCCTCTTCTTCATCTGGCCATCCCAGCCCTTCTCCACATGCTCATCCCCTGCTCACCCCCTCTAAGTCTTCCTACCACCACTACCCAGCAAAAAAAAAGGCAACTTTTCACCCTCTTTAGAATAATCTCCCTGTTACTACTAATGTTAGGCAACATCCACCCCAACCCGGGCCCAGTAGCACACAACCAGCTGCAGTCATCCCCAGGGCTACATATAATCTCAATGCATATTTGTAGTTTACCTAAAAGACCCGCACCCCTGCAGTGCTGGCTAGTGCACCACCAACCTGACGTCCTGGCATTAACAGAAACCTGGCTCTCCAAAAAGACCCCTGACTCCTTTGCCTTGCTCCCCGGCTTCTCCCTCCTCAATGAAGATAGAAAGGGAAAGTGAGGTGGTGTGCCTTTTATGTGCTCGACTTCCTGCTTTGCAAAGCTCTACCTGTTCCTACGCTGGACCATGGGGCCCAAGCCCTCTCAATAAAAATCACCCCAGACCCTAACAGAGCAACACTAATTCTCACAGTTGCCTATATCCCTCCTAGAAACCAATCAGCCGCTACTCAGTCACTCTCAGACTACCTCACTAGCCTCCCCCACAAGGTGGAACAGATACTAGTCGGGGACCTCAATATACACTGGCTAGCTAGTTCAGCAGCCCATGCCAAGGACACCTTTGTGGCCCTAGATCTGTCCCAACTGGTATCCCAACTCACAAGGGCAAACCCCTCTAACGGAACTCACACCCTGTTAGACATCCTGCTTACAAACCATCCTCACCGAATCACTGATTTAGTGGTACTCCCTAACTCACCGAGTGACCACTCCCCAATCCTTTTCTCCTGGTCCTGACAGCTGCCCAAACCTCCGCCAAACATCACCTCCTGTCGCCGTTTACAGCCTGGCAGTGTCACCAAGCTCAAACAGCACCTGTCAAACTGTGACTGGTCCCCTATTACTCAAGCCCTGAACATAGATGAGGCCCTGAACTATTTCACCTGCACCTTCAACAAAGCCTGTGATGCTTTTGTCCCTTTCACCAAAACTACCTCCAAGAAGCGTAATGTACCTTGGATCACCCCCGCGCTGCTGCAACAGCTCAAGCTAAGAGATGACCTCTGGCACAGAGCCACTGCCTCTAGCTCGCAGGTGGACAGGCAGGCATACAGCGCTGCCCACAAGTGCACCTGGGCAATATGCAAGGCTATGATGGAACACTATGGAACCACCCTGGCCGCCTCTTGGGGAAGCTCACGCAAATTCTGGGACAACATTAAAGACCTTAATGGGAAATCACGAACCCCTCCCCCATTCCAACTTAACATTAATGACACCATCTCCACTGACCCACTGTGCATCGCCAACTGCCTCAACTCCACCTTTTCTGACCTTAGTTCAGTACTCCCAAGTAACTTTTTTGACCCCATATATCCCATCCCAGTGCCTAACCTCCAGCGCCCCCTTTCTATCTGTCATCACACCGACAGAAGCTAAAGCTTACCAGACCAAATCCCTCAGCAGCTCTAATTACTGTAAAGACTCATTCAACATGTGAATCCTTCACCTGGTACCTGATTCCGTCCTCTCCCCACCCACGGATCTTCTAAACCGCTCCTTGCACATGGGACAGTTCCCGACCGCCTGGAAAACAGCAATAATAACCCCAATACTAAAAAGTGGGGACTGCACCTCCCCAAACAACTACCGGCCCCCATCTCAATTCTCTCCCCACTCTCTAAAGCCCTTGAAAAAATCCTGGCTGACCAACTCACTGAATACCTCCTCACTCACAACTTATTATGCAGGAAACAACATGGTTTCAGAGCAGGTCACAGCACAACTGCCCTCACAGAATTCTCTAACTCTCTTCACTCTGCGCTGGATAAAGGGCACCTTGCCAGTGCCATGTTCATTTACCTCTCTAAGACCTTTGACATGGTCTCCCACCCCCTCCTATTCAGCACACTCCAACACATCGGGGTATCTCAAGTTCCCTCTCCTTGTTCTCCAACTATCTCACCACTAGATCCCAATGTATTAAAATTAACAACACCCTGTCTACCACACTACCAGTGTGCTCTGGGGTCTCTCAGGGCTCCATTCTGGGCCCCCTGCTCTTTAGCATTTATCTTAATGCCCTTCCCAACTTCTGCTCCAGGAACGCTCTCCTTTATGTGGAAAACACAGTTGTATACATCTCCCACCCTGACCCTTCTACTCTCCAGCTCTCCCTACAAGACTCCTTCAAACAGATTGAAAACTGGTTTGCTGACCACAGACTGGTTGTCAACATTAAAAAAACTAAAACCATGCTATTCACCCACTGCCAAAACAGGGCGAAGGGCTACCACTTGAAAATCCTCTCTTGTTCACTCCTCCCACTGGACCAGGTCCAAACCTATAAACACTTGGGCGTTACCTTTGACACCAACCTCTCGTTCCATGAACACATCAAAGTACACTTCTGCTAGCAATGCCCGAATTGGCCTCTTATACCGGCATAAGGACTGCCTACCACCAGAAGCCCTCCACCTGGCAGTCACATCCTCAGTCCTGTTACTTGTGGACTACGGGCTCACAATATATGCTGCCTCTGACCCCACCGCACTTCACCAAATCCAGCTGGCAATCAACAAAGCATGCCAGCTCCTCTCTGGTGCAAACAAACGACAGCATACCTGCACCCTCTATGCACTCGCCAATGTTCTCACGCTAGAGGAAAGGCTACAATATCAGACAGGTCTCCTTACCTAAAAAAAATCCACCTGGGTTTTCCCCTGCAGTGACAGCTTCACTTCACTTCAGTCGGCTACCCTCTCCATGGCCACATGCACGGCCACCAAGACTGCTTGGAAGGTACACAGGGTTAGGACTGCATTAGCTCAAAGATCCTTCCCATTCAGAGCCCCCTCCTGGTATAATGCCCTCCCCCTGCTGTCACCGCAATATCCAAACTAGGTCCCTTTAAAGCTGCCCTGAAAACCTACATTTTTGTCTACTCGCAACTGCCAGCGTGACCACTAAGCCTAATTCCAGCCCTGCTGTATCACTTGATGTCGTACCTGGCTCATTGACAATGCCTCCACTGAGGAAGCACACCATCTTCCACCTCTGAAGTCTACGGGCCCTATCTCTAACATATTACTGTCACAGCCTATATCTGTGATAGGAATGCCTGACAGTGCCTCCCTGGAGGCAGCAACCTGTTACCTGACTGTAACCTTGTGATTCAACCTCCGCTTAGCTACCCCATGTATAGGCAAATACCTACTTGTGTGTATAATACACAACTGTATGACACTGTGACACCTTACTGTATTCAACTGTCATAATCTGTTGTTATTGTTCTTACTCTGTACCTAAAGTGTAGCCTTTGGAAACTAGTTTATGACTCAAAGGGTTGTAACTCCTATATTCTTAAATAAAAATTTACAGTATAAATGTATCACAATTGAATTTTTCATGCAATTCACCTCTCACTCTTTTCTGTTCTAATTCTATTTATTCCGTCTCCTCCCGTGTCATGTTTTTTGTTTCTTTTACTTCGTTTCATTTTATCGTCATTCCACTAGTTAACATACTGGCATGTCTTTGAAACATCTGCTTTGAAGAACCAAATTTATACATTAAGTGCTCTATTCCTGTTCCTGGGATGCTTTACTGTATTTGTTTGACAATAGCAGTTCCTAATTCTTTAGCATAAACACTGATTATTGTTTCTTCATTGCAAAGAGAATATTTTCTATCACTCCCTTTATTTCTTGTTACTAATCTTCTTTGGCATTTGCCCTAGACTTCCAGATACACTGGTTCTGGTGTCTCACCTCAATACCCTCCCCACATTTTCACAGAGCCTGCTCTTCATGTGTGGTTATGTGAATGTTTTCACTGGACTATTAGAATTTATTTTATTTAAACATTTGATAACTGGGAAAAGCACACTGAGCCAAAGCTCATTTCCAGGTGAGACCCGGGGATGAGGGGAAGGGAGTTACAAACAATATGCATACACTACCGGTCAGAAGTTTTAGAACACCCCCATTTTCCAGTATTTATTGAAATTTAAGCAATTCAAGTCCAGTGAATAACCTGAAATGGTACAAAGGTAAGCGGTAAACTGCTAGAGGTTTAAAAAAAAAAAAAGATTAGGTTAGCAAAAACTGCTTTAGAGAAATTGCAAAGAAAGCCAAGGTGTCAGTGAGTACAGTTTCCTACACCATCAAAAGGCACTTGGAAACTGGAGGAAACTCTGACAGGAAGAGGTCTGGCAGACCCAAAGCCACAACAGAATCAGAAGACAAGTTTCTGAGAGTCAACAGCTTGCATGATAGGCGGCTCACAGGACAACAGCACAGAGTGACTGGCACCCTGAACCAAAAGGGCTACCACAGCATTTTGCAGCACCATGCAGTACCCTCTGGTCTATGCCTAGTTGGTCAGGGGTTCATCCTACAGCAAGATAATGACCCAAAACATACCTCCAGGCTATGTAAGACCTACCTTCGAGGAAAAGAACAAGACAGTAGGCTTCAAATCATGGAATGGCCAGCACAGTCTCCAGACTTAAACCCCATCGAGCTGGTTTGGTCTGAACTGGACAGAAGAGTGAAAGCAAAGCAACCTACAAGTGCAACACATTTGTGGGAACTTCTGCAACAGTGTTGGGAAGAAATTCCCGAAGAATATTTGATGTCCATTGTAGGAAGAATGCCACGAGTGTGTTCGGCGGTTACAGTCTATCTGCAAAAGGTGGCTACTTTGATGAGTCAAAAATTTAGATTAAATTTTGTTAAACAAAATGATTCTATGATTTCTTTTTTATCTCCAATTGTTTATTTGTTCTATGCTTTAATTTCAGAGTACATTGAGACATTAACCTGCGTAAATTTCAATAAAAACTGGAAAAATGGGGGTGTTCTAAAACTTTTGACCGGTAGTGTACATAGAACAGATACATGAGAATATTACATGCAATCACATAATTCTGTACAAAGGAATTATTTACATTCAGTTGCATACAGTTAGTTACAATCAGTTACATGAATGTAATAACATACAGTACAGAGGTTTTGAAGTTTAAACTGTGTTCATTTGCCTAAAGGCAGACTAGTTGCAGTTACAGGTGGGGAAGGGGAATGACGAAGTTGTGAAGCACATATTAAGCAGGGGCTAATGTTGTTAGTTGCCGCCCCTTTAAGAGTACTTGTAACATGGCACAAAAAAGAACAAGCAAAGCAAGCAGTTAGGTCCAAACACACCATGTGGTACAGTACAAACCATGGTCTAATACCATGGTAGATCACAGTAGGCAGTGGGCACGGGCGAAAAGTATTAGACAACGGTTTCTGCAGACCATCGCCAAGCAGGGAACACTGTCTACAGAGTGGACCATCAGAAGTGGCTTCGCGCCCGCGTCCTCGTTGGAACACAGGAAGCAAGGTGAGACAGCTCAGGGAGTGGTACAGGTAGTGTAGGAAAGGGGAAGAGGAGCAGAAATCTTCACAGCTAAGAGATTACCGTGGCCGCAAGACAGCAATGTGACCAGTGACAGGAATCGCGGTTAGTAGAAGACTGGTACCAATAGCAGGGAATTACTGCACCAATGTACAGTCCTGTAGTGTTAGGGGGCTCGAGGCATAGAAATGCTATCACGCTCATTAGAAGTCACTGTAGTCATAGCAGTAGCGCGGTGTCCATGGCAGTATGCAAATCGGGCTGACATACCCACAGTGCACCAGGACAGAACTGCACAAGTGCTAGAGAACGGAGCTGAAACACAGGAAAATACAGAGACAGAAAGGAAATTGCATACAAGGAGCAGTGTGTTTGTGCATGCCGCAGATGATAGCCACTCGATCTATAGATAGCGAAAAGCAGATCAGCATAGTAATAGATCACAGGTCTGCAACATGCATGCGCACGCATTGAACTGCATACAACGTTAGAGACAGAGTACTGAGACATAGAAAAGTGATATTTCGACCACAGTGTCTTACTCATAATATTGTTGTCTCATAGTAATCAGAAACAGTTACCTACTAAGGTGTTAGCCATGTTACAAGCGGATTAAGCCACTCGAAAGGATGGGTCTACAGTGGAATTAATCCATGGTTGGTTGGACCCACTCGGCCTTCGGCCTCGTGGTCCAACCCCCCCAACCATGGATTAATTCCACAGTAGACCCATCCTTTTGAGTGGCTTAATCCTTACTTAGAACCTGCATGTAGCAAATTGTTGCACTGCCTGGCAGTATCATGTAATGCCTGTTAGTCAGAGAAATGAGTTAGTCTGGGGCTAGACCTCATGGCTGCTGTACTGAATAAACCTTTATTCATTATTTTCTGCGTCCGTCACTTATTCGCACGGTCCAGCAAGAATTCCTCACCAGCAACAGATGGGTCTGGCAGACCAGAGAGAAGGTATGTGTCTTAAGTAAAGTAAGTATTAGTAAAATTTTTATTTATACAGTATAACACAATTAGGGCTATGATATGCCCTGTTTACAAGGTGAACCTGTGTAACTTGTTACATTAAAATTAACATCAAGTACAAAACAGTTTACACCAAATAAATACAAGACAGTTATCAGATACAAAACAATACATAAGACCAACTTACATTATGTCACAATCCAATACCAATGCTAAAAATTTCTATAATTTTTTCTGATAAAATTTAGGGCAAAATCCACATCTTAGCTATTACTATTGCACTCACATCAAAGGGAATACTCCTGATTTATAGAAGCCTTAAACCTGTCCCTAGTAGTTGTAATGGGAGTGCATTCCAACTAGTTGTGGCTATGTGTTCAAATGTCATTTTGCTAAAATTATTGGTGATTTTAGGTTGTATTAATTCCCTAGCTGTTTTTAATCTCAGGTTCAAACCATGATTTGGACTATGCAACTTTTTTTTTTTTTTTTTTGGTACAGCGGGACCTCATTTTTTATTACACCCCAAACTTGGTTAAGCTATATTTTCTTTCTTCTTTGCTCAAGTGTGTTCCAACTTAATGCACAATACATAACACAATGATGTATATTGAATTTACAATTTAACACACAGAGGAGGGCAACTAAAATGGTGCAGGGTCTACATCAGAAACCATATGAAGAAAGACAGAGAGCTTAATATGTATACTCTCGACGAAGGGAGGGACGGGAGGACGTGATAGAAATTTTTTAAGTACCTCAAGGGAAATCAACAAAGTCCAGGAGGGTAGCATCTTTCAGAAAAAGAGATGCGTAAGAACAAGGGGGCACAGTTTAAAGTTAGAGGGGGGACGGCTCAGGGGTAATGTGAGAAAATTATTTTTCAAGGAGAGAGTGGTGGACACATGGAACCGCCTTCCTGGAGAGGTTGTGGGGTCTAAAACAGTGGGGGAATTCAAACATGCATGGGACAGACATAAGGCAATTATAGTGGGGGGGTTGCAGGAAGTAGGCTGTTGGTTAACTAGAATCTACAGCTTATTCAATAGGTAGGGAAATGGGCAGACTGGGTGGGCCAAGTGGTCCTTATCTGCCGTCAAAGTCTATGTTATGTTTCTATACCTTGCCAATCTATTATAGGTATAGTCCAGTTTGATTATTATTTTTTTTTTTTAATTATCAGCGTGCCAATATATATGACACCCATAATCCATGACTGGAAAAATTGATTTGCAATCATGGATCGTACATTCATTGTAGTACAATTTTTAAACTGCCTCATGGCTTCTATATGGGCATTTGTCTTTTTTATTAAGTCTGAAATGTGATAGGCAAATGTGAGGTGTTGATCTATATAGATCCCCAGATACTTATAAACTTATGTTTGAGTCAAAATGTTTCCCTCTCTGGTCCTGATCTTCATTTCCATTGATTTGTTTGTTTTGGATTGTTTGGAGCAGAAAAACATGGCTTGGGTCTTTTTGCTGTTAATTATCAAACCCAGGGAGGTAAAGTCATGTTGTAACTTATGTTCAACTTCTGCCAGGGAATTGCCATCAGCCACCAAAACTGTATCGCCAGCATACAGCCGAATGCTAGAGAATGTCATTTTATCCGGAAGGCTATTTACATATATATTAAACAGCATGGGACGAGAATCGACCCTTGGGGGACTCCTCAGGTGGTAAACAGTGTATCTGATTGAAATCCATTGGCAGCTACTAACTGTGTTCTTTCAGGTCAGGTAAGATTTAAACCATTGACATGATTCAGTCAGTCAGTCCCATACCTCTGAGGCTACCCAATAAAGTTTTATGATTCACTAGATCAAATGCTTTTGCCAGGTCCACGTACACAGTGCCCACGGATCTTGCCATACCTAAAGGGATGGTAACCACATCTAGTGGCAGACCAAACCAAAACGCCACACATAGTGGACAATGTGGGCATCGATCCCACTATGGCTCAGCAAGCCACTCCAAACGGGCTGCTCCACCAACAAGGAGAGGGAAAAATAAAGTCATAGTAACCACCAAGTGCTCCGCTGCATTCAAACAGGCCCTGGAGATCTTTAAGGACCATTTACCTCACGGCCCTCCTGCCTTGCAACACGGAACCACCAACAGCATTTCACCCACCCAACAGCACACTACCGAACTCGGCTCCCCGATTCCTTCTGCTGCAAAGCTGCGCTGCACGCAAGACCGTGGCTCCTCCACAGTCTGACCTGCTACCCCCTCGAACAGCTACAACTCGCTCCTCAGCCTTCCAGCTCCCTTCCCTTCGTGGCTGAGCACCACTTCTCCCGAAACGCCACTGCTGCTAAAACAGAGAGCTCTGCTCTGCCCTCCTCACAACCACAGGCCCCAACTCTCAGCCACTCAGTCCCTCTGCACCTCGCGGCTTCACAGCAACAGCTTCACAGTCTCCTCTCCTCAAGGCTGTGGCTCTCCTCACCACTGCAGTTCTACAAACCTCACTCGGCCATGCTCCAACGACAACAACAACAAAAAAAAGAAGGCTTTCTCAACAAATATAAAAATATCACTGCAGGAGCCCTGTGGAGCAAATCCATAAACTGGAACAATAAAAATAAATAAATAAATAAATAAAAAATACTGCAGGAGCCTCTCGGAATAAAGCAATAAACTGGGGCAATATACAGACACTAGGGACAGCCCTGGTAGGCACACGGAAATGGCAGAGAAAAAGAAAAGGAGCAGATGGGGAAAAAAAATAAATAATACAACAACAAAGTGATAAACTGCACAAGCAGGGAACAATAAATAAACAGGGTAGTACATGAAATAAATGTTAGCAACATCCCTTAAACTCAACAGAAAATAGAGCAACAGCAAAATAAACAAAACGGGATGCAAACAGATACAAAAATTCCCCCGGCAAGTTTGTGTCACTCATCCACAAAACAAAAAGCCCACCATTTTTCCTGCCTGGCTGGGGAAGAAGGACAGCAGTGCGGCAATCACCATTTTGCCAATTGCAAGCTCCACCGGCAGCCTCGTGGCAAGCAGCATCCATCTTGTGCACAGTAACACAACAAAGGAAGTGACCCTTAACCCCCTGATGGTGGCCATCTTGCTACAGTCAGGCCAGTCAAACCCACAGGAACTGCATGTCAAAGTTCAGCAGCCATCTTGTGAAGGGCATTAATATGACCTCACTCCACTGTAATCAATGGCAAACCTGTTGAAATGAATGGACACTGCAACAAATAGCTGATTTTTGCAAAAAAAACACTTTTTTTAAATAACAGACAACACTGAATTGAGGGGAATTGCTTAATAAGACATCATCTGATGAACTTGCTACAAATAATTGTACTTTTGTCTACAAAAATATTTTCTTCTCGGCACTTCATAAACTCCACAACGGCCCATCTCCTACATGACAGCAACTCCTTCTCATCCTTATGACCTTCACTCAGTGACCCGAAGCTCGTCTCCTACCACAATGTCCGACAACAACGCAGATATGAGAGCCGTAGTTCTACCTTCACCCACCTCAAGGGCATGGGGCTACAAAATCAAAACCATCCTCCATGACATCCTGTCTTCTATTTCAGCTCAAGGAGCACCAACTCTGCAAGCCACTCAAGACGACCTGGCCTACATTAAAGCCATTTCACCACAGTCCACGGTCCATGCCAGCCTACAGCCAGTACCCTTCTCAGCCTTGCCTCACAAAGATGCTGTCGACTAGCTCAAACAATTCCAAGCCGGGATTTCCTTACATGGTTGGACTGATCCTTTGTGCATTTCCAATGCCTTGCGCTTGTTTCTGAGAGGGACTGCCATTTCCTGGTTCAACACAATTACAGAACAAGTCAAAGGAGACACTGCCACCCAGTATGCAACTTTCAAAGACCATTTTCTCCAAGCACATCTGCCCTGGATATTGGAGCAAGAGCTGTGGGAACGTACCATGCAACACTCTGAATCTCTTGAAGCTTTCATAGTGGACACTGAGTCACGCTACAAACGTCTGCAGAAACCTGAGAAAGAGCAAATCACAACCTTTGTCCAGAAACTGCTTCCTCAACTCCATCTTTATGTAATCCAACAGAAACCAACAACCTGGATGGACACAATCCAAGCTGCACGACTTGCACAAGAGTCCATCTTAATGTCCCAGTGTACAAGCACCTCAGTCATCACAGTTAGCCGCACTCATGTTGCGAACATGTGTCCAGCAATCAATGACACACGCTCCGCCAACTGTCAACAGTCTGCACCGCAGCTCCACTGCTTCTTCTGCTACCTCTGTCAATGTCCTCCAACCATTTCAACAGTGACTTGAGTCACCTCTGCCTGCATCAGAACCAGTGACCTGCCAGTGGTGTGGATATCGAGGACACACTGCCGCTGTCTGCTGCAAGCTGAAGTACCACAATAGAAATCACGAGAACCAAAGGCACCCACCGCCACACAATCAGCAAGATAACCATAACTACTCTCCAGATCAGGGGAACACAGCAACTGACCACCCCTCTTGACTCTCACAACTCAACAAAGCGCACCCTCCAACTGCGATCTCAGGCACACTCTTGCTTCCAGGGGCAAAAGTATCTGTCATCAGGTCACCCTTCCTAACCAACTATGTCCCTGTAACCATCAGAGATTGGTCCACGTAAGCCTTGGTCGACACTGGAGCAGAAATATCAGTTATCAACAGCAGTACTCTGAACAACCAAGCTATCCGCGACGTATCTAATGTCTCTCCAGATGACCTAAAGTACATTACCACAGCAAGTACAGCTACAATACCTATCACAGGCGTGGTCCATCTCAAGCTCAACTTTGGCTCGCAGCAAGCTACCGTCAAGTTTTACACAGTGCCTGACCTTCAGCCTGCAATAATTCTTGGCCTGGACTTCCTCAAAGCGCACAATGCCATCCTAGACTTTGCCTCAAACAAACTGTCACTAGATCCTCAGAGGCAACTCACAGCTATAGACTCAAGTCACCGTGCCTCCTCAGTCAGAGATGGTTTTGATTGCCAAAATTCAAGGTGACCCACTTCCACAAGGTGTTGTTGGCATAGTCACGGGATCCCCCACGCTGCATTTGTCAGGTCTCCTTCCAGGAAATACCTTATCGGCAGTGCATGGTGGCGTAGTCTTCCAAAAATGCTGCAACTTCACAGATCAGCCTGTGGTCATCTCAAAGGATGCCAACATCAGAAAGTTTGCTTGTCTACAGGGGACCAGCTCCATCTCATGCAAGAGCCTCAGTCTGGTTCCACCAACTCTAGTCCTGTCAGTACTATCAAGGCCACTCCAGCTTCAACAGAGTTACCCCTCAGTCAGAAACTGTCCTCTTCAAAACTTCCAGCATCTCCAACAGAAAAACAACTTTTGAAATTCCTGGAGAATTACCTGGATGTCTTTGTGGGTCCAGATAACACGCTCGGTTGTTGTGATATCCTGCAACACACCACTGAAGTGCAGCCCAACCAGAAACCAATCCATCAGCTAGCCTACAAAGTGGGACACAAACAGAAACAAGTCCTAGAGGACATAATCAAAGACAGGCTTGACCGAGACACTGTTGAAGAGTCCACGAGTCCCTGGGGTGCACCTTGCTTGCTGGTGGTAAAGAAGGACAAAGGGTATTGCTTCGTGGTGGACTATAGAAAACTCAATGCCTACATGGTGCAGGATGCTCATCCCTTACCTACAACCGAAGATGCCTTAGAGAGTCTTGGTGTGGCCAGCCCTGTTTACTTCACCACTTTACACCTTCAGAGTGGGTTCTACCAAGTTTAGATTGATCCAGCTTCTCGTCCATACACAGCGTGGCGCTGCCTCTTGGGACTTTTTCAATTCAAACATCTTCCTATGGGACTTCGGAATAGTCTAGCCACATTCTGTGTTATGGAAGCTGTACTATGTGAGTTGTCTTGGAAATCTTGCCTAGTCTACCTGGACGATATTATTGTCTTCAGCAGAACTTTGCCAGAGCACCGCCAACATCTCAAAGTGTTTGAATGTCTCTGACAAGCCAATCTTAAGCTTCGCCCAGAAAAGTGTTGTTTTGCATAGCATCAAATTCATTATCTGGGACATGTGGTTAGTTCTCAAGGCATTTCTGCAGATCCAGATAAGCTCTCAGCAGTCAAAGATTATCCAGCACCTAACAGTCTCAAAGACCTTCAAGCTTTCCTAGGCTTGTCTGGCTACTGCCGAAAGTTCATCTGCAACTCTGCCAAGATTGCAGCTCCACTTTACGCCCTCACTAAAAAGGGACACGACTATACATGGACCTTCGAATGCAAAGAGGCCTTTGAAACCTTGAAACAAAACCTAATCTCTTCTCCAGTATTGGCCTACCCAAGGTTCGACCAACTCTTCAAGCTCTACTCAGATGCTAGTTACTTTGCAGTGGGCACTGTGCTCTGTCAAATTCAAGATGGAACAGAACAAGTTGTCTCCTATACCAGGCACTCTTTCTTCAGCTGAGCAGAACTATGGCATCACAGAAAAAAAATGTCTAGCCATGGTATTTGCCATAAAAAAATTTGACTGTTATCTTCTCTACGCCTCCTTTACAGCTATCGTTTATCACTCTGACCTCAGATGGTTATTCGAAATGAAGGAGTCAGTAGACAAGCTCACTCGATGGATCGCCACGCTGCAATCTTACAACTCTGAAATTCAGTACAGACCAGGTGGAGTTCACCCATATGCCAATGGTATAAGCCAGAGACGATATCCCTCCGCATCATCCTCAACAGATGAAGAATTCTGCTTACAAGCTCTTCCATTTCACACCACGGATGTGCTTCCTGTGGACACTTCTACAGCACCTCAGGTTGCTTTGCTGCTACCAACTGCTTCTACAGAAAGACACACAAATCCTCAATTACTGCAAGCAGCTGAAGAGCTTCTCATCTCATCTACATCTAAGCGGTCCCTGGCAACTCTAAAATGCAGCAAAGAACTGATCCTCAATTCACAGACATAATCGCATACTTAAGAGTCTGGAACCTTACTGCAACAAAAGAAGCATTGTCAGGATGTACTTTTCTTTTCTTGGCAATACTTCCTCAATGACGGTGTGCTTTTCCACATTTGGACCAAGGAAGGCATGGGCCATTGCATGGATAGAACTCATGTACAGCTAGTTGTGCCAGCCACTCTAATCAATCAAGTTCTTCTTTCCACGCATGCCTCTCAACTTTCTGGAAGTCATAAGGGAATCCACAGAACTCTCGAAAAGACAAGGCTTCACTTCTTCTGGCCTCACATGAACAAGGACATTGTCCAATTTGTAAAATCCAGCCAGCCCTGCTCCCAAAGAAAGCCCCCTGCCAAACCGACAAAGGCACACATCATTCCAATGCCTGTAGACACTGAACAATTCCAAAGAGTCAGCACAGACATTCTTGGGCCTTTACCTACATGCTCTGACTCTGGCAACAAATACATCCTTGTTTTTGTGGACTACCTAACAATATATTTGGAACTAATCCCCTTAAAAGACATTAAAGCTGCCACAGTGGCAAATGCCTTCCTCAACACAGTCATTTGTCGTCATGGTACCCCATTGTACCTGCACTCAGACAGTGGACCTAACCACCTTTCCACCATTGTCCAAGAAACATGCAAACTTCAACATAAAAGACATACACAACAAATTATCATCCACAATGCAACGGACAGAGTGAAAGAATGATGTCTACCATTCTTAACACACTCTCCAAGTACCTCGATGAGACTTACGACACCTGGGACCATTTTGTTCCCTTTGTGCAATTTTTTTTTGGCTATTGGGTGCTGTACCTTCAGCACCACCCCTCTGGTACCTACCTCACTTACCCTAATGGCCGACCTCCACGATGCCCCTTGGCTTACCCCCCAGGGTGGGGCCACGGCATTTTCCACATCCGTCTGAGATGGGAGAAGGTGTCAGAGAAGCTGACATTGCCTCTCTGGCTCCCCCCCAGAGTGGGGTTTGGGGCCCGGAGATGCCACTGTGGGACCGGGATAGGTAGTTAGAGAGGCAGGGGAGCTATTAAGGCCAGGTGTCGAGAGGCGTCCGTCATCCATGGTGGCCAATGATTTTCTGCGTTAACCCCAGCGGCAGGGCACATGCAGTGATGACCTGCATCCACCCCGCCCCTCAAACTTACAGCACCGAATGGTTTGTGGTTCCCCCTGCCTCCACCAGGAGTCCCTCAAGCAGCGGACACACTACCCCTCCCTCCAGAGAAGAACAGCAGTCCTAGGGATGCTCAATCCTTCTCCCCGGGCCGGCCCTCCAGTTTCCTGGGTCCATTCCTGAACCTGGGTCACTGGCATCGCAAGCAGAAATCCAACTGCTGCGCTGGCGGGCCTGCTCCCTTTGTGCAATTTGCCTGCAATACCAACCCTTGTGTCAACAGTACAGAGTACACACCATTCTTAGTCCATGGACATCACCCAAGAACTCCACTGGACAGGGATCTCTCGCTGCTAGAAGTTCCTAAGTCAGCTTCTTCCTTTATTGTCCCTATGCTGGAACAGCTTGAACTTGCCAGACATGTTGTAATCACCACGCTGGGCCAGAGAAAATCTGCCATGCAGAAAATGTCAGCAGCCAAGTCACATGAACCTTCATTCTCCGTTGGGGACACTGTATTTGTACCAACCTGTCCTTGTCTCAGGAGCCACCAAGAAACCGCTTCGCCCCGTACTGGTCTCTTCTACATAGCAGAAAAGCTTCCTCTGTTGCACGTTCATCTACACCGCAAGTCCAATGGAAAGCTGGTACACAACAAAGTCCACATCTCCAGACTGAAACATGGGTACCGAGTAACACCTTTCCCAATGACCCCAGTCCACCCGACAATGAAGCTGCACTTGAGCCTGCCATCCCCTCTGAAGCTGAGATCCCTTCAGACAACTTGTAACTAGTTCCTACAGATCTTCCCACTCCTGACACTCTCCAGCCAGATCTCGTTTTGCCTGATTTGGCAGATGATTTGTCTGGGACTTCCTCCTCTTCTCAGCCTTCTTCTCAGGACTTTCTTCACACACACCAGTGTACCAGATCGAGAAGATCTTAAGGAAGAAGTTTACAAATGGATCCTGGACTTACAGAGTCAAGTGGTGTGGATTTGACAGTTCACAGAACTCCTGGATCGCTTTTAACAACCTGACCCTGTCCTGTCAGGGATTGGTGCAATCTACTCATGCCTCCATTCCCACTGACCAGAAAAGTCAACGGAGGTCTTGAACTTTTGTAAACCAGACTCATTGTGTTGTACTTGGTTAACTGTTTTGCAGTAAATGTTCTTGTACCTATCTTATGCAAACATTTCTGATGGTACTGCATACCTGCATTAACACTTTTTTTTTCTCCGTTAGGAATGTCTCTTCCAAATGGACAGTCCACCTGTTGTTACTGTTATGCAACCATTATTAAAGTGTGATCCTGCATTCTGGGTATCCTCCAGCTGCTACCCTTCCCTCTCTTCCCTTTCCCCGCACTTCAGCGCTTGTGGCACGACCAAGCTTCAAGTACTATGGTGTTCCCCTCCCTCTGGTACTACTCTGACTGGTCACCAGTGTAGTCCAGATTCTTTCCTCCCCACTCCCTGCAGTGGAGTACTGTTCTGCAAAATGCATGCCTTGAAATGCTTAAAAATGTTTTTTTGCCTTAAAACTTACTTAGAAACTGTTTATAGTGTTATTGCTTGTTCGAGTGGTGCTCACATTCACTGTCCTGGCGGTGATGTGAAGCACACATTAAGCATGGGACTAATGATATTAGCTGCCGCCCCCTTTTAAAGCAGTTAAACCTGCATGTAGCAAATTGTTGCACTGCCTGGTACTGACATGCAATGCCTGTTAGTCAGAGAAATTAGTCAGTCTGGGGCTAGACCTCAGGAAGAGAACATGTCTGTGGAAGAGAACATGTCTGCAGTACAGAATAAACCTTTATTCATTATTTTCTGCGTCCATCAGTTATTCGCACAGTCCAGCAAGGGGTCCTCACCAATAGCAACAGATGGGTCTAGCAGACCAGAGAGAATGTAAGGGTCTTTTAGTGGCAGACCAAACCAAAACGCCACAAAGTTGAGATTTAATGGAGCTGTATGAGGGTGGGTTTCTAAGGGGCTGGGGAAGCTGGTTCCATAGGTAGGGGAGACAGCAGAAGGCAGATTTGCCAGCTGATGAGGATGATTTGGGGAGAGAGAAGGAGCAGGAGTCCCTAGAGTGCAGCGAGTAAGAAAAAGAGGCTACAGGGTTAGTTTCTCGGCCAAGTAGAAGGACAGTAGGAAGAACCAAAAATTGGAAATGAAAGAAGAGGAGTGGCAAAAACGGTAATGGGAAAGGGGCGCTAACCCGAGGGAGGAAAGGAGCATGCAGTGGTGTGTTCTGAAAGGGGAATTTGTTGCACAACAGCAAAAAGCATGGAATAAGGAGTCCAGCCTGGATAGCGAGGTGGAGGGGGCAGTGTTGTACACAATGGTCACGTACTCAAACATGGGAGTGATCATTTTTTTAGCAGTGATCATCTAATAGGTAGTGGGAGGAGTCACAGTTTCTGTAAAGAAGACCAAGCTTTGGGCAGAGCTTCGAAGTGATAGCATCTATGTGGGTTGAGTAGTTTAGTAGAGGGTGTAGCCATATTCCTAGGTATTTATAGGAAGAGACGATGTGTAGTGTGTTTCCATCCAGGGTGGTGATTACGGGGGGGGGCTGGGTGTTCTTACCAGTTCTGCAGCTGACCCGAAGGTCATGGACACAGTTTTGGAAGTATTTATTTTGAGATTGTTTGCACGAAACCAAGACTGCACGTTGCCATAGTCGTGTTGTAGTAGAAACTGGATGTCACTTAGAACAGGGCCGGATGCAAAAAGTATAGTGTCTGCATACATATGTATATGGGACCTTGTACAGACTGCAGGGAGATCATTGATGAAAAGGGAGAATAAAATTCGGTTTAGGATTGACCCTTGGGAAACGCCAGCGAGGATGGGGAGAGGGGGGATGTGGAGTTTGCGATCCTGACTGTTGCCCATTTTTGAGGTAGGATTCGAACCACTGTACTGCGGGGGATGAGTCCAGCTCCCATGAGTTTGTCAAGAAGCAGGGGGTGGGAGACAGAGTCAAAGGCCTTAGTCAAATCAACAAAAATAGCAGTTCGCTGGCCTTGATCAGAGGCAGACTGGATATGTCCAGTGATGAGGAGGGAAGATATTGTTGAGTGGTGCTTCCTGAACCCAGACTGATATGGGGAGAGGTAATTCAAACAATGTCAGGCTACCGACATCATAAAACATACTCCCCCTCACTGTCTAAAAAACCTGCTTCTCTCCTATCGTGCTCCACCTCTCGTACTCAGCATACTGGAGGAGTCAGGCCCTGGCAGACCTCTCTCCTCTCTCCTCCTCCCTCTTCCTTCCCCTTCTCCTCCAGTGCATGCCCTGACCCCTGAAGGGGTTCCCAGCTCCCCTAGGGTTATAGCTCTTGGAAAGCCCTTACCTCTCTCCCCCTTTCTTTATTACCCTCTCCACCTCCTCTCCTACTTCCCTCCACTATTTCACTCTAAAGCCAGCCTTGCACTATCCCATGGCAGGGTTCCCCAATCCTCCTTCCTTTCCACCCCCCTCTCTACTCTGCACCCTTTACCTCCCCTACCCTTTCCGGTAATCAACCCCTGGCTAGGTTTTTATTATCCTGAATGAGTAGAATCTGGATATGCCGCTCATATCTCTCTCTCTCTCTCTCTCTCTCCCCAGCCTCCCTCCTCTCTTCCCTTCCTTTCCACCCCTCTCTACTCATTGGTCTGGTTATGCCTCTCCCCCCATTACTTAGCCCTAGTTCTGGCTAACTTAATCTATTGCACCTGTACTCAAATTTGCACTTCGTTACACCTTACAGTAGCTAACTTGCACTGTGTTACCCCCCCACTAGCTTGCCCTAGATCACAGTTTTGTGTCGCTTAGAGTTTATCTTTAAATGTTAGTTTGTGCTATTGTATTTATCTAGTTCTAAACTGTTATCATTGTACATATCTAGTTCAAAACTGTTAGCATTCTGCTGTTTCATTGCTTCTTTTCAGTTTGATCACTTTTATTTGACTGCAATAATATGTCAATCTTTGTTAGTGTTTCAAATCTCTGTATACTATCCTCATGTTCCCCTACCCCCCAGGTTGCACCAGGAGATGAGCAACCTGTTGCTCAGTGTGCCTTCCTGGTGAAACATTTCAATAAATACATTTGTGGACCTGAGAAAGTCAGTCTGATTTGGACAAGAGACTCTTGGAGCTTGGCAAGAGAGGGGAGGAGGAAGATGGGACAGTACTGCTTCTGGGGATTGAGGGGTTGCCACCCTTGTGGAGAGGGATGACACAGGCAGATTTCCATGCTAGCAGGACCTTACCAGACACAGAGGACAAATTTAGTAGGTATGTGAGAGGAACTGCTATAGCTGGTACTGAAATGTGTAGAAGCTTGGGGTAGATGCCGTCTGGGCTGAATTTGGTGATGTTTAAAGAGTAGAGGGCATTTAGTACTTCTCCGGGCAATGTGGGAGTAAGGATGAAAGTGTTTTGGAGCAGGGCACTGGGAGAGCAAGCAGTGACCTGGAGGTGGGGGAGAGGACTGGTCAGGAAGGGCACATGTGGTGAAAAAGTTGTTTAGGGTTTCTGCTACTCTGATGGGGTCAGAGATGCTTTGGTCATTTGGCTTGAGAATGGGGTGGAGGTCTGAGGGAAGGGTCTATAAGGGAGTGGACCACCTTCCAGAAGGAGAAAGGTAAAACAGTATTTAGGTGGGACTTAAAGTAATCTGTTAATTGATGTCAATGTTAGTCAATTGTTAATAAATACATCCATAAATATTTCAGTCGTGACCCTGAGGGGAGCGTGGTCAAGCTGGGCTAAGAGATGGATGCATGATGTAGACGCTCTGGGACCATCTAACCAATTGTTTGGCCATCCTACATTAATTCGGTCACTTTTTACACATCAACAATTGTAGGCAAGCTTTACATGGCATCTAATATAAAATAGGCTAAAAAAACAATCTCAGCTGAACTTCAAATCGGCACCGGACGCGGTTAAAAAGTCGGGCCTGGAGATGCCGCTTACCCATTCGGCCTCTCACGCGAATATGGAAGAGCCGTTCAGTTCGGTTCCCCAGATGGAAGGCCAACAATCAACCCAGCAGTCCTCTCTGGAAGGCCTGATCAAGAATTTAAAATACGAACTAACCCAGATGAAGGCCGGCTTGAGAACCTGGGAGCCCAATTATCGCACATTCAAAAGACTGTAAATGTGATGGGAGAGACAACTGAAAAACACAGCAGTAGACTGGAAGAGCTGAGGCCTGGGTCGCTGCTCAAGAAGATGTACATAATCAAATGAACCCATCCCTCCAGAAGCCCTAGAAGACATTGATAAGCTGAAAAATATACCAGATGACCATGGAAACCTGAACGGTGGTGCAACATCTGTATTGTGGGGCTGCCAGAGAGGGAACCAAGGGGAGGAACTGTGGAGCTTTCATAGGGGCCCTGGCTCATTCAAACACTGCATCTCCCTGATACCACTAATCTGGGAATTCAAAGGGCACATTGGTTCCCGAGAAGGCGCCCGAGGCCGGAAGAGAGACCAAGGCATACCACTGTCAAGTTCCTATGTTACCAGGACAGGCAAGCAGTTCTGGAAGCCGCCAGGAAAATGGGCTCCATCATGTTAAAAGGCAACTGAATCTGTATCTTTCCCAATTACTCCAGGAGACTAGAGCTTGAAAGATAAACCTTTCCTGAAGTGAAAAAGAAGTTGCATGCCCTTGAAGTGCCCATTTGCCATGGTTTACCCAGCCCATCTTGTCATACATCCTCCAAACAAGGACTCCAAGGCCTTTACCGACCTGGATGCAGCTCGGACTTACATCAGAAAGGAGTTGGAAATCGAGAGAGTGGAGTGTGCTGCTGTTTGAGGGGGCACTTGACTGTATGAACTCAATACAGGCACTTTCCTTGTTCAGACAAGTGCCAGTGGCCACTAGAGGCTTGGTGGGGGTGGGGGGGGACCGAAAATCTCGACCCATAATGGAATAACTTCCAGTCTATCATAGCTGGGTTGAGGTGGTCTCCTGTACATTGGGGGCTCCAATGCGGTAGACCTGTGGCTCTACTATGTCTCCCTCATCCACGGCTGCCATCATCAGACTGTACTTTTTGGTTACACTGGTTTCTCTTGCTCTCACTTCAAAAATACTGATTTGGATGGAGCCATACTTCTGCCTTTGTAATCACTGTTGAAATTACCCTGTTAAGTTTCTCTTTAGGATGTTTGTTTTTTGATCTCTTTTTCCAGACTGGAACAGGATCAAGATTTAATGGGTACAAATTACAGAATTCTTGTCAGGCTCTGAAATTAAATAAGAAGAAAGGAGCTTATTATTTATACTATGGCTCAGTTACCTGTTATGAAGGCTCCATGCAAATGTTCCATAATCTTCTGTTTCACTATCGAGCTGCCTTTTAAATATGTATGTTTTACAGCTGATGAATGGTTCTTTGGGGGTTTCATGCTATCTCTTCATGCGCACAGGACAACAAGCATTTCTTGTGATCGTTGACAATGAAGACCTCTCTAAATTACAAGGAAGGATTCCACAGTGTGTCAACACTATGTGCCATGACATATTAGTCTGGACCCCACTGTACACGTCTATAATGTCTACAAAATAGTGACTGGATATATGTACTGTATTTTGAATCTGGTCTCCTTCTCCTCGGCTGGGTGAAACCACGGGCTGGAGAGGGCACCAATTGGGATCTGGGGTTGTGGTGGGGGGGTCCTCCCAACAATCGCAAGGTTTAGCGATTGGCTCGAGGGAACATACCACTTGCTCTGCAGTGTTACTGCTTAGTCACGAGTTGGGGAGGTGGAGTGACTGATGATGGTGGTGTTTGCACAATGATGGTCAATCTGTCTGAAGCCTTTAAGTGGGCCTCCCCCCCCCGGGCCACTATTCCGGGTGGCCTAGAGAGGCGCCTGCCCACCCATCTGTAACTGGCTCTCACCCCAGCCTTCACTACAAGGGCAAGATATAGGGGGATTCCTGTAAATATGGTGGTGGGGGTCCCTGTCCCTCCCCCCTCTCCGCCCACTGCCTTGGTGGGGCGGGAGTGGAGCTCAGATTCAACATGTTTGTATTCATCACACAGATGGCTTTTAAAATACTGGTTTGGTTACACCATTGGGGCACAAAAGGTTGGAGCGGGTATCCCCAGGCTCTTCCACAAGGAGTAGCGGGAGATGGTTTGTACCCTCCGAGGAGGGGACGGGGTGAGATGGGAGGGACGTTTCTCTTTAAAGTTGGGGATTAAGCTATTGTTAATAATTAGTTTTGTGGATTCTACATCTGCCTTTTCTGAGCGAAGAGACAAGGGATGTGGGAGGGGGGTAAAGGGGACTCTTCTAGGATTAGGGGATGTTTTTTGGGTTTGGATAAAGGAGATTCTTGGTCAGGAGGGGGTCTTACAAGTTATGAGATACAGTTTACAAGGTTGTGGGGGAATAGAGAGGGAGAGTTAGTAGAGTAGCTAGGAACTTTATTGTGGTTATATTGTTACACTGTTCTGTTCAGAGCTGGTTTTCCAAAAAACAAAAATCAAGGAGGACCACAGGTTCTGAACAATACAGAAAAGATTATATTGGAGGCAAAAACTATGTTGGGGTACATTCTACCAGGATGGGGGGGGGAGGGACTTCAGGCTCGGTTCAAGTTTTTGAATGTTTAAAGTTATGTTGTCTTGAGTTTGTTTTCTTAATGTTACAGCAATTTCAAATAGTAAACATGATGAGGGGAACACAGTTGAACATAGGTCACCCCTATCCCTATCAACTTATGTAGGTAGTTATGGCTCCCCTGAAAGTAGTTTCCTGGAATGTCAACAGTCTGAAAACTGTAGTGAAGAGAAAGAAGGTGTTAACTTATTTTAAAAAGTAAAAGTGGATGTTCTGTTTCAGGAGACTCACCACACAAAAGACGAGTCAGATAAGTTGGCAGATTCTTGGGGGGTACCATGAGGGTGGACAGCTTTGCGTCAAAAGCCAGGGAGGTAGCGGTGTGGTAAGGTTTAGGCCTGATCTCTGAGTGCAAATAATTTTGTCTCTCTCAGACCCTCAGGGCAGATGTGTGGTGGTTAAAGCTTCTTTGGAGGGAAAGAGAATGACCTTCATTTCCATTTACGGTCCCAACTTCCAACAACCCAGAATATTTTCATAAACTGGCTGCAGTGACGGACAACTCTAATGAGCATATATATATATATATATATATATATATTGGAGGAGATTTTAACACATATTGGGACCCAGTCCTTGAACTCGAGAACCAGGTTACGTCCACCGCCCAGGAGTGCGGCGGCCCTCAGGGACCTGGCAAGAGAAGGAGCCCTGATGGAGGTATGGCGCCATATGCATCCAGACCAGCGAGAGTTCTCATTCTTCTCTCATGCACATAGGGTCTATATGAGAACTGATCCAGCTCTGCTGAGGTAGGATCTCCTGGCATCATACATCTCTGCCTCCTGTGGGCCAATTTGTATATCAGACCATGCCTCTCTAGAAATAGAATTGTTACTTACTGACAGCCCACCACAAAGTCGACAGTGGTGGGTACTCAACCCCACTTTATTAACAGACAGGGATTACCCAGACCAAATGACAGCAGCAATTAAGGACTTCCTGTTACACAACAGAGTGGAAGACACCTCAGCATCAACCACATGGGAGTCTTTAAAGGCATATGTGCAAGGTGTTCTATAGCATATGCAGCATACAAGAAAAAAGTGTGTCTCAAGAGGAACAGGAGCTAGAAGCCCAAGTCATAAAAATGGAGAAGGCTTTAATGTCGGAGCGGCTGGCTGATTTGGGGGAACTTAGAAGGCTCAAGGGAGAGCTGAACCTGCTTTTGTCAAGAAAAATAGAACAGAATTTGCTAATTACAAGAGAGGGTACCTATTTTGAGGGGGACAGGGCAGGTAAATGGCTTGCTAAAGGATGGGAGATTACGACCGACCAAAAACTCATAAATAACACATTTCAGGACTTTTACCAAAGGCTATATACCTGGGAAACTCCACAAGATCTTATCCCGGATGCTTATATACAAAGTATCCCTATGAAAACCCTGGACCCCCGAGGTAGCAGAGGAGCTAGTGCACCTGATCACCATTACAGAAATTTGTAGGGCAATTTGGTCATCTCATGTGGGTAGGGCCCCAGGCCCAGATGGAATGCCACTGGAGTTCTATAAGGTTTTCTAGCAGGATCTCAATCAGATCATGTATAAGGTGGTATTGGGAACAGGCACTCTAACAGAGTCTCAGTCCTTAGCAACTATTATAGTTTTACCTAAACCAGATAAAGATCCAGTGAAATGTGGCTCGTATTGACCCATTTCTTTATTAAATGCAGATTACAAGATATTGGGGAAACTGCTGGCTACCAGAGTAGAGGGAGTTCCACCGCAACTTGTCCATCTGGATCAAGAGGGGTTTTGTGACGGGCAGACAGGCAAAGCATAGGATTAGGAGAACCCTTAACATCATGCATAGCTGGGTAGTGGGGAAGAGAGGTGGAGACCGAGGCCTTCTAGTGCTGGATGTGGAGAAGGCCTTTGATCATATGGAATGGTCATTCATGTTTATTGCTCTCAATAATTATGGTTTTGGGCCTAGAATTCGCACCTGGATAGCAACTCTATATAAATCCCCTTGTGACCAAATTCTAACTAACACCACCTTGTCCCTGCCCTTCAGGCTATACAGGGGTACCAGGCAGGGTTGCCCCCTTTCCCCACTCTTATACATTCTGACTACTGAAGTCCTGGCCCAGGCAATTCGACAACATCCGGATATAAGGAGATGCAGACTGGGGAATAGGGAGCATGTCATCTCACTGCAGATGATGTTTTACTATACATAGACAATTCAAGGAGGCCTTGCCCATTCTGATGGAGCTATCCACATATGGACCACTATCGGGCCATAAAATAAACTGGGCAAAATGTGAGTGGCTCCCCCTATCTGGGAGAAAAGCACCTGATTGGGTGGGAGGAATTTCTCTCTTCCCCTACCCCAGTAGTTAAATATCTGGGAATTATGCTCCCCAAATCATTGTCTAAATTAAGTGAGATTAACTACAAATCCCTTCTCAAGAAAATCAGAGAAGACTGTGACAGACGGCATTCTTTACCACGCTCTCTGGCAGGGAAAGTGAACATCATTAAGATGTGTGTCCTTCTCTAATGTCTCTATCTGTTCCTGACTCTCCCCTCTCACGTCCCTAACAAACACCTCAAATCACTTACCAGTAGTATCACCACACTGCTGTGGAACGGTTGGGAGACCAAGGATGAAACAGAAGACCCTCTGGGAACCATTTGCTAGGGGAGTACTCAGCCTTCCAAATCTGAAAATGTACTACCAGGAAGCACAGTTGGCATTCCTAATGGATTTGAGGTTGGAACCAGGATTAAGGCCAGCATGGGTGGCATTTGAAGAGGAGACATTCAAGGCCCCTCTTTGGTGCCTTGTTTGCAGCCTCACACACAAAAAAAAGTACTAAACCCCTAGTGAACCCTTGTACAAGATCTACGGCGAGAGTATGACTTGTGGCTCACACATTACTAAAGTACCCCCCCCCCCGAGGGATGCTCTAATTTAATGTGCATTGTGGGAGGATAACCTTATCCCCCGCCCAACTCTTTGGATTCTGAAGTCCTGGGAATCGCGTGGACTCTCAGTAATTTCTCAATTATTCGAGGACGGGATCTTAAAATCATACCAATCCTTAGCCAGGGAATTTCAGTTGCCCCCTGCGCATTTTTTCGCATATCTCCAGGTTCGGGCACACCTGTCTGATGGTTGAGACATGTCTACCCCAAACCAACAACCTAGAAGATTTCCTGTAGAGAGGAGGCCTTGCTTATAGAAGGTAACAAACCCTGACCGAAGCCTATGTCCACACTGTATAAAATTCTTTTGGGAGGACTAACGGACCCCCTGGAGGGTATCAGAGGAAAGCGGGAGAGAGACCTGGTGCCGGACTGTTTGCCGGAGGGAGATTGGCATGTAATCCTTAAGAAAGGAATGGAATGCTTCAAAAATAAAAGACTTAGAGCGACACACTAATGTCCTTCTCCGAACTTATTTTACCCCAGAACTAGCCATAAAATTTATGAAAAATCAGAACATTGTCCCAAATGTAAAGCCCATAAAGGCACTGTTTTTTCATCTTATATGGGACAGTCTCCTAGTACTTCAGTTCTGGCAAGGAACAGTCTCACTACTGTGGGATTGAGGTCGGCCCACGAGATCTGGACCCTGTCCGTATTCTTTTAGGCCTGCTGAGGAGTATGGGCAGAAAAGGGGAAACAGATAATCCCCAGTGGAAGTCAGGTATAGTGGTAGCAAAGCAGGTGCTGGCATCACAATGGGGTCTGAAAAAGTCCCCATGATGTCCCGGTGGGTTCAGTCCCTGCTGCACTGCATGAAAGTAAAGAGCATATACAGTACATTGCTAATAACTAAGTGCAAAAATATACACAAATGTGGGGCTGTCTGGAAACAGCTTTGGCCTCGCCATGGTTCCGACCTTTTAGTTATTTCAGCATTGGGGGGGGGACCCCTTTTACTTCCTCCCATATCCTATTTTTCCCTTTACCCTGGAGGGTGCCATAAAACTAATAATCCCTCAGATGGGTCAACTGGATGACATTCCGGGAAAAAGAGAGTTTGAACAAATCTTTAGTTTATTATACCGCTGTAGGATGTATGAGTAGAGTCACACAGTAAATGGGATCAATGCCGCACTTACTGTATGTTAAATATAGATACATTTTGTGTTTTTTAATTTGCCCTCCTCCTAATCAGAGCAATTATATTGAAATGTAAGTTAATTTCCTAAAAAGCATTTTACTTGAGTTTAAGTTGTTGGATGTATTCCTGGAACTGAAAATTCCGAATTAAAGTTTACAAAAAAAATAAATAATAAAGTAGTGACCCAGAAAGTATATTATTGGCACTTGCCTGAGATTCTAAGGTAATTTTTTTTTCTGATAGTCCCATGTCCTTTATGGAACCCATTTCCTCCTCCTCTTTACTTACTACAAGTATAGGATGCACTTTACACAAGTCTCCTAACCCAAGCATTTGAGAGTACTGTTATGGTTCACACAGCTCTGGTTTCCCCCGAGGCCCCCCCCCCAAAAAAAAATCCCTCCAGTCCATTTCCTCATCTCCTCTCCATTTCTTCACTTTTGGTCTCTTTTTGTAACTAACAACATATCGTATACTACACCTTTTTTTTTGTATTATTATTATTATTATTACTGCAATTTGTTTTCCCTGCAACTAAAGTTTGAAATCGTAAGCACACATATTGGGGTTATTTAAGCAGTAAGGCATGACCAAGGGTTATGTTAATGGTCTGTTAATAACCTTCTAGGGGTGTACTGTGGCATGAGGTGTAGCCGAGTGCCACATGCCCCTAGAGGGTGATTAACTGACCATTAACATAATCCCTGGGAGTGCCTTATTGCTATTATAATAATAAAAAAATGTTAAACAGTGTTAACCTTGTTCAGCATATGGCTAAGCTCTACACGTATGTTAATAAAAGATTAACATAAGGCTGTTAGAATGTTGCAGCCAATCGAAAGCTCCATTTCTCAGACCCTTTTTAATAAACTAACGGCGCAAATCGATATGTTGGCTTTAACATGAAGTCAACATCTTCATGAAGTGCAGATTTGGGGTGCAGCCACTGTTGGACGAATGCAGGGCATGCATCAGTAGGTGCGTCCCTCATTCCCCAATCAGCCTGCATGCCCGGTGCCACACCATGAATACATAATTGGGTGAGCACATCTAAGAAAAGGTCCGCTGCAATCGAGCAAATCTCGTCATACGCGGTATTCCTTTTCTGCCATGCTCCGCCATTATGAGCGTAATGCCGTCGGCCGGGTGGCATGCGTCTGCCGAGATGGGGTGCCCAATCCCTGTCGTTAACCCCCTGCTGTGTTTGTGTGCCGACGAGAACCCACTCCCGTCAGCATAACACCCAATGTTGAATGCGAGGGGGTGCCAATCCCCTCGGCTCGCGCCCCCGCTTTCTTTGTCTGCAATGGGGGTGCCCAATCCCCGTGGCATTACTTCCCCGTGTTGTGTGCCGACAAAGAGGCCCTCCCTGTCGGCAACCCCCAATATTGAATGCGGGGGTGCCCAATCCCCTCGGCTCTGCCCCCCGCACTTTCTTTGTTTGCCGATGGGGGTGCCCAATCCCGTCGACTACTGACACCCCCAAAAACAGTTAGGTGGCATGCTTGGAGCCCACCCAGCGTACAAATGCCCTGCAAAATGAAAACTGTCTACCAATGGTTTTCCGTTTTTTTTACCCTGTAAAAGCGAAAACCGTCCTACGTAGTCTTGATGCCCCCCCCCCACCACCCACTGTGCACCCTGCTTCCCTCACCCCATACTTACCTCCGGAGTCCGGTAGCGGCGATCTTCCGTGGACCGGGAACACATCTGCACTCTTCAAAGCCGACCGCGAACTGAGGAAATGCTGGTAAGCTGTATAATGGAATGAATAGGGTTTTTTCAACTTTGCTGCATATCTCAGGCATTTCTTGGAATTTTGGCACCAAATTTTCAACATGGGGTTTTTGGTGCCCCTCCTCATGAGTTCTATCACTGTCATGGCGTTAATCAGCCTCGAAAGGTGATTTCGCAGTCAATGCGTGAAATCACCTTTTGGGACCCATTAACAAAATGACAGTGTCAATGTTCATGAGGTGGTCTCTCAAAAAGCCTATGTTCCAAATTTGGTGGAAAAAAACCAACAAATGCCTGTTTTACGAGCGTGCATTGCGCAGTTGCTTTGCAGGCTCGTAACTACGCGCATTCGCAATATTTTAACGCCGAATTTTCAGCATTGTCATTTTTGTTCACCTCCTTGTGAACAGTACAGCTGTCATTTTCCACATCCTGCCCGAAATGTGTTTCTGCACTTCCAGCACACAGTAGCGCAGTCGCTGTGGGAAATCAGTGTTTGGGCCAGATTGTGAAAATGACAGTGACACAGTTCATGAGCAGAGGTCCTAAAATGCCTATGTTTAAAAATTTGGTGACGATATCCCCATAAATATGTCGTATTCTGGTGCATTGGCAGATTCTTGCATACCTCATCTCGTCGTGCATTGTGATATTTGCAGTCTGGATTTTCACCATTGCCATTTTCACACCTCTTGATGAACAGTACAGCTGTCATTTCACATATCCTGCCCAAAATGTGTTTTCGCACTTCCGCGCTGAATAAGCGTGGTCACTGTCACGAAATCACTTCTTCAGGACACTTTGAGAAATAACACTATGCGTGAGCAGAGGTGCTAAAATGCCTATGTTGAAAATTTGAGGCAGCCCATAAAAGCGGCAGTGTTGCATATGTGCGTTGCATATTTCCCCACCACTTTGTAACTCTGCAAATTTCGTGATATTTGTATGCCACATTTTCAACACTGGCATTTTTTTACCTCCTTATGAACTGTGCAGCTGTCTTTTTTAGCATCCTGCCCAGCATGTTTTCCCGCACTGCGCTACCAAACACCCAAAGGGACACCCTAATGCCTGTCACTCTCTGCAGGGAGGTGGGGTGGGTTGGCATCAGTTCAATACTTCACTGCCATTCCTATGATGCATCTCTCTAACTCCTGCACTGCCAATGCCAGCAAGCCAACATTCGGTATTGACAAATGCTTGTTATAATTTGGTATTTGTATGGCTCCCCAGTACACCAACAGTTACCCCAGCCAGCACCCTTAACAGAGATTCGCTTCCTCTCCCTTGGGTGGGAGAACAGGGTGGCAGAGAAGAGTTATTCCAGTCACTGGATGCTGGAGGATCTAGAAAGCACACAACCAGCAACATGTGAGTCCGGCAGGAAGCAGGGTCTGTGAGGGGAACAAAGGAGTTGGGGGGCCAGCGAGGAAAAAAAAGGCTGTGTGAAAGGGGACAACTTATGGCAAAACAGTAGTACACACTACTATGTGAGTGACATAGATGCTGAAGCAAGCTTCTTGCACTTAGCTGGCCAGGCCTGGGGCATGCCCAGATTGCCAGCTGATGTGCCTCCTAACCCAAGTGCCAGCTGTTGTGCCCCCACTCTGGGATACAGTGAATGTGCCCCCCCACCACACAAATTTGGGAAAACGTTTAAAAATATATTGAGAGAAATTAATTTTGTGATGGCAATAAAAGTTTTTTTTGTCTTTTTCCTTTCAACCGCCGCCCTCCCCAAATTGCATCCTGTGTGTGCCACTGACTGGAGCAGAGAGTCACCAAGAATGAGTACCCCTGTTTTTCCACCCTGAGAGGTTAAGGGCTCTTGAAGTGGCTTTCTTTGGGGGAGGGGGAAGATTTCTCGTAACCAATCATGGAGGCACAGTAAAACCACAGCATGCACGGACCACATCCTGTACATTCAAACACAACAGTAAGCAATGCGGATGCATATTGTTACGGTACATCCTAACCAGAGCTCAGCATTCTGTCTCCTAACAATAACAAGACTGCACTTTAGAGTTGCCCACACCACGAAGTCCTAATCCTCCACTCCAAAGAGCTAATTAATGCCAAACCCACGTGTCGCTGGCTCTGTTAAAAGACGGAGCATGGACTCATGCTACCCTTTAATAATTGCACTGGCACTCACATGATCGTTCCCCTTTCCACCCACACGTTAAGGGAGTTTTTTTGTCTGCTGTGTGCACCTACTCCCGACCCCACTCAAATAAACGAAACAAGGTTCATTCAAATGCTACCCAATGTGGATTGCTGATGATGTCTTGTCACGGTTTACCGGTAGCTCACCTAGCTGACACCCTCAGCGGCACATCCCACATCAACTAAGCGGAGCCACGCAAAAAGCACCTACGGTAGCGGTGTATCAGTGTTTATTTTATTATTACCTTGTATTGGGGTTAACGCTGTTCTACTCGGGCGTCATGTGGGCTCAATTACACAGTAACTGTTTAAAACCATTATGTAGACGCCAAGGTACGTACAGAAGTGAAAAGGACTGAATAAAACAATGCCACCTTTTCACTCAACCTCCAGCTTTTCTTCGCGAGAATGAACACAGCAGGAGGGGCCCGCCTATGTACGTTCAACAGCGTGCGCGCCCCACATAGAAAGCCCGCCTATCGCAACTGGGAGCACGCACCGCGGCAGAGACCTTCCAGATACCAGTGCAGGCAATGTTGGAATCAGTGTTGGAATGAGTGGGGATGGGGGCTCGAGCACCGTAGCAATTGCCCAAAGCGGACCCCTAATTCAAATAACACACCACACCATTTTTGGTATAAAAAAGGGCCACAGCTCTTTTTACTTAATCAAAAATTGTATACATTACATGGGACACTTAACATTTATAACAACCTAATATGTACATCACATTTACAGATATGCACTTTACAATATATCATAAATACATACAACACTGTACAGATCATCCTTTTAACATATGTACATTACGTATCCCATCCCGTAAGACCCCTTGGGCAGCATTAATTCATGTCTTTCTGAAACCCAGGCTCCTTCATCCGCTTGTTTGAGGGGAACTCTGGCCCTTTAGTCCAACAGACCCGTTGAGGGCCGTGCC
Source organism: Neoceratodus forsteri (assembly GCA_016271365.2). Classification (NCBI taxonomy): domain Eukaryota; kingdom Metazoa; phylum Chordata; order Ceratodontiformes; family Ceratodontidae; genus Neoceratodus; species Neoceratodus forsteri. The sequence goes on from CM057451.1 coordinate 320,946,183, forward strand.
TTTCTGCAAGACAGTTCCCCCCCATCTTACCCGAATTTTAGGACCTCCTAGACCCTTGACGAGGAGCATGCCCGTTGGGGCCACACTCCCCATCTCGGAGTCTTGGATCCCAGTGTTTCGGTGGACGCCCCATCCTGGGTGCCTTCCTCTCACGATCTTCCAAGGCATACCCGTCCTAGGGTCATGCCTCTCCCCGGTGACACCCAATCGCAGATCTTCTTATGTCCGGAGCCCAGGGTCAGCCATGAATTACCGCCACTTACATACGGTGCCAACACATATCTCCCACTAATGCCCAAGGGATCTTACTCTTTCCAAACAATACTGTCTCGCAGAAATCGTTGAGGGTATTGTTAAAAATGTTGTTCCCAATATCCGATAAATTAACCCCATCCCGGCTATACAGGCCCTTATCCGTTTTGGTAATCAAGAAATGCCTGATTGCCTCCACGCCCAGTGAGGCCACGAAATGGGACACCTCCCTATTCACGGACCTCCGTGCTTTGTCCATGGCCCCTGCCTTTCACTCCCCACGCCACTGCTGGCATGGTATCATTCTTGTCCATGCTAGAATGGTGAGAGGCAACATCTGTTTTAAGTGGGACAAACCCCTCTTAATATCCCCAATTAATCTCGGAGCCCCTAGGGTGACCAAGTCGTTCCTTCCCGGGTGAATAACCAGTGCGACCAGTGGTTGATGATGTAAGCCCAATTTAACAATAGTTTTGCATAATGCCCCCCACTTCATCCCCCCTTTTCCTGCCCATTTTATCACAGCTCAACTTCTTGGGATGCCCAGCTGTCTTGTGTAAGGCCGTTTTTTTGCCCTCGTGTATGCCTCCCTCACGTGCGAATGCCCCACGATCCATATCTGAGGGGATGCTGCAGCCATGCATGTAAGACAAAGATAGAAACGTGAGTATTCTCCCAATTAGAAATTCATTTACCGCTTGTGCTGGGTTCCCCAACGTCACTTCCTGCTGCGTTGTGCTGAGGCCTAATGTACCCCATGTATGCTTTTGATGCCCATCTGCCGACCCCTTTTATCTGATCCTCTTTTAACCCACACCTGGCTGCCTCGGTGGCTGCTCCAATTCTGAATGAATGGATGTTGTATGAAGTCGGGTTTACACCTGCCATCCATAAACCCTTTCGTAGGACAGCAGTGAACTTCCGCCTTGTGACCGCTTTTCCGTCCCCATGCTCAAACAAATGCCCCGGTCCTGTCGGACGACCCGCCACATACTCCTTCATTGACAACCATGGGCAAATTTTCCCTGGGGGGCCATAAACAGTGTTATAATGGTGGTGGGGCTGCACTGGTTCGTTTTGATTTTCGCAGCGGAAGACACAGTCTGTCTTGCCAGATGACGAAATCACTAAACTGGAGGTTGGTGTTCAGACTGGATGAGTTAGACTGTGGTACCAATTCCGACACCTGGAAGGCCCCAAAAAATGCACATATGTATAGGGCCCTGAAAAGCTTGGTTTCGTAGCCCGAGCTGTAAATGACTGTTAGTGCTTTCAGGAGGCTGGACAGTTCAGGTGGTCCTATGGGCTTTCTCGTGTCCGCCTTTTTTTCCTGCGAGTCTAGACATGCCCTGTATCATTTTCTTCATAATGAAACTGTTGGTTGGGTCAGGGAAACCCTCGTACTTACGAAGAAAGGTGATGCCCGCTAGTTGGAGGCGTATAGCTGCTGGGGATTTTCCCATGCTTTCTAAATGGAGGACGTAGCTTTGAACTTGTCTTTGGGTATTGTGCAGTTCCACGCTTACCTCGTGACCACAAAATTGCTGGAAAGACCCATAGCTACCTACATACTTCCTCCATATCGAGGGGGCCACAGTGAGTTGTATCAGTTGCTGCAATCTTGGTTTCCAAGTCTCCAGACCGCTTCCGGTATTTGTGTGGGGAACTGGTCTGCCCACGGGGCCAACCGCCTGAAGTGCTTGAGCTGAAATCGAGACAGGGCATCAGCTATAACATTTTCTTTTCCTGGCAAATGACGTGCTTTAAAAGAGATGTACCGTAGGCAGCATAACACAAAGACCCTCAAGACCTTCATCACCTCCTCAGAATGAGATGTCTGTGAGTTCAATATGTGTGAAACAGCACTTTCTTATTCTGAATTTTGTGCCCCCACACCCTTACGGCTACCATGATATGGAACAATTCGAGAAGGGTGATGTTTTTTGTTAGTCCCTTCAATACCCAATCCTGTGGCCAGCGTCCTGCAAACCATGCTCCTTGCCAGAATGCCCTAAAACCAATGCCACCCGAAGCATCGGTCACCATGTGCAGATCCAACAATTGGTCTGCCGGTGTCTGACAGATGGTGATACAATTGAAATCTTGTAAGAAGAGTTCCCAAACCTGTAAGTCTGCTTTTATGCCCTGCATTAATCTGATGTGATGATATGATTTTAGAGCCCCCCCAGTGGCTGATGCCATCCGCCTGAGGAATGGCTTGCCTGGGCGAATTGCCCAGCATGCAAAATTCAAGTGGCCTATAACAGATTGCAGCTATTGTAGGGTCACCTTCTTTGCCCTTCCCATCTCACCCAACAGTTTGCTCAAAGTGCCACCTTGTCTTGCGGTAGCAGGAAACCATGGCCTCGGGTCTAATTCTATGCCCAGGTATGAGAGGCGAGGTAGCAGAGACCCTCTGTTTTCCGTGCTAGTGGGACACAGAGTACCCATTAACAGGTGAAACCTTGCAGCGTCTCCATATGTGGTCCCCAGGGCCCACAAATAGAAAATCGTTGAGATAATGAACTATATGTACGTTCTGTGTGTGTTCTCTGGTGGCCCACTCCAAGAAGGTTGAAAATGCTTCGAAGGCTGAGCAGCATACTGGGCATCCCATGGGCATAGCCTTGTCCATGTACCATTGGCCTCCCACTTTGAAACCCAGTAAATCCTTGTCACTTGGATGTACTGGTAGCAGACGGAAAGCAGATTTTATGTCGCTTTTTGCCATCATTGCCCTGCGGCCTAGCTCTTGTATGTGGCACAGTGCCACATTGAACGTAGTATATTGCACTGTGCAATCCTCCGGCTTGATGAAGTCATTTACTGAATTTCCTTTCGGGTAGGACAGGTGGTGAATGAGCCTGTATTCCCCTACTTCCTTCTTGGGGATCAGCCCCAATGGGGATACCCTGAGGTTGTGCATGGGGGGGGTAATCGAATGGTCCCGCCACCCTGCCTGCCTCTACTTCCTTGGCAATTTTCCTCTCCAGGATGTTGGGAAGTAAATTTGCAGACCTGAGATTGCGAGCTGTGGTTTCTGCCCTTGGCCCCTTGTATGGTATCCTAAAACCATACTTGAAACCGTCATGTATATATTTTGCTATTGTTTTTTCCTGGTAGCAGTCGAGCCGGGGTCCATTCGGTCTAACCGTACTGGTGAGTTAGCTAAACTTCCCAGACCCCTTTCCTTTTTCACTGCTTGCTCCCTCCATGTTTGATTTCTTGGAGGATTGTCGTGTGCATTCCGAGAACTTGTGTTCTCCTCTACACAACTTGCAGATGTGCCCGTACTTACAAAAGGAACGAAAACATTTTCCTTTATTGTAGTCATAACATGCCTTCCTCCCTGCCCCCTTCCTCTGTTCTTTCCTGTACTCGCCTCCTGTTTGTCTGGCAATAACATGACCACTATCAGTATAAGTTACCACATTGGGCCGGCCACACGTCATATAGCGGACCCACAGGTCTATGTGTGTGTTTTCCCATTTGAGATTGGGTTGCCTAGATAGTTTTAGACTAAACTGCTCATCGTATTTTAACCACGCATATCCATCAAAGGACAGATGTGTGAATTTTATGGTGTCCCTGTATTTTAGCAGAGCAAGTAGCTTATCCGGGTGTTTCATCCCATAAACTGACATAAGTATGTCAAAGGCTGCTGCCCAATTCTCAAATGTGAAAGGTACCTTCGGCTGCCATGGCCTCTCTTGTTTATTCTTTTTCTCCTCGTTCACTTCCGGGATCTCCCTATGCAATAACGAGAACATGTCTATAAATACCCCTTTCCAGATTTTTTCCTGGACAGCGTCAGATAAGTGGTCCCCCAGTGGGTCTTCCACCCCCGGCATATGCCCAATGCTCCGGTGATGCCAATATTGCGCTGGTTGATTTTCCCCCCGTTGCAATATTGGGAGCGGTATCCATTTTAGAGGCTACAGTCTCCCGCTCCTGTAAGCTTGTTGTCAAGCTTTCCTTGTTAGTTGGGGGGGGTTGTACTGTTGAAGGCCCCACACCTGTCCATACCTGAACTGCTGCCCCTTGTGCGTTACCCCCTTCTACCGTGGGCCCTTGGGAGACAATGGAGTGAGGAGGCTGGATCAAACGAGCCTCGACCCCTGTGGTGATCTGCTGTCCGCTTCCCAAGTGACTTAACAGGGCTTCATCTTGTCCTGCCACCACAGATTCGGTCCACTGGTGTGCCTCGAAGCCATAGTTATCCACTGGCCCAGAGGCCCCGGCTGTGCCCAGAGAGGTACCCTCACCAGGCTCATTAGCTGGAAATGCCCGAGGCCCCACGATGGGGTTGGTCATTCCACCCTGCTGGGTTGTTGGGAAACTGGGGGCGAAGGGGGTCCAAAGATTCATTGCTGGCCAAAAGATGGGCATATTACCCGGTCCCCCATACCTAAAAGGCCACATGAAGGGGTTATGTTGCCATGTTTGACGCCCTGGCATCACCGGCCCGGGATTGAACCCTGGAGCCCCCTGGTGTCCTAACTGGCTGCTTACCATTTGACCCCCTTGTGATTTTTTCCCGACTGTTTTCTGCCCACGGCCCCCAATCCTATCTCCCATGCACTTTGCCCTCTTCCATTCCCGTTCTCTTACCTTTGTGGCCTTAGCCATGTCTTCAAGGTTCTTTTTCCATTTCTTATATTTTGCTTCCTCTGTTGCAGATTCCAATGGCAGCTGTTCCCGGCTATCACTGGATTGCTCTTCCTCGCTATCCGAATCAGACCACACTAATTCTATTGATACATCACTGTCCTGATCTCCCTCATACTCACCGATCTGTGGCTGTGCCACCGGTACCACTGGGGTTTTTTCCCTTTCTTCATTCTCTGTCCTGGGTTGGGCCACGGATGTGTTCTCACCTGCTCTACTCCGTTTTTTCTCTATCTGCTTTTTTCCTGCCTCTGTCACTGGTTGACACTTATGCTTACTCTCCTGCCCCTTTTTAGCAACAGATTTTTTTCTGAGCCACGGATTCCAACAATCGGGCCGATGGCTGGCTACGCCTGGGCTGCCGACCCTCATTCTCTGCCGGTTCTTGCGGCCTATGTTCTAATATGGTGGGGGGGTCTGCCATGGTTTGCTGTTGCCCACCTGGATGGGCAACTAGTAGTTCTGGTTCCAACCTGGACATGGTTGTCAGCCAATCCGACCCCCAAATGTTCTTTAGGCATTGCAGGGCCTCGCGGAATGCTTGGTCTTGCCCTTGCACAGGGATAGCCTGTGCCACATATTGTGTCTGGCTTCCTAGCCCAGAAAGGTCTTGACTGGTACCCTGTGCCTGTGCGGAGATTTGGGGGGTCTGGCTGTCCAGAACCTGATTAATCTGTGCTTCAGCCGTTTTAGCTATTGATAGAAAGGGGCAAAGCAGTGACCAGCAAGGCAATACCTGTGAGACAAAAACATTTGTTATTAATACACCATTTTTTTTTAATTGAATGCACTGTCCTTGCCTGTCTGTATTTTCTCTAGATCCCTCTTGCTACTGTTAATGAATCACAGCCTAGTAGTACTGAACAGTGTTGGACATCTCCCCCTTAAAAGTCCCCATTAAAATTCAAAACCATGAAAGAGAGAGAAAAAACACACACACACCACCCTCAGTCTTTATAATAAACCCCTGCCCTATTCCGGGTGCGCAGGACATTACTCTGGAAACAATAAACATTAATGCCCCAACAGGCCAGCAAGGCCCGTTGGTAGCAGAAAATGCCCCTCCTGAACAAGAGAGCGAGGGAGTCGTGTTGTGTGACCAGGTCTATGGCCTTACTGGTCATACATTTTAGAGACAAACAGCAGCGTAGACTGCCTTTTTTTTTTTTTTTTTGGGAGGGGGAGCCAGAGCAGCTGTAGCTGAAAGGTGAGCGCTGCAGTGCAATGAGAAATAAATCATAGGTTGCTTACATTTTGCGCTTCCTGTTACAGTGCTACAGAAATAATTCTATGGTATGTGTCACACTTTTCACTGGATGCACCGAGCTGAAAGCCAAGTAACTTGACTGATCCTGCCACGTGGCCTGGTTCATAATACTGTATCACCTTGCAACTACCCTCTACCATGTTACATCCCACTACCAAAGTTTCGTGCTAGAGTTACTTCATTCCACCCACACTCACATCAATAGTGCTTAAGTAATCCCAACGTTATATTTACCTTGCCATGTCATAGGTTCCCTGATGAGTTCACTTCCCAACAGTGCATTTAATTGCTCCCACAATTGTCCCTTGAAATACAGTAATTAACCCACCGTGCTACAGTTACTCCCCTATGCTCACTCTGCACAATACTGTACTGACCCCGATGGTGCTATACTTATTCCCATTGTGTTAATGCAGTCCTCAGTAATTACCCCCTTGATACTACAGTTATGCAGAGAAAAGTGGTTGTAACTGTGGAGAAACAAGCCCTAGTCATGCAGCTCACACCAAACGTGGAGCCGAGCTCGTCCCGTAGAAAGCCTCCCCCCCCCCAAGCAGGGACGATTGAACTCCCAGCACACTCAAGGGAGCAAGAAAGCACGGCAGCATTGAAGAGGCCGAGCTCCGGAGAGACCACCAATGCCGGAAGCCCAAACACCACGAGGAAACACAGAAAGACTGAACAGCAACACCAAACTCACAAGCCCAATCTCTACGCATAATTAAAAGTCACAATCCGCCGAGGCTGCCGCATGCAGGGAGGAGAGCAAAATAAACCGCTGCCACGGGAAGCGAGTTTGGGGGAGGGGCAGCGCCTGGGTCCGTAAAAGGGACCGGGGATGAAGCCACGTGGCAAGGCTGAGCCGGCGTGGGGGGGGGACCAAGAGACCCTTGACCACTGGCCTGAAAAGGCGCACTCTGGTGGAAGGGGAAGCGCTCTTGAGGCTGGCTGCAAAACTGTAATTGAACGTGGTGGGGGGCCTCAGGCAAACACAGGAGAAACAGGGAAAAGCGCTCTTGAGGTGGCAGCCGAAACAGGGGTTGAATGTGGTTGGGGGGGGCTTCAGGCAGTCACAGGCGAAACCAAAGGCACGACCAGAAACCCAGGAGCCCAGCTAGCACACTGGAAACTGGCCGAAAGAGAAACAAAAAACACCCCAGAATTAAACAGACTTACCTCACGAGCTGAGAAAAACACGAATACACAGCGGGGAGTGAAAAAACGGCCGGCGGGCAACAAGCAAACTGGAAGGCCAATGGTGCCGAAAAAAGCAGATCGGAGGAAAGTCAAAACTACAGCGAAACTGCAAGGCCGAAAAACTTCTTGCTGAGGAGCTGTTCCAGGAGGGCGAGATCCCCTGGGACAGCTCCTTATGAACCCCTGCAGTGACCCTCCCTGTAGGGAGGGTCTGGGCCAGCACTCTCCGAGGAGATCCTTGGATTGGGCCACTTGCTCTGGGGGGGCCGCCTCTTCCTTGTTGGTGGGCAGCCCTCCTAGCCCCACCCTCTTGGGGGCTGTTGGCAACTTGCCCCCCCCCGGTGAGAGGCCGGTGGGGCCATACCCATACCTCTCAACTGCTATGAATTTCACATAGCGCTATGGTTTTTACACTTAGATTTATCCTTGCTTTGCACAGGTTTAATGATCATGTTCTTAATAATGTTAGAGCTACATCTGGACACACAAAACTATTAAATCGGTGAACCAACTTGACAGAAACATTCCTTGACACAAACTATATGAGGCCCACTATTTGTAGACATATTTATTATTCTTTAAGAATGTGCTACACATTCTGGTCATTGTCTATGAAATTTAAAGGCAAGTGCTATGATTTTTAATGCTGCAGGATAGGTATTGTATGGCCATGCCAGTTAACCTCTCAGCATTAAAATGCATAGCACCGACTTTCAAAATTGAAAGCAAATTGCCAGAATGTGTAGCACTTTTTTATTTTAAAGAATAATATGTCAGAGAAATAATGGATCCCATATGTTCAGTATTAAAGAATGTTTCTGTCAAGTTAGTTCAATCAATCTTTATTTTACCTGGTGGCACACCATTGAGCAAGTTCATTTTCAAGGTGGGCCTGGGTAAACATACAGAATTAGCAAAAAATAGAGTAAGACATTTGTAGGTAACATAGAATATAGAAACACAGACTTGGACAGCAGATAAGGACCACTTGGCCCACCCAGTCTGCCCATTTCCCTACCTATTGGATAAGCTGCAGATTCCAGTTAACCAACAGCCTACTTTCTGTAATCCCCCACTATAATTGCCTTATGTCTGTCCCATGCATGTTTGAATTCCCCCACTGTTTTAGACCCCACAACCTCTCCCAGAAGGCGGTTCCATGCATCCACCACTCTCTCCGTGAAAATTTTTTTTCTCACATTACCCCTGAGCCGTCCCCCCTCTAACTTTAAATTGTGCCCCCTTGTTCTTACATATCTATTTTTCTGAAAGATGCTACCCTCCTGGACTTAGTTGATTCCCTTGAGGTACTTAAAAGTTTCTATCATGTCCCCCCTGTCCCTCCTTTCATCAAGGTATACATATTAAGCTCTCTCTCAGTCTCTCTTCATATGGTTTCTGATGTAGACCCTGCACCATTTTAGTTGCCCTCCTCTGGCCTGCTTCCATCCTGTCTATGTCCTTGCGTAGATGAGGTCTCCAAAACTGCACGCAGTACTCCAGATGGGGTCTCACCCACTGTCTGTACAAAGGGATAACCACTTCCCTTTTTCTACTTGTGATGCCCTTCCCTATGCATAGAGATACATAATGGGAGAGCAACACAAAATACAACTATGTAAAATATACAATAATATGTAGAATATACAATAATTTCCCATATAAGAATATCAATAACAGCAAAAGTAAAATATACAATAAATGCATATATAATGTCAACAATAACAGCATTGAACAGTGGCAGTGGAAAACAGGGAAGAGCTGTTAGGGTAGCAGGAGAACTGTAAAAGGAGGCAAAGAGAAGGAAGGGGGATAAAGAGTAGACAGAGAGGGGGAGCACTTATGGTGCGACATGTTGAACAGAAGGGGCCAGGACAAGACACAGCACATCAGCAGAAGCACTTACAAGGCTCAGTGAAGGATCTTGCATAAAGCTTTTTGAATTCAGAAAGCTTTAATAGTTTGTGTATCCAGAAATAGTTCTAACATGAGGAGCTTCAGTAAACCTTTGCAGAGCAGGGGTAAATTTGAGTGTAAAATAATCACAGCACTATGTGAAATTAATAGCAGCTGAGAGGTATGCCCCTAGCTCTAAAGTGAGCTCCCATTGCTTACGGGTTGGGTTATTGCCATTGACTTATAATGTGAAGGGAGCTCAATTTAAAGATACTGCTTTATGCCCCCCCACCACCACCACCATCAGCTCAAAAGCTCAGAAGGTGTAATTCCAACACTGCACATAATTCATAGAAGAGACTTCCATTCCACTCAAGCAGTAATACCCAACAGGGTGGATGGTATTGTGCTATACCAGACTGCCCAGGGGAGTAATGAGACCCAATACAGCAGAGTTGGGGCTGGGGGGGGATCACTCGCTAAGCGAGCAAGCGAGAGAGAAAAAAATGGCAGCTTGTACCTTCTGAAAATTCCATAGGCACAGGGCACAGTTATATTGGAACATAATCAGACAACCAGATACTGGGACTTATTATTTCCTGGTCTCTGTTGCGTGATATGGGACCAGCTGGTTGATGGCATGAGCCAATCAGAAGCAAGAATTCATCCTAGCCATTTTTTTTTATCTATGTGTAACCTTTTTTCACGCCTGCTGATACAGTACTTCCATAACGATATTTCTAACTTCAGTAAACATTTCACAGGCTTTGGACTTTCCTTGCTCCTACCTGGGGGCATTTAGTTTTCTCAGTCTGGCAGGCAGCAGGCCACTGCTCTCAGTCCCAGTGATAATTCTACAAAGGAGGCCACCCCCCCTCCCTTCCCTGTCTAGGGCTTTAGATGGAACTGTCTCTGGGAAAGGGGAAAGGCACCAGCTTGACTGAGCAGCACAAATTAGCAGGTTTTTACACAGTACCTTTGTTTTGTGGAAAATTAGGATTCCTCAGTTGACGGCATGAACTCCATCGAGATGCAGGCAGATGACTCTCTTCCTCCCTTCACAACTGGTGGCTACATTCACTGCAGGACTTTGTGGAAACATTTGCTTAGGGCAACAGCACACACACCCACTTCAGGACAACAAAAGATTTTGACCCAGACATGAATCAAGTGCAATCAAGCAGTTTATTTTTTGTACCAAATAGCTCAGGCTAAACAGTATAAAACTCCCTGGAGGGGTGCACAATTCATTTGTTACAGTTCCACAACATTTCTCTATGGGAAGGCAATATGGCACATTCCTTTGGGGGACCCGAGTTTGATCCTGGACCCTTACACGCACACTTCCCTTTCAGGCCAAGCCATAGGGGGCTCCGAATCTACCTGTAGAACACTAGCAGTGTTCATGAATGTCTCTCTTCTCCTCTAAATTCCCCGCCAGTGGGAGCGGGGTGCACTTCACACTGACTTCATGGACCTTGAAATCGAGGGGGGGTTCTTACTCCCAGGGCACAGTCCTTTCACACAGGAGCGGGCTGCCTGCAGATTCTTGGGCAGGGTTCACACAGGACGACCGCCCCACAAACTACCTTCACAGAAAATGTCCAAACAGCCTCCCAACACTTCTCGAGGTGGACACAGAGGGCAAGGGGGCTGCGCTGCCACAACAGCCACTCCAATGAGTCACTGCCACCATGACCTCGGTCCCTGTTCATGCCAGCCACCTCATGAACCACAGTCCCAAATGGAGCCTAGCGGGCTCCTAACCAGCCATTTTCTCTACCTTTTTCTGGCTGCAGACTTCTTCCTCAACCCATGATAGCATTGTGGCATGGATGCTGGGGGCCGGGGGGCAATCTCCCAACCCCGGCCCCAACTGGAGGCCCTCCCTCAGGCTTTCGAGCTGGCACCTCCTGCTCCTTACTTTTCGGTGACTCCTCAAATCTCCATCAGTGGTTCTCCCTTGTGCCAGTGGGTGCTTCAAATCCCCTCACGCTGCCCAAGCCCCGTGCCCTTGGCAAGCCTGGCCACATGCGCACTCCTCCTGATGCCAGTAGAGCATCCTACTGGTAACCCCTCAATTTGGCACAGGAGTTACACTTGTTAATTCTATGGTCCAGCAACAGAGAAGCTGGGGAATGGACACCTCTACAGAAAGCTCACCTGTAGCAAACCGGGAGCATGCTTATTGCCAGGGCTACAAGGTGCAAACATCGTAGAAGGTTCCAGGGGAATAATACAATTAAAGTTGAACAAGAGTCAACACACATATGTCAGTTAAATAACATATAAGGCATTTTTCAGAGCATTAATGTGCAGCAACCAATAGTTTTTGTGAAGGCTAATAGCTGGCTGACAGTACAGCCAGGCTGGTGAGAAGGGGGTAGGAAAAGGAGAGGGGAGTGAAGAGGTGGGGCTGGGAACTGGAACAGAATAAGACCTGTTAGGTTTATAAGCAAAGCAAGGATTTTAGATAGAACAGAGAGGGGTTAAAGCAAATAGAAGCATGTCAGCTATGTCATATTAGTCTCTGGAAAATCTAGTACACCTTTTATGTGGTAATAAAATGTATTAAAAAAAATGTACAGTGAACAGAAGGTGGAAGATCATTCCAGAGAATGTGGAATCTGTAAGAAAAAGGCCTCATCAGCAGAGAAGTTAAAAAGGGTGAAGAAAGTGGGAGCAACAAAAGTCCGAGGAAGTACTATAGATTTCGGAAAAAAGAAAGAAGAGGTAGCAGAGGAGGGGTGAAAACAAAAATTTAGAGTTAAGTGTGGCAGAATGATGATATATCTGATTTCAAGGTGTAAAAGCCAAATCTACTCACTGTCACAACCCCACTCAGCAGGTCAGGCCCTCTGCTCCCACAGTGCCAACCTCCGAGCACAGTATTGTGGACAGGTATCAGAACAGGGTAACCCTCCTGTCTGTTTGTGGGTCTGAATCACCTTTGGTCTCAAGTTCTGGAGGGATTCAAACTGTGAACCTTATGCTAGCGTACCCAAATGTACAGGCTCAGATAATTCTGCTCTTTGGGGAATGCCATATATCTTTCGCCTAAGGGCACCTAATCAGGTATCCAAAATGAACCCTAAAAACTCTAAAAAAAATTAGGAAAATTCTTACCTTTTCCCAGTTTGGTATTACCATTAAGCTTATGAGCAGTGTCAGCTTTAACCATCTGTGTTTCACATGCAAAAGAAAGAATTTCGAAGGCACACCAGGCAGTCTCTTTAAATATAGATTTACTTAAAAATGGATAAAATATATGTAAAATGTAAACGCAGAACCATGTACCACAAAGTATACAATCACTTAAAAGAAAACAAAGAAAAAGTACAAACATAAACTCCTACCACAATACAACTAGACTTTCCTATCTAATGTATATCCTTCTTACAGTGCTTATAGTAGATGTTGTTTCTAAGAGCCCACCAAGAAAAGTGTGTAAGTGGAAATACAGAATACAGTTTAAACCCTGTGTCTCCACCCCTTCTATGATGCCATCTAGATCCTCCTTTTGGAATATAAAAATTTTACAACCAGGATGTTTTATCACTCAGGAGGTATATTAAATAAGGTGACATCAGCAAAAACTCATTTCCCAAATTATAAGTCTGTGATTTCCTGGTCCCTTCTTTTTGACCTTTGAGCAGTTTCCTGCATTCCAAGGACATCGCAGGATTTTTATAACTCTGCAGTTTTCTCACCTAGATGCCATATAGCTTTTTAGCACCAGTTGAAATTAACTGTCCTTCCTCTGAAGACGTCATAACATGAATATTTTAAGTTCTTGGCTTCAAAGCAACTCAGATCATAAACACTGCCATATAATGCAACTTGGAAGTTAATCACATTACAGAGATCTGCTGTTTAACATATTCTGTCATTTAAACTGAAACCTGGGGGGAGTCATCCCAGGAGCACAGGATGTCTCATGACAGACAATCACACACTACATTTTTATTTTTCAAAATCATAGAGCAATCAGAACCAGCTGGCCAAGTGTCACACTCACTGTGACCTTTAACAAGTCTCTTAACTTCTTAGTGCTCTAGTACACCTAACTTCAGAAAGAGATAGAAGCAGAACCCCTCTTGAAACAAGATGTAACATCTTAGAGGCAGTGTGGTCTAGTGGTTAGAGCATGAGCTTGGAAAGCAAGAAAAAACAGGTTCATGCCCAGCTGAAGCAAAATACTGTATGACCATGGGCATGTCATATAACCTCTCACCCCAGTTCACCCAACTGCAGAAATGGGTGGAAGCAGGACACCATTGGAAATTAAGACATTGCATCTCAGCTGGGGTATTCAGGTGTAACCCCTAGGTGGCGCTATTCCAAGGGCTACTACCCCTGCCTGCACGGCTAGTTGCAGGTTAAGGGGCCTGAGTACTGAAACGGGTGCCTCCACCTGGAGGACAGGGTTGTTAGTTGCAAGGTTAACCTGGGTACAGCCCACCAGGACACTGTAACCCCCCTCTTTCCTCTCTAGTGGCCTAGACAATATGCAACAAACACTTTCACAGTAGCCCCTATTCATCATACAAATCCCCACATTGTTTGTACTTACCACCAGAGCTGGTTCCACCAGTTCGACCCTGGAGACCCCCTGTAAAACAAGGTTAGACACAGCAAATAACAGTACAGTGCTTTTGGTACAAACTGGAATCATGGTCAGATTAAATGTAAAAAGAGTTAGATCTGATTTATTCAGGGAACTTGGACAAGGGAGGGGGGGGCGTAATCAGGTTGAATAATTCTAAAACTGATCTAGTCAGGCAATTATGCATGCACTTTTTAGTCCCTACACAGTCTCACGCTCTAGGTACCCAGTTGGAAGTAAGGTGGGCTATCCTGGAACGTTGTCCGGGGTAGGCCGGCGTCGCAGCTAGTTGGAGCCCTGTGATGAAAAGAAAAGGCATGCACAACCACACACAATTTGTAATCCAGAGCCTGAGGGCTCAGTTCATGAAAGAAAAAACAACAATGCAATCAGATGACAACACTTGAGATTGAGCTGTTGTTGCAGGGAGCTACCCTGGTGTTTACTCATGCTACCCAGTACAGGACACAGGATGGATGAAGTGGAGACTGCAGGATGACATGCTGGTTTGCCAGGAGAAGCAGGGCCCACACGATTCACCGTGGTGTCGTTCCTGTTCGTGATGTTGAGCAGGAGGCTGATCCCCAGGCAGGTCTCTCATCGATGGTGTTCTCTGTACCTGAAGTAGCTGGCTGGGCTAGTGTGGCAGGGCCCAGGCCAGGTAAGACCATTTGGATATCAGTCTGGGAAGGTTGGATGCAGCTTCCAGTAAGCGTGACACAATTAAACAGTGGGGAACCAAATCGTGACCCACTAATAGCAAACAGCACATTTATAGTAAAGCAATCACCATACCACCAAGCGGATAGCAGTCTGGTCGCAATATCAGTGTCTTTGAGCAAAACCAGGAGTTCTATGGTGAATGGATGTCCTGACAGGCCGATCACGTACAGCAAATCTACGGTCTTCTTCAGGTTTAAATCTGGTCACTCTTCAGTGGCTTTATCTCACTCCAATTCGGATACAGTCTGATTGATAAGCCTTTCAAAGGATTCTCTCTCGAGGGACGACAGGCAGACAGGCCAAACTCATCCTTTCCACCAATCTCCCATGCGAACTACGCAGAAGCAGCTGCTTGAATCTCTCAGGCTGTTTACTCTTCAAACTCTAACTCCAGACTGACACACTGCAGCAGGCAGCTTGGGAATTTCCCTATAGTCCAAAAAGTTCTGGTTGGTTGATCCATCAGTCCGTCAAAGCAAGGGCTCCCCCTCCAGGTCCATTTAGGCACCAAAGTGCATAAACTACAATTCCTACAGAAATTTGCTCCCACAAGACCCCTGGGGACAGACACCATTTTAGAGTCCCCAAAGGTACTGCTTGGTCCCAATAGACAGTCAAGAACCAAGATGGTGGGGCATTACTGAAATGTCCATGCTGCAAAGGAAGGCAGGTTAGACAAACTGCAATATTATTATTATTATTATTAAAACAGATAAATAGTAAACAGGCACAGTTTCTAGCAGGGCTCCCTCTGCACAAATAGCAATGGCAGAATGGAGCGATAACATTGCAGCCTGGGCAGGACTCGAGCCTGAGACTACTTGGTCCTTACCCAAATTAATTTTACACCACAAGATAGGCATCTCTTAAAGAGACAGCCACGTAGGCTAACAGGGCACTCACATGCAAACACTTTTAAATCGCTAGGACACAGAACACCAGCCTGGCAGTGGGCATTTAGGCAAGCTCAAGAAAGATGTTTGGGAACCCCCATCTGCAGAGGGTTACACCCCTCCTCGCCTGGAAAGAACTTGGCATCCACATCAAGTTTATACCATAATAGCATGGAAAAAGACAATATATGATATGTTATATACGTGTCATTACTACAGAATACAATAATGGCTGAGGCATCAGTAAGCATAAACTTAGCACATTACTTATTCAGCAATCTCTAGTCATATACTATATTCACGATGACAACAGCTTTGCCTTTTTCATACATTCAGTACTGACTTTACTATGAACTATGCAATAATATTACTATACTTTTCATGTAATAGTTTCTTGCACTTTGGATAACCTAGATGGGGCAGGGGCACCACGTTCTGAGGGTAGAACAATCAATTTAGAAGTGGCAGACAGGCTCTGTTTGGGCAGTGAGCTCTTGGAAATGTAAATCCCCTTATGAACAACATTGAGAGGCAAATCCACAGGCCTCCCAGGGGAGTCCTAGCTAAAGCGCATCACTGGCTTAACAGCTCACCCAGACTTTCTTGGGGCAACTGACACAGGCTCTGGGCAGTCAACACTGGCATGGGTTTCTTCTCCTGTAGTGAGGGATGCCTCTGCACTGGTTGAAATTCCAGCTTGGGAACACTATTGGCTCCTGGCTCTGTAGACTCTGTCTCCACAGTACGTTGCTCATTATCTTCTGAAGAGGGCTCAGGTTCCTCATTCTGAGGAGACTCTGGCACAATTAGACTTTGCAGCACTGAAGGGGTACTGTCAACACTTTCATATTGTTCTTCAAGTTCTGGTATGTCACCAGGGAGATTTACCCCATCAGATTCCTCCTCAGGCAATTCAGAGTTCTACCAGACACAAAGATTCTGCCGCTTCAGACATAACACTCTGCACTTCACTTTCAGGGAGCATTGGCTCCAGGGAAGAAGCTGGAGGGTTAGGCAGTCCTAAGGGCCCAGCTTCATCCCCACGATTATACATTGGGTTACCTCGAAACAGTTGACTCAGTTCATAAGAAGGGTAATAAACATTGTCACACTCACTATCATCAGAGGTGGACTGACAGTCACTATCATTCTGAGCCTGCCGGGGGGGAAAGCCTTGAATCTGTAACAACTGGGGCAGGTCGACTCTGTTTGTTTTAAGCAGCAGCTCGAGTCACTGGCCTAGGAGAGGCAAGATCTGATGGTTCAGCATCAATGATCACTAGGACAATAGGCAGTAGGTGGTTTCTGTGCATGGTCTTGACAGCTTTAAAGTCATTCTCAGGGCGCACTTTGTACACAGGCAAATCATCCAACTAACTGACTATTACATATGAAAGATGATGCCACCTGTCTGAGATTTTATGCTTACCATGCAGTCCCAAGTTACGTAATAGCACTTGATCCCCGGGCAACAACTCTTGGGCCTTCACCCGTCGATCATATCTCTCTTTGTTAGCAAGGTTTCTTTTGGCAGCCATTGTTTGAGCCAATTGGTATGCATGGTTCAACTGAGCTTTCAGTTTCTGCACATATTGTAAATAATTCTCAGCTCTGACCCCATCCAGGGAGACTCCAAAACAGACATTTATGGGCAACCGGGTTTCTCTCCCGAACATGAGGCGATAGGGAGAGAACCCAGTAGCATCACTTTTGGTGCAATTGTAAGCATGTACCAAGGTGCTAATCTGTTGGCTCCATTTGGACTTGTCTTTGGGATGAAGAGTGCCCAACATATCCAGGAGAGTCCTGTTAAAGCGTTCAGGTTGGAGATCCCCCTGTGGGTGGTAAGGAGTTGTTCTAGAATTTTGCACCCCCACAGAGAGAGTATCTCCTTAATCAATCTGCTCTCAAAGTCCCTTCCTTGATCAGAATGGATACATTGGGGTGCACCATAATGGACAAAGAACTTTTCTATTAGCACCTTGGCCACCGTAGAGCCCTTCTAATCCTTGGTCGGAAAAGCTTGGGCATATCGGGTAAAGTGATCGGTTACTACCAATACATTGCCAATGTTCTTTTGGTCAGGCTCCAGACACAAGAAGTCTATGCAAACCAGTTCAATGGGGGCACTGGTTGAAATGTTAACAAGAGGAATGGTTTTCTGAGGCAAAGCTTTTCTCTGAAGGCACCTACTGCAGGTTTTGACATGGTTTTCAACATCAGCCCCAATTTTTGGCACTAGAATCTGGACCTCACCAAGTCGAGGGTCTGATCAATACCAAGGTGTCCCATGGGGTTGTGCAGGAACCTCAGCACCAGCTGCTTGAACTCTGTAGGTAGCACCAATTGTTGCTTGTCCAACTGATCTCGATGATCTACTGTCTCTCAATATAGTAACTGGTCTCGCAACTTTAGTCGGAGTCCTTCTTTGAGCAATAATGCAATCCTTAAGTCGGTAGAATGTAGTTTAGACAGATCTTTCCCGGCACATAGGGCATCAAGTGCGGGCTGGATAATGGGATCTTGGGATTGGGCCCTCTGAATACTGTCATTATCAAACTGAGGCAGGGCACTGACATCCAATGCAGAGAAATGACAATAGGCTGCAGTTATGCAAGTATCTGGGGGCCCCAAACAGTCCACCGTATCTGCGGAGGGCTGCTCATCTTTGTAAAATTTTTGACACAGTGCTTTAATAGACTGTTCTGACAGCCTCACCCAGTTGTCTTGGGGGCTTGGCCACCGTGAAAGAGCATCAGCATCAATATGGTTCAGTCCAGGGCAGTATTCAATTGTGTAATTGTACAATGACAGAGCAGAAAGCAACCGGTGGCCAGTGGCATCCAACTTTGCTGAGGTCGGTACATATGTTAGAGGGTTGTTATCAGTTCTTACCAATATTTTGACCCCATAAAGGTACTTGTGAAATTGTTCAACTATGGCCTAGTTTAGAACAAGAAACTCCAACTTGTGAACAGGTTAGTTTCATTCAGATGGTATCAAACGTCTACTAGTGAAAGCCACAGGTCTCAGACCATCTTCATGATCGTGATATGACATGGCCCCGAGTCCCTTCAGGCTGCCATCCATATGCAGGACATAAGGTTTAGTAGAGTCAGCATTGGCAAGCACTGGGGCATGAGTGAACTGGTAGATGTTCTCAAAGAATGTCACCGCACACTCAGGGGTCCAATAGGCTCCGAATGGTTCACCTCTTTGGAAATACACCTTTTCTTCTTCCTTGAGGGATCCCTTCTTATACCTGCGATTGGTAGGAGGATAACCTTGAGTGAGATTAAGAAGTGGCCAGATTACTTTTGAATAGTCTTTAGTGAACCTCCAATAAAAGCCACAGAACCCCAAGAAAAACTGCAGTTCTTTTAAGTTAGTTGGTTGAGGCCAGGTGGTCAGAGACTCTACTTTGCTGGGGTCTTTCTGTATCCCCTCAGCTGACACTATGTGTCCCACATATTTTACAGACATTTGGAAAAACTGACACTTGTCGATAGACAGCTTGAGGCCGAATTCTTCTAGACAGTCAAGGACTTTGAATAATCTAGTTTCATGCTCTTGGAGGGTGCGTCCAAAGATGATGACATCATCCAAGTATACTAGGCATTCTAGCAGATTCATGTCCCCTACTGCACGCTCCGTCAATCTCTGGAAAGTAGCAGGGGCATCCGAGATCCCCTGAGGCATCCTCAGAAATTCGTAGACCCCCAAGGGACAAATGAAGGCTGTTTTCTCACGGTCCTCGGGAGCTATCGGGATTTGGTAGTACCCGCTGCATTGATCAAGTACTGAAAACCACTGACTCCCATTCAGGCAGTCCAGGGCGTCTTGTATGCGGGGCATTGTATATTGATCTGGTACAATCCATCTATTTAAAGTCCGATAATCCACATACATCCTCACAGACCCATTTTTCTTACATACGACTACGATGGGAGACGAATAGGGACTTCTTGACTCTTGAATAATGCCAGCAGCTAGCATCTCCTGTAGGTGCCTCTGAACATCATCTATATCAGCTGGGGCAAGGCAGTGGGACCGCTTTTTAAAAGTCTGTCGTCGTGAAGCCTAATAGTGTGCTCAGCACCATGGATGCACCCCACATCCCACTCCTTTAAAGAAAACACTTGGTCTATCTGGGCAAGTTTCCTACTGACTCGAGTCTTCCATTCAGCAGGCAATGGGGAGTCACCAAAGTCGAATAGTTCTGGGGTCACCTCCCCCTTCTCACTGACATATTTGTTGTTGGGCAGCACTGTAGCATCCGCACAGTGTACAGTAGCTAGTGTACATCCCCTGTTCACTCAAATTTCTCAATCAGACACATTCCGGACTTGGACCATCACTCGCCATGCATAGGCATGGGCCCGGGCAGGTGGGATACAGGGTTTAACCAATAACCCCTCAGGCAACCTCCCCTCACCAGGGGCATCTAGCATCAGTATTTTATTTTCACATCCTTTCTAATGTGAACCTCTCCATGAATGGTGTACTGAGCATTGGGAGGTAGTACCAGAGAATCAGGACCTTTCTTCCACACTATCCCCACTGGCTCATTTCTGTCTGCTTCGGTAGTGTGTTTTTGCAGATCATAGGCTCTCTTTATCAGGGCTGGAATTCTCAGTGCCCACCCAGTCCATTTCCCTTGTTTCTCTTGACACAACTACACTAGTCTTCCAAACATGTGGGCGTTGGTTCCAATGAGCAAGGGAATCCCATCATACAATCCAGTATGAGGGCACACCAGGGCTAGTGTCTCTGCTTGTTCATCTACACCAGTTATAGCCGCAGGGAAAGACAGCCAGAGCCGGACATATCCTAGGTAGGGATAAGACTTGTCGCTCAGGCCCCACACATGCAGACATTCCAGAGACTGTAGTGGCACATCAGACAAGTGTTTGTCATACCAGTCCTGGAATACAGTGGTCACTAGCGACCCACTATTGAGCACAGCCCGAGCATGGATACTATTGACAGTCACAGAAGTCTCCATCGAAGGGCCTACTATTCTGGACCAGTCTAGAGAGGCAGTAGCAGAGGCCTGGACAGACAATTTAGCCACAAAGAAGGTCGAGTTAGGATTTATCAATCTTGCACTGTGGTAATTTCCGGTGCTCCTCGGCCATAGTCTCGCTTTCCGAAGCTCCCCTTGAAATCTGTATACAACTTTATCTACATCTTTTGGGGACTAGCATTCTCTCTTCATATGCCCATCCTTCCCACAGTTATGACAAAATATGCTTTCCGGGGTCTGGTGTGGCCGAGACATCACATTGGGAGCTGAGGTGGGGGTACTACCAACAGAAAACCTTGGTTCCACCTCTGTCTGCAGTGTGGTGAGCATTTGGAGATGTCTCATCAATTCTCTCACTTCCATAGTCAAGTCATCAATTTTTGAGCTGCTGTCAGCAGGTGATGCCTGGGTGTGCACCCCAACCCCCATAGCAGATGCAGTCGGATAAGGATCAGGGCCTGTACCCGCAGGAGCAGCCTTCATACAGAGACTGTTTTTTGTTTCTCTGAATTCCCTCAACAGTTCATCTCATGGCAGAGCATCCATAGCAGTCCCTCTCTTGCTGGGCTCCCTGGGACTGGCACCAGCATTTAGTTCTCGGATTCTGTCATGTGATTTCTGGAATTCCAGGCCGTCAGCGACTGACCCAGTGCCTGGAGCAGGGGTTGCGGCAGCTATGACTGCACAGGGTTCCTGAGAGCCTTCCTCCTCCTCAACTTCTCATACCTCCTTCATCAAAATATGGAAGGACAGGGGACCAGATTTCCTTTGGTGCAGTTGCAATTTGAGCAACACCCAGCTGGAATGCCAGGCAGAGCAGAGTATATGATCCAGTCTTACCTGGCCCACCTCACTAGAGGCCCAGCTTCCTTTCCGAAAAATGGTTTGTAGGATTCCCTCTAATCAATCCATATACATAGATACATAGATACATAGACAGTGTCGGCAGCTAGGGGCCTATGGCCCACCCAGTCTGCCCATTTGAGCTTGTAAGTTCAGTTTGTTTTCCTAGAAGTCTGTTTCCCCTTACCCCTGACCTCTAGAATTCCTTTATGTCTATCCCATGCATTCTTAAATCCCGTGATTGTTTCATCCCCCACCACTTCCTCTGGCAGGGTGTTCCACTTGTCCACCACCGTTCTGTGAAGAAATTCTTTCTCATGTTTCCTCTGAATCGTCCTCCTCCAACTTCATCCCATGCCCTCTAGTCCTGGAACATCTTTTTCGCTAAAAATAGTGTTTTCCTGCACCCCTGTTCCTCCTGTAAGATACTTGTATGTCTCTATCATATCTCCTCTCTCCCTCCTCTCCTCCAGGGAGTACATGTTCAGTTCCTTCAACCTGTCTTCATAGGACTTGTGATGCAATCCATGCACCATCTTTGTTGCCCTCCTCTGAACCTTCTCTACCCTGTCTATGTCCTTACGTGGGTATGGTCTCCAGAACTGTACACTGTACTCCAGGTGGGGCCTCACTAGTGTCTTGTATAGCGGAATTATGACCTCCCTTTTCCTGCTGGTGATGCCCCTGCCTATACATCCCAGCATCCTATTTGCTTTACCTGCTGCCTTGTCACACTGTTTCCCTACCTTGAGGTCATCAGAGATGACAACCCCAAGATCCCTTTCCTGCTTGGTGCATGCTATATCCTCACTCCCCAACTGATATATTGTGCCAGGGTTTTGTGCCCCATATGCATTATCTTGCACTTCTTTGCATTGAATTTCAACTGCCAAACCCCTGACCATTCTTCAAGTTTCTGCAGGTCACTTCTCATTCTGTCTACACCCTCTGGTGTGTCTACTCTGTTACAGAGCTTTGTGTCATCAGCGAACAGTGAAATTTTGCCTTCTAGATCCTGCGCAATGTCACTGATGAAGATGTTGAATAGGACTGGTCCCAGCACTGATCCCTGTGGTACCCCACTGGTCACTCTTCCCTCTGTGGAGTGACAGCCATTTACCACCACCCTCTGTGTCCTGCCACCCAGCCAGTTACCTACCCACCACACTACTGTCCTGCCCACACCCATATTCCCCAGTTTGTGTAATAGTCTTCTATGTGGCACAGTGTCAAAGGCCTTGCTGAAGTCCAGATAGGCCATGTCCACTGCCCTCCCCTGATCCACCTCCCTAGTCACCCAGTCAAAGATTCAACGAGGTTGGTCTGACATGACCTCCCCCTGGTGAAACCATGCTGCCTTGGGTCCTGTAGTCCATTGACAACCAGATGTTCCACCAATCTCTCCTTCAGTAGTGCTTCCATGATCTTCCCCACTACCGAGGTGAGGCTGACTGGTCTGTAGTTCCCTGCTTCCTCTTTGTTCCCACTTTTGTATAAGGGGACTACATCTGCTGTCCTCCAGTCTTTGGGTACCTCCCCTGTTTCCAGTGATCGGCTAAACAGGATAGCCAGAGGTTCAGCCACCACCTCTCTTAGTTCTTTAAGGACCCTGGGGTGCACCCCGTCTGGCCCCATTGTTTTATCAACTCTTATTACTTCCAGTTCCTTCAGGACCCTTTCTCGTGTAAAGGGACTTGTGTCCATTTCTGCACCATTCTCACCCCTTGTACTCCCTTCAGACCCATTACCCCCCTCTTCCTCAGTAAAGACTGAGCAGAAATACCTGTTCAATATGTCAGCTTTACTGTTGTCATCCTCGACGTGGCTCCCATCCTCCCTTCAGTCTCACTATCCCTCCCTTTGTCTTTCTTTTTCACTTATGTACCTGTAAAGGTTTTGTCCCTTTACCCACTGATTTTGCAATGTGTTCTTCTGTCTGAGCTTTGGCTTCCTTACTGACTTCCCTGCCTCCTTTGCTTCTCCTGGTACTTCTCCCATCCCTTCTGCCTGTGTCTTTTTGTATTGCCTGAATGCAATCTTTTTGGCTTTCACTTTCTTTGCTACCTCTTTGGAAAACCATAATGGTCTCCTCTTCCTTTTCCTCTTGCTAACCTGCTTAATGCATAATTCTGTTTTCTTATAATCCCCATTTTAAATACTGCCCACTGTTCCTCAACCCTGATTCCTGTCCCATTCCCTTAATGCCTCTTTCAAGTATCTCCTCATTTTCCCAAAGTCTGCCCCTAAAATCCAGGATACGTGTTTTGTGTGGTTTGGTTCTGCTCTTTCTGTGATTTCAAACCACAATGACTGGTAGTCACTGTTACCCAGGTGCTCCCCACTGTTACCCCCATCACACTGTCCCTGTTTGTGAGCACAAGGTCCAGTATTGCCTTCTGCCGAGTTGGTTCCATGACCAGTTGCTTGAGGAAGGCACCCTGAAGGAGTCAGGATAAATCTGCTCCTAGTTGATGCTGCTGCTGCTGGGATGCTCCAGTCCACGTCTGGAATATTGAAGTCTCCAACCAGTACTACCTCACCCTTGTCTGCCATCCTTTGGATGGCTAGCATCAACTCCTATCTGTTTCTTCCTCCTGGGCTGGTGGTCTATAGCCACACCTGTCGGATGGCTGTCCCCATTTTCCTTTCCAGCTTAACCCACAGTATCTGTCCCCATTTTGTTCCTCCTGGATCTCTGTGGCCCTTATGTCATTTTTCACATACAGTGCCCTCCTTCTCCTCCTTCCTGCCTGCTCTGTCTCTTCTGAATATATTTGCAGCCAGGTATGGCCATCTCCCAGTCATGGTTATCATTACACCAGGTTTCAGTAATGGCCACAATGTCCAGGTCTGACTGTACCATGACAGCCTCCAGATCTTCCATCTTGTTGCTAAGGCTCCTGGCATTTGCACACATGGCTTTCCATGATTTGACCTCTCTAGACTGCTTCACTGTTCTACTCCAGCCCCTTCCTTGGTTGTCATTTATCCCTGGTTCTCCTTGGCAGATAACAATTCCCCCAGATGTTGTTTAACATCTTTAAGTTTCCATTTCAACACCTCAACACTAGTGGTGCCCCCAAACACATTTTCAAGGGTGACTAAGTACTCTTGGGCTTTGGTGTCAGGATTAAAGGACCTCAGGGAGTGAAAAGCATGAAGGCCGGGCCCCTGGAAGCTTTCCCCAAGGCGGGCCCTTTTTCCGGCCTCTGAACATTGCCAGTCTTGTGCCACAAGGGTAGCAGAGTCTATCCAGGTCTTCAGGTCGACTTCCCCATTCGGAGTAGGGAGGATGCCAGAGAACACCTTGAGCTTAAGGTAAGGGTCGTGACTACCTGCTGGCACAGAGGCAGGTACAGAAGTTGGTGAAAGAACAGGTGCTGGGGCTGGTGTGGACAGCAGGGAAGGGACACTTCCAGGTGGCAGGAATACTTTTTTTAAATCCTTCACGGTTTTACCCTCCTCCAGCAACAACTTGGCAAACTTCTCCTCAAAAGACTCAGATAAAGGTGGGGGCTCATCCTCTAAGGGATCCTTGCTATCTTTAGTTATCACACTACGGGCAGCTGGGAACCCTTCTGGAGTGATAGTCTGGGGCACCTTTGAACTATCCAGGGGGTCACTACACTCCACCAAGGCCATGAGAGTTTGGGCAGTTAAATCAGCCTGTCAACCCACCACTACAGCTTTTTTCAAACATTCAGCTTTGGAAAGTGCCCCTTCAACAGTGTCCTTACTAGTGGCCATAGGTATATCCAGTATTAGCAAGGCATTGTGGGGGTCAATCACCTGCCCCATACACCACCCCACCAACTGGTGTACAGCCATTTCTACTGGGGTAGACATTAATCTTTTAACAATAATTCTTGATTTTGGCCACTAGGGGTGCTAATCCCAGTGGTGCCTCCAAGATGTAATCCCTAGGTGGCGCTGGTCCAAGGGCTACTACCCCTGCCTGCGTGGCTAGTTACAGGTTAGGGGGCCTGGGTACTGAAACGGGTGCCTCCACCTGGAGGACAGGGTTGTTAGTAGCAAGGTTAACCTGGGTACAGCCCTCTGGGACACTGTAACCCCCCTCTTTCCCCTCTAGTGGCCTAGACAATATGCAACAAACACTTTCACAGTAGCACCTATTCAGCATACAAATCCCCATGCTGTTTACACTTACCACCAGGGCTGGTTCCACCAGTTCGACAGTGGAGACCCCCTGTAAAACAAGGTTAGACGCAGCAAATAACAACAGTACAGTGCTTTTTGTACAAACTGGAACCACAGTCAGATTTAATGTAAAAAAAAAAGTTGGATCTGATTTATTCAGGGGACTTGACAAGGGAGGGGGGACGTAATCAGGTTGAGTGATTCTAAAACTGATCTAGTCAGGCAATTCTACATGCACATTTTAGTCCCTACACAATCACGCACTCTGGGTACCCAGTGGGAAGTAAGGTGGGCTAGCCTGGAAAGTTGCCTGGGGTAGGCCGGCATCACAGCTGGTTGGGGCCCTGTGATGAAAAAAAAAGGCATGCACAACGACACACAATTTGTAATCCAGAGCCTGAGGGCTCAGTTCGTGAAAGGAAAAAAAACAATGCAATCAGATGACAACACTTGAGATTGAGCTGTTGTTGCAGGGAGCTACCCTGGTGTTTACTCATGCTACCCAGTACAGGACACAGGATGGACAAAATGGAGATTGCAGGATGACTTGCTGGTTTGCCAGGAGAAGCAGGGCCCCCACGATTCACCGTGGTGTCGTTCCTGTTCGTGATGTTGAGCAGGGGGCTGATCCCCAGGCAGGTCTCTTGTTGGTGGTGTTCTCTGTGCCTGAAGCTAGCTGGGCTAGTGTGGTAGGGCCCAGGCCAGGTAAGACAGTTCAGATATCAGTCCAGGAAGGCTGGATGCAGCTTCCAGCAAGCATAACACAAATAAACAATGGGGAACCAAATCGCGACCCACTAATAGCAAACAGAACATTTATAGTAAAGCAATCACCATACCACCAAGTGGATAGCAGTCCAGTCGCAATATCAGTGTCTTTGAGCAAAACCAGGAGCTCTATGGTGAACGGATGTCCTGACAGGCCGATCGCGTACAGCAAGTCTATGGTCTTCTTCAGGTTTAAATCTGGTCACTCTTCAGTGGCTTTATCTCACTCCAATTTGGATGCAGTCCAATTGATAAGCCTTTCAAAGGATTCCCCCTCAAGGGACAACAGGCAGACAGGCCAAACTCAGCCTTTCCACCAATCTCCCGCATGAACTACGCAGAAGCAGCTGCTCGAATCACTCGGGCTGTTTACTCTTCAAACTCTAACTCCAGACTGACACACTGCATCAGGCAGCTTGGGAATTTCCCTTCGGTTCAAAAGGTTCTGGTTGGTTGATCCATCAGTCTGTCAAAGCAAGGACTCCCCCTCCAGGTTCATTTAGGCGCCAAAGTGCAAAAACTACAATTCCTACAGAAATTTGCTCCCACAAGACCCCTGGGGACAGACACCATTTTAGAGTCCCCAAATGTACTGATTGGTCCCAATAGACAGTCCAGAACCAAGATGGTGGGGCAATACTGAAAAGTCCATGTTGCAAAGGAAGGCAGGTTAGACAAATTGCAATATTATTATTATTAAAACAGATAAACAGCAAACAGGCACAGTTTCTAGCAAGGCTCCCTCTGCGCAGATAGCAATGGCAGAATGGAGCGATAACACTGCAGCCCGGGCAGGACTCAAGCCTGAGACTACTTGGTCCCTACCCAAATTAATTTTACACCACAAGATAGGCAGCTCTTAAAGAGACAGGCACGGAGGCTAACAGGGCACTCACATGCAAACACTTTTAAATCGCTAGGACATAGAACACCAGCCTGGCAGTGGGCATTTAGGCAAGCCCAAGGAAGACTTTTGGGAACCCCATTTGCAGGGGAGTTACACAGGGTTAAAAAATGTAAATCTAATTGTAAATCAGTAATTGTTTACTCACTTATTACCATTACCTGTACCTCTGCATTGTTTGTTTAATGTTCCAGGTCGCCTCTGTAAATGAGCTTCATCCCAGTGGGTCCACTCAATTACCAATGCCTAAATAAAAACACCTCAGTTGGTCTATCATGGGTAAGTTGTAAGTAATAAAAGGGAGCGCTCAGGGTACAGAGAACAGTGTTAGTTACTGGGTGGGTAGTTAAAGGTAAAGCAGCACAAAGAGTGAGGCTGGATCCAGTTGGGCAAGTATGGATTGGGGGGGGCAAAACTTACTACATCACCATAGTCAAATGTCAGGCTGATTGTTTTGAACATAATTGCTCGACAGGCAGGTAGAGAGGATATAGGATTTGTTTCTATACAGCATACCTAATTTGGGTTTGGAGAGCAGTTTAAAGTGGATAGCATTACTGCTGTACTGTATGTCTGACGAAATTAAGGAGCTGATCTAACCAGACACCACTGTATTTGAACAAAGGCACATCCAGTGGTGACCCATCAATAGTTCTGAAGACTGGTAATAGGAACACTAGCCTGCCACTGTCTGCCACAATAGATCATAGATACCATCTGTTTTGTAAACTTTATGTTTATTGCATTTCATATTAAATGAATTACAACATAATAAAGCCCAGTAGGCAAGTGAGTGCAATAAGCTGATTATATCAGTGTTGAAAACATTTAATATAGGATTTGGCAACACTTGTTCTTCTATGTCACCCCACAGGGTCACTTCTCAAAAAAGTCTCATTGGATATAAACCACAGTTCCAAAGAAACCTAGAGCTGCACAGTTCCTTAGACACCCACAGTTCCAAAAGTTTTCCTTGGGAAAAGTTCCAGCCATTTACTCTGCTTAGTGTCCCTAGGTATCTAAAACGTTCTATAAAATCCTCAGAGGTTGCAGTTTGGTAGATAGTTCAGAGTATAAAGAGTGGAGTCACTATAAGCAAGCATTGCCTCCTATTAAGCAAGCATGGTGCATTTTAACGCCCAAGTCTTTGTATTGTAATGTTTTATATAAGAATGTTTAGCTTGGTATAGCATTTATAACTCATCAAAAATCAAACTCAACAGCACACTCGTATTTCACAGACTTTACAGTTAACAGCCTAATAGTGTTTGATAGAGCAAACTTGAAACTGTATTACACTGGTGGTGCGTACATCTTTTACTAAGAGTAATCAGAATTACTTTAGTGCAGAGACAGGCAAGATTTTAAAACCAACAAGCACTACTGGTGATTTCTGTTCCACTCCACAGGGGTGGGAGAAAGGAAGGTCTGTTATAAACCATTCTGTTGTGGCGCCTTGGCGCCATCAAGATCACAAGGTCTAAACTGAAAACAAACACTTTGGGTAGGGGTACAATTCTCAGTAATCATACACTAGACCCCCAGGCCCCTGTGCATGGAGCTTGAACACATACACTACTGAAAGTTAATCTATGAGTGCAGTACATAACTCTCTCATCCCATCGTAATAAGGGCTCATAAACATTCTTAGAACATCATAATGAACTATACTAGTCTTAGTGTCGTTGCAACTAAACTTGTGGCAATAAGAAAAACAATGTTATAAAAATATTAATTTCTTTCAGTTTAAGTCCACCACTCACCCCTCCTGTTCAGAATCCGAGTCAGCAACTTCTTGGCAGGTAGAGAATTCTATCCTGAGTTTGTCAGCAGGTTTTCCAGTGTCACTAGGGTTAGAGAAAATGTATGTTTTTCCTCTGTTTTGGACCTTAAGTCAAGCTGGCAGTAGTATGTACCTGTAATGATTTATGCCCATTTCTCTTAGAAGGGAGAGTACCATCAAATCCCATTCTCCGCTGTCTGGTGTTACAGCTGAGGTCAGAAATATTCTGACCAGTGATCCATCACATAGCAGATCCCCGCATTGTTTCATGGCTAGAATTATATTTTACCTCAGAACTCTGCGGCGGAGATTATAGGGTGCTCTCTTCTTTATTTTGCCCACAGCAGGAAAGAAAACAAAACAATACAGCCAATGAAACTGACCATAACTCTGGTCCTAAAATAAGAGCTTGAGCACTACAACCTCCAACGTCCTTAGCGGCTCCTTGCTTCATGTCTGCATCCTGAGTCCTATAAACGCTCGGAGCGCACCAAAAACATCCTCTTCTTCGCTGCTCATAGCGTGAGGAACACAATGGCGCACTTGGAGCAGTTCATTGAAGCCTCCGTGGAGGGCCCTTCACTTACCACGGAATGCTTAGCAGCACTAATTAAATTGGCAGTTGAGTAGCAGATCAAAGAATCTCAGAGAAACTTGATGTCTGGCAGCTCAGCGATCAATGGAAGCATTTCACAGACAGCTTCAAATCTCAAATGCAGCTCTCTGGTGAGATCTTTGTTGTTGGGGACTTGGGGGGTGGAGTAGATAGTGGCTCCCCTCTTAGTCAGATTTGGACTCCAGTGATAATAGGGAGCTACCTGTCACACAAGAAGGCACCTCAGGAAAAAAGTTTAAATCCAGCCAGGAAAGGGTTTTCTCGGGGGGGGGGGGATGATGCTGTGGTCCATTTCAAGGATAAATGGACTAATGGTCATTTCCTAATCAATAAGAGGATGGAAACCTTCTCTGCCATAGAAATAAGCGGATCAAATACCACAGGGCGACGCTCAAGGAGAAGGTACTAGAAGGGAAAGAAGCGGACTTGATCAGAGTCCAGAAGTATCTCTGTCCACTAGCGCAGGCTGGATTTCAGAGTCATTTCTACTTCTGAAGGAGGAAGATTGGACCCTGTACCTGGTGGGATTAAGAATTCTGGGATGAGAAGGCTGAAGGGGGAAGCCTAGGCTCGAGGGCTCCCCTAGGGCACACAAAGCCCTCAAGAAATCAAGAAATGGCAGCAGACACCTCAAACCTCATTAAACCCCCCGATCCTCCTCTCTTTGGCCTTCTGACTCCAGTTCCTCCAAACGGGGGCACTAATTCTGGCTCAAGTTTGGACAGGTCCCCACCATGCAGTTGGCGGTCAGAGATGGCCTAGATTCTCCAGTCACCCTCCCAGTGATCATAATGAGGGAGTGTCGGACTCTGGGGCGGACAGGTAGCTGTTAGATTTGGATGCTATGGGTGTCTCTCCTTTAATGGGCCCTTGGCCCAGGGTGTCAGGGTACTTGGTGGCGAGACTGTGGAAACCTTTAGATAGGACGGCGCATCACAGGCTCCAATGAGACTGCCCCAGGTATTCCCTCCCTCACAAGATAGCTTTAGCACTGGAATTCAACAAACAGTTCTCAGTGTATCTGGGGAAAAAGGATAAAGACCCCAAAAAGGGGCTAGACAAGAGCCTTATGTTGTTGTAGGATAAGTTGCTGGACCTGGTGGATCCCTTAGCCCTGTTGGGAGAAGTGGTGCAGGAGGCACTGGATGACAGCAAGCCCCTGGACCTGGCCTACCTTCAAGACATCATTCAAAGAGCCATCAGCTTTCTGGGCAATGTTAATGTGGCAATTTCAGCAGAGAGGTACAATTCGTCCCTCTTCCGTTTTCACCCTGATTCCATGGAGCTGGCATACAAGGATGCTGGAACAGAGGTTAAGTGCTGCCTTTTTGGTGTACTGCTCCTGAAGGAACTCAAAAAGCTGGGAGAAGGTTTCTCTTCAGTAAGAAAAACTCAAACCTCCTTCAGATAGATCAGACTATTTTTTTCCAAAGGCCAGAAGGGGTAGGTGCTGCCCTTTTGGCCAGACAAGACAGGACAGCAGCAAGGTTTCTGACAGGCCCCAGATTATAGCTTTGGTGGTTACGAAGCCTTCAGATCCAGGCTTGGCAGAGGTCTCCACAGCAGAGACCACTCCAGGGGACCTAGAGGAGCCCAAAATGTGACCCCCCCGCACAGCAGGTAAGTACACCATCCTTACTATCCTCCTTCCAAACTGTCCCAGGTCCATGGCAACTGGGTGGAAGGCTGGCATCTTTTGCAGCCAACTGGGAAAAAAATCACCAGAGAACCATGGGTGCTAGCAGCCATAACAAGGGTATCACCTTGAATTTGGAACCCTGCTCCATAGCCTCCCGCAAACTCTCGTCACATTTCCCTGGGAGAAAAATACCTTATAGATAAAGAGCTGGTCTTTCTCCTGTCCAAGGGTGCCATCTTGAAAGGGGGGGTACAATGTAATTTGGCTAAGTTCCATTTTCTTGGTCCCAAAGAAGGACGGGGAGGTCACTCCCAGTGATAAATCTCAGGAACTTAAACTTGTTCATTGTTTACTGCCACTTCAGCATGGAAGGGATCTATCTTTTAAGAGACACCCTACTCTGGGGGGGGGACTGGTTGGTCCGTCTGGACCTTACAGATGCCTATCTCTTGATCTCCATCCACTTCTGAGACAGGGGGATGGCTAGGGTTTATCTGGAAAGGGGAAAATTGGCACTTCAACTGTCTTCCCTTCATATTAACCTCTGCTCCCTGGTGTTTCATGAAAGTGTTTCACCCTTGCGTGGCGGCAGGGCTTTGGGAATCAGGCTAATCATCTATCGAGGTGATTGGTTGATTATGGCTCAGGATCGAACTCAGCTCCTGCATCATCTTCACCTCACCATGTCCCTCCTGGAGGCCCTAGGATTTGTGATAGATGGAGAAAGGTCAGTTCTGACTCCAGTCCAATCCATCTCCTTTCTGGATTTCAAAGTGGACTCTTGTTCCGCTTCTCTCTGCCTTCCCTTCAGGAATGCAAGGAATACAAAAACAGAGATAAGAAGACTCCTGAAATCTATAGCCCCTCCCTGAGAGACCTGGCCAGGGTGATAGGACTGCTATCATCCTCGGTTCATGCCATCTTCTCAGCTCCTCTCCATTACAGGACCTTGCAAGACTTCAAAATCCATACCCTTAGACAGACAGGGTCCTTCAACTCCAAACTCCCTCTCCCCGGCCTGCTCAGGTCTGAGCTTATTTGATGGTTGAGCCAAATGGACAACTGGAATGGGAGAGCAATTTTCAGCACGCACTCAGAATTAATAATAGATTCTGATGCAAGTTCTGTTGGTTAGGCAGCATGATGCGAAGGAGTCTTCACTGGGGGCAAGTGATCCCCAGAGGAGGCCACCCTTCACATCAATATGTTGGAACTGATGGCAGGCAGTTTTGCCATCTGCAGCTTCATATAGGACAAGTCAGGCATTGCAGTCCTTCACATGGACAATGTGGTGCTGGTGAGGTACATCAGTCACCTAGGGGGAACCAGATCTGCACCATTCACCACAACGGTGAAGATCTTTTGCCTCCAGCATTCAGTCAAGGTTCAGGTGATCCACATTCTGTGTCTGACCAATGAGGTGGTGGACTGGAGCTCAAGGCACCTGCGAGACTCTGGAGATTTCCATCTCTTCCCCCAGGTTTTCAAGAAAATCAACCTCAGAAAGGGTCCTCTAACCATAAACCTTTTTACTTTGAGATTAAACTGCCAACTTTACAGGTTCTTCAGTTGGAGACTGGATCCAGTGGTGGAGACAATGGATGCATTTTCCCAAAATTGGGAGAGGGAAAGGGGATTCACCTTTCCTCCTTCTCCATGACATGCAGGACACTGGCCCAGATCAGACAACAGACAGTGACAGTGATACTCATGACCCCAGTCTGGCAAGCCCAATCATGGTACCCAGTTCTCCTGAAACTCACAGTCAACATCCCTCTACTCCTTCCCCAACTACCCGATTTCCTGCTGGACTTGATGGGGCATCCTCATCTCCCGTCCAGAAAGGGTCCCTCCAACTAGCAGCTTGAACTCTTTCAGGGGCTCCTGGGCAGTCTCAAGTCTTTCAGACAGAGCTGTCCAACTTCTCCGCCAATCTTGGGTGGGGGCACTAGGATAGCATACAGCTCCACCTGGGGTGCCTGGGCTAGTTGGCGTCTTTCAAGGCACCTGGATTCCATTTCTGCACAGGTCACAGAATTCTTATACAGTGTTTACTCCATGAGTAAGTCCTAGCGTTACATTAACATGCCGAAATCAGCAATCTCAGCAGGTCATGACCCAGTTGAAGGCAGATTTGTAGGCCAAATGAGTGAGACCTCCACAACCCAGATATAGATGTACTTGGGATATTACCAGGGTGTTTCATCTGTTCCAGGATTGGCCCGGGAACGAAGACCTCTCCATGAAATAATTGTCCAGTAAACTGGTCACACTACTCTGCTTGATCTCTATCAAGAGGGTATCAGATGTCAAAGCCCTCGTAGTGTCCTGAATGTCTCAAGCAGTGGATGGTGTCCACTCTGAGATTACCATCCATACTAAGACTACCACCCCAGGGGTGTCTTATCCTAGTCTGACTTGGAGCCCAAACTTTCTGTGGTCAGCTCTATCCTTATTTATATATGTAAAGATGAGCAGACTGGCATACCCAAGGGCAGGAACAACGCCTGATCACTCTGATGAAACCACACAGTTTGGTGCGGGCAGCCACCATAGCTCAGTGGATAAATGGGTTTATGGCAGAAGAAGGCATTGATCTGTCACAATACGGAGCTCATTCCACCCATGAGGCAATGGCAAGCCAGGCCTTTAGGTGTGATATTCACCTTGAGAATATCCTGATGACAGCAGACTGGTCAGAGGTTACAGTATTCAGGACCTTCTATCATAAGCCGCTGGGTCAAGATATGGCAAGTGTGGTTTTAAGAAGGGCTTTGAACAAGCCTCTAATTGGAGCCTCTAAGTCCTGAGGTAAAATAGTAATTTTCCAAGAGCACAGCTTGATAGAAAATTATGATTTTATGAAGGACTCAGAGGTGGAGATTATAGCCTGCCTCACCCTCCCTGTCTCTCTTTTCTCCCATAGGTGTGGTATGAAGGGTAGCACAAGAAGATGGACTGAGGGTCAATAGTCAGAAGTTCCTGTCGTTTTGGTTTGAAGTTTCAAGTTGACAACTTCTGTTTGAATTCCGAACATCAGAATCAGAGAACAGTTGGAACATGTTTGCAAAGAAGTAGACATTTTTTGGCAGGCTCCGAGCGTTTATAGGACTCAGGATGTCGATGTGAAGCAAGGAATAGTGGGAGCTGCTAAGGACTTTGGGGGTTGTAGTGCTAGAGCTCTTATGCTAGGACCACAGTTATGGTTAGTTTCATTGGCTGTATTATTTCATTTTCTTTGTTGCTGTGGGCAAAATAAAGAAGAGAGCAGCCTATAATCTCTGCCTCTGAGTCCTTCATAAAATAATTATTTTCTGTCAAGCTGTGCTGTAGGAAAATGACTATTGTCTTTCTCCTTACTGTTTCTCAGGATTGCCAGTACCATGTGGATGTTACTCTCTTCCTCTGGCCTCCTCCTTGGATTTATTTGATAAGCTGTCTGAATTTTTACCATGTCCTGCAGCTGCAGCACCTCTGTAAGTCAATTGTTCAGGTAGCCTTTTAAGTTAGGGCCCTGTACTTGCTCCTATAGTCCTCGGATGCGTACGTTGACTGCTCTACTTATGTTTTCTAAATGTGCCAGTCTTGTCCGAAGCACGCTGTTTTCTTTCACGAGGCCCACTGCTGCGACTAGGGCTTTTTCAGCACTCTCTCCCACCTTGGTAGCATCCTTCTAGGCGGAGTCGGCTTTCTATTTTTTAAGCAGAGTCATGCGGTGGTCAAAGTTCTCCATCTTATTGTCCTGCTTTTGTATGGTCATCAGAAGGGAACTGAGAGTTGGCTGTCCCAAAGGACAAGGATCTGTTGACTTAACATCTGTGACTGCCACTGAATTCCTTGAGTTGTACTTTTAATTTCCACTTTCCCATCATCATTCGGCACAAAGTGACTGGTATCCAGAGTGTTACTACCACTACTAGTTGGCAGAAAAAAAAAGTGCTGAGTTTGCTATTTCAAAATTTTAAGAAATGCTATGAGGCTACAGAGCTCTTCTGACACGTGTCTGTTCCAGTTCAACAGGCAGCCCCCTCTCCCCAACATAGCGTCTTTTTAACATTCAGGGTGAGTTGGCTGGATTGGAACTAGCGTTGGACATTGTAGAAGTCACAATGGAGATCAGCTTCCAGCTCAGGGGCTGAGGAACCACTAAAGAACAATACTGAGTTATCTGCATGCATGTGAATATGTGCAGAAGAACAGTCTTTAGAATGACCATTCAGAAAAATTAAAACTAGGATGAGACCCAGGACAGAGCCTTGGTGGACTCTTAAGACAATCAGGAGAGTGGAGAGGAAATCCCCAATAATAACTGATTAAGAGCAATCAGAAAGGTAGAACGGAACCAGTCAATTGCAAGGTAGTGGCAGAGCCAGGTTTGGGGGCCAGGTGGAACAACAGTCAATGCGGGGTACCATGACGCCAGCAAGTAAGTACCAGTGGAAAAATGTGACAGGGTCTGCTCCATAATCAGCATTTTTTTTTTTTACCTATAATGGGTAATAAAGTAAACAACTTTCTGGAAACTTGTAAGAACTACATTTCAAATACATAATTTATTAATGATCCCACTGGTGCCAACACAAGAGATGTGTATTAAGAGGGTGGCGGTAGGGTTTTAGAAATGTTTGTCTGTTTGGGTTCATGGGAGCAGTAATTGTGTCTCTCCCCAACACCCCATGTAAACATTTTGTCCCAAGTTCTATGAAGGGGCAGGAGCTAAAACAAACTATGACAGTCTACTGAGAGATGCAATTTTTTGAGCCGTGAAGCTGGAGACAGAGGCTGAGAGTGGTGCATTACCCCACATTCCTGCGCGCCCAGCCAGAGCTTCTTTATTTCAAACTAAAGGTAGCCTGGTTCTCTGCAAGTGAGCAAGTGCATAATTCTGTATGTTCTCCAAGCACTCATGTCTACCTTACCTGTCTGCTGTTCTGTTTTCAAACACAAATATTAGCAATTTGCAGTTTGCTGTGTTGCACTCATCAAGAAGCTTGGGCTCAGTGTGCCTTTCCCCACCACAAAAATAAAATAAAAAAAAAAGACAATGCAGCATTGCACAGATGTAGGCCCACATATTCAGACAAGATGTGCGGCGCATCCCTGGACTTGTGCGGCCATCGGGGGGTGTGGCCATATTCAAAGGCCACCAATGCTGCGCACCTCCAACTGTGCTGCCATGCACAATATTGTGATGCACCTATGCAAATGAGGGGTCCCTCATGCATATCCCTGTGACAGGGAGATCCTGCCACTCTTGAGGACCAAACTTTTCTTAAATCTGTTGCAACAGTTCTTTTATTTATTAGCCTAACAATTTCTAGTCTATAAGGTTGGCCACTTATGATTGCCCCTTCCCCTTTCTTGACTATGCTATAGTGTCCTCTTTAATTTTTCTTTTCCCTCTCAGGTCCTCGTACATGGAGGTTATTGTGGTGACCTCTGAGCGGATGTAAAACAACAGGCTGTGTTCTTTGTTGTTGGATTTAGTATGCAATAGCACTGTGTCATAAAATACCTTGATGTATATGCCTTATGTGTGTGAAATTTGTAAATGTTGAAAATGCCATGGCACTAGGTATTTTTGATAAAGGTAAAAAGTTACTAGGGGACTGTATTATAAAAATTAAGCTACCGGGGTAGAGATATCAGAAAAACCCTGTTGTGTTATTTAAAATTCATGTACATTACAGACTGTTTGAGAGGCCTTTTGGCCACATGCATTCCTGCTTTAAGCTGAATCAGCCTAAAATTTCATGGTGATTTATACATCCCATGATGCTTTGCATTAAGGGGGTATGTGTGATGTTGTGTTTCTTTGAAACTTGGCTTTATTGTCAATGCCCTTTGGGGTAACCCTTGCTTCAGTGCTTCTGCACTGAGGTTCTTTGTCTTTAGCTTGTTTTGCGGGTTTTCTTTTTTTGAGCTCCCCATCACTCAAACACACAAGACTAACACAGGGAATGAATTAATTTCCACTGAAGAGACAGATCAGTGGGTCAGTAGGTGATGACTAAGTGCAGAGGAAGGAAATGCATTGTCTGTTGCTGTAAACTGATGTATTAAAGAAGGGATATGCCATTGCTTAAGGTTATTGGGAACATAAGCAGCAAGCTGGTAAAGACAGAGTTCTGGGGTTATATTCTGTTTTAACTGAAATATTTGAATAGTTTTGTATGTGAAATTAGTTCTATGTGTTAAAAATTACTACTTTGAGTTAGAACTGTTACTTGGGCTGTGATATTGTAACTTTTGAGGCTTGGGAACACTTGTTTGGCAGTGATAATTAGAGTGAAATTTAAATGTGATGTTTGCCTGGTGTTGGTAAGAGCCCTCCACCCACACTGTTTTGTAGGCTTTCTTAAATACTGAAAAGCCACTGGGGGTTGGGATTGAAGGGCTGTGTATTTCTGTTTGGGACTGAAATTCGAAGCAACAGGAACTGGTGGGCCTGTGACATCATACGGTACCTGATGTCTGCATACACACACTGTTAGTGGGACTGGACACACACTGGCCTGTATGTGTTTGTGAGACTTGGGAACTTTATTGGTGGGGTTGAAATTGGGTTTGTAAATAATTGCAATTAGTATAGACAGAAACTGTATTCCAGGGGGAAGGGACTGAGAAAAGGGTGTATGCTATTATAAACAGAGGGGGACAAACAGGGTGGCCATATTCCACCATGACAGGCATCTTCGGAAGGGTTGTAGGCTGCACAGGCTGTGGGATGGCAATAATTCTCAATTGGGTCTGGAGAGAGGGAGGCTGCCCACTCTGTAGACAGCTATCTTGTATCAGGAGTGAGGTATATTGGTTAAGGAGTAAGCTGGGGGAGCTGGGGTGTCAAGAATAAGGGGTGTGGATATGGGCAGCAGAAGGGTGGGTCTGAGGGAGGCTGGGGCAACGCTCTGAAATTACAGGACATTATGTTACAGCAAGCAAGAGGGGGGATATTAGGGACAGAGGACCCTTAGATAGGGATGTTGACACTAAGGGGAAAGTGTACGGGGTGAACATTCCGAATACAAAGAGAGTGGAGGGGGAAGAGTCAGGAGGGGCTGTTGTGGGGAAGCCTAAAACAGCAAACTGTGGGAAGGGAGCTCCTAAGGAGAACAGAGCAAGAGGGGAAGAAGAGGGGCAGTTTAGAGGTGCAGTCAGGGGAAACTCGGGTTACTTGATGGAGGCTGACATAGAGTGTCACAATAAATTTGAGCTACTAAGCAACCTAGAGGGGGAGGAAGGGGTTGGTGGAAATGAGGAAACTGATACAGAGGCCGGGGGGAGGGAGTCAGATACCCATAGGGCATCACAGACCGGCAATGGAAAGGATAGACATAGTCCCAGAGGGAGAAGGGGAAACATAAATGTTAAGCAGATGGGAGAGATGCAACATATTGCAGACATGAGGGAGGACAGCATGACTGGAGAGAAACTGGGAGACAAGGAGGTGGGAGAGGAGCCCCCCTTCAGCAGGGGTCAGTATCAGAGATGGGACCCCTAGCTAAAGGGACCCACAGAGAACCTCTGGAGGCAGGGGTACTATTACAAGGGGAGGATGGCAGTGTGGGGGAAGGGGAAACCATCAGGGCCAGTATAAATGGTTTGGATAAGAGAGGGTTAAAGGGGACACCTATTCAGAGGGGGTCTGAGTTAAGTGGGCAAAATAACAAGGGAGGCAGAAAGGGGAGGGTGACAAGGGGGTCTCTAATAAGGCAGGAAGACTCTCATGGAATTGAGATCATGAATAAAGGGGGGATGGGGGCTGAGAGGGCATAGTGGAGGTAACTATAAGGATGATGGCAGTGTTAAGGTTCTGTTATTGGGAGACTCGATGATTAGGGGTATCCAGTGGGAGGGACAGGGGGGTGGATGCCATAGCCAGGTGAAGGTAGTGAGTATCTCTGGGCTGACAGTGCACAGAGCAAAGTTCATGGTGTATGAACTGGTTAGGGATTGTGGAGGGAAACTGGATTTCCTGGTGCATTTAGGAACTAACGACCTAGAGGGAAATAGCATTTGGGAAATCCAAGCAAGGTTCCAAGAACTTGCCAGAGTCTGTCGGGATAATGGATGCAACATTTCCTTTTCAGAGATATTGCCAGTACCAAAGGCCTCAGTGGAGAAAAAAATGAAGATCACAGAGGTTAATGACTGACTCAGGAAGTGGGGTGAAGAGAGTGGGTTGGGGGTATTAGGAAACTGGAAAGGAGTTTGGGAGGATAAGGGACTGTATGCCAAGGACAGGCTTCATCTTGCCCCATTAGGGAAGGAAGTCCTTAAACAGGGGATGGCTGACTACATTCAAGAAAGGTGGGATTTAAACTTGTGAGGGGAAGGGATAAGGGAGGGGCTGACCAGAAGCCCTCTCCTCCAGATGAGGGTAGCCTAAACCCAAGGGGAGGAGAACAGACTGGGGATGGAGGTTTCAGGAGGAGCAGAGGGAGGATGGAAGTATAAGGAACCTGGGTGGGGTTTGACAAAGGGGATCAGGGATAAAGGGTAGGGGTTGGTGTTAGTAAATGCCAGGAGCTTGGGAAACAAGTTGCCAGAGTTCCAGGCCATGCTGTTCGAGGGGGGGGTGGATGTGGCGTCTGTCACGGAGACGTGGGCCAACAAAAACCATGACTGGGACCTAAACATGCAGGGGTACACTATGCTTAGGAAGGATAGAAAGGAGGGCAGAGGGGGTGAAGTGGCTATGTTCATTAGAGATGACATAGAAATTGCTAGGGTAGAAGAGGCAGAGAGAAACGTGGAGGCCTTATGGGTCACCTTACATTCCCCAGCAGGAGATAAGGTCAAGCTGGGTGTAGTATATAGGCCCCACGGGATGAATGATGTTCTAGAGGATGGTTTGCTGGACAACATCATTGCCCAGTGTGGACCAAAAGGGGAAGGAGTGGTGTTGATGGGGGACCTTAATATGCCAGGTACAAACTGGGGAACCATGTCTTCTAAGGTGGCCAAGGAGCAGAGGCTGCTGGACGGCTTCAGGATGTGTTCTTAACACAGCATGTGATGGAGCCCACAAGGAGAGGCATGTCCTGGACGTGGTTCTGGCAGATGGGGATCTGGTAAGGGACCTGGTTGAGAGGGACCCCTGAGCGGGAGGCGACCACAATACTGTCTGGTTTCAAATAAGCATGGGGGAGGGTGAGATCTAGGACACTGGCAGTGGACTTCAGGGGGCAGACTTTGTGGGCATGGGAAATATTCTCAAGGATCACTTGAAGGGATTACATCAATGAGAAGTGTGGAAAGGAGATGGGAGGTCATAAAACGGGACTTCATGGGGCAGTCAGGATCTGCGCTAAGTTGAAGCGTAAGGAGTAAGGTCACATAAACCATGCTGGTGGTCAGTGAGGTACAGGTAGCAGTCAGAGAAAAGAAGGCGGCCTACAAAAATATAAAACAACAAGAGGGGATAGGGATAAGGAAATGTACCATCTTGCATCTAGAAAAGTCACCCAGATGGTGAGGAGCAAAGTCAGTAAGAGCAGCGGCTGGTACAGAATACATGGAGAAAAGGGTTCTTCCGGTACATTGGGAGCGGAGAAAACCAAGGCCATCTCAGCAGATTGAGATCAGAAGGAGGGTGGGTGGAAGAGGCGAGGACCAGGCAGAGGTATTTAATGAGTACTTTGCCTCTGTGTTCACTAGGGAGGGGATGGGATATCTACAAAGCAAGGCACAATGGGGATAGAAGTGGCAGTGAGTGGGATCAGGGAGCAACAGAAATGGAGCAAGAGGGAGGAGGTACCCCAGGGTGTCACATCTGGATAAGGATAAAAGGCCAGTAATGTGGAGATGCGGATGATGCTATCTCCACAAAAGGGTGTGGTTAGCCCTCAAGGCCCTAAGAGAGACAAATCTCCTGGGCTGGATGGCATTCATCCGAGTACTATAGAATTGGCGGACATACAGCTGCACCCTGGCGGAGCTCTTCAACAGGTCACTTGAGACAGGGAGAATTACTAGGGATTGTGAGAGGCACATGTGGTGCCAATCCATAAAGAGGGGTCAAGGGAAATACCAGGTAACTATAGACCCATCAGTTTGATCTCGGTGGTGGGAAAATTAATGGAGAGTATACTAAAGGAACGATTGGGGGTGTACTTGGAGGAGGTGGGAGGTCTGGATAGTTGGCAACATGGGTTTGTGCCAGGTAGATCATGTCAAACCAATCTTGTGGAGTTCTACGAATGGGTAACATCAGAACTGGACAGGGGAAAGCCTGTGGATGTATTATTCTTGGACTTCAGCAAGGCGTTTGACTCTGTCCCCCACAATGGTCTGGTGGTGGAGAAACTGGTGGGGTTAGGAGTAGGCCCTTTGATGGTCAGATGGATTGAAAACTGGCTAGCTGGATGCACCCAGAGAGTAGTGGTCTGTGGGGAGCTCTTGAACCCTAGAGAGGTTGGTAGTGGGGTACCGCAGGGCTCGGTTCTGGGTCCGATCCTGTTTAATGCATACATATCGGACATCAGGGAGGGTATAGGGTGTGAAATAAGTCTCTTCGCTGATGACTCCAAGATGGGAGCAGTAGTTGAGGGAGGGAGGTTGGCCCTGCAAGGGGACCTGGACACCCTGGAAAGCTGGGCTCACACATGGAAATTAAATTTCAATATCACCAAGTGCAAGGTGTTGCATCTTGGGTGGGGAAACCCTAAACACAGGTACACCCTGGGAGGGGAGGTGCTGGAGGCCTCTATAGGGGAAAAAGACCTAGGGGTCATGGTGGATGCATGTATGAATAACTCTGAGCAGTGCAGGAGAGCGGCTAGCAAGGCAAACAGGATGTTGGGATGCATCGTAAGGGGGA
This sequence comes from Neoceratodus forsteri, assembly GCA_016271365.2. Taxonomy (NCBI): domain Eukaryota; kingdom Metazoa; phylum Chordata; order Ceratodontiformes; family Ceratodontidae; genus Neoceratodus; species Neoceratodus forsteri. Next base: position 320,988,244 of record CM057451.1, read on the forward strand.
TCACCTCTAGGAGCAAGGAAGTGATTCTGCCGCTGTACAATGGACTGGTTAGACCACACCTTGAGTACTGTGTACAGTACTGGAGACCACACTTGAAGAGGGACATACAGCTCCTGGAGAGGGTATAGAGGAGGGCAACTAAGATGATATGAGGGCTAGGGGATTTGACATATGAGGACAGACTTGAGGAGCTCTGCCTGTTTTCATTGGAGGAGAGGAGAGACAGGGGGACATGATTGAGGTCTTCAAGTACCTCAAGGGAATAAATAGGGTAAACATGGAGGGGATCTTTAGACTAAAGCAGGGAGGTATCACCAGAGGGCATGGTTTGAAGTTGGAAGGTGGAAGGGTGAGGGGGGAAAAGAGGAGGAGGTTTTCACTGAGAGGGTGGTGGACCCTTGGAATGCACTGCCTGGTGAGCTGGTTCAGAGATCCACAGTGGAGGGCTTCAAGAGAGGGTGGGACAGACACAGAAAGTGGATGTATCAGATGATGGCCTGTCCCAGGGGGGTGGAGATGGATGATAGGGGTTTCTGGAACACAAGGGAGGGGAGGGCCTCGGCACCCAACTAGGGATCTGAGGTTTGAGCAGACTCGATAGACCGTAAGGCCTAATCTGCTGGCACATAGTATGTTAGTGTGTTAGTATGTTAGTATTCCCTGTGTTTTAATTAAACCTCACACAGAGATTGTGTGTTGAACCTGAAGTTCTGTGTCTGGTCCATCTGTTATTCCACAACCCCTCCACAGACTTGGTGTCAGAAGTGGCATAACTTTCTGGAAACATCTGGGCTGGGCTGGGCTAGGGGGATGCTTTCTGGCGGATATCACCCAGCTATCCCAGGTGGACTGTTGCACCAGGAGTTGCCAGAGGAGAACCTGGAGAAGAAAGTCTGTGGAGATCTGACCAGAACCATGGCTGACAGACTGGGAGAGAAGCTGCTGCCTGGACTGGACCTGGGAGTTCAAATGGAGGCCAAGCCTATAAATGACGAAGAGGTGCAAGAGGATGAGGAAGAAGTGAGGGAACTAGTTCCTCTTGAAGACACTCCACCTGAGGACATGGGGAATTGTTGAAATGTCTCTGTGTGAAACAGGTGCAGATGGAAAGAGAGAGAGACATTGAGCAAAGAAGGCACGATGCCAAATGGGCGGATACCATGAGGGTCTTGCATGCCATCGATGCAGGACAAACTGAAAGAACCAGTAGCCCAAAAGACATTAAACTGTCCAAACTATCAGACAGTGATGACATTGAAGCCTACCTCACAAGCAGTGCCCAGTTGATTTATAGCCACATAGACTCCTGAGAGGCAGAGGACTATGACTGTGTGAAGCAGAAGATCCTCAGGCACTATGACATAAACACTGAAACCTATCCCCAGAGGTTTAGGTTTGTTAAAATGCAGTCACTGGATACACCCTGAGAGACTTGTGCCTGTCTCAAGGAGCTCTGCTACAAATGGGTGCAGCCAGATAACAAGAGCAAGGACCAACTTCTGGAGGTGGTAATTATGGAACAGTTTATTACAGTTTTGCCCCAGGATGTACAACTTTGGGTTCAGGAGTATAAGCCTGATTCCACTGATAAAACCATCACATTGGCAGAAGACATCCTGGCAGCCCGGCCATCCAGACTCAGAGGGTTCCAAGGGACATCAGCAGCTGCTACCACCAACAATCTAGTAAGGAACCCTTTTACTTATAAACTGTCAAATCCAGCCCCAGTGAAACAAGACTGAAGAGCGGGGGGGGGGAGCGAATTCCTGTAGCAGAGATTGTATGTCATGGGTGTCAAAAGAAGAGACATTATGTAAGAAACTGTCCTAATGTAAAGAAAGAGAGAGCTCACCTAGCCTTAGTGAACTGGGGTCACTTTACAGCTACTGTGCAGATTGGATCACAGCAGATGATGGAACTGATTGATTCAAGGAGCTGCCAGGCTCTTGTGCGAGCAGATTTGGTGACTGGGAATAATAAAGGGCCAGATACAGCAGTCATCTGTGTGCATGGTGATACCTCTTGCTACCCTACAGCTACCATACAAATGACTGTTCAAGAAAAGACACATGAGTTAGAAGTAGGGTTGGTACCTCGCCTACCCGTGCCAGTTGTTATTGGACATGACCACCCAGACTTTGCTTCATTTATACATTGTCATGCCACCCAGGACTCTGCTGCAGTTGTCGTAACCATCGGAGCTGACGTGAAGCAGGGACATTTACCATCTGTGTTCCCATTTGAGGATGATGTTTTTAAGGATCCTGGCAAGGACTGTAAAGCTAAGGTGGAGAAGAGGAAGCTAAAGAAGGACTGGATTAATACTCATGCTGGTGTACAGCCAGACTTGGGACACACTTTTTTTAATTAGTAGTTTCTGGGTTTTTCTGGGTTTTCTCCCATCCCACTCCCATGCATCCCTGATGTGACAAATGCCTGTGGAGGAACGCACACTCACATCTTGCATAATGCCCCACCCTAACGGTCACCTGGTACCACCTACGCTCGTCATCGAACCTCCATTCGGTAATGGCAGGACTACAGGTGGGCACCCCCCACCCCACCCGGGAGAGGAGAGCAATTGCTCAATCCTGCTTCCACACTCCTCCCCACCCCATCCCGGCACCCCGGCGACCTGAGGGCATTCTCAAACCCGGTTACCAGCGCAGTGCAAGGTAAGGTGTCCAGCACCTCAGCGCCACTGGGCCGGCCACTTGGAACACACTTTTAAATGTGATATGCAGCATGAGCAAAAAGCAAATGCTTCACTTAAAACTTTTTTTTCACAGGTGGGGAAGGGAGTGGAAAAAGGTGCCCCTCAGTTTGTTGTAAAATAGGGAATACTGTACAGAGAATGCAATAACCCCAGAACTGGAGAGATAGTAGACCAACTAATGGTTCCAGAAAAATTCTGCTCCCAAATCATGTATTTGGCACATGACATCCCTTTAGCAGGCCATGCAGGCAGAGATAATACCCTAAATAGAATATTGCCCAGGTTTTATTGGCCCTATATCCATGAGAACATAGTTGAGTATTGTAAAGCATGAGCTGAGTGTCAGAAAGTAGCTCAGGCAGGAAAAAGGAATAGAGTTCCACTATAACCCATCCCCATTGTGACTAACCACTTTGACAGGCTAGCCGTGGATGTAGTGGGCCCCCTGGAAAAGAGCTCCAAGGGTAACAGATTTGTACTGATCATATGTGATTACGCTACTCACTACCCAGAAGCTATCCCCATGAGAACTATCACTGCCCTGAGGATAGCAGGGGAACTTACAATGGTATTTAGTCACATGGGAATGACCCAGGAAATACTTACTGATCATGGGAGTCATTTTAATACACACCTGCTAAAAGAATTGTACCGACTGCTGGGCGTGGTAGCAGTGCATACTTCCCCATACCACCCGCAGACTGATGGGCTCATAGAGAGATTTAATCAGACATTAAACAGAATGTTTTTTATTTCAATTCAACTTCTTTATTGGTTTTAAATTATAAACATAGTAGTATTGATAACAGGTATGATACATAGATGCAACCATCCACTTAGCGTATATTATGGAAAGCCGATGAAAAAGAGAAAGGAAACCCATCCCCATCCCTTCTCCCTCCCTCCTCCTAACCCCTCCCGAGCATGCCAATACATATAGTACAATACTGGAAAGAAATATTTGGTACATAGAAATATCTTGAGACGGACCTGGAAAAATTAAATGCTAATAACCTCAGTGCAGATATAAGGTGTACAGTTTGCCCCATTTTTGATCAAATGATGCCAGATTATCATGGGAGCCAGTAATCAAGTGCTCTGTCCTGAAGTAGGCTGAGAGGTCATTTAGCCATTCATTATAGGAGATAGGTAATTGATCCAACCAGTGTTTAAGCACTAGTTTCTTTACCACCATGGAAATTAGTGCCATGTTATATTTCCGTTCTTTAATCTGGATAGTGGTGTAAATCCCTAGGACACAGATCTCCACAGTGAAGAGGTCCCCTAGAACAAGTATTGGGTCCAATTTGGATTGAATCGACCACCACAAAGGGTCAATTTTAGCACAGTCCCAGAATATAGGTACTAAATTTCCTTCACCTTTACCGCATCTGGAGCAATTAGAGTTGGGCAGGCGGCCAATTTTGGCTAATTTTACTGGTGTGTTATATAGATTATGTAGTATATGGTATTGGGTAAGTCACAGTTTATCTTGGGAGATGTATGTATATAAATCTTGCCAGACTTTTGACCATTCAATGACTGTTCCTAGAAGGAGAGAGGACCAGATTTTGAAACCGGGTACAGGATCAGTGTGTCCAATGGAGAGGATATAGTTGTATAAGAGGGACAAGCAGTGTGACTTGGAAGCTAGATCATGGAAACCTTCCAATATAGGTTGAAGCTTAGATTCAAGGGAAGCAGTACCAAATACTTGTGCTATTAGGTGTCTCAACTGGAAGATCATAAAATTATAAGAAGCATTTAGGCCAAATTTATGTTGGATTTCGGAAAAGGAGAGAAGAGATGAGGAGGAGTAGAGATCTGTTACTTTAGCATTTTGTAGAGGAGGTAACCAAGTGTGTGTGTGAGGAGACTGCCACCTACCTTAATGTTGGGGTTGAAGATGAGAGGTTGTGCGAAGCCTTGACGAGGAGAAAATTTGTAAGAGGAGCAAAATTGAGAAACAACTTTCAGGGAGGTCCCAATTACTGCGTGGCTGATTGGGTCCGGCAACTTCTTCAGGGGAATATAGTAAATGGCAGGGGAAAGCAAGTGGTGTTGTTGTAAGATCTGGGTTTCTATTTGCAGTCAAATAGGAAAGGCTTCATCTATGGGATCCGTAAGCCATTTCCCGAGCCTAGAGAAGTGGCTCGCCCAATAATAAAGAAGAAAATTAGGGAGGCGGAGACCCCCTGATGCTTTGGGGAGACTTAGTTTAATAAAGGATTTTCTGGGTTGTTTATGTAGCCATATAAAGCCAGAGATGAGAGAGTGTACCTTCTGGAAGAAAGATAGTGGGAACCACATGTTCAGCATATGTAATGGATAATAAAGTCTAGGCAGGACATTCATTTTAATTATGTTTATGCGCCCCCAAAGAGATAATGAAAGAGATTCCTATCTTTGAAGATCAAGTTGAAGGATTGTCACTAGGTCATCGAGATTGAGTTTCTTGGTCCGAAGAGGATCCGTGGTTAGGTGAATGCCCAGATACTTAAGTGAATGAGGAGTCCATTTTAGGTCAAAACCATTGAAGTCAGCTTTGTGAGTGAAATGATTTAGGGAAAAGATTTCTGATTTGTTCAGATTAAGTTTATAATTGGATAGTGAGCTAAATTGGGATATTACCTCCACTACTTGTCTCAGGGATTTAGCAGGAATTAAACAGAATGTTGAGGAAGTATGTAAAAGAAGAGGGTAGGAATTGGGATAGATACCTCCCCTATTTACCCTTCACTTTCAGAGAAATCCCTCAAGCATCCACTGGTTTTCTCTCCCTTCTCATTGCTGTATGGGAGGAACCCTAGGGGGCCACTGGATGTGGTTAAGGAACACTGCGAAGAAGGGAAGGAGGTGGGACATCTTAATGTCATAGAGTACATGATTCAGTTATACAAACGCCTGGTGAGGTATATCAACTTGGCACACCAGAGCTTAGAACAGAAGCAAGACTTGCAGAAAGAAAGATATGACCAGGTTTTGAAGACTAAAACATTTCAGTCAGGGGACAAAGTGTTGTTACTTCTTCCCTCCACAAAGAACAAACTACTCATGAAATGGCAGGGCCCCTTAATCATTTTGAGGCAAACAGGAGCAGTGAATTATGATCTTATTACACCAGTAAAGAGACCCCCCTCACCCAGAAAATTTACCATGTGAACCTCCTTAGGAAATGGTGTGAGAAGCCTAACACCTCCCTTTATATCCATCCTGAAGTTAGGTAGTCAGAGCTGGAGGTTGCCTATAAAAGGGAAGAGCAATCAGGACAGTTGGAGGAGATCCAGATAAACCCTGATATGGATCATCAGCAGCAGAAAGATTTGCAAGGGGTATTACAAGAATTTGAGCCCATATTCCCAAACATCCCAGGGAGGGCCAAAGGAATTGTGCACACCATAACTGACATGCAAGACAAGCCCATACACCAAAAACCCTACAGATTGCCCATGAAGGTCAGGGATGAGGTGATTCAGGAAGTGAAAAAAATGGAGCAGCTAGGTATAATTCTGCCCTCAGAGTGCATGGCCTTCACCCATGGTCATAGTGGAGAAGAAAAAGGGTGGGATACGTCTATTTTGGAAAGCTTAACAACTTGTCACTATTCGATGACTATCCAGTGCCCTGAATAGATGACATCATTGACAAGCTAGGCAATGTACAGTATATCTTCACCCTTGACCTTATCAAGGGATATTGGCAAATCCCCTTAACACCTGATTCACAAGATAAAACCGCATTTAGCACTCCAGTCAGTTCATACCAGTTTGTCACAATGCCATTTGGACTATATGGGGCCCCAGCCACTTTTCAGTTATGGACCACACACTGACTACTGTGTGGCTTATTTGGATGATGTGGTCATATTTAGCCCTGACTTGGAATCCCATGTTAGACACTTGTCCCAGGTAATGCAAGCAATAAAGGTGGCAGGAGGGACCATTAACTCCGCTAAGTGTACCTTAGCGAAGACAGACACAAGATACCTAGGGTTCATTTTAGGCAACGGACGAGTGAAGCCAGAGGTAGAGAAAGTTACAGCAGTAGCAAACAGCCCAATACCTACCACAAAAAAGCATGTGAAATCTTTCCTAGGCCTGGCTGGTTATTACTGGAGATTTATTCCTAATTTCTCAGCCATTGCCAGTCCTGACTGGTCTCACTAAAAAGAAGTCGCTGAATAAGGTTCAGTGGACCCGAATCTGTGATGAGGCTTTTAGGAATATCAAGGCCATTCTATGTACAGCTCCTGTATTAAAAAGCCCATACTTCAACCAAGTGTTTGAAGTTCAAACCGATGCATCAGAGAATGGTATTGGGGCAGTCTTATCTCAGAGAATAGATGGGGAAGAATATCCGATCATGTATATCAGCAGGAAGCTACATGACACAGAGAGAAGACATACTACCATAGAGAAAGAATGCTTAGCTCTGAAGTGGGCTGTTGCTTCTCTGAAATATTACTTGTGGGAGGCTGAATTTAGAGTTGTAACTGATCATAACCCCCTTTGCTGGTTGCAACAAAAAGGAGAAAAAAAATCCCTGTATAATGCAGTGGTACTTAGCTCTTCAGCCTTATCGATTTACCGCGTCCCACAGGGTAGGGACAAAACATGTAAATGCTGATTTCATGTCTAGATATGGTGCAGGAATTGATGTCACTGAAATGTGATGGACTTTCCCTAAAAGGAGCTAGTGCAGGGAAAGTACTATTAGTCTCTGTTGAGAAATGTGTTAATACCTCAAGGTAAAGAATGATGATATTCACTATGTTTATGATGGAATGTTTATCATTAATAGGGACCCTGAGACGGAGCTTCTGAAGATGGGTGGGTGGAAGCTCCATCCCTTCCTGGGACAGAAAGGTGGCAAGCAGTCTGAGATAACTGCTTCCCTCTTAAGGTGGGGGATATGTGGCTGGGAGATCCTGCCACTCTTGAGGACTGACCTTTTCTTAAATCTGTTGCAACAGTTCTTCTATTTCTCAGCCTAACAATTTCTAGTCCATAAGGTTGATCACCTATTGGTGCCCCTCTCCCCTTTCTTGACTATGCTATAGTGTCCTCTTTCATTTTCTTTTTCCCCTCTCAGCTCCTCGTACAGGGAGGTTATTGTGGTGACCTCCAAGCTGATGTAAAACAACAGGCTGTGTTCCTCATTGTTGGATTTAGTATGCAATAGCACTACTGTATGTCATAAAGGGCCAGATATTCAAAACTTTGCCCCGGGGCAAAATTAGCACTGCCCAGCAGGCAAACTTAGCCCGGAGCACAAAGCAAGCTAAATTCAAAAGGAAATAGCCCGGTGCAAAACCAGCTGAATATAGCAAGCAAAGGAAGCCGGGCAAACAGGGCCAGGAGTGCAGGGCAAAAATTGCCCAGGAATAAGACAGCACTGAATATAGCAACAGGGAAGTGCACACTGCAACTGTAGCTCATATGACTCTGGAGCAAGCCAGTGCTGCAGGTGGAGAACACTGTATGCGATTGCACAGAGATGTCTGACATCTACTGCAAACAACAATGTAAGCCACACACTGCAGAACTGTGCTATGCTGAAGTGAGGGCTGCCCGGGGCTAACCTGATTTCACAGTTCTAACACATTAGCCAGTGCAAACTAGTTGTGAGACTGGGAGCTATATTCAAAGCTCCCATGCAAATGAGCCAACTTAGGTAATCCGTGGGCAAACAGGTACATTTGCATCTCATTAAGTGCTGCTTAGCATATATTACCATGCAGTTTGCCCGGTGCTACTGCATGGAGCACAAAGCTCCCCCATTTGGTCGGAATGGAAGTACAGGCTGGATGCTACAGGCCAAGGCATGCCCACAGCATCTCCTGTTGGTCGGAATAGAAGCACAGGCTGGAAGCAGCAGGAACTGTGTGCTGGCAGGTACAAGCAGTGCATACAACATACCTATGCAGCACTGCAAGCAGTACATATTGATCTACATATAGATATATATATATATGTATGTGTGTAGATCTGTAGTGATCTATAACTATAGATAGATACAGAGTCACACGTATATATATATATATATATATAATATATATATATATATATATATATATATATAATATATATAGAGAGAGATATAGATATAGATATAGATATAGATATAGATATAGATATAGATACACACACACACTACCAGTGGCCACACGTTCCCTGGATGATGCCCCACCCCACACCAACAGAGGCAGCCCACAGCAGGTGTGGGTGGAACACAAGTATGTATGGGGCAGGCATAAGGTAAACCTGCTGGGGGTGGGGGGGATGTCAGCTGTAAGGTCACTGGGCTGTGCAGCGCAGCCATCCAGTATATAGGGACCTGAGCAGACAGGCTGGGCCAGGCAGCCCTTCTCAGCCATCATGGTCCCTGTTCCCATGTGTGTTGGTTCCACTCCCTGGTAGTCCAGTGGTCCCCCCACCCCCCACCCCCACCAGCATGAATCCCAACCCCCGGTACATATACAACACCTATTTATCCCTGGTAGTCTAGTGGTTCCACCCCAACATGTATCCTGACCCCATTATAAATAAATATTACGTCATTTCCCTGGTAGTCTAGTGGTCCCCACCCCCTTACAGAATGTCCCCAATCCCCAATTTAAATAAAATTAGTTTCTGTTTAGTTTCGTGTCTCATTTCTCAGCATGTATCTCTGACCTTTTACATAGAAAATACCTCTGTTTCTTGCCCAGTGGTCTCTCAGTAGCTGGAGTCTCTGACTTATTCAAATCAAATAAACAGCTTTGAAAGGTTCTTCTAACCGCAGTGATGGTTTCGCATTCAGAACACAGTACTGCTCGGTTTTTTCCTCACCATTACGCCACCACCACTGAGGTAGGAAGGAGCGCCCTTCCTACCTCAGCTCTGCAGCTGGCTGTGGTGGTGAGAGAGGGGCTGAGCCAGTCACTGGCTCTGTTCTGGGATGCCTTTGATGGGCTGTGTCACTGCCGGGTTGGGGGCCACTAGACTACCAGGGAAATTATTTATTTTGATTTGGAACAGGGTCAGATACGTGTTGGGGTGGGGGGACCATTAGACTACTAGGGAAACAAATTATTTTTGATTTATAACGAGGGTCGGATACATGCTGGGGGTGGGGGACTACTAGACATCAGGGAAACAATTTATTTTGATTTGGAATGGGGTCGGATATGTGCTGGGGACCACTAGACTACCAGGAAATGAATTATTTTTATTTAAAACAGGGTCAGGATACATGCTGGGGATGGGGACCACTAGACTACCGGGAAATGATGTCAGCTGGATACTGGGATCGAATTGTGCTTGGGAGGGGAAAACGCCACCACATTACCACTGGCACATCATCACCGCCTTACTGATGGTATTCAGCATCAGGTTACAGGTTGCGCTAATGCCTGTAGCGCTGCACTATACTTTTGAATATGCCGGTGCGCTGGCATTCAGGGCCCCTCCCCTCAGTCTCTCCCTTGCATACATTATAATTTAGCATCGGTGCTAACACCTAGCGCCGGCACTAAATGTCCTTTTCAATATAGCTGTTGGCCGCAAATTCGGCGCTAGTCCAGCGCAACGGATTTGACCCCACACCAACCTTTGAATATCTGGCCCAAAATGTCTTGTTGTATATGCCTTATGTGTATGAAACCTGTAAATGTTGAAAATACCATGGCACTAAGTGTTTTTGATAAAGGTAAAAAGTTACTAGGGGCTGTATTATAAAAATTAAGTTACCGGGGTAGAGATATCAGAAACCCCCTGTTGTGTTATTTAAAAAGCATGTAAATTACAGATTGTTTGAGAGGCCCCTTTGGCACCATGCATTCCTGTGTTTAGATGAACCAGCTTAAAATTTCATGGTGATTTGCGTATACATCCCATGGTGCTTTGAATTATGGGATTATATTGTGATGCATTTCTTTGAAACTTGACTTTATTGCCAATGCCCTTTGCGGTAACCCTTGCTTCAGTGCTTCTGCACTGAGGTTCTTTGTCTTTAGCTTGTTTTTAGTTTTGTTTTCATTTTGAGCTCCCCATCGCCCAAACACACAAGACCAACATAGGGAATGAATTAATTTCCACTGAAGGGATAGATCAGTGGGTCAGTAGGTGTTGACTAAGTGCAGAGGAAGGACATGCATAATCTGTTGCTACAAACTGATGTATTGAAAAAGGGATATGCTATTGCATAAGGTTATTCTCTGTGTTTTTAAATAAACATCCCACAGAGATTATGTGTTGAACCTGAAGTTCTGTGTCTGGTCCATCTGTTATCCCACAACCCCTCCACAATCCCGCGCATCACAATATTGACACCCCCCCAAGCATAACTATGGCTGGCTGTGCCAGCACAAAGTTACGCTTTTGAAACCGTACTGTAACTATGCGCAGGGTAGCTTGGTGCCCCTTGCATAGCTGAGGACCAGGTACACAGTCCTCCTCCCCAGCCCCAGTCTCTGTTTAAATAAAAGAAAAAGTTCCGATAACAGCCCCGATCTCTGTTTAAACAAAATAAAGAGCTTTGTTCCTCTTTTCCACAGTGTATTGTCCCCCCTCCCCAGCCCTGATCTCTGCTTCAATGAAAGAAAAAGCTCTGATCCCCCTTACTATAGTGTAGGTACTGTACAACCCTTTCCCGCCCCGAGCACTGTCATAAAGAAAAAACATCCCAGAGTTTCTTTTTCAGTAGTGTAGGGATCCCCCATGCCCTGCACTGAGCACTGTCATAAAGAAAAATTCCCTGATTCCCTTTTCCACAGTGTAGGGATCCCTCACCCCAGTAGGCAGTAACCCACCACTCAGCACCCCCTATCCCATGCCGGTGACTGGCACAGCTCTCCTCACCCTGCCACAGCCAGGCACTGACTGATCATTGCCTGAGTGCATATAGTAAATAGTACGCGCTCATTGGTTGTTGCTCCAGCCACTGGATTCCTGCTGTCTCAGCCATTGCAGGGTTGGGCCGAGCGGCGGGGTGTTTGTTCTGCACCGCTGGGCAGGGTTGTAGTCTTATGTCTGGTTGTAGGAATGGCCAGGATGGCTGGGCTCAGGACCACATGGACAGTTAAATTAATAATTAAATGTAAATAGAAGTGACGGACCGCGTGCACTGCCCATGTGTGACCACTGGCTACAAGGAGTTTAAAGGAGCAACTGCTCCTTTTAGAGAGAGTAGTTTTGCTGCCGGCTGCTACCACGTGGGGCACTGTAAATAGTTTGAATAGGGACTACAAGTCCCATAGGGCACAGTAAGCAAAAGAGGGTTTTGGCACTTTTTATTAAGAAGGCATAAAAGGGAGTACAGAGCAGGAAATGAGAGATCCATTAGAGAGCTTGAAGTGAAGAGTGAGAGGTGGGAGTGGGGCGTTCGATGCAGCCACAGCTTGTTTTTTTATTGGTGCCATGAAGTATCCAGCCTTAGAGGAAGCAGCAGCTGCCATTTCCTATGGAGTCCCTGTTATACTGGGGCCAGAATGCAGAATAGTCCCTGTGAGGGACAGAGTGGAGCTGTTGCCATCCTAGGGCCGATTGCTAATCGGGAACCTCGTGGAAGGGGTTCTGTCTCAATGATGAGGATGTCAAAAAGAACAGACCACTGAGGTGAGAGGATCCAGTTTGGGGCTTGGGGAAATGGACAGCCCCTGGTCCTAACCTGCCCCTGTGTCCTAACTGTTTAGTTCTGGACTCTGCACCCAAAAGGAGCCTGCTGTGACAGTGGCTGTGGGGGGTGGTCAGTCCCTCCAGAGGTGTGTGCTTCTGGATTCAGAGAGAGGAGGAGTGGACACTGAGGGAGGCCGTGGTTGGGTCGGCCATTCCCGGAGGTCCGTGCTCCTCATGTAGGATGAGAGAGAGAGGAGAAATGAGAACTGATGCTGCCTGCATAGAAAGGCCTTATTTGACCTCATGAATAAGCTGCCTGTGTTTGGACTGCTGGTTGCCTAGAACATAGGTAGCTGTTCTGTACTTTATGTTCGACATGACCCCTCGGTCCATAGTACTCTTCTAGCTTTGGATGTGACACTTTTTGGTCCTGAGTGACTTTTAAGCTTCTAACGTGACCACATGGTCTACAGCAACCTGTTGATGTGTTTTACTGCACCCTGTAGTGACTGTTCCTGTTTTCTTTTTGCAGTTCTTTAAATGGGAACCCCCTGGTTTCCTGCAGTTCTGGTGTTTGCCTCCTGTGTTTGGATGAACTGTTTTGCTGTTAAAAGAAGTTTGCCTCCATAGCCCAGCTCAGATTGTGTTCCAGGGTAGCATCCAGAGGAGTGGGAGCTGGAGAACCATCGAGGGAGATGTTGAGAGGCCTGCCTGGTGAAGAATGTCTATAAAGGCCCTTGTGGTGAATTTGGTAAGGCCAGGCAGGTGAAGATCAGCGTCTTCATCCCTCCAGTGTACCAGCTCTGCACCCTGAAGGTTCGAGGGCACCCTGGTTCTATCAGATCCGGTAAGTCAGGCTGACCAGGTATGTGGACTCTGTTTTGGCTGTAATATGCTCCCCTTCCTCCCAAACTTTCCCTCTTTAAATACCCCTAGACAGGGAAGGGGGCTTACAATGTGGCGGCTCATCTGGGGTTCGATTATGGGATGCCCGGGCCTTTGTAGGCTCCAAATTGGGATGCTGAGCATGCTGAGGAAGTACCTCATCTGCTGGACTAATGATTGCTCAGTTAAAATGGTGTGTGGGACTCAGACATTTCGCGCCTTTTCTGTGAGAGTTAAAAGTGCCTTGTTTCTGTCCTTGGCCAAGACTGGAGCAAGGATGGACTCTGTGGGAGCAGAGACTGTACTGTGGGCACTGCCTGTTGTACCTAGGGCCCATGCGTGGGGGTGGTTTGCCAAATGAATATTCAGCGCTACACAGATTTGAACTGAAAAACAGCCATATGCAGAGGCTTGTGAACTGTTTTGCGGACAATGGCTTTTGGGGGGAAATTGTACCTTACTTGCAAGAAAAAAATATATGTGTGACCAAATGTTTCTGCACTGTTGTTGTAGTGTATATTAATTGTTTTATTTTTATTTTATTGAATTATTCGGAAACAACCTTTGAGTACAAGGCTCTTTTACAAAGGTTCCATGTCATGGATACAGGGAAGACAGTACAGACAAGCATTATTACAATAAATAAGGAATGAAACAAGAAATTATACATGGTTATACAATGATACACAATATCCAATGTCAATAGCAGCATATTAGACTACTAACCTGTTCTAGTATAGAAGAGCCCTGGGGCCTTGTCTAGTTGTGTAAGAGGAAAAGCAACCCTGGGGCCTTGTTAGATAGTGAGGAAGGAAGAGGGGAATGCAAACATTAAGTAATGGGGGTAATGGAGGGGGAAGAGAAATTGCAGAGAGTGTAAAGGGCAAGAAAGGAGATTAGTTATGGGTGGGTGGGAGTGTAGTAGAGAGGTAATTTAGAGAAGGTGGTGAAATAGAAGTGACCTCAGAGAGGGGATAAGGGTGCAAAGACAAGGAGCAGACATAGGATGATGGGCATGGCAGGTAAATTCTGATGTTCGCCTCAATGGTGGGATAGACAGGAGATGTTAGCAGGGAGGAGAGAGAGAGAGAGGGGACAAAGGATAGTCAGCAGCAGGTGGGTGCGGTGTTATTGCAGGGAGGAACTGGATCAGTGCAGGCATTCAGAGATAGAAGAGTGAGGTGCCATAGATTGGAAGATTGTTTAATTGTTGTACTTCTGTAATGCTGTATTTAGGATGAATGGCACACTGTTTAAAATGTATTTTACTGTTGAAGGGGATATTTTATCTGGGGAATTTTTAAATTGTTACTGCGTGAAAATGGAGCTAATCAGCTAAAATGTTTTCATTCGCTGTAATGATTTCATATAGGATGTTAGAAAGTGAGCACATGTTACAGTAATGCTACTGTTGGTGGTTTGGTAACTATTGCTAAAGTGTCTGCTTTACTAAAATGTGGTTTTCTATTAAATTTCCTGGCAGTACACTGCAAGCATCTGGTAGCAGTAAAGGAGTTATGTGGTACGTTCATTTTAGAATATGGGGACCAGGGATGCTGCCGTGTGAACTAAAGCAATTCATCTGTAGGTTTAGAGGTGAGTAGCCAGAGGAGGTGAACTTGGGATGCCGCCATGTTGGGGCAAAAGCAGTCTGGCTATAGATCTAGTGGTGGGTGGCCAGGTAGGAATTAGTTAAGGGACTGGGGACGCCGTTCGGTCAGGCTGAGCTTCTGGGGTTCGTAGGTCTGGTCAGTGAGTAGCCCAGTAGGAAAAGGTGATTACCGGGTGGTTTAGAAAGCCGGGTTAGTGTTAGGATAGGTAGTGTTAGTATATGTTTACAGTAAGGATAGTGTGAATAGGTTGGTCGGGGCTTGACTTGCTGAGATGACAAGCATTTGGTGGGGGGAGTGTGTAAGCCCCATAAATGGTCCTACCTTTGGAGCTTCGTGCTCCATGTCTCCTCTCGGCGTTGGCTGTCTGAAGCTCTGGTGGGAGTCGCACCTTGTGGCCTCATTGGTGCAGCTTGCAGCTCCAGCCACTCAATTCCTGCTGTCTCGGCCTTTGCAGGGTCAGGCCAAATGGCAGGGTAGTTGTTCTGCGCCGCTGGGCAGGGTGGCGGTCTCGGGTCTGGTTGTGGGGATGGCCGGGTTCAGGACCACATGGAGAGTTAAATAAATAATTAAATGTAAATAGAAATGGTAGACTGCATGCACTGCGCATGTGCGGCTGCTGGCTGCAAAGAATGTAAAGGAGCAGCCGCTTCTATTAGAGAGAGTAGTTTCGTGCCAGCGGCCACTGCATGGGGCACTGTAAATAGTTTGAATCAGGACTACAAGTCATCTCCCATAAGGCATAGGGAGCAAATGAGAGTTTTGGTGCCTTTTATTGAGAAGGAATAAAAGAGACTACAGAGCGGAAATGTGTGATTCATTAGAGAGCTCGAGGCGGAGAGAGAGAGAGGTGGGAGTGGGGCGTTCGCCCACCCGGCCATGCGGCCCAGCTTGTTTTTTTATTGGTGCCATGAAGTATCCAGCCTTAGGAAAAAGTAGCAACTGCCATGTCCTATGGAACCTCTGTTGTTTTGGGGCCAGAATGCAGACTAGTCCCTGTGACGGCCAGAGTGGAGCTGTTGCCATCCTAGGGTCGATCGCTAATCGGGAACCTCGTGGAAGGGGTTCTAACTCGATGATGAGGACATTGAAAAGGACAGAGCACTGAGGTGAGAGGGTCCAGTTTGGGGCCCGACGGAGTGGATAGCCCCTGGTCCTAACCTGCCCCTGTGTCCTGAATGTTTGTTTAGTTCTGGGGCTCTGGGCCCAAAAGGAGCCTGGCTATGTGGGTGGCTGTGGGGGTGTGTCATCGAGGCACAGGTCAGGAAGCATAGGAAAAACCAGGAGCAGTTGTAGAATTCACAGAAAGTGTTTATTAGTACTACCAGTAACATAAAAAAAATAAAATTGTTCAGAATAACTATTTACAAAGGCAGAATAAACAGAGAAGATTCATCTGAGTTTTCCTTCAATCTCTGTGTCTCTCAAAACATTGCAGCTCTGTCTCTTATAAGTCTTTGCAACCACCCTCCTTAACGAGCATCCTTTTTTTTTTTTTAAATGTTCTTGTACGTTTCAGGCAGGTGCAGCAAGAACACAATGTCCCAGAACTGAAGCCCCTTTTCCACAGCTTCTGAAAAAGGGCTTAAAAACTGCTCTCTGGTTAACCCCTTGAGTTCCCAATAGCTTTTTGCAATCATCTCAAATTATAATTATATACATTTCAACAGTAACACTATATAAATTCTAAACAAAGGGATCCCAATATCAGTTACATTTCCACATAATGATTTGCATATATTTTTATACCAGCAGATATGCAAGTGAGGAAAAGACAGAAACAGCAGGGGAAGACTGAGAGACAGTGAGATGCAAAGAATTTCGAAACTGTCGGGGTGATCAAGTCCTAGGTCTCCCGAGAAAATTTGGTTGCGCAACCAGACAGACAAGAGACAGGAAAGGAAAGAACAAAACAAAGCCCTGCATTCAAACTCTCCATAACAACTGGGACAGGGTCTTATTCAACCCTGTCACATACACCCTCCTCCTTAAGAGGGGACCTATTTTATCAAACAGGTTTCTAAAACTATCTATTAATTCTCTAACATTAGCTTCTAACTTTCAGAAATTAAGCATGCATCCTTTTTTCTATAACAGTACAGCAAACAGTAAAGTTTAAACTCATACATTTGTTTTTAAACCTTCAGAACCCTCAGTTCCTGATCCATATTTTGACAGAAAATCAGCATTGCTATTCTCTTTACCAGAGTTGTGTATCACCTTTAATTTAAATAGCTGTAGTGCCAGGTACCACCTTGTGATTCTGGAATTTTTATCTTTCATTTGGTTAAGCCAACAGAGAGGATTATGATCTGTTGTAAGTACTAAGTCAGTTCCTAGCAAATAAAACTTAAGGGACTCCATGGCCCACTCTGCTGCTACACATACCTTTTCAATGGTGGAGTATATTTTCTCTCTGTCATGCAACTTCCTACTTATGTACAGAATAGGATGTTCCGTCCCATCTATATTTTAATTTAGGACTGCACCAAGACCTACCTCTAATGCATCTGTTTGTAACAAAAATGGTTTCTCAAAGTTTGGGCTTCTTAAAATAAGGGCTGAACATAATGCAGCCATAATGGCTCAAAAAGCTTCGTCACACTCTGGAGTCTATTTCGCAGTATTTGGGTACCATTTTTTCACGAGTTCAGTGAGGGGAGTAGCTAACTCTGCAAAGTTGGAAACAAATCTCCGCTAATAACCAGTCAGCCCTAAAAATGACCTCTCATGTTTCTTGGTTTTCCGGATAGTTCTGTTAGCTACAGCTTCTATCTTAGAAACCTTAGGCTTGACTTCTCCATTTCCCAAAACATAGCCCAGCTATCTGGTTTTCTGCATGCCCAATGCACACTTGGTAGGATTAATTGTCAGACTTGCCTTTTTGATCGATTGGATAACTGCTCATAGGTGTTCTAGGTGGCTTTTCCAGTCTGGACTATACACCACGTCATCATTTATTTATTAAATTTTGGTGACCGGGTAAGCCTGCTGGGCCCCGGAGAGTCTTTTTCAGGGGCAACCTGGGATTACATGGCAAAGGTAAATAACACAGTAAAAATGACAATTATACAGTATGATACAGATTATACAGTAGCGTACAGACAGCTGGTTACATATGCTGGGATCGGCGTGATGACACAGTAAAAGTGACAAATTATACAGTATGATACAGATTATACGGTAATATACAGACAATTGGTGGTAAATGCTGAGATTGGCCTGCATTAGTGTTGGGTACAGGGGTTGGCAGAGTAAGTGACTAGACGCGAGGGATGTAAGAGAAGGGTGAGTACCAACTTTCCTAGTGCAGTTTACTAAGAGGAGTGCAGGTTACTCAAGGTGGGAATGTTGGGTTATGGTCTATCATCCAGGTATGCAGCACAATAACCAGTATGAGGGGATAAAATTACATCAATGTAACACTGGAATGTAGCAGGAGTGCCATGTAAACGAAAGGGCATGGTGTGGTGAACTGATAGAATCCTATAGGGGTGGCAAATGCAGTTTTGTCTCTGGATTCTTTAGCTAAAGGGATTTGCCAGTAACCCTTGGTGAGATCAAGGGTATTAATATACTTTGCACTCCCCAGTCTGTCCACCAAATCCTCTATTATGGGCACAGGATAACTGTCAAATTCTGACACTTGATTACATTTCCTAAAATCAAGGCAACTTCTAACACCCCCTTCCTTTTTGTTTACAGTTACCACGGGAGATGACCAAGCACTCCTCGACTCTTCCATGATACCCAATTCGTTCATTTTTTGTATTTCCTTGACCACGTCAGCTCTTAACCACTCTGGTAACCTGTATGTTTTTTGCCTAATAGGGCGAGCATTCCTTGGCACTATTACACACTCAGACCCTTTTTGCTCAGCCCAGTACTGTGGTAAAAGTACTGTTAAATGTCTTTAGCAAGTTACAAATTTCTGCGTTTGTATGGATGATAAGGAAACATTCACCTTTACAGCATCAGCAGTTACAGTTTGTTCCAGTCTAGCATAAGCTACATCAGTATCTTCTTTATCAGTTTCTGGTAAAACTAGCAAAGCAGCTTTTGGCATTTTTTTCAACACATTTATTGAGGAGGTTAGCATGGTGTATCTTAATAGGATTTTTCCTGTCAGGGGTCTCAGTCCCATATTTAACTGCACCAGTACGTCTAAGCACTCTATAAGCCCCTTGCTACTTCATTAATGGTTTATTTTCTGTTGTGGGTAACAGTAGCAAAACCTTTTCACCTGGCTCAAAAACATTTTCTTTTACCCCATGGTCATAATACACCTTCTGCTGGTTTTGGGCCTCTTCCTGATTACTATGGGCAATTTCAACATATTTTGCCAGCTTCTTTCTTAGGGCACACATATAAGATGCAAAAGATTGTTTCTGATGGGTGTTATCATCCCATGTTTCTTTTATTATATCTAGTGGCCCTCTAGGTTGTCTACCATACAGCATTTCAAATGGTGAAAACCCTGTTAATGTCTGTGGCACTTCTCTGTAAGCAAAACGTAGGTAAGGCAAGTATTGGTCCCAATCTTTCCCTTCCCCTTTTACAAACCTTTTTAACATGCGTTTTAGGGTTTGGTTAAAATGCTCAACAAGACCGTCTGTCTGAGGGTGATAAGGGGAGATTTGTATGGCAGTGATACCTAGTACTCTGTACAGCTCTTTAATTAATGCAGCACCAAAATTATTACCCTGACTGGTAATAATTTCTTTAGGTGTGCCCATTCTGCTGAAAAGTTTTGCAGACTCTGCTGCCACTTTTGAAGCTGTGACAGTACGCATTGGAACTGCTTCTGGGTATCGAGTAGCATAGCTGCATACTACCAGGATAGATCTATTCCTCCTTTTACTTTTGTCTAAAGGACCAACCACATCCATTGCAATTCTCTCAAAAGGCACATCTATCAAGGGTAGGGGCACCAGGGGCACCTTGTCTTTTCTAGTGACTGGGGCTACTTTCTGACACTCAGCACAGGAATTACAATAGGTAGCAACATCTTCATGAATTCCCAGCCAGTAAAATCTATACAGTGATCTGGCAAGGGTGCGATCCCTCCCAGAGTGACCAGCCATATGACTATCATGTGCTATCTCTAACAACTCTGTTCTATACTTCTGTGGTATAAGCAATTGTTCTGTCTGTTCCTGTGTCTGAGGTTTAACCCAAACTCCATACAGTAACCCATTACATTTTTTAAAATATTGATTCACCCTGTTTTGGTTTCACCCCCAGCTACTTAAAATAACCCTGGAGAGAAACACTGTCTTGCTCTGAAACAAAATCACAATCACTTATCAGTTTAGCTTCAACATTTTCATATTTTAACCCTTCATGTCCATCAGTCTTTTGTTGTCACTTTTGTTTTAGATGTCTTCTTTCTTTTCTGGACTTCGGATCTTGGAACTGTTCTCAAATAAGTCTGAATCAAAGTCACTGAAAGGAAAAGTGTTCCCACTGTTTGAGATTTTCTTTGCCTGAGCTCTTGTTACCACTGCTGCTGAAACTGTAGGGTTCGGTTCCTCTGAGATTAACTCAGTAAATCCTGGACAGTCATTTCCAGTAATCACAAGTACAGGTAACTTAAATACTACCCCCACTTTCATTTGGTGCGACACACCCTTAATGGTCAGAGTCACTTGGGTGGTGGGATAGTGTCGAGTGTCCATGTGGATGCAGATGACACCAGTACCTGGTCCTTTTGCACAGAGTTTTCCTAGCACCTCAACATGCACCAGGGTCTGTCTGCTTCCCAAATCAATGAGTCCCTTTACAGTCTTAGCCCCCACCTTCACATCTGTTAAGTACTTGCCCCAATTTGCCAAGGACAAATCTGCTCCAGTGTCACTCTTATGGTAATTTCTTGCAATATGACCTGGTTTATTACAGTTATAGCAAATAATGTATTTGGGCACAGATTTGTTACCCCCACCAGAGTTCTTATCAGACTTGGAGTTTAAACGGGAAAAAGAGCATCTTACCGGGGCTTGGCTGTTACTTCACTGCTGTAGCATCTGTCTGGCCATTTGGTAGTCTTTGGCCAAAGAAACAGCCTTTTCCCCACTTTCTGGTCAGTGTTCCTTTACCCAAATCTGCACATCTGTAGGCAGGATGTTGATGAATTGCTCCATAGCAAATGTGTTGATGATCTGTGGGACTGATTTGCCCTCTGGTTGGAGCCATTTTATCAGGAGTTCTCTGAATCGGGTGAAAGCTTCTCGAGGATTGTCGAGTGTGTTGTACTTCACAGATCAAAATCTCTGCCTTTAGGTCTCTCCTGAGATGTCATACCTTTTCAGGATTTCACTTTTCACAAGGTCATAGTTTTCTGATTGTGCAGTGTCCATATTGCTTAAGGCAAGTTGGGCTTTCCCTGTCAGGTAGGGTACTAGTCTAATTGTTCATTGCTGCTTTGGCCATTGGCAGGCTGTGGCAACTCTTTCAAAAGTTGTCAGGTATGCCTCGATATCATCTGAGGGACACAACTTTGTAAGTTTAATGGCTTTTAAGTTGCTTGTGTTCTGTTGCTCATCTGGATCTGTGCCAGATCCTCTGCCTTTGATAGACTGCAAGGCATCCAGCCATTGCTGCTCCTGTCACTGCATCTCTTCTCTTCTCTTCTCTTCTCTTCTCTTCTTCTCTTCTCTTCTCTCTTCTCTTCTCTTCTCTGTTTCTCTGTCTCTTTTTGTTTTATAGCCCACCATTTGAAAAAGGCAATAAGGCTTTCAGGTTCTGTCACTTCCTGTTCTTTTGCCATAACTTGTGCTGGCTGTACAATCTCAGCTTGGACTTCTGTCTCTGCTAGTTTGGCTGCCATTCTCCTGGTAACCACTCCTGGACTTGCTGTTGCAGAATCCATACCTTTCTCTATGCTTCCCTGGTACTAGGTCCAGTACCCATACACAAACCCCAGGCTTAGCATAGGCACGGTGTAATCCCACTTAGGCTGACACCGTCTGTCATCGAGGCACAGGTCAGGAAGCATAGGAAAAACCAAGATCAGTTGTAGAATTCGCAGAAAGTGTTTATTAGTACTAGCAGTAACATAAAAAAATAAAATTGTTCAGAATAACTATTTACAAAGGCAGAATAAACAGAGAAGATCCATCTGAGTTCTCCTTCAATCTCTGTGTCTCTCAAAACATTGCAGCTCTCTCTCTTATAAGTCTTTGCAACCCCCCCAACAAGCATCCTGTTTTTTTTATAAAATGCTCTTGTATGTTTCAGGTAGGGGCAGCAAGAACACAATGTCCCAGAACTGAGGCCCCTTCTCCACAGCTTCTGAAAAAGGGCTTAAAAACTGCTTTTAGGTTAACCCCTTGGCTTTCTCCAATCATATCAAACAATAGTTATATACATTTCAACAGTAACACTATATCATTTCTAAACAAAGGGATCCCAATATCAGTTACATTTCCACATAATGATTTGCATATAATTTTATACCACCAGATATGCAAGGGAGGAAAAGACAGAAACAGCAGGGGAAGACAGAGATAGTGAGAGGCAAAGAATTGCAAGACTGTCAGGGTGATCAAGTCCTAGGTCTCACGAGAAAATTTGGTTGTGCAACCAGACAGACAAGAGACAGGAAAGGAAAGAACAGAAAAGAGCCCTGCATTCAAACTCTCCATAACAACTGGGACAGGGTCCTAGTCAACCCTGTCACAGGGTGGACAGTTGTCCCTCCAGAGGTGAGTGCTTCTGGATTCAGGGAGAGAAGGAGTGGACAGTGAGGGGGCCACAGTTGGGTCAGCCATCCCCTGAAGATCCATGCTTTTCATGGAGGATGAGAGAGAGGAGAAATGAGAACTGATACTGCCTGCATTGAAAGGCCTTATTCAGCCTCATGAATAAGCTGTCTGTGTTTGGACTGCTGGTCGCCTAGACCACAGGTAGCTGTTCTGTTCTTTATGTTCGACATGACTCCTCAGTCCACAGTACTGTATTTTAGCTTCAGATGTGACCCTTTTCGGTCCTCAGTGACTTTTAAGTTTCTTATGTGACCACATTGTCCAGAGCAAATTGTTGGTGTATTTTACTGCTCCATGGAATGCATGTTCCTGTTTTATTTACAGTTCATTAAATGGGATCCCCTGTTTTCTGCAGTCCTGGTGTTTGCCTCTTGTTTGGACAAGCAGTTTTGATGCTAAAAGAAGTTTGCTTCTACAGCCCAGCTGTGATTGTGCTCCAGGGTGACATCCAGAGGAGTAGGAGCTGGAGAACCATCAAGGAAGATGTCGAGAGGCCTGCCTGGTGAAGACTGTCTACAAAAGCCCTTGTGGCAAAGTTGTCAAGGCCAGGCCAGGCAGGTGAAAATCACTATCTTCATCCCTCCAGTGTACCAGCTCTGCACCATGAAGGTTCGAGAGCACCCTGGTTCCATCAGGTCTGGTACTCTGTTTTGGCTGTAATGTGCCCCCTTCTTCCCCACAAGCTTTCCATCTTCAAATACCCCTAGTCAGGGAAGGAAGGGGCTTACATTTATAAATAACATCAACTGCAGTAACCCTGTCACAATGGCCAATGCTGTCAATCCCTCTCTTTTCTGATCTAACTAGGTTTGAGTCCTTCATGTTCTGCCCCTCTGAGGTACACTCCCCACCCAACTGCCCCTCCATCCCACCGTTTTACTTCTGTATGGTCTCTCATATAAAGGTTATGTGACTCCTAAAATCCATCTCTCCCTTCAGGAGCACTGGCCCTGATGGGCTTGAACTGAAAATACTTAGGTTGTCTGCCTGTTTTCTTGCCTCTCTGGTCACCTGACTTTTTAACCTCTCACTCACTACTGCCACCGTCCCCAAAAATTGGAAAATAGCAAAGATTATTCAAGTGTTCAAAAAAGGCGACACTAAATCCATTAAGAATTACTGCCCAATCACAGTCTTGCCCACCCTAAGTAAGCTACTGGAAAAACTAGTTTTCTCTCAGATCTCTGACCAACTCCATAAATACAACCTGCTATCCTTAGCTCAACATGGTTGTAGGCCGGCTCACAGCACCACTACTGCTCTTGTCCAGTTCACCAATGATGTAAAATGTAGTATGGATGAGGGCATGCTTACTGGGGCATTTTCATTGACCTTACTAAAGCATTTGATTTGGTTAACCACACCCTACTAAAACACAAGTTGGCATCTCTAGGAGTCTCCCCTACAGCCTCCAGCTGTTTCTCCAGCTACCTTTGCAGTCACCAGCAATTTGTTATGTTCAACAAGGCCTGCTCTACCCAAACTACCATTGATGTAGGCACCCTCCAAAGTTCCATCTTGGGTTCACTACTATTTTCCATCTTCATCAATGAAACATCCCAATCTCTCACTGCAATACCCTTCTTTAGGCTGACAACATAGTGCTTTACTCTAGCTCCAAGAATCTGTTCAATATCAATACTAGGCTAAGCTCTGACCTCCACAGAGTTCAAAACTGGTTGGTTCAAAATTGCCTTGTCCTGAACACCAGCAAGAATCAGGCCATGCTGTTTGGGTGAATCATTCACATATCTGGACTGAGTAGTACGGTATGGGCTGCACGCCCATTGGCTAATGCTGTGAACCAATGGGCATGCAGCCCTCATTCGAGCTGTCAGTCAGCAGGCGTGGGGCGGCAGGCGGTGGGTGCTGCTACGCTTCCGGCTGGACGGGGAGCGGGCGGTGGGGCTCAGTGGGTGGGTGGGGGGGTACACTAGACCACCAGGGTAGTAGAGGTATTTTATGTGTTACAGATGCCTGTGATCAGGTGGCGATCGGTCCACTGGACCACCAGGGATATTGGATGGGGGGTACTGTACCGATGCCCGTGATCGGGCACATAGAGGTCCACTGGACCACCAGGGATATTGGACTGGGGGATTTCACTCCAGGGATGCCCACGATGGGGCATGGGGGGTGCCTCTAGGTGTGGCAGGAACTTGGGTGGTCACCCACAGGTGGCAGCTGCCGTGTTGCACCCTGCAATGCGGCAGCTCACCTGTGGGTGGCCATCACTTGTTCCTTTTTTTTTTTAGGCTTAACTTTGTGCAGGCGCAGGTAGGGGTTGTGCATGCATGATTCTGCACATTCCGGGCTGAATATCGGGCTGTGCAGGTTATGCATGGGCACACCCCCACCTGTGCCTGCATACATTACTGATGCACTCCGGTGCATCGGGATTTGTGCGGCGTACTTTTCCCTTTTGAATATCGTGCTGGGGCGCATCAGTGGGTTGTGCATGATGTAACACTGTTGCGCCACGCGCAACCCTTTTGAATATCTGGGCCACTGTTTAATGATAAAGTTATGGGTCTGCCAATGTTCCTCCTCCTGACGTGGTTTATGTCTTTCTGGATTATACTATCAACCTATGTTGAGATAAAATTTAATTTTAAGGTGTAATTGTACCTTATGTTATCCGATAATGCTGTATGTACTTTGGGTGAAGAGAGGTTGAAATATGACTGTTTAATTCATATATTGTTATAGTTAACATTTGGCCTATGCATTATACCTTCAGCCCATTTGGACATAGGAGTTTTGGAAGCATTCTTGGACTATTCTTTTGAGTGCTTATTGTCATGCGCTCTTGGGCTACAGTTCCACAGTTTGGTACATGTTTGTAATATTACTGTTTAACTGAGTGTTGCTTCCTTAATTAAGTATATAAGCAAGGGATACTTTATCATTCTGATAAAGTGGGAAATTAATAGCCTATCGTTTATTTTACCAAAGAATGTTCCTTGCAATGAAGATCTTGTATTTGATACATTTATAAATGAATAAAATATAAGTTTAAAAAAAAAAAGAGAGATCTACTCAGCTACCAGGCTTCCTCAGATATATGCTCCTGCACCTGAATTAGCTAGTGGTTATTTAACTACTCTAATGATGTCCACTTGACCATGGCTCTTTATGCTTTGACCCTTTTATTTTTATTTGTTTTTGGTGCTAATCTCAATTGTATTCTATTCATATCGTTTTTATGTTTGTGACTTGCCTAGTTCTGCCTGGCCCCATTTTATAGCCATATTGTTCTCAGACATTTGCTTTTGCTCCTGAATCTACTAGTGGTAATCAATTACTCCTTTTATGTCCTCCTGATTATTTTGCTGTTATTGTCTGACCCCTTCTTATTGTCGTTTTTTTGCCTATTAGCAAATATGACGTGCTGTCCTTGCTGTTTGTTTATTTGCTGATCCCTGCCTGAAGTAAGCTACCATCCACTTTGTTGTTTCCTATTTCATTTAATTTGTTGTTACCCTGCTGTTTTTGTCTTTTCCTTTTGACTTTGTAATTCTTCCGGGTCGTGTCTTTAAATAGGCATTTTATTGTCTAGTGCACTTACCTGGTCAATAAAACACAAATAAATAAATAAACTGTGGGGTAATCACAGGTGGAGGCTGGCTGAATGATACGCGAGTCCAGGTCTCAGAGGAAGGAGTAGACTGACAGCTGGCTGGAAGGCAGGCAGGGAAAAAGTTTCCAACTCTGACATGGAACCTTTGCAAATGAGCAGTTCTTGCTCAAAGGTATTTGTAATCCTAGGGCCAGAAATTCAGAAATGCGTCAAAGGCTGGCGCAAGTCTGGTGCAGTGCAGTGCAAATCCGATGCGCCATGGCGCAATGAGTGCCATATTCAGAGATTGCACATGTCGAACTGCGCCAGCTCAATATGGCACAGTTGCACCATGGCGCAACCACAGGTGCACCATGGGCAAACACAGAAGCCCCAGGGCAACCGTGGGAACAGAGCATCAGAGCAACCGGGGGGGGGCACGGCACAGAGCAGAGACCCAGGGACAGAGCCAGGGCAGTGAAGCAACAGGCCACAGGAGGCCACCACCAGCAGGGCATGCATAGCAGGGCGCATGCAGGCACCCAGAACCCCACCCCAGAACACAACAGTGGCACAGACAGGAGGCAACAGGGGGTGCCAATGGGGGACAGAGGGACACCAAGGGGGCCCCCCGCAGGCAGCAGGCCATGCCCCCCCCGCACAACCAGGCCAGGCCATGCCATGCCCAGGACCACAAAGCCAAGCAGACACGCCCGCCACACAACCCTGACAGCCACCCCAAGGGCACCCCAAGGCACAGCCAGCAACCGAGGGGAGGGACACCTCCACCGTGGGACACACTGCAGCACACAGCAGTGATCCACAGAAGCAAAACATGTGCCCCAACACATGTATACCACACGTACAGGCACTGGGCCACTACAGCATGGCTCCTCACGCCACCTGCAAAGCAGACACAGACAGGTAAGGCAAAATAAAAATGTCTTCAAAAGAACTATATACAGTAACAAGGGGGTGGGAAAGGGTAGGATAATGAGGGAAGGGGACAGGGAACTGGGACTGTACAGTGGGAAGGGGGACTGATGGTGGAGTACAGCAGGGGTAACAGGGGAATACTGGGATTAAATCTAATGACGGCCATGCCCTGCCGCCCCTTGGTGCCCTTTCTGTCATCAGTCGGCCACCATCATGTGATGCATCTGAAGGAATGCCTCCATGGTTGTGAATGTCACCAGAATCAACTGCCGGAGCAGCCGGCAGTACAGAGGCAGCCGCCCCCTCCACTGGACACCTATGACAAGGGATAGGACAGGTGATCAGTGCAATGTCCCAAGGTACCATGCCCACCTATGCGCAATGGGCAGCAGGAACACACACCTCTGGAGTGCCCGCCACTGTCACCCACAGGGGGATGGGCCAACGCCTGCAAGCAGCTCGGCACACCACTACAATGCACAGAGGTGGTCCCCGATGCACAATGGCCACCTGACTGCAGAATGACAGTCACATGACACTGTGCACCAGCAGCACCACAGCAACAACAGTGTCAGCTGTGCACACACCCACCTCACCAACAGCTGGCACACATATGCAATGGCCACCCCACAGTGGCATGCACCACGCACAGTGCGACACCCACAGCTGCCATGGCACATAGCCCAGGTGGCCATGCCCACACCCATTCCCCTGCCACCCTGCCAAGTAAAGTGTGCAGGACCAAGACAGTGCCTACCTGCCCTCTGCACCACCACCGTTGCCCGACGTGGCCTGCTGTGCTGCTCCTGCCACTCTCGCTGCCCTTGCACGGTGTCGATCCTCAGGGCCTGGGAATGGAACAAAGACAGGTACACATCAGGACACATCCACAGCAGCTGCCCACTACCCTCACCCCTGTGTACAGGGTGTGCCCCTGCCTGACACGGCCCGCATGACTGTATCGCATCGCAAGCTGTGGCTGGCAATGCTACTTCGCAATGTGCACAATGACAGTGTACCCAACTGCAGGGCATGCCTGGCAGCCTAGCCAACACCACAGTACAGCACTAGGGCACACATGCAATATTTTTTTTTTTTAGTTGTTTAACCAGAAGTAGCACACTAAGCTTAAAAGCTTTTTTACAGGTGCAACCTGGGAGCAAAAGGGAAGTTAAGTGACTTGCTCAGGGTCACACAGTATGCAGTTGGAAGCTGTGGGATTCAAACCCAGGTCTGGTCTGCTGGATGTCACCAGATTTGCAGCTCAAAGCCTTAAACCACTGTGCTATACTGCCTCCCTAAATATGGGCTGACTTATCTGGCCATGGCACATCCCCTTGCCGTATGTGTGCCTGCAGCCATCGCAGGCACTCTGGGTCCCACCGCACAAGGTCCCCATACCTGTGGTGGCATTGCTCCCCTGTCCAGGCCACCCCAGTGGCTTGCTGCAGACTGGCAGCAACCCCTGCCACACCGCTACCCTTGGCTGCTGCAGGGGCACCTGTTCGAACAGCAGTGAGGCATGTGGCAGGACGCACGCCACCAGGTTCACCAGTTCGACCTGGGACCAGTTCCTTGCCCACTGAACAGCATGCTGCACCATAGTGTCAACCACAATGTGGGGAAGCAAAATGGTGGCCGGAGGTGCATGTGTGAACAACATGCACCAGATGTGCGATGCGAGGGTACATGCGCTGTGTCTGCCCATTGCAAACTGCCGCAGAGTCGTGACATGGGTGTGGCCAGACTGACATGTGGCAGGGAAGTGACAAGGGGTCAGGGGGTCACACCAGGGGTCAGGGGTCAGCCGCCGCACAGTGCCCCGGTGTGCAATAGCAGGCATGGTGCACCATGCACCACGGTCCCTATTGCGCAGTGGGCGCACAGTGCACAATAGGTGGGAGCACACTGACTGGTGCATGCGCACTGCGGTCCTGTGCAGTGTACATGCCTGGGCATTGCGCCACGACTTGCTCCGGAGCAGTCTCATTGCACATGGAGAAAATTTGCGATATTCAGCCGCCACATGCAAATGAGCTCATCAGCCAATGTGTGGCACACTGGGGACATTAGCATGTCATTACTGTTGCGCTAATGCTCATTTGCATGCGTTGCTCTATAAAAGCGCCACAGACCTGCACAGGCCATAGACTGGTATTGCAACCATCTGAGGTAAGCTGTGCATGCTGCTGGGGCACACTGAGCCCAGCCAGCACAGCAGGGGGGATGGGTCAGGGTGCCGATGACACTGACACACTGTGCTGTCCATGTCCACAGGTAGCAACATGTCAGAACGTGAGGAGGGTGAGGAGCGTGGGCTCACAAAAGCAGGCCCAATTTCACAAAGGCAGAGGCACTGTTTGAGGCCTACCCCGACAGGGAGCCACTGTTGAGTGGTGCCACGGGCACACCACGGGCCAGGGCTGGGGCCTGGGAGGATGTGGCAGCATGTGTCAACCAGCAGGGCAGCCACCAGTGGTCAGTGCAGGAGTGCCGAAAGAAGGTGGGCACCAATAAGCGGCGCATCAAAGAGAAGGTGGTGGCCATCTCTGCAGCCCGGAAAGCCACCGGAGGGGGGGGCCTGCTGATGCACCACAGCTCATGGTGCAGGAGAAGTTGGTGGCAGCCACCATGCACCACAGCACTGTGGAGGGTGTGCCAGGTGGAGGATTCCAGATGGGTGGCAGCCCATCACTGCATAGTATGTATGTCGGGCACGTGCAGCTTGCAGTGGCTGTGTTGGGGGAGTAGGGGGCCTTGGGGGGGGAATGGGGGCCTTGCATCACTGACACATCTGGTTTCTCTTTCAGCACCAGCACGCCTGCATGCAGAGAATGGGGCATCAGCAGCAGCCGTGGAGGCAGGCCCATCCCCGGAGGACCAGCCATCCACCTCCATGGGCATCTGGGGGCCTGATTGGCTGCAGCACACCACCACTGTCCAGCCGGATGTCCTGGGCATTGGGTCGGATGAGGACCTGGATGTGTTTCTACAGGATGCCAGTCTCGGTGTCCTCTGAATGGAGACACAGATCAGGGCGGGGTCCGACACCGATGACGTCCTGACCATAATCCTGGACAGCATGGTTGGTGTTGTGGGGGAGATGCCAAAACTTGATACCATCACAGGCAGCGCTCCCAGTGGCCAGACAGTGGTGGAACAGCTGCCCACCGCCACTGCGGGTGCTGCTGTGTGCACTGCCACAGCAGTGCCATGTGGTGGTGGTGGTGGTGGTATGGCTGCGCAGGCACTGGGCAGCGTTCAGCAGCCGGATGGGCAACTGCAGCAGGAAGCAGGGGCCATTGGGCAGCCAGACGTGGAGTCCGCTGCTGGGGTGCCTGATAGGGACTTACCCCATAGGGACCCCACTGTGCAGTGTCCATTTGAGTAGGTGGCTGTGCAGCATGGTCGTTCACCACAGGCGGGTCGGTGCCCCGCCCAGGTTCCCCTGGGCACTGACCCATTGGCAGAGCACACCCGTTTGCTGCGGGCCTCCATGGAGCAACAGGTGCTGCTTGCCACTGGGGTGCATGCACTGCACGCGGAGGTGTGCCAGGTGGCCGAGCAGTGTAAGAGGGGAACTGTGCAGCTCCTGGTGGCTATACAGAGCTTGCGGGAGGACACAACCATATCCCAGGATTGCATAGCCAATGCAATCATGGATGGCCTTGCACTGCTGGCTGCCACAGGGCATGGCTGGCCACCACGGACACCACGTAGTGCACTGTCCACCTCATGATCCTGGTGTCGGGCAACACCCTTCCTGTCGATGCTGGGCTCTGCTGTTGGCATCCCAGGCATGCCTGGGACGGGCCTGTTTGGGTGCCTGCACACCTCTGCGCGGCCCCGATTGCAGTCCCACAGTACAACCCCTGGGGGACTGTTGCAAACACCCCCTGTGGCCGATGAGCAGCCTGTGGCTGCCGATCGGCCCTGGTGCGGCCGCCCCTGGGGCCGCGGTGGCCATGGTTTTACATGGTGGCCCTGGTGTTCATGCTGCCCTGACTGCAGTCTACAGCCGCTGCCCTGCGCGTGCATGGGTGGCGTGTGTGTGTGCATACCACTGGTGTGGTGCCTGTGTGTCACACTGCACACTGCCTGTGTGCGTGCTTGCCTGGCCACTGGCCCATGCGGCATGGGCATGATGAGGGCAGGTCTGCATCGGTTGCGCCTGTGCACCGGTGCAATGCATCTGATCCCCACCACTTGCCAGTGCCTGGGCGCATGGATGCGTGTGTGTGTTGCTGTGTGATACTGTGTGCAGTTGTGTGCCACTGCCGCCCCGACCCCTGCACCACACCTCTGTGTGTGCATGCCCATTGCCATGCATGCCCCTGCCTGTGTGCTGCACCTGTGTGTGTGTGTGTGTGTGGCCTTTGTGTGGGTTGGGCACCACCTACCTGTGTGTACCATAGTGCTCCTGTGCAATGGTGTCCCGATGCTGCCGCGCCATTCTTTGTAGTCGGGGATCCCTCCGCCTTGGGGGGGGCTGTCCACCACCCTCCAGCTCATTGTTGTCATTGACCTCATTACTGTCACCCTCTTCAGCCTCGACAGCTATCCCACAGTCAATGGCCATGTTGTGCAGTATGCAGCAGGCCAGGAATAGGCCACAGGCTTTCGAGGGGCTGTACTGTAGGGCACCGCCAGACCTGTCTAGGCAATGGAACCATGCCTTCAGCATCCCAAATACATGCTCAATGATGTTTCATGTGCTGGCATGTGTCTCATTGTAGTGTTCCTCTGCTGGGGATGATGGGTGCCGATAGGGGGTGAGCAGCCAGGGCCTCAGTACATAGGCACTGTCTCCTGTGTGGATAATGACATGGTTAGCTCTGTGTCATCTTTTGCTGTGCCCCTTGCCTATCCCTGGTACCCTCACCAGCACACCCACCCTGACCTCCCCCATCCCATGGCCTGCTCTGCCCGGCAACCCTTGCCCATCCCATACTAACCCACTAGGTGGCCCGATGAATGCATCATGTGCACTCCCAGGGTGTGTGGCATAGACACTGGTGATGCACCCTTTGGCATCGCACACCACCTGACAGTTCACACTAGGGAATCCCTTCCTAGTTATATATGCCACACCCTCAGGGCCAGGTGGTGTACAGATGCCCATGTGGGTGCAGTCAATGGCCTCAAGCATGCCAGGCATACTTGCTACCTTGTGGAAGTCCTGCATGGTTGCTGTATGCTCCGCCTGTGTGCTGGGAAATGGATGTATTCTGAAGCATGTGGCAACAGAGCATTGAGGAACTGTGGTGTCCCCTGTTGGTCTCTGGAAGGTGCCCATGACGTGCAGGCACATGACAGCTGTCACTTTTGTCTCCACAGACATTGCATGACTCCGTCTTGTGGGTGCCTGCATCTCCTCACTGCACAGCTCACAGAACTGCCTCAGAATGGCCCTGTTCAGGTGGTACCATCCCACAATCTCCATGTCTGTGTAGTTCTCGAAGGTGGTGCGGGCACGATACCACCTGTTCTGGGCATACTGCCGATGTTCTTCCTGCCCCTCACACCCCTCGTTACAGCCTCCATTAGGAAGGGAGCACTATCCATGGCCCCTGATGTCCTGTCTCCTCCTGGGCGGTCTGCTGCTGTGGGCTGTGTGCCACCCTGGTGCACTGCATGGCACTGTGCCTGCCTGTTCCTCTCACTCTCTCATCCCCTGACTCACTCTCTACTGCCACCTCTGTCCCTCTCCCCCTGTGGCTGCCTGTGACAGTATCTCTGTCTCTCACTGGCTCCGTCTGTTTTGTCTGTCTGTCCCACGTCTCTTGCCACTCTCTCTCTCTCTCCCTCTCTCACCTGGTGCAAGTGCTGTCTGTGTGCTTGCGCCCTGTATTTATAGGTTCGTCTGCTCAGCGCATCCAGGTTTTGCTCCGCACTTGCGCCATGGTTCCACGGTTGAATATTGCACTGCACCAAATATTCATGGGCACGTCCCCTGCTCTTGCACATGCATTCATTATAGTTGTGCATTGGCACAATGAGACTTACGCTGCACAATGGCTCTCGCTGAATATCGCTCCTTGGCGCAAGTCTGTACTTGTGCCTGGGCAACTCAGTTGTGCCATCCGCAACTGTTTTGAATATCCCGGCCCTAGAGTTTAATAAATAAAAAAATAAATAAATAAAAACTCCACCCACAGGACAAGATAAAAAAAGATAAGTGATCTTTGAAGTTTAAAGAACCAGAAGGCCAGAGGCAACATCACTACAGTAAAGGAATGATTCTTCTGGGATAGAAACTGAGTTTACAATTAAAACTGGGGATAAATTACTGGTCTTAAAAATAGTGTCATGACACCGGGACATGACAAAAAGGCAACAAAAATCAGAGTTGTCCCAGTAAAACTGGGGCATCTGGTCTCTCTGTCATAGGGAGATTGCATCAGGAATCAGCACACATCTTGGTGAGGGGCACCAGTTTTACAGCCAGGGGCCCAAGTGAATGTATCAGTCTTCAAGATTTTTTTTTTTTTATTTAGATGCCTTACTATGCCCTGTTGAAACAGCCCACAAAAGAGTCCCTGGGTTGGGCAGAAGCATTCAAATGGCATGACAGTTATATGAAGATGCTTACCACAGTAGGGGGAAAGGGGCCCCTGTAACTGACCTTGCAGGGGCCCCCAGAGTATAAAGTGGTCTTTGTGAAAGCCCACTTGAATATGAACTCCACTGTGCTTGTGATTATCCTCTTGTTCGAACTCCAATACCCCAGAGGAACAATAGGTTCCAGGGCTTATAGGGAACTTGGGCAGACTGGATGAACCCCAGGTCTTTTTCTACCATTACTGTCCATGTTTCTATGTTTCTTTAGCAAGTTGCAAGGTGTTATTATTAACATTTTAGGTTTACATAGGGAATATAAGCTGGCCCAGTTGCACTGAGGGTTGAGGCACTGGACGCCACACCTCGCGTCACGCTGGTGACCTGGGTTCGGATGCGAGCCCAGGTTGCAGGGGTCGGCAGGGGAGGATCGGATCAAGCATCCAGAGGACTGCTCTCCTATCCTGGGGAGGGCTGTGGGTTTTCACTGCTCTGCAGCAGCCCCTGGGAATGCCCAGAGGCATTGCTAGAGATGGTGCAATGGAGAGAGGAGTGCAGCCAACGTCAGCACGTTAGTGCTAGACGTCATTGCACGTCTGCACTCCTGGGGCTAAAAACTGGAGGAAAAATGGCAGCACTGTCTGTGGCAGCTTAATGGCTGTACGTCCTGAGCCTGGTGATGTTCGTGGGTGCAGACTCTGGGGCAGGTATTGGATCCTTGCCTGGCTCGGGGACTGAAAGGAGGGTCCCTTTCGCGGGTATAGCTGCATATGCCAGCTGGCCAGGGAAGACGTGTCTCCATGGTCTTCGGTGGAAGTGGACTGGTGGCTGGATTAAGGCAGGTCAGTGACTGCAAGGAGAGAAAAATAGAAAGATGATACATAGGGAATATACATGGCTTACACTCACCTGTGGAAGGAAATAGGTTTCTAAGCCTGATGTGGATCAAATCGTGGATCTAAGAGACTAAAAACTAAACTAAAAAACTCTTGTGTATTTGTCACATGGCTATAGTGCCATACATTCTCTCACTATACATTCTGTCTCATATACTGTAGCAACCATGGCATCATCCTTTTGCAGTCTGAACTGATGCACAAGCTGAAACCAAGGGATACATATGAGAATTAAAAAAAAATCAACCTTGGAATTGTTTCGTTCTTTTTGGTGGCTGCAAATGCTGTGTTGACGATTGAGGTTTATTGGAGTGATGTATTCTTGTTTTTTAATTTTTTACTTTTGAAAATATGTTTTTTATTAAACAATTTTCAGCATTGGCGAGATCCAGGCACAACTTGAACTCTTCAGATGTAGTTCAAGCCAAGAGTGGTTACACAATACATACGGTGACATAATAACATAAAAAAAAAATCTGCAAGACTGCCCCCCCCCAACATTGCCTGTCCCTTTGGCACAGAGAAGGGCATGAGCCTGGCCTATCTATTATTTGCAACTTTTAATTCACTGCTAGGCAGTCCCTAATATCCTATACTCTGTAACACTTTCTCTACTAGGCTGAAGAAAGAGGCAGAGGTCCACCCCATTAGGAGAGGAGTGTCCCATTGGGGATGTTCTATCCATGCGGAGTCATCAGATGGCTACATTCACCTCCCAGCTGGGTCATCTCATTGACTTTTTGGTAGCTACAGGAATAAAAGCTTCAGTATCATGGGACAAAGTTTCTATTCTTGGCCATGTAGTAGAACAACTAACCCGTCCATCGGGAGGGGCACCTCTCATACTGATCATTGAGACTATGTGAAATCTTTTCCATATTATAGATTTGGTTAACTGTTGTCTACCATTCCGCTATTATTGGGATCCTGGGGGTAAGCCATGCTTTTGTAATCACCTTTTTTGCTGCAGTGAGTAGGATCCCCAGCAGACAGAGAGAATTAGGATCTCTACTGGGTCTAGTATATTGTAATAGCAAATACGATTCTGGCGTGAGAGGGATCTCTCTCCCAAATAATTCATTTATTTCAGACTGCAGTTGCTAGAAGAAGGGTACCAGTCTTGGGCAGCTCCACATCACATGTGTGTGGTGTGCGTTGGTTTTGCCACACTGTCACCAACAGCTAGAGTCCCCAGTAGCTGAGTAATGTTTGGTTACCACATGGGTGCGAAAGTACCATATAAGGTGCTTCCAGGAGTATTCCCTCCATTGGTCAGAACTGGTAACCTTGAATGACCGAAGGGCAGCAGCCAACCAAAGTTCTTCAGAGATAGGTATCCACAACTCCCATTCCCAATTCCCCCTGTTGGGCACAGTGAGTTCCTCCAGGGAGGCCAGATTCGGTTGGTAAAGGGTGTCACAACCCCACTCAGCAGGTCAGGCCTGCTGCTCCCACAGTGCCAACCTCTGAGTGCAGTACTGTGTACAGGGTAACCCTCCTGTCTGTTTTGTGGGTCCAAATCACCTTTGGTCTCAAGTTCTGGAGGGATTCAAACTGTGAACCTCTTGCTAGCGTACCCAAATGTACAGGCTCAGATAATTCTGCTCTTCGGGGAATGCCAGATATCTTTTGCCTACGGGCACCTAACCAGGTATACAAAATGAACCCCTAAAAACTCTATGAAAGACCTTAGATAAATTCTTATCTTTTCCCAGTTTGGTATACAGTTAAGCTTATGAACAGTGTCAGCTTTAACCATCTGTACCTCACAGGCAAAAGAATTTCAAAGACACAGGCAGTCACTTTAAAATAAAAGGTTTACTTAGAAAATGGATAAAAATAGGTAAACTGTAAACACAGAACCATATATCACAAAGCATACACTCACTTTAAAGAAAACAAGGAAAAAGTACAAACGCCTACCACCATAATACAATGAGACTTGTCTATCTAATGTGTTACCTTCTAAAACAGTGCTTAAAGTAGATGTTGTTGTTTCAGAGTCCAACAGGAATGTGTCAGTAAGTGGAAATACAGAATACAGTTTAAACCCTGTGTCTCCACCCCTTCTATGACGCCACCTAGCTCCTCCTTCTAGAATATTAAAAATTATACAATCAGGATGTCTTATCCCTCAGGAGGTAAATTAAATAAGGTGACATCAGCAAAAACTAATTTCTCAATATGACTCTTTGGTCTTGAGTCTTTCCTTTCCTCTAGTGTGGTTTTCATGCTTCCCAAGACATCACAGGAATTTTACAACTCTGCAGTTTTTCTCACTTAGCTGTCATATAGCTTCTTTTAGCACCAGCTGAAATTAACTGTTCTTTCCTCTGAAGACGTCATAAAATGGATATTTTAGTTCCTGGCTTCAAAGAAGCACAGTTCAACAGCAAGGCCATAAAATGCAACCTTTTGGAAGTTAATCACATTACAGAGATCTGCTGTTTAACATATCCTGTCCTTTTAACTGAAACCTGGGGGGCTGAGGGTTCATCCCAGGAGCACATGATATCTCAAGGCAGACAATCACACTACATTTTTATTTTACAAAAATCATAGAGCAATCATGACCAGTTGGCCAAATGTCGCAGTCCTCCCAACATAGACTGAATTTGGGGGCTCTATCCCCTGCATGGGATGAGCTTCCCAAATCAGTTCACTCCTCATAGACATGAGACAAGCCATCTGAGTTCTGATTGGTCGCTCCAGCTCTATGTAAGATTGTCATGTCATACCCTTGTAAGGCGAGACTCCATCTTAACAATCTACCATTAGTCTTTCCCATTTGCATCAGCCAAACCAGGGTGTTATAGTCAGTTTGTACCACAAAATGCTGCCCATATAAGTATGGCTCTAGCTTCTTCAGGGCCCACACCATGGCAAGACATTCTTTTTCCACAGCAGAGTATGCCTGTTTCCCGGGAAGTAACTTTTTACTCAGGTACACTACCGGGTGATCTTTCCCTTGGCTGGATGTCTGACTCAGTACTGCCCCAATACCCACGTCTGAGGTGTCAGTCTGAACTATAAAGGGTTTGCTATAGCCAGGACTAGTCAATACTGGAGTACTGCACAGTGCCTCCTTCAGTCTGGTAAAGGCTTTCTTATAGGCTGGGTCCCAGGTAATTTTCTTTGGCATCCTTTTCTTTACCAGGTCAGATAGGGAAGCAGCCAGGGCACTGTAATTGGGTACAAATTTCCTATAGTACTCTGCTGTCCCTAGAAAACTCCTGACCTGCTTCTGCATTTCTGGTCTGGGCCATGCCTGGATCACCTCTATTTTTATTTGGTTAGGACAGAGCTGTCCCCGGCCTACCACATGCCCGAGGTATGCCACTTCTTCCATGGCCACCTGGCACTTCTCAGCTTTGACAGTGAGCCCGGCCCTCTTTATCCTGCTCAGCACTTCCCTAAGGTGGGACAGATGTTCCTTTCAGCTGGCACTAAAGATGGCAATGTCATCCAGGTATGCCATGGCGTACTCCTCAGCACCATTTAACACCTGGTTCACCAACCTTTGGAAAGTGGCCGGGGAGTTTTTCATTCCGAAAGGCATTACTTTAAATTAAAATATGCCTATCGGAGTGATGAAGGCCGACCTCTCCCTATCTCTGTCTGTTAACTCTACCTGCTAATACCCCTTGGTCAAGTCAGTAGTCGTAAGGTAGGTCACCCCTCTCAACTTGTCCAGGGGTTCGTCCGTCCGGGGCATCAGGTGGGCATCTGACTTCATGACTGCATTCAGCCCATGATAGTCCATATAGAAATGAGTAGACCCATCTGGCTTGGGCACAAGGACTACGGGTGAGGCCCAGGGGCTGTGGGATCTCTGGATTACCCCTAAATCCAGCATCTCCTCCACTTCCCTCCTTTTGGACAGCATCTGACACCTGATATGCTGTCCGCCGTATGGGCGTCTGTGTCTGTGTCTTCACATTGTGCATCGCTAGGGGGGTTAGTCCAGGCTTGGTGCTAAACAAGGGGGAAAAGTCTACTAAAACCTCCCTTACTTCCTGGATCTTGTCTGGGGCCAGCTGGGGAGACAATTTTACTGCCTCCACAGAGGACTCCCGCTTGCTTTCTTCCAGCAAGTCCAGAAGGTGGTCTCCTTCATCTGTTCCCCTCCCCAGGACTACACACTGCAAACACCATGTCAACCCTATTAGCATATGACTTCATCATGTTGACATGTTACATCCTTTCTGTCTGTCTTCTGTCAGGTAACTCTATAACATAGTTCACGTCATTTACCTACCTAGCTACTTTGTACTGTCCTGCCCACTCAGCCTGCAGCTTGTCTTTCTGGACTGGAATAAGGACCATGACTTCCTGACCCACCATGTACGAGCAAGCTCTGGTTCTGTGGTCATACCACATTTTTTGTTTCTGTTGGGCAGCTGCCAGGTTGCTCTGAGCTGTCCCCATAAGCTCCTTCAGCCTTTCCCTAAACCTAAGGACATAATCCACTATGGGAGTTCCCTGGGTGGTGTGCTTTCCTTCCCAGTCCACCCGGATCAAGTCTAGGGGCCCATGTACCCAGCGTCCATGTAAGAGTTCGAAGGGGGAAAATTCTGTTGACTCTTGGAGCACCTCCCTGTATGTAAACAACAGGTGGGAAGGTATTTCTCCCAGTCCCCCCATGCTGTTCAGCAAACACACAGAGCATTGACTTCAGAGTACCATTACATCTTTCCACAAGCCCATTGGCTTGTGGGTGATATGGTGTCATGCATCTCTGCACCACTGCACACTTCTCCCACAAACATTTCATCAGGTTCGACATGAAGGAACCCCCTCGATCGGTGATAACCTCCTGCAGAAACCCAACACTGGAGAAAATCCCAAGTAAGGCATCTGCCACTGTCTGTCCTCAGTGAGGATAGGGCGACTGCCTCTGGGTACCGGGTGGCATAATCCACCATAGTCAGGATGAATCTTTTCCCTGAGGAGCTAGGGGTATTTAAAGGACCCACAATATCCATTCCCACCCTCTGGAATGGCTCCTCCACTATGCGCAATGGAATTAGGGCAGCTTGGGTTTTCTTGCCCACCTTCCCTATTTCTTGGCACCATGGACAAGACCTGCAATACTCCTTCACGTGCTGGGTAAAGGTTGGGCCAATAGAAATTCTGGGCCACACGCTGCATACTGCACGTGATTCCCAGATGACCAGACAAGGGAATATCATGTGCAATCTTGAGCAACTGCTCACGATACCCCTAGGAAACGACAAGCTGCCTGCCTAGCACCCCTCCCTCTGTCTGCACAGCCTGAGTATACATCAGTCCATTTTTCCAATAAACCTTATGTTTACCGTCACCTCCTTGTGCTCCGTCAGAGTCTGCCCAAGCCCTCAGCTTCTCTAGACTAGTGTCACTTTTCTGAGCAGCTGCAAACTCCTTACACATTTCCAAGGTATGGGATAGGTCCCCTTCTGTCTCTAAACTAGGGTCCCTAGCACTAGTATCAGGGCACTCAGGATCACTGCCATTCCTAACCCTCTGACAATGGGTCACCCCTCCCTCTTCGGAGTAACCCTCTGTAGCTGTGTGGTTAACTGCTACTGGGGAAATTTCTACCCCCTTTTCATTAGTCTCCATATCAGGAGACACAGGCTAGGAACCAGCCTCCCAGTGGTTTCCACAACGGCTTCTGTGGGGTTCAGAGAACCACAATTTTCCCTTGCCACTTGGCTATGGGCAGGCCCCTAAATTCTAGTGGCTGTAGAATTTTACGTGAACTTGGTAATTCATCAAGAGAACTTCTCCGGTGCCACAGAATTCACTCTTCTTGGTGATTTTTTATTAATATTTCTGTTTATACATAGAATCTGGTTCCCTTCCCCTCTTTTTATGTCCAAACCCCCCTATATGTTCAGAATGTGATGTTATCATCGCTATAACATCATACATTAGCTAATGAAATGGCTGCATTCTGCAACAGAAATGAACAGTCACTTATCTACCACAGCTCCCACTGCCAGAGACGGTGGCACAGCACATCAGGCATGCTGATATTTGCTCAACCTGCACTACAGCCTAATACAATTTTCAGTCTTACATTGTTGCACTAGGGCCAACTTAAACAAAACCTTGTCAATAGCACAGACCTGTTAAGTCCATACCTCACTTTGTACAAATCTGTTTGTGCCTTTAAGGTACAGAGGCTCTATCTGCAATGAATAACTGGTAAAATGAATTTAACTGTCATTTTTAAGAAAAATAAAGTAATTATGCCCCAAAAGTGGACTATAATAATGTCCAGACCTGTTGAAAGAATAGACCTGTTAAATAAATAATTGCTCTGTATGCATTTTTGCCAGGGTTATTGATTACATATTGTCATTGGTTGATAGAATCACTTAAAAGTTATGGAGAAGTGTTGTGTGCAGGGACAGCTGTTGGGCCAGAGGGTAGCATGCTGTGTTTCCGTGCTGGCAACTCAGGTTCAGAGATTACTGTAGCTCTGGGAGCTGGCTGGGCAGCACAAGGATTGGTGGAACACATCACTGCTCAGAGCCTGGGAAGGTATGGTGCAGTGTTCTGTCACATGGTGGACACATTGTGATGGGTTGGAGAGCTCTATCTCACAATTGGTTCACATGCATGTCATGGCCTGATGGTGTTCTGCAGTGCATCAGGGAAAGCAGGTTTACATGAAAAATGAGCTTTGCAATAACTCCTCTATTCCATTTCCAATGGGACCTGCATGAATGAGGATGCAAGTTCATGGAAATTAAAAAAAAATACATATATGTGTGTGTGTGTGTGTGTGTGTGTGTGTGTATGTATGTATGTATATATGTATATGTATATGTATAATATATATATATATATATATACACATACACACACACAGTATCTCTGTCTCTCTCACCATACACACGCATATTTGTATGTATGTTACAGATTGCATATAAATATATAAGTGATACACAGTGGGAACCTCATGAGTGGTGTAGAAAGCACATACAAATATGTAAGTGATAGACAGTGGAAACCTCATTAGTGGGATAGATAGCATGCATATAGAAATACCTTATTTATCACATAAGATCCCCTCTGCATATGTCATTTATGCAACAGGCTAGCACCTTAAGGGAGAGACATTTGTTTTGCTTTTTTAGGCATAAAATTATTTTTATAAGTCTGTTATTTTTTGAACTAGTGTTACTGTGCTTTCCACCATCCTGATTGCTATAACCACTGCCATGAAAGCGAAGTCAGGATGATAAGCTGACACTGTGATGTGGTAGTTTGTTAGTGCCGCAGAACTTCCGCAGAAATTACAAACCACCACTGCAGAAGTTCTGCGGCAAATGGTAGTCTTGCCGCAGAACTTGGTCCCACTA
Organism: Neoceratodus forsteri; assembly: GCA_016271365.2. NCBI lineage: Eukaryota > Metazoa > Chordata > Ceratodontiformes > Ceratodontidae > Neoceratodus > Neoceratodus forsteri. The sequence goes on from CM057451.1 coordinate 321,030,118, forward strand.
TGCCACAGAAAAGTAGGGACCCTGGCTATGGGTAACTGCACACATCATCCCCTGTTGGAGATTGTTGCCAAGGATGATGCCCACTGCTAACGTTTTGGCTACAGCCACCTGTTGCACAGTTCCCCCAGTTTCACCCCTGTCTAAAAGAACACTAGTGAGGGGCGATGTTTTCTCCCCACCAGTAAAGTCTTGTACAGTGACATATTTATTGGGTATAAGCTGACCAAGTTGTACCAGATTCCCTTTTATCAATGTCAGGGATGCCCCTGTGTCCCTAACCCTTGCGTCTGTACACCATTCACTATGACTGGGTGCATGTGTCCCCTCATGTTCACAGGCATGCTTCCAGTGACACACAAACAACCTACTTCTTTCCTAGCCCCAGTTGTGGATTGCTCACTCTTCTGTGACACTGTCTGGCAATATGCCCAGTTTCTTTACACAAACAACATTAATTTCTTTTCTCAGAGAATTATTTTCTCTGAAACCTGGGGCTAACTGGTTTTGGTGGAGACAGTGAGGGTTTTAGCTGCCCTGAAGGCACTTTTTCCCTTTCTGCGCTACACGCCTGCCCCATTCGCTCTCAGAGCAGGTCTGCTCTTGGCATAGAAGTCCGAGAGTTCAGCAGCCTCTTGCACTGTTTTGGGATCTCGGTCCTCCAGCCAGGTTTTCAGCTGTGCTGGACATGCCCAGAAAAACTGTTCTAACAAAATCACATTTTCAATTTTATGTACAGAGTTTACTTCAATTCCTTCCACCAACATTTTAAAACTGACATTGTTTCATGGCTTGCTCCTCGTAGCTCATGTCAGGCATCTCCTGAACTTACGGAATTTAGCTCTGTATGATTCAGCAGTTAATTAACATTTTTAACAGTGCAGCTTTAAGTTTTCAGTAATCATTACTGTCCTCATTGTCCATTTGACCAAATGCATCCTGAGCTTTCCTGGTAAGTAGTGGGGATAGCTGGAAGCTCATAGAAACATAGAAGTTGACGGCAGATAAGGACCGCAAGGCCCATCCAGTCTGCCCATTTCTTTTTCTACCTTATAAATGTGCCATCGGCCTTTGCTCTGTCAGTGGCCTATCTATTCATAGTCATTTGTATTGCTCCCTTATGCCTATCCCATGCCTGTTTGAAGCCCTGCACTGTATTCATAGCCACTACTTCTTGTGGTAAGCCATTCCATGCATCCACCACCTTTCTGTGAAAAAGAATTTCCTCACATTCCCCTTAATCGGCCTCCTCTAATCTCATGCTGTGTCCTCTGTCCTGCTATTTTTCTTATATTTAAACATGTTAGACTCTTTCACCTTGTTTATGCCCTTAAGGTGTTTGAATGCCTCGATCATATCACCTCTCTCCTCCTTTGCTCAAGGGTATACATATTGAGCTCCTTTAATCTGTCCTCATATGTCTTCTGATGCAGTCCCTGCACCATTTGGTTGCCCTTCTCCGGCTGCCTCAATTTGGTTAATGTCCTTGTGAAGGTGTGGCCTCAATACTGCATGCAGTACTCCAGATGGGGCTAACTAGTGTCTTGTACAGAGGGATTTTGACCTCCCTCACGACTTGTGATACCCCTACTAATACACCCTAACACCCCCTAGCCTTACCTACTGCTTTAGAGGTCTGCTTGATGATTTTAGGTCATCAGTGATGATGATGCCCAAGTCTCTTTCTTCCTTTGTGACTGCTAGCAACTCCCCTCAGCCTATAGGTGGCTTCAGGTTTCTCTTCCTATGTGCATGATTTTGCACTTCTTTGCATTAAATCCCAGTTGCCACTCTTCTGACCATTCTGCTAGTTTATCCAGATCTCTTCTCATTCTGCCCACCCCATCTGGATCATCTACTCTGTTGCAGATCTTGGTGTCATCTGCAAACAGACAAGCTCTTACCCTCTAGTCCATCTGCAAGGTCACTAATGAAGATGTTGAAGAGGACTGGCCCCAGGACTGATCCCTGAGGTACCCCACTTGTGACTTGCATCTCTTCTGACTGTATACCATTTACCACCACTCTCTGTTTTCTGCCCACAACCAGTTTGCCACCCAGTTGACCAACTTCTGACCCACCCGAGCCTACCCAGCTTATTTATCAATCTTCTATGTGGAACAGTGTCAAAAGCTTTGCTGAAGTCAAGGTAGGTGACATCAACTGCTCCCCTTGGTCCACCACTCTGGTTACCCAGTCAAAGAAATCTATGAGATTAGTTTGACAGACCTTCCTTTGTAAACCCATGCTGTCTTGGATCCTGTGCCCCTATGGATTCCAGGTGTTGCACTATCCTTTCTTAAGGAGTGCCTCCATAATCTTGCCCACTACTGAGGTAAGACTGACTGGTCTGTAGTTCCCTGCCTCCTCCCTGCTACCACTTTTGTGGAGCGGGATCACATGAGCCCTTCTCCAGTCTTCTGGGACCCTCCTGTGCTCAGAGACTCACTAAACAATTCTGCTAATGGCTCTGCTAGTTCCTCCTTTAGCTCCTTGTACCCTGGGATGTATGCCATCAGGTCCCATTGCCTTATCCACCTGAGCTTAGTAAGCTCTTGTAGGACCCTTTCTTTTGTGAAGGACTCTATGAATTTTAGCCTGAATACAAACTTTTTTCAAAAGAATTTAAAAGGCATCCATATCCTCCCCTCTTTAAATTCAGCTGTCAATTTGGAATTCAATTTGTAACCCAGTCCCTGTAGTGCCAGTTAAACCCAAGGCACTTACCTGCTCTGGTGCTGGTGGTTGGAGTCGTAGCATCTCCAGTTCATGTCGCCTCTGGCGCTCACGCTCCTCATGGTCTGCCTCTCACTGTTCACAGTCCCTCTTCTCCTCTGCAGCTCACTGGCACTCATGCTCCTCATGGTCAGCCTCCCACTGCTCCTGCTCTCTCTTCTCCTGGAACTCCATTCGGTGCAACTCAATCTGCAGCCTGAGTACTTCTGGCTCCAGAATGCTGGTGACCTTCCCCTGCTGCTGTGGCCCTTCGCTGGCACTGGCCTTGCTGCCCTCCTCTCCAGATCTGTACACTGCACTGGCTTTTAGCCCCTCCATGCCCAAGGCTCAGTCTTTTACAGTCACTGTCTGTGACTCGATGCTCTGGGTATCTTCTACCATTAGGGAATCCACAAGGTTCTGCTTGGTGTCTTTCACCTCGTACAGGATTTCTCTGTCCCTGCACAACTGCTTTAAGTAGTCTACAGTGTGCCCGCTGTAGTTGGAAGACATCTTCTTCCCTAACTATGGCTACTCTAACTTGCACTTTAGAAAAAAAATAAAACAGGTAGGAACTTGACTGTAAGCCAAGTGATATAGTTCTGTTTCCTTTTTAAATAAAATAAATCACTGCCTTTTTTTGCAAGTGAGCTGACAGTACTAAGCTGACACACTGAACAATAAAAGCTTGTATTACCAAAATTATCCCACCGCCGCCACCAATCTGTCACAATCCCACTCAGCAGGTCAGGCCCTCTTCTCCCACAGTGCCAATCTCTGAGCGCATATTGTGTACAGGGTAACAGAACAGGGTAACCCTCCTGTCTGTTTTGTGGGTCCAAATCACCTTTGGTCTTAAGTTCTGGAGGGATTCAAACTGTGAACCTCTTGCTAGCATACCCAAATGTACAGGCTTAGATAGGTCTGCTTTTCAGCGAATGCCAGATATCTTTCGCTTCATGGTCACCTAACCAGGTATACAAAGTGAACCCTTAAAAACTCTATGAAAGACCTTAGATAAATTCTTATGTTTTCCCAGTTTGGTATACAATTAAGCTTATGAACAGTGTCAGCTTTAACCATCTGTACCTCCCAGGCAAAAGAATTTCAAAGACACAGGCAGTCACTTTAAAATAAAAGGTTTACTTAGAAAATGGATAAAAATAGGTAAACTGTAAACACAGAACCATATATCACAAAGCATACACTCACTTAAAAGAAAACAAGGAAAAAGTACAAACGCCTACCACCATAATACAATGAGACTTGTCTATCTAATGTGTTACCTTCTAAAACAGTGCTTAAAGTAGATGTTGTTGTTTCAGAGTCCAACAGGAATGTGTCAGTAAGTGGAAATACAGAATACAGTTTAAACCCTGTGTCTCCACCCCTTCTATGACGCCACCTAGCTCCTCCTTCTAGAATATTAAAAATTATACAATCAGGATGTCTTATCCCTCAGGAGGTAAATTAAATAAGGTGACATCAGCAAAAACTCATTTCTCAATATGACTCTTTGGTCTTGAGTCTTTCCGTTCCTCTAGTGTGGTTTTCATGCTTCCCAGGACATCACAGGAATTTTACAACTCTGCAGTTTTTCTCACTTAGCTGTCATATAGCTTCTTTTAGCACCAGCTGAAATTAACTGTTCTTTCCTCTGAAGACGCCATAAATGGATATTTTAGTTCCTGGCTTCAAAGAAGCACAGTTCAACAGCAAGGCCATAAAATGCAACCTTTGGAAGTTAATCACATTACAGAGATCTGCTGTTTAACATATCCTGTCCTTTTAACTGAAACCTGGGGGGCTGAGGGTTCATCCCAGGAGCACATGATATCTCAAGGCAGACAATCACACTACATTTTTATTTTACAAAAATCATAGAGCAATCATGACCAGTTGGCCAAATGTCGCAGTCCTCCCAACATAGACTGAATTTGGGGGCTCTATCCCCTGCATGGGATGAGCTTCCCAAATCAGTTCACTCCTCATAGACATGAGACAAGCCATCTGAGTTCTGATTGGTCACTCCAGCTCTATGTAAGATTGTCATGTCATACCCTTGTAAGGTGAGACTCCATCTTAACAATCTACCATTAGTCTTTCCCATTTGCATCAGCCAAACCAGGGTGTTGTAGTCAGTTTGTACCACAAAATGCTGCCCATATAAGTATGGCTCTAGCTTCTTCAGGGCCCACACCATGGCAAGACATTCTTTTTCCACAGCAGAGTATGCCTGTTTCCCGGGAAGTAACTTTTTACTCAGGTACACTACCGGGTGATCTTTCCCTTGGCTGGATGTCTGACTCAGTACTGCCCCAATACCCACGTCTGAGGTGTCAGTCTGAACTATAAAGGGTTTGCTATAGCCAGGACTAGTCAATACTGGAGTACTGCACAGTGCCTCCTTCAGTCTGGTAAAGGCTTTCTTATAGGCTGGGTCCCAGGTAATTTTCTTTGGCATCCTTTTCTTTACCAGGTCAGATAGGGAAGCAGCCAGGCACTGTAATTGGGTACAAATTTCTATAGTACTCTGCTGTCCCTAGAAAACTCCTGACCTGCTTCTGCATTTCTGGTCTGGGCCATGCCTGGATCACCTCTATTTTTATTTGGTTAGGACAGAGCTGTCCCCGGCCTACCACATGCCCGAGGTATGCCACTTCTTCCATGGCCACCTGGCACTTCTCAGCTTTGACAGTGAGCCCGGCCCTCTTTATCCTGCTCAGCACTTCCCTAAGGTGGGACAGATGTTCCTTTCAGCTGGCACTAAAGATGGCAATGTCATCCAGGTATGCCATGGCGTACTCCTCAGCACCATTTAACACCTGGTTCACCAACCTTTGGAAAGTGGCCGGGGAGTTTTTCATTCCGAAAGGCATTACTTTAAATTAAAATATGCCTATCGGAGTGATGAAGGCCGACCTCTCCCTATCTCTGTCTGTTAACTCTACCTGCTAATACCCCTTGGTCAAGTCAGTAGTCGTAAGGTAGGTCACCCCTCTCAACTTGTCCAGGGGTTCGTCCGTCCGGGGCATCAGGTGGGCATCTGACTTCATGACTGCATTCAGCCCATGATAGTCCATATAGAAATGAGTAGACCCATCTGGCTTGGGCACAAGGACTACGGGTGAGGCCCAGGGGCTGTGGGATCTCTGGATTACCCCTAAATCCAGCATCTCCTCCACTTCCTCCTTTTGGACAGCATCTGACACCTGATATGCTGTCCGCCGTATGGGCTGCCTGTGTCTGTGTCTTCACATTGTGCATCGCTAGGGGTTAGTCCAGGCTTGGTGCTAAACAAGGGGAAAAGTCTACTAAAACCTCCCTTACTTCCTGGATCTTGTCTGGGGCCAGCTGGGGAGACAATTTTACTGCCTCCACAGAGGACTCCCGCTTGCTTTCTTCCAGCAAGTCCAGAAGGTGGTCTCCTTCATCTGTTCCCTCCCCAGGACTACACACTGCAAACACCATGTCAACCCTATTAGCATATGACTTCATCATGTTGACATGTTACATCCTTTCTGTCTGTCTTCTGTCAGGTAACTCTATGATACAGTTCATGCTATTTACCTACCTAGCTACTTTGTACTGTCCTGCCCACTCAGCCTGCAGCTTGTCTTTCTGGACTGGAATAAGGACCATGACTTCCTGACCCACCATGTACGAGCGAGCTCTGGTTCTGTGGTCATACCACATTTTTTGTTTCTGTTGGGCAGCTGCCAGGTTGCTCTGAGCTGTCCCCATAAGCTCCTTCAGCCTTTCCCTAAACCTAAGGACATAATCCACTATGGGAGTTCCCTGGGTGGTGTGCTTTCCTTCCCAGTCCTCCCTTATCAAGTCTAGGGGCCCATGTACCCGGCGTCCATGTAAGAGTTTGAAGGGGGAAAATTCTGTTGACTCTTGGAGCACCTCCCTGTATGCAAACAACAGGTGGGAAGGTATTTCTCCCAGTCCCTCCCATGCTGTTCAGCAAACACACAGAGCATTGACTTCAGGGTACCATTACATCTTTCCACAAGCCCATTGGCTTGTGGGTGATATGGTGTCATGCATCTCTGCACCACTGCACACTTCTCCCACAAACATTTCATCAGGTTCGACATGAAGGAACCCCCTCGATCGGTGATAACCTCCTGCAGAAACCCAACACTGGAGAAAATCCCAAGTAAGGCATCTGCCACTGTCTGTCCTCAGTGAGGATAGGGCGACTGCCTCTGGGTACCGGGTGGCATAATCCACCATAGTCAGGATGAATCTTTTCCCTGAGGAGCTAGGGGTATTTAAAGGACCCACAATATCCATTCCCACCCTCTGGAATGGCTCCTCCACTATGCGCAATGGAATTAGGGCAGCTTGGGTTTCTTGCCCACCTTCCTATTTCATGGCACCATGGACAAGACCTGCAATACTCCTTCACGTGCTGGGTAAAGGTTGGGCCAATGAAATTCTGGGCCCTGCGCTGCATACTGCACGTGATTCCCAGATGACCAGGCAAGGAATATCATGCAATCTTGAGCAACTGCTCACGATACCCCCAGGAAACGACAAGCTGCCTGCCTAGCACCCCTCCCTCTGTCTGCACAGCCTGAGTATACATCAGTCCATTTTTCCAATAAACCTTATGTTTACCGTCACCTCCTTGTGCTCCGTCAGAGTCTGCCCAAGCCCTCAGCTTCTCTAGACTAGTGTCACTTTTCTGAGCAGCTGCAAACTCCTTACACATTTCCAAGGTATGGGATAGGTCCCCTTCTGTCTCTAAACTAGGGTCCCTAGCACTAGTATCAGGGCACTCAGGATCACTGCCATTCCTAACCCTCTGACAATGGGTCACCCCTCCCTCTTCGGAGTAACCCTCTGTAGCTGTGTGGTTAACTGCTACTGGGGAAATTTCTACCCCCTTTTCATTAGTCTCCATATCAGGAGACACAGGCTAGGGAACCAGCCTCCCAGTGGTTTCCACAACGGCTTCTGTGGGGTTCAGAGAACTACAATTTTCCCTTGCCACTTGGCTATGGGCAAGGCCCCTAGAATTCTGCGGCTGTAGAATTTTACGCAGAACTTGCAATCTACCTCAGAACTTCTGCGGTGCCACAGAATTCACTTCTTGGTGATTTTTTATTAATATTTCTGTTTATACATAGAATCTGGTTCCCTTCCCCTCTTTTTATGTCCAAACCCCCCTATATGTTCAGAATGTGATGTTATCATCGCTATAACATCATACATTAGCTAATGAAATGGCTGCATTCTGCAACAGAAATGAACAGTCACTTATCTACCACAGCTCCCACTGCCAGAGACGGTGGCACAGCACATCAGGCATGCTGATATTTGCTCAACCTGCACTACAGCCTAATACAATTTTCAGTCTTACATTGTTGCACTAGGGCCAACTTAAACAAAACCTTGTCAATAGCACAGACCTGTTAAGTCCATACCTCACTTTGTACAAATCTGTTTGTGCCTTTAAGGTACAGAGGCGCTATCTGCAATGAATAACTGGTAAAATGAATTTAACTGTCATTTTTAAGAAAAATAAAGTAATTATGCCCAAAAGTGGACTATAATAATGTCCAGACCTGTTGAAAGAATAGACCTGTTAAATAAATAATTGCCCTGTATGCATTTTCCAGGGTTATTGATTACATATTGTCATTGGTTGATAGAATCACTTAAAAGTTATGAGAAGTGTTGTGTGGCAGGGACAGCTGTAGGGCCAGAGGGTAGCATGCTGTGTTTCCGTGCTGGCAACTCAGGTTCAGAGATTACTGTAGCTCTGGGAGCTGGCTGGGCAGCACAAGGATTGGTGGAACACATCACTGCTCAGAGCCTGGGAAGGTATGGTGCAGTGTTCTGTCACATGGTGGACACATTGTGATGGGTTGGAGAGCTCCATCTCACAATTGGTTCACATGCATGTCGTGGCCTGATGGTGTTCTGCAGTGCGTCAGGGAAAGCAGGTTGACATGAAAAATGAGTTTTGCAATAACTCCTCTATTCCATTTCCAATGGGACCTGCATGAATGAGGATGCAAGTTCATGGAAATTAAAAAAAAAAATACATATATGTGTGTGTGTGTGTGTGTGTGTGTGTGTGTGTATGTATGTATGTATATATGTATATGTATATGTATAATATATATATATATATACACATACACACACACAGTATCTCTGTCTCTCTCACCATACACACGCATATTTGTATGTATGTTACAGATTGCATATAAATATATAAGTGATACACAGTGGGAACCTCATGAGTGGTGTAGAAAGCACATACAAATATGTAAGTGATAGACAGTGGAAACCTCATTAGTGGGATAGATAGCATGCATATAGAAATACCTTATTTATCACATAAGATCCCCTCTGCATATGCCATTTATGCAACAGGCTAGCACCTTAAGGAGAGACATTTGTTTTGCTTTTTAGGCATAAAATTATTTTTATAAGTCTGTTATTTTTGAACTAGTGTTACTGTGCTTTCCACCATCCTGATTGCTATAACCACTGCCATGAAAGCGAAGTCAGGATGATAAGCTGACACTGTGATGTGGTAGTTTGTTAGTGCCGCAGAACTTCCAGAAATTACAAACCATCATGAGAAGTTCTGGGCAAATGGTAGTCTTGCCGCAGAACTTGGTCCCACTATGCCACAGAAAAGTAGGGACCCTGGCTATGGTAACTGCACATCATCCCCCTGTTGGAGATTGTTGCCAAGGATGATGCCCACTGCTAACGTTTGGCTACAGCCACCTGTTGCACAGTTCCCCAGTTTCACCCTGTCTAAAGAACACTAGTGAGGCGATGTTTTCTCCCTCCAGTAAAGTCTTATACAGTGACATATTTATTGGGTATAAGCTGACCAAGTTGTACCAGATTCCCTTTATCAATGTCAGGGATGCCCCTGTGTCCCTAACCTCATGCCTGTACACCATTCACTATGACTGGTGCATGTGTCCCCTCATGTTCACAGGCATGCTTCCAGTGACACACAAACAACCTACTTCTTTCCTAGCCCCAGTTGTGGATTGCTCACTCTTCTGTGACACTGTCTGGCAATATGCCCAGTTTCTTTACACAAACAACATTAATTTCTTTTCTCAGAGAATTATTTTCTCTGAAACCTGGGGCTAACTGGTTTTGGTGGAGACAGTGAGGGTTTTAGCTGCCCTGAAGTCACTTTTTCCCTTTCTGCGCTACACGCCTGCCCCATTCGCTCTCAGAGCAGGTCTGCTCTTGGCATAGCAGTCCGAGAGTTCAGCAGCCTCTTGCACTGTTTTGGGATCTCGGTCCTCCAGCCAGGTTTTCAGCTGTGCTGGACATGCCCAGAAAAACTGTTCTAACAAAATCACATTTTCAATTTTATGTACAGAGTTTACTTCAATTCCTTCCCACCAACATTTTAAAAACTGACATTGTTTCATGGCTTGCTCCTCGTAGCTCATGTCAGGGCATCTCCTGAACTTACGGAATTTAGCTCTGTATGATTCAGCAGTTAATTAACATTTTTTTAACAGTGCAGCTTTAAGTTTTCAGTAATCATTACTGTCCTCATTGTCCATTTGACCAAATGCATCCTGAGCTTTCCTGGTAAGTAGTGGGGATAGCTGGAAGCTCATAGAAACATAGAAGTTGACGGCAGATAAGGACCGCAAGGCCCATCCAGTCTGCCCATTTCTTTTTCTACCTTATAAATGTGCCATCGGCCTTTGCTCTGTCAGTGGCCTATCTATTCATAGTCATTTGTATTGCTCCCTTATGCCTATCCCATGCCTGTTTGAAGCCCTGCACTGTATTCATAGCCACCACTTCTTGTGGTAAGCCATTCCATGCATCCACCACCCTTTCTGTGAAAAGAATTTCTCACATTCCCCTTAATCGGCCTCCCTCTAATCTCATGCTGTGTCCTCTTGTCCTGCTATTTTTCTTATATTTAAACATGTTAGACTCTTTCACCTTGTTTATGCCCTTAAGGTGTTTGAATGCCTCGATCATATCACCTCTCTCCTCCTTTGCTCAAGGGTATACATATTGAGCTCCTTTAATCTGTCCTCATATGTTTTCTGATGCAGTCCCTGCACCATTTTGCTTGCCCTCTCTGGACTGCCTCAATTTGGTTAATGTCCTTGTGAAGGTGTGGCCTCCAATACTGCATGCAGTACTCCAGATGGGGCCTAACCAGTGTCTTGTACAGAGGGATTATTACCCTCCCTCTTACGACTTGTGATACCCCTACTAATACACCCTAACACCCCTAGCCTTACCTACTGCTTTAGAGGTCTGTTGATGATTTTAGGTCATCAGTGATGATGATGCCCAAGTCTCTTTTCTTCCTTTGTGACTGCTAGCAACTCCCTCCCAGCCTATAGGTGGCTTCAGGTTTCTCTTCCCTATGTGCATGATTTTGCACTTCTTTGCATTAAATCCCAGTTGCCACTCTTCTGACCATTCTGCTAGTTTATCCAGATCTCTTCTCATTCTGCCCACCCATCTGGATCATCTACTCTGTTGCAGATCTTGGTGTCATCTGCAAACAGACAAGCCTTACCCTCTAGTCCATCTGCAAGGTCACTAATGAAGATGTTGAAGAGGACTGGCCCCAGGACTGATCCCTGAGGTACCCCACTTGTGACTTGCATCTCTTCTGACTGTATACCATTTACCACCACTCTCTGTTTTCTGCCCGTCAACCAGTTTGCCACCCAGTTGACCAACTTCTGACCCACCCTGAGCCTACCCAGCTTATTTATCAATCTTCTATGTGGAACAGTGTCAAAAGCTTTGCTGAAGTCAAGGTAGGTGACATCAACTGCTCCCCCTTGGTCCACCACTCTGGTTACCCAGTCAAAGAAATCTATGAGATTAGTTTGACAGGACCTTCCTTTTGTAAACCCATGCTGTCTTGGATCCTGTGCCCCTATGGATTCCAGGTGTTGCACTATCCTTTCCTTAAGGAGTGCCTCCATAATCTTGCCCACTACTGAGGTAAGACTGACTGGTCTGTAGTTCCCTGCCTCCTCCCTGCTACCACTTTTGTGGAGCGGGATCACATGAGCCCTTCTCCAGTCTTCTGGGACCTCTCCTGTGCTCAGAGACTCACTAAACAATTCTGCTAATGGCTCTGCTAGTTCCTCCTTTAGCTCCTAAGTACCCTGGGATGTATGCCATCAGGTCCCATTGCCTTATCCACCCTGAGCTTAGCAAGCTCTTGTAGGACCCTTTCTTTTGTGAAGGGACTCTCTATGAATTTTAGCCTGAATACAAACTTTTTCAAAAGAATTTAAAAAGGCATCCATATCCTCCCCCCTCTTTAAATTCAGCTGTCAATTTGGAATTCAATTTGTAACCCAGTCCTGTAGTGCCAGTTAAACCCAAGGCACTTACCTGCTCTGGTGCTGGTGGTTGGAGTCGTAGCATCTCCAGTTCATGTCGCCTCTGGCGCTCATGCTCCTCATGGTCTGCCTCTCACTGTTCACAGTCCCTCTTCTCCTCTGCAGCTCACTGGCACTCATGCTCCTCATGATCAGCCTCCCACTGCTCCTGCTCTCTCTTCTCCTGGAACTCCATTCGGTGCAACTCAATCTGCAGCCTGAGTACTTCTGGCTCCAGAATGCTGGTGACCTTCCCCTGCTGCTGTGGCCCTTCGCTGGCACTGGCCTTGCTGCCCTCCTCTCCAGATCTGTACACTGCACTGGCTTTTAGCCCCTCCATGCCCAAGGCTCAGTCTTTTACAGTCACTGTCTGTGACTCGATGCTCTGGGTATCTTCTACCATTAGGGAATCCACAAGGTTCTGCTTGGTGTCTTTCACCTCGTACAGGATTTCTCTGTCCCTGCACAACTGCTTTAAGTAGTCTACAGTGTGCCCGCTGTAGTTGGAAGACATCTTCTTCCCTAACTATGGCTACTCTAACTGCACTTGAAAAAAAATAAAACAGGTAGGAACTTGACTGTAAGCCAAGTGATATAGTTCTGTTTCCTTTTTAAATAAAATAAATCACTGCCTTTTTTTGCAAGTGAGCTGACAGTACTAAGCTGACACACTGAACAATAAAAGCTTGTATTACCAAAATTATCCCACCGCCGTCACCAATCTGTCACAATCCCACTCAGCAGGTCAGGCCCTCTTCTCCCACAGTGCCAATCTCTGAGCGCATATTGTGTACAGGGTAACAGAACAGGGTAACCCTCCTGTCTGTTTTGTGGGTCCAAATCACCTTTGGTCTTAAGTTCTGGAGGGATTCAAACTGTGAACCTCTTGCTAGCATACCCAAATGTACAGGCTTAGATAGGTCTGCTTTTCAGCGAATGCCAGATATCTTTCGCCTATGGTCACCTAACCAGGTATACAAAGTGAACCCTTAAAAACTCTATGAAAGACCTTAGATAAATTCTTACGTTTTCCCAGTTTGGTATACAATTAAGCTTATGAACAGTGTCAGCTTTAACCATCTGTACCTCCCAGGCAAAAGAATTTCAAAGACACAGGCAGTCACTTTAAAAAAAGAGGTTTACTTAGAAAATGGATAAAAATAGGTAAAATGTAAATACAGAACCATATATCACAAAGCATACAATCACTTAAAAGAAAACAAGGAAAAAGTGCAAACCCCTACCACCATAATACAACAAGACTTGTCTATCTAATGTATTACCTTCTAAAACAGTGCTTAAAATAGATGTTGTTGTTTCAGAGTCCAACAGGAATGTGTCAGTAAGTGGAAATACAGAATATAGTTTAAACCCTGTGTCTCCACCCCTTCTATGATGCCACCTAGCTCCTCCTTCTAGAATATTAAAAATTATACAACCAGGATGTCTTATCACTAAGGAGATAAATTAAATAAGGTGACATCAGCAAAAACTCATTTCTCAATATGACTCTTTGGTCTTGAGTCTTTCCTTTGATCTAGTGTGGTTTCCATGCTTCCCTAGGTATCACAGGAATTTTACAACTCTGCAGTTTTTCTCACTTAGCTGTCATATACCTTCTTTTAGCACCAGTTGAAATTAACTGTTCTTTGTTTCTCTGAAGACGTCGTAAAATGGATATTTTGGTTCCTGGCTTCAAAGAAGCACAGCTCAACAACAAGGCCATAAAATGTGACTTTTTGGAAGGTAATCACAATACAGAGATCTGCTGTTTAACATATCCTGTCCTTTGAACTGAAACCTAGAGGGGAGGTCATCCCAGGAGCACATGATATCTCAAGACAGACAATCACACTACATTTTTTATTTTACAAAAATCATAAACCAACTGGCCAAGTGTCACAAAGGGTACAGATCACATGACTTGTAGTTTGGATTCAAATCAGTACTAGCAGGCATGCAACAATGGGGGATATAGGGTTGGTGGTTCTGCCACTCTAGGAAGTTGTGTATAATAGTGTCTCAACTGTAGGAGTCTGTAGATGTCCATCTGCCTCAACCCATACTCTGCCTGTATGGCCTCAAAGGACTTAGACTCCTAGAGTAGTTAATTGGTACAGGTATTGGAGTGAGCAATGCTCCCATTCCTTAAACCTATGATCTAATACCACCAGTTGGAAACCTGGCAGTTGAGATATACAGCACAGAAGTGGCATGAATGGAGTGAAATGTAGCACCTTCCTAACCGACACCCAGGCTGTCAGCTGATGCTGAAACCAAGGATTGTCTGTAGGAAGGTCCCAAGGGATATAACTCGGGTGAAAGACGGCTTTGAAGTACTCTGCATCAGGCACTAGGGCTAGTTCCACCTCGCGCCAGTGCGAGTTAGTTGTACTGAGCTGTCTTGCCATCAGGTGGCCCAACTGGACTGCATAGTAGCACATCTGTAGGTGTGGTAAGGAGAAACCTCCCCTTCACTTTGGGGAGGCACAGTATCTGTAGTCAGACATGTGGCAGATTTCCCACCCATATGAATCTAGAAATGGATCTATTCCAAAGACAGAATGTAGCCTTGGGAAGGAAAATAGGGATGTTCTGGAATAAACAGACTGCTCTTGGCAATATCACCATTCAGATCAGGTCTATCCTCCTGGTAAGACTGAGTGGTAGTGCGGTCCACTGGGACAGGTCATCATTTAACTGGGCCATGAAGTTCGCATAATTATTTTTGTATGCTGATTGGGGTGTTTTTGAGAGGTATATTCCTAAATATTTAAGCTTCTCCAAATCCCGTCTATATGGGTACCTGAGTCTGACCTGTTGGGATGGCCGATAGTTAAAGGTGAGCACCTCTGTTTTGGCTGTATTGAGTTTATGGCCTGAAATATGGCCAGACCCTTCTAAAATGGAGTGTATGTGGGGTAAAGAGGTCTCAGGGTCTCTCAGATATAGAAGCACATCATCTGTATATATGGCCAGCCAGTGATCTGTACCACCCACTGGGATGCCCGACGACTGAGTGGACTCCCTCATCCTTTGTGCAAGAGGCTTCATGTATAGAGCAAACAGAAGAGGGGACATAGGGCAACCCTGATGTGTGCCTCTCTGCAGGGGAAAGTATTGGAAGTAATGTCACCTTCACACATGCCGTATGCGAGTGGTATATATTCTGCAGGACTTTTATTAATGGGGCCAGGAAACCGAGCCTTCCCATCACCGAGTAAAGAAATTACCAAGAGACCTGGTCGAACGCCTTCTCAGCATGTAGGCTTACCAAGGTTCAAGGACCGTGGCACTTTATCATCTCATGGACCACATGGAGAGTCAGTTTGGCATTGTCCACTGTCAATTTGGCACTGATGAACTCCATCTGATCCAGGGCTATTAGCTGAGGGAGCAAGGGGTTGACAGTCCTGGGTAACGACTCACAAGTTGGTCCTCAACCTAAAAAAACTCAGGCCATGCTTTTTGGGTCCCTGGCCAAGATTAAGGCCTCTCCTGCCCCTCTGTGTTACTGATATCAGTGGTACTCCTCTTCTAACCACTGACCCCCAACTTGACCTTGGGTGCCATATTCAAAATGTATGCAGAGCTGTCAACGGCAAACTAGGTCTGGCCTACAGAGCGAAGAAAAATCTTACATCTTTTGGTTGCCTTGCATTGGCCAGAGGAGTGTTGCTTCCCTCTCATTGCTATGGACTTCTCCTGTTTGCACGCGCCTCCAAAGTTCACCTCACTAGATGGAACACAACCTACAATAACATTTGCCACTTTGCACTTGCTACCCCTCGCCTCACCCACCACTGTGACCTTTATGAAAAACTCGGGTGGCTCTCCCCACCCAACCACATGAACTTTGTCCTGGGTTGCTTCATGGGCAAGGTGCTCAGTATTGGCACTCCCCCAGGGCTGGCTGAGCTTCTCAAACCAGCTGTCTCTTCTATCTACTTCCTCAGATCTCTGGGCCCTGGCGTTCTTAAAGTACCTATCACCCACATGCAAATGGGGGACAGGGATTTTGTTTCATGTGACCCTAGGCTATGGAACTCCTTTCCCACTCAAGTCCACTCCTTCCCCTCCCACTTATACCTCCAGAGCTCCCTGTGGTATCACTTGAAGCTCTCCTCTGCATGTGGGTGTCCTAGACCTCCATAGCTAGTTCCGATCCCCTGCACTGGACTTGCATGTCCTTCCTGGCACCCTTCTTGCAGCTCCTGCTGATGCAGCCTGTCTAACTGGACTCTGAGGTGCATACAATTTATTTTTTCTCTGTTTCAGGAGATACTCAGACTGTGGCTCTGTTTGTGGTTTGGAGACTTGTATACCTTGTAAAATTGTACTGTTCTTAGCCTTGGTGTCTATGTATATACAGTCCTGTACATATCTTAACTGTGCTTACTGTCTACTGGTTATGTCCACATGGTTCTATTTTGACTCTGCATACTGTCTAACTTGTGTCATTGTCCTCTGTATGAATCTGTATCTCACTGTATCTGTATCTCATTGTACTCTCCCAGGCCGTACCTGAAAATAGGCATGTAACTTGTCTAGTGTACTTACCTGGTCAACAAAAGCTAAATAAATAAACACACCTTGCCACAATACTAGACTTTATAGTGATTTTTGAGGACTGATATTGGCCAGTAAGACCCACATTGCTGAGGACTCTTACCTGGCTTTAGGAGCACTGACATGGAGGCATATGACCAGGATGGAGGAGAGGGGTCACCCTCCATGGTGGAGTTAAATACAGCTACAAGTTGCTGAGCTACCGACTCCTGGGTAGCCTTGTAAAACTCTGCTCCATATCCATTGGGGCCTGGTGATTTCTGTGTTTTGGATTGGCTGATGATGGCCAAAACCTCCTCCATGGTTATTGGGGCAGTTATCTGTTCCTCCTGCTCCTGGGACAAACATGGCAGATTAAGGAATTGAAGGAAGGTGCTAATCATGGCTTGGGATGCTGGTTATTCTGCGGTGTATAAATTCTTATAGTAAGCATTGAAGCCATCCATTATATCATGTAGTCTCATTAGTTTCTGCCCGTTAGTGGGATGGAGTATGTTAGTTATTGTAGCAAGGTGGCATTGTTTCCAGATTTGATATGTGAGCAGACAAGTGGGTGTAGGCCCCACCCCGTAATACCGCTGTCATAAAAATGTGAGTCCAATTTCTGTCTGCTGTTTTGCTAGGGCGTCAAGATCCACCTTTGTCTGCTGTAGTTGTACCAAGACGGTGGTGTCCTCCTGCTTATGGGTGATTTGTAGGAAGTGTAACATTTCCTCCAGCCTACATTGATGCTCCCTCCTTTTCTTTGCCTGTGCAGTAGTATATTGAATAATGGACCCACTAAGGACTGTTTTGAGGGTATCCCAGTTTATTGCTGGTGTTGTGTCTTTTGGGGGGTCAAGTCTAATCTCTTCAATTTTTTTCCTTTAAGAAATTCCTGTGACTTTAAGTAGTGTGGGATCAATCTCCAGAATGCATTTCTGCACTGAAATCCCATGTCCCAGGAACTGAGTACTGGAGCATGATCTGAGATTTGAATGTCCCTGATTCTGCAGTCCACCAAACTGTGGAGATTTTCCACCTGCATGTAGCAGTAAAGAGTAAGTTTTATGGACTGCAGAATAGTGTGTGTAATTCCTTGTTCGCTGGCGGGTATGTCACTAAGTGTCGACCCATCCAACCTCCCTAGTAAATTTTTTGAAAAATGTTTGCACTGCCATCTGTCTTTCGGGGAAGGGTTGGAAGAGTCCCAGCCTGGGTTAGGGGCAATGTTGAAATCTCCTGCCATCATGACAGTCTCACTGGTCAATTGCACAATTCTGTCCAGAAGGGGTTTCATTGTTGTTACATTCATTCCTGGGGAGAAGTATACAAGGTGACCTCTTTATTGTTAAGAAGACCCCACACAATCACTAAGCACCTCTCTGGGTCTTCTCAGTGGGAGAGAAGCTTAAACGGGGTGCAGTGCTGGATTAAGATAGCCACTCCTCTCTTTCTTCCATTGTGAAACATGACTGAATATCAAAAGCTAGTCAATTTGAGGTGCATCCTCGCAGACAGCTGGGTCTTCTGGAGGAAGACTATATCTGTCTTTGTTTTTATAATGTACAGCATGACCCTGGACCTTCACACCGGTGTGGACATCCCATTTATATTTAGTGAGAAAAGTTTCATATTAACAGTCGCCATGTTCTATAATTGGGATTGACTGTGGTATTCTAAGGTAGTCAGTAGCCATCTCCTCTTCAGAGAGGCCCCCGCTGCCACTCTCACTCTCACAAAAAGAGATACATGCCAATTAATTTTAACCTGGATCTTAGAACGAAAGGTGTTAACTGTCACACCTACTAGGGTTAACTAGTTCCACTCTAAGGGAGAAGGGGAAATGTCAACTTCAACTGAACCTGAACTAGGGTCCATGGGTGCCAACTGAGCTCCCCTTGGTCCTACATCAAAGTTATGGACTTCCAAATCTATGGATCTACTAGTAGATCCAAGGGACAGGGCAGCCACCCTGCCCAAAGGAGTTGCCTCTACTAAGGGGCCTCCTGACATAATCAATGTCAAGGTAAGGGATATGTGTGTGGGGGTGTGACATCATTCACCCCTCCAGAACCCGGTCATTTATAGCTTTTCCTGTTGTCTCAGAGGGAGAGGGATGAAGAGCTCACTGCTTTTAGCTCTCCTTCCAGGTGTCCCAAACTCTCAAGAGAGAACGAGGGTGTAAGTGGGGAAGGGGGGCAATCATTGCCAGCCTTAAGACCATCCACACAGTCACAGTTACATGTTCCAGCAAATGTTGTTGGAATATACCATCTGGGGTACCCCCCCGACTCAGGCCCCACTCCACTAGTCCAGCCCATCCCAATGACATGGGCCCCAGGAGCTCCATTCAATAGCCGGTATGCCTGAGTACATTTACAGATTACCATGACCCCTCATCAGGTGGTCCAATGGGACAACCTGGGGCAGGAGCAACATTTCTTGTAGGTAAGGTGGGCTATGCATTGGGGTATTCTGTACAGTGGCCTGCCATTTTGCTAAAACATCAGTTTGGGAGTCAATCCTGAGGGTCCCAAATTCTGCCACTTTTTAGCAGACTCACCATGCCCCCATTCATCCTGGGCTATTATAGTAGTGGTTAGATAGGTGGGCCAGCAAGGTGCCCCCCATAAAGGTCAGCCAGTCTAGCCCCCCCCAAGCTCCACACATTCAGCAGCCACTCATTGCCTTAGTAGTCCTCTGATCCCGGCCCCCGGGGGGGGCGCCAAATACTGCCACCCAGACATGCTTTAGGCAAGCGGACAGGGTATCTTGGGGGAGCGCCCATCTCAAGCAAGAGCGCCACCCGTCACTCCCCAACCCCCATCTGCCTTCCAGTGATTCCAGAATCCACCAGTTCCCACCCCTCCCAACAGTCACCCTTCCAGGGTCCCACTTCACACCCAAAACCAGGCAATGCATTCATAGGAGGTAGCTTAGCTCACTCATTAGGGTCAGATGTCATGTTTTGATCAGCAATCCAAGTTTGTGGAAAGGAAGCAGGACGCCTCAGCCTGGGTCCATTACCTTGCCTAGATCACCACACGGCAGTGGTGGGAGGTGCCAGGCCTCCGTGCAAGTGAAGGAAGGGAGGCCCGCATTGTGAGCAATAAACCAGAGCCTGCCGCTCCAAACACACCATTGCCTCACTGTTGCCTGTTGATCCAGCATCCCCCATCACCGAACTCTGAATGCTGGATCCTAACCTCAGTAAAGCAGTACATGTGGCAGGTAGACGAACCCACCAGCGGCATTAAAAATGCAAATAAAGGGCCAGTGCTACTGCCTGTGATGCTGTCGACCTGAGTTCGGGAACGGGCTCAGGTTGTCTGAGGGCTGGTCAGGGGAGGAGGCTTCAGCATCCCATGGACTGCTCTTCTCCTTCGGGGGGTGGTGGTGGGGGCAGCCATGGCTCAGTGCATTACTGGTCTCTAGTGGTGTAAGGAGGATCAGCATGTTTGAGCTGCATGTAGGGGGTGGCGTGCGACAGATGCCAGCTTGCCATGGTATCAGTGCACATCGTGTCTCCAGGGGGCGCAGTGCAAACCACTCACCCCAGCACGACACCGACAAGGAAGTCGGAACACTGGCCTCCGCCCGCAGGCTCAACGACCTGAGCATGGACCCTGACAAAGACTAGAGGTATGGTCACACGGGGGGAGGGGAGTCTAAGCTTGAGGGACCCCCTCACACTTTGTCCCCACCTGGGGGTAAGCCAAGGCTCCGTGGGGGATCCTCCTACGGGGCTCGTAGGGCGCGGTGGTTTAGGTCAGGTGACAGTGCTGGCTGAGGGGGGAGAAAAAGAAATTAGAAAAAAAATACAATTAAGGGGGGTACCTGAGGTACAGTATTTCTCTAAATAATGGAGCAACCCAGAGCCAGGGATCAATGCAGTGGAGTCCATGCCGCTCCTCTCTGCGTGGTCATCACATTAGATTTTAGTCTGGACCACATGAAGACAGGATCTGCACTGTCAGGAGAGGGAGAACAAGAAAAATGACATTTTAGTAGTCCATATCAGGTCAACGGTTAACCAAAATGCTAAACAAACCATATTGCAATGTAACCCTTTCCTTCCTGCCCCATCTAGGGGCATACTTAAAAACATTGCAGGTGGTCTGACCAGGATGGAAGAAGCCACTCAGAGACCTAACATTCGAGACATTGCAATGCTGGACCATAGGAAACTGATGGTCCTTACCTGATGATGTCTTCAACTTCAGAATTACCTCCTGAATTTCCAGGAAAACCGATTATCTTCCTGAGCAGCCCACTGGACCTTGACCTCTCGATTCTTTCCCGGAGATCCAAAGGAGCCCCTGCAGCCCCAAGGGGTTGGAACTCTTTTCCCTGGAATACAATTTGTGACAAATTAATCAAACTGCAACATGTGAGGGGAGACAAGGATTTCATTAAACTCCCCCCCAACTTACAGTCAAATAAAGCTCAAACCACTGTTTCTCTGCAACTGGCTTTTATTTTCACCTGCATGGCAAATGATTCCAGCGATACAGGGGTCACCATTCCTTTATAAAATAAATATTCAGCTCCATGGGGCCACAGACTTTTTACACTTTGGCTGGACTTAATAGACAGCAGAACAACTGATTTATTAGACACCAGAAGGATTCTCGTCTCCTATCCTTCCTATCTTGGGTGATCTACCCAAGAACCTGGAAACCAGATCCCTGCAATCTCTTGGCATATAAGGATCTGGTAAGCCAAGCCTTCCTTTCACCTCTTTCTCACCGTGTCCCCTTTACTCTGGCAATAGTTGTCCACCCCTTTCTCTGGGGTGGGAAAGCGATCTGCCTCCCCCACCTGCACCTCTGTGCAAACGGCCTAAACAACAGGGCATCCAGGACTTTTTCCCTGACGACCCAGGCCCTGACCCTCCTTACAATGGCTGGCTCTGACATACAAGCTGAGGCACTTTTCTGATCACTTTCCTCTGCCTCCAACTTCCACGGCCCCAATTTACTCCAGGGTGTACTGCTGTTACCTTCTTCCTGTGGGGAGCTCCTGCCAGGCCCACATTCCTTCCAACGATTATTGGGCTTGAGCTAAAGCATAGTATGGAGACCCCCTCCAAGGTCTACACATTTCTGTGGTCCATGAACCCACCCGTCCTTCATCTGGACCAACACTCAGGACCTGTCCCTCCAAATGGGCCCCTAATATGGGTAGAAGGCTTCCTGGCTCCCTTGACCCCTAGGCCGCCCTGCCACACCGGGTACAAGGGGAACCTCTGCCACTGGTTCCCCTCCTGAGAGAGCCCTGCCACAGGTCCTGGTGACCGGGGAAAACAACAAACTTGGGCTCACTAAAGGGTTCCTAAATCTTTCGGATGGGCATGCTAAGCCTCCCTAATGCCCTAGCCCCCTCGACACAGGACCTTGCTACCTATGTCCCCACTGGAGCTCCATACCCCCACTCCTCGTCGGCCATGGCGAATGAAACTGTCCTGACTGCACTTTACTTTGGGGTTTTTCCCCCACTGGCCTCCAGAACCACCAAGCTCCCTCATTCTGTCCACCTATCCTGGTCCTGGTTCTACTCTCCAGCCTCCCCCCTCCAGCCTCAGGCCTAATGCCTGGACTGGAAAGGCCCAGATACTTCCTCTATGCTCCCTCATATACCCTAATCCTGCCCTTTGCTGCCACCTTGAGGCATCCAGAGCACTAACCCCCAGAGCACTAAATCCATTTTCTAGCTTGGGGGGTAGGAAGAGGAAAGGGGTGCCTAAAATGTGGGAATATAAGCCTCGCTCTTGCCGGGGCCACACTCTTCCCCGCCTAGAAATCATTCCTCCGGGGAATGATGGCAAGGGTCCATTGATGGTCCACTCCCCTCAGGCCAAGTATGCGCACTCCCCAGCCTTCTGGAAACAAACACACCATGTCTGGCCACCAGACACCACCCAACCTACCTACCCCAAAAAACTATTTCCTAAAACCTAATTCCCAAACCCTACCTGTGCCCGGAGATAAATCTAAAGTGCTAGTCACAACCATAATTATTTCCTTTTAAATAGAGTAACAACAATCACTTTTTCATAATGATTATGCATTTCAGAAAGATTTTCCTTAAAGCAGCAGTGCAACAAAAAGGGACTAAAATTTGACCCCACCATTTTTTCTTCCTAACTGATGCCAGATGTCTTCCAGTTTTTTTGCTGGTAAACTTTGCAGTTTTCATTGTAATTTAAGAATTTTATCAAAGTTTTAATGTAATTATTTCTCAAGAAAAAAGATGGCCACGTTATTTTTGCATAGAAATAATATTGAGGACCCTAGCAGGGTAGGAATCCAGACAAAAATGCAAATGTGCAGTACACAGCATAGAAAGCATCCAGAAAACCCAAATCAACAGTTCTGCTAATATTTTTCATAGCCATTGCAGAAAATTAGCTTTTTGGGCTAACTTTTTTCATTGCACTGCTGCTTTAAGCTTTATGCTAACAATATTAATGAGGTAGCAGACAGTCCCCTTAGATACCTCCCACCAAAATTTTAAAATAAGTTTCTCTGTGTACAAAACCCCAGACCATTCTCTCACACAAGCACACACACATTCTTACACCAATCTCTCAGAAACATATTTTATCACGATATATAAAACAGTAACTATAACATTTTTTTCAGTTTAAGAGTTTGATCAATAAATGGAATTAGAGTCACCACATCAGCTCTGTAGAGCAAGCATCCTGGCGCAGTCCACAAGTTTTAGTCCAAGAGGCCTAGGTTGCAGGCCCCCCACCTGGAGGGAAATAATATACTGGATCTGGCTTAGTGGTCACCTCTCCAAATGAATCTCGGTCCAAAATGTAATACTTGGTCCGAGTCCCAGTTAAGTCCCAGACCATAGCAAAGAGTTTGAAAATGGTTAGTTCTGACCAAGTCCCTGTATGGCACATCAACCATGCCCTTTGGAACAATTCCTGAGATGGGGCACTTCCTCCTCCTTGATGGTTCTTCAGCCTTTTCAGTTGCTCTTTAAAAATCCAATCCTCCCGCATTTCCTCAATAATGTCCCAAATCCTTTCAGGCACATATGGATAGTTCAAATTCAGATATTCTACCCGTAGCCTCCTGCGAAACCACCTTTCGGTCTGACTCCATTCCGGCAGGTCCCTCATGCTGGCTCTCCTTGCTTGACCTCTGGGTAGCCATATCCCCTGTTGATATTTCTAATTCAATGGGTCACTTGGGTTTAACCAATCCATCTGGGTCCAGAGGGTCTTGGACTGGACTGGGAGCTGTGGGGTGGTATCTCCGAAGGTGACAACCAGGCGGTGGTAGGGCTTAGAGATTGCCCTGACCACCATGTGATCCTGGAATTGTAACTGGCTGCCCACATATTTCTCCTCATTCAACTCCCTTGGATCTTGGGGGTCACCAACCTTTCCTCTGTGTGATTCTGTTGCAGGCACCAACTCGGGGCCACTCCCTATGGTTCTGGTTTTGTTGCTGGCACCGGAGGCAGACTCCACTTCACTGAAAAATGATGGTGAACTACCACCAGACAGGGGCCATGATGAGGGTCCCCCAGGCCTTGGAGGATACCCAACCAGTTGTCTGAGACCCTTGCCCCTCCCTCTGCCAGTGGGATAGCCGGTAGCAGGTGACAGAGAGCTGAGCAGATGTCTGTGCTCCCCATCACCTCTGTCTCTTTCTGGTACTCCTGCACCCTCCTCTTCCACAGTCTCCATTATCACGTCCAGGGATTCACTTCAGATCTCGTCCACCTGGACAAGTGTGCTTTCTCCCAGGGACAATCTCTCAACCCCCCCCAAATCTCTGCTGGCTGGTGACCATGGGATGAATAAGCTGGCAGTGGAACTGGGAGCATACATCCTGCTACATGACATGGGTGCTCTACCTATACAGTAAAGGCATATGGGCAGCCTGGTTACTGCTTCTGCCACAAATCCACACCTCACACAATGTTCATGCCCCTTGCATTGTCCCCCAGCCTTCCAAAGCCAGGAAAGAAGTGAGGCTGAAACTGTAGTCAGGGGTTCCTCCTGAGGGGTTGCTTCAGGCCTCTCTTCCCCTCCTCCTGCTACTACTACTTGCTGCCAATCCATTGGGATGACTGCACTTGCTCTTCCTTCTCTCCCAGTCCCACAGTCATTTGGAACCCACAGTGCTCTGCTCCAAAATAATGCAGTCCCAGTTCACTTGCTTGCTTCTCAAAGAATGCGCTCCCAGTTATCTCTTTTGGTTGTTTGTTAAAATTTTATTTTTTGACTAGATGTAACTTTAGATCTTAAGACCTATTTTCAAAGTTGTCCTGTACAAAAAAAACATTTGTTACAATAACAAAACACATTACATACATAAGACATTGTTACACGAGGTCCCTGCACCCTAATTGATACCCTCAGGGGTACACCGTAGACAGCTAATGTTTAGGCATAGGCTATACTAATACATAGGGCATAGGGCATCTACCATACAAGAGTAGATGTCAGGATATGAATACATATTATGGTAACTCACTTTGCTTGCTAATGCACACACATTATACCATGTATTTTCTGTCTATTTCTTACTTGTCAGATGCCAAGACACCTGTCCTTGAAGTAATTATAATGTAAAGGCAACATTGCCATCTTTTGGTGATGGACACCACTTCACCTTGTTATGTAAGACTTTGTATAAGAACGTCTTTGTTCTAAAACTGATGATTTTACAGAATTATATAATGTTATCTTGGACCGTGGAGCCACCTCTAATTTAGTAATAGGGCTCATCTCTGTAACTAGAAATGTTTCTATCTTTTAGTAACCATAGTAATTATCATAGGTATATAATGTTATGCAGGGTTTTACACCTCGGAGACCTGAGAGATCCCAAGAGACTACAAAGAAACCTCGAGGTTTAGGGAACGCTTAGCACTGGCTCCTGGTTCATATTGGTAAGAACTGCTTAGGGCAACTGTGATTCATCCCTGTTTGTAGTAATAAACTTGTTTATTACTTGAATGCAACTTGTTTGTGATTATTTGCATCTCCAATATTGCCAAGAACCTGAAAGTGAGGTTTAGACCTCTTACAATTGGCGACCGCGGCAGGACATATTGGGTGTTGTAAGTTTTCACTTGTTGCTATAAATTTCCCTTTTCCCATGGGGACTGCAGGTGTACATTTCCGTATCACCTCTCCCGTCTTTTCTACCAGTTTGTAGATACTTGCAAGGTCTGGCTGACTTTTCGGGTGTGGTCGATGTAGTCTCGACCCACTCCATAGCAACTTTGAATTGCAAGCCTACAACATATACAGTAGCCGGCTGTGTTTAAAGTACCTGTGTTGTGGATCGATATGCACGCATGGTCTTTTCACGGTTTGAATTTGTTCCTCCCATATAAATGGCCACCGTATCAGATATCTGCATGGAACTGAGACTCGATGTCTCGAACTTTCTTACCTCCCATGGAGGATGGGCTGACTTCGCGCGGGATGCAAGTCAATCCGAAAACCCTGTACTGGGGATTTCAACCCAGTACAAGGTGACAGTCAGCCAATAGGCGTTGTGCTAAAGGGTTGATGGTCGCTGCTCTCTACGCTGCCTTGGAAGCCTCCGAAGCGAGGTTTCGAACCCTTGATCTGCAGATCGCATCTCTTAAGCAGGAGATGGGTCTGCAGGAAACAGAATGTATTCGGATACAGCAGAACTTGGAGTCAGAACTCCAATCTCTGCATAATGAAAAGGATTCACTATTGCATCATTCTGCACAGGCTGGTGAACAAGAAATGTATACTCTGAAGAATGAGTGTGAAAGTTTAAGACAGGATAAGAGTCAGGTGGTACAAATGAATGATTTGCTGAGTGCCGCGAATGCACAATTGAGTGACGAGATGGGTGAACTGCAGGACGAGATCAATCAGGTACGTAATGATTTAGAAACAGCCTATAGGGACAATCGCGAATCGAGCGCCGCGTACCGTGTTTTGCAGAAACAGAAACAGGATCAGGTTGATATGGATGTTGCAAGTGTGAGTCATGATGAATGTAGAGCTAAGATGGATAAACTGCGCCATCAGCGAGAGGTTTTGACTGGCCATGTTAAGGCAATGGGTGGCGTAGCCCCTGCCTTTCATTCGTCGTCGGAGGGGGAACCTTCCGACGACGATATCTTGCAGTACAACACCCAGTCATGCCCCTACTATGGCCCAGATTCCCCACCCAGCCATCCACAGCATGGCGGGTCCCGGCCCACTACTCCCCAGGTCACCCGTAGACGACATCGTGACGTTCATCAGGAAACGCCATCATGGCGGGCGCTTACGACGGGGGGGGAGCAGGCCCAAGCTTGGTCCGACGGCGCTCCGTAGCCGCGTATTAGTGTGAAGATAGGCAAGAGATTGAAACCATGATTGATAGGGCACTAGAAAGTGTTCCTCTTCCTGAAGAAGTATGAAAGCCATTAAAAGTCAGATTCAACAAATTTTTCAAGAAGCTGGCACTCAGGAAGGTGTTGTGCGGACTGCAGCTGAAGCTGCAGCCAGCGCCAACGTGGATGGTCGCGAGATCACTACCCTTGCCTGATCGACCACCAACTAATCCCTGCAAATGGCCTACTCTGTTCAGCAAATTGCTGACAGCATCGGTCGGATGAACCCGTCCGACAATCTCAGCTGCCATTTGGAAAAGGTGCGCTCCAAGTGCGAGATGCTTAGTCTCGCCGCAGAATACCAGGTCCAAATACTATGCCAGACCATCGATCCTGGTTTATGGGCTTAAACTCCCAAGTAGTTCGCCAAGATGGGAACGCTACCTTTGGCACGTCGCAGCTGAGCTCATTTCGCTCACAGCCCTGGTGTGGTTGGAGTAATGCTAGCATACCCTGTGAAGCAAAATGCTAAAGAAAGTCCAGCGACTTACCACCAGAGACTCTGGATGGCCTATCGAGCAGGGAAACATCTGGCACAAGAAGCCGCGGATGTAGATCTTATTGAATATAAGACCCTGTTCCTTAGAAACATGATCCCAGCCGTGAGAAAGAGAAAGTAGAGCCAACCACATACCCGAATACAGATAGGTTTGCCGATATCCTTTGGAAAACCGAGAGAGTGTACCAGTTGTACATCTGCGATTTGGGTTCCGGTTCCAAAAAGGTTGCCGCTGTGGAACCCGCTTCTGAGACCACGACACACTACACGGTGGAAGGACAGGCCCAGCAACAACAGCCCAAACCTCCATCGGCCCCTCCAGCTAGCACCCAACAAAACCCCCAACAACAACACCAACAACAGTGGGTGGGAACCGAATTGCCTAAGAACAGAAGGTACAAAGGCAAAGGAAGCCATTACAAAGATCGGGTCCCTCATATAAAGAGTAGCTGAAGAAAACCGAAAATCACGGAGCTCCTGGGGCGAAGTGCGTTCTGTGCGGATGCCGTTCCGCACAAACACTTGCAGCAGTACAACCGGCGACCCATGACACTACTGGCCATGGAGACACCAGAGGTATGGGTGCGCAGACCCATACCAGCCTGAACCCGGAAGCCCCACCTTACATTGCATTAGTGCAACACGGTGAAGTCATCCATGCAAGCCAAGCCCAACCTCTGCATGCCTCCAACAATACGGATTGACAATTACAGGCCCCAGTCCGCATTGTAAACAAGCTGGTCTTGGATACAAACGGAAGGCCCTGCACCGAGGCCGAGGTCGGGGCCATTAAACTGTCTTGTTAGATACAGGTGCAGCTGTATCTGTGTTACACTCACCACCACCCTGAACGCCTCCATGGTCTCCGGATGGAAGACCAATATGTCAGGATTTGATGGTGCTAGGTTACCTGCATACCGTTCTCTGCCTTTACCGGTAGAACTAGGCCATCTGAAGGCCTCACATGCTTTCCAACTGATGGTGTTGCACGATCACCCTAGCATCATTGGGATTGACTTTCTTGCACCACACGGCTGTGTGGTGGATCTAGCAAACATGCTGTTGATACAGATACAGGGTCAATACCATACTGTCTTAATTCCTGACTCACATGCTGTGGCAACAATATCCATTAACAACAAAGAGTATGACGTCATAGATTTATTCAAGAATCATGAACTTTTCCCAAAACTTCTACCTATTCTGCAACGACATTTGGAAGCGTTTGCAGTTAAACACGATTGTGGCAGAATGCATACCGTTATTGAGGTGCCAGGCCCGGCACATGAGAGACAAAGGCAATATCCATTTCCCTCTGAAGCCTTACCCTCTCTTTGAGAAACAATCAAGTCACTCCTTAAACAAGGAGTAATCAGAACCTGCGTCTCCACTGCCAACTCTCCTGTTTGGCCTGTGAAGAAACCCACAGGTACCTGGAGACTTACTATTGACTACAGGAAACTGAATCAGGTCACTCCCAGTTGCTCCCCAACTGTGGCGTCTGCACCGGATGTGCTTCGACTTTTAACACCAGATCAGAAATGATTCAGTGCTCTGGATATCTCCAATGGTTTCTGGTCATTACCATTGGCCCTCAAGAGTCAATATAAGTTTGCCTTCACTTTTGAAGGGTGACAATATACGTGGACTTGCCTGCCACAGGGGTTCCATAACAGCCCATCCCTCTTCCATCTCCATATGATGGATGCCCTACAAGGTTTCTCAACCCCCCAATGTCTCTTACAGTATGTAGATGACCTGTTGTTGGCTACTGCCACACAGGAACAACATCTGGATCTCTTGGATGAACTATTGACTCTTATTCAAAGAGCAGGCTTGAAGTGTAATCCTGCAAAAGCACAACTATGTCAGAAAGAAGTACTCTTTCTGGGTTTGAAGATAACAGATCAAGGTCGGAGTCCTACTTGGAAAAAGATTCAAGGGTTGCAAGATTTGCCATTACCTACCAGTGTGGCAACTCTTAGGAGGTTTCTAGGTATGGTAAACTACTCCAGAGATTTCATTTGTGACTTTGAAAGCCGCTCCACTGTACGATTTACTCAAAAAGGACGTTCCATGGAATTGGGGCCCTGTCCATACCCAGGCTGTGACATCACTGAAGCAGGCCTTGGCCTCTGCCCCAGCACTGGTAAACCCTAATCCAACATTACCATTCCACCTAGAGTGTGCCACCTCTGACATCGCTATGTCAGCAGTGTTGGCCCAAAAGGTACATGGCTCTTTGAGACCTATTGCATATGCATCGCAGCTCTTGACCCCAGTAGAACAGAAGTACAGCCTTTGTGAAAGGAATCTTCTGGCCACTTTTGGGTGGTCAAGCACTTCCTGCATATCATTGGGTACTCTTCACTGATTATTAACACCAATCATACTCCTACTACCTTTTTGCTCAGACAGAGTGAAGGATGGGTCAGTCTCTAACACCAGGCTGACACATTGGTCACCCTCCTCCAGGATAGGGATATTCAGGTCCATCAAACCAGAGTTCCATCTCTACTAGCACATGGCCTCCTCTTTCAGGGGAGCCCACGACTGCACTTTGCAGTCACCTGATCTCCCAGATCCAGGTCCATTCTTCCTGCCACCCCTGGAGTATTAGAGAACACCTCCTTGTGCTGCGTGTTTTCACTGATGGATCAGCATCATATTATCAAGGTGAACAAATTGCAGGGATGGGTATCATGGTGGTATCCTTATGGGAACACTGTCAGGATACCTAAACGCTGTACTGTAGCTTCATCACAGTATGCAGAGCTGGCAGCAGTGGCCTGTGCATTAGAGTTTATCCAACATGGAACTCAGGACACCATCATTTTTACTGACTCTAATTTGGTTTGTTGCTCCTTACAGAATTTCTCCCTTTCTGGAAGAACTCCTTCCTCTTCTGATGGCAGCTCAGTGAAATACAAAGAATTGGTGATTTACATACACGCATTAGGTCAGAAATACCCACACAAACTCTATGTACACAAGGTTAAAGCTCACTCCTTACATGATCCCTACCACGCCTTCAATGACACAGCAGACACCCTTGCCAAGGAAGGGGCCCGAGGGGGGGATGTCTGGGCGATGGAACATCCAGAGGCCAATGCGGCTGTACAGGTTGCGGCTCTTAAAAAGAAATCTGAATCTTTTTCCCCCTTGGACCTCTCAGCAGCCCAGCACTTGGACACTGAACTCAAAGAAGTGTTCAGATTCTTGGACAAAGGTACTGAAGAAAGACTTCCTACGCATAACCCTTACCGTAGGCATGAAGGTAAATTACACTTATCCCCTGATGATAAACTTATTTGGTTTCAGCCACAGGATACTACCACGAAATTGTGGGTGGTCCCCAGACATTTGAGATCTGAATTTTTGCACCAGGTACATGACACACCCACTGGTGGACACCAGGGGGCTGAAAATACCCTCCAACGCCTCAAAACCACAGCATGGTGGCCTGGGATTACCAAAGATGTTAAACAATACATTAATAACTGCCTCGTTTGTGCACAAAACAATCCAATACCTACAAAACGGAATGCCAAACTTTTACCACAGAGACATACCGGCCCTTGGCATGCCATCCAAATTGATTTTATTGGTCCTTTGACCAATACCAGTAGAAACAACAAGTATGCCCTTGTAGTGACCGATCTATTCTCTAAGTGGGTAGAGGCTTTCCCCACCAAGACTTGCACTGCAAAGACAACTGCCAAAATCCTGGTAGAACAGATTTTCTCCAGGTGGGGCCTGCCTGTCAAGGTAGACTCCGATAAAGGAACCAGTTTTACAGGTGAGTTGATGAAAGAGTCCCTTGAACTCCTAGGGGTTCAGCAAAAGTTCCACATACCTTATCACCCTCAATCCTCAGGTCAAGTAGAAAGAGCTAACAGACTGATTAAGCAAATGCTTTCCAAATTCATTGAGGACAATCCCAAGACCTGGGATTCCCTACTGCCTTTACTCCTTATGGCAATTAGGGGTACGCCCTCAGCCACTACCCAGCTTAAACCCTTTGAGGTAATGACTGGCAGACAAATGAGACTACCTGAACACTTGCTCTTTGACCTGCACACCCCCACTGCGGACCGCATGTCTGTAGATCAGTATGTGGAAAAACTTAGAAAAGACCTCAGACACACACACTTGTATGCTGCAAATTGCATGGGCAAGGCCCAGCAACAGTCCAAAATATAATTTGACAAACATGCGCAAGAAGTGGATAGGCAAGTTGGAGATCAGGTAATGGTACTCCGATTTGCACATCCCACCCACTCCTTCTCCAACAAGTGGGAAGGCCCTTACCCCATTGTCAACAAGCTCAGTCCAGCAGTCTATCAAGTTAGACTCCTCCACAACAATAAACTGACTGACAAATGGTTACATGCAAACCAATTGAAACTGTACAAAGGAGCTTAAAACTTACTCTTCCTAACCCCATTGGGCGGAACTGTACTAATATACTAATCTTTCATCTTCCTTTTCAGATACATTGACAAGATGGCTATCTTGTTCCTATCTCTACTCCTTGCAGGAGTAATCCCTTTCGCCCAAGGCACGGTACCGGACCTCCTTCGACACCTTGATCCTCCAGCACCTCCTACAGAGGGAGTTTCCATCAAAATTCCAGACACTATGATTACTGTCCAGGAAGGTTCCGATGCATACCTCACTGCCTCAGTCATTGCTCCTGACAAATCTACCCTTCAGATTGAGTGGCAAACCACATCACAAGGACAAGTTCTCCCTGTGGCCAAACTCTCTAAGGGAACTTTCCAGGGTTGGCCCAACGCTAAATTGTCCCCGAATGGTTCACTGTCCTTGTTACAAACTGCATTAAGACACTCAGGTTTGTATAACATTATTGCTTTAATTGACCCTTCCTATTGTAACTCTCTTTCACAGGATTCTGCCCACAGATTTTGTGCTGTACACCACATGGCCTCTGCTGCCATGTATCTATCTGTGCTACCTCCTACTGAGAAACAGCTTTTGGAATGTCCAAAACATACCCCTGGTCCCCTGTGAGTGGTCTCACAGCCACTGCCTCCCAGGTTCTTTGATTAACAATTTACAGTTTATGCATATACCTGTTTTATTTAACCTTACTTATTGGAATATGAAAAGAATTTGGTATGTGTCACAATCCAATACTCCGCATTTTACAGTACTTTGTTGCTAGATAGTTTAGCTGCATTTCGATACGCATCAAAGATCCCTTTACTGGGGTTTATTCTACTGAACATAGAGGTAATTTTAGGAGGAAACCTCCTCCTAGTACTCTTACTCATAAATGTACTAAACGTGAAGTTGACAGTTCTGATGTCACGGGTGCCACGGGAACTGTCACAGGTCTTTTTGGTACTGCTATGTCCATTTGGAACAAAGCAGACATTGCTGCTATCAAAAGTCATTCTGCAAAGTTCGCCACTGGTTTGGTTAATGATGTTTTACCACCTTTATTGCATGGTGTGGATGGTCTTTGCCAGGAAGAAAGATACACTGTATACAACATGCACGACATTGCAAAAGCCTTCACTGATTCCAAAGATAAGATTAACACTCATACAACAGAACAATAGAGAAGCTGAATAGACAATACATTAGTAGGGAAATACTTTGTTCTGCATATGGTTCATACATACTCACTACCATTAACAACCTTTTCAGAGACCTAGAAACTGGTAGGATTCCTGATATTATACATGACAGACGTCTATCTAAATGGTATTGTCCTAAATGTAAATCTCCATCTTGTATTTCCCTATGTATGCAACAAACTCTGTCTATTCCTCTCTCCACAGCTCAAAATTTGGGGTTTGTGACCAGACATCTGAATACTGGTCCTTGTTTTTCTGCTAAGAAATGTTCTATAACAGATACCATGTTTGTCTCTTTTACTGTCTCCTTACCATGCTTTGATCCCACTACAGCTTTGTTCGACAAGCTGACGCTGGTGCATTCCATAGGGCATTTGGACGAAGACATCTACTGAGAACGCCTGGATCTACCTCCTCTACTGGTCTACCATTCCTTCCTGGATGCCTGGGTGGCACCGCACACGGACTGTTGTGCGAAAAAGCAATACATCTACCTGTGCCGATGTGATGTGTTTGATGTTATATGCCCTGTTTGTGGCTACTCTCCAGACAGCATTGACTGGACTTTAACTATGGATGCTGACATCACTGAGAATGGCACCAACGCTTTTGAATCAATGCAGTCACGGATCAGCTCTACCAGTCCTATCGTGAGGAAGCTCATCGCCTGTCAACACGGATCTCCAAGACGACCTACACATGCCCTGTCCAGTTGCAAAAATGGAGACTGCCTACTGTACGATCACAGTACAACTCTGACAGTGAATATTGCATAGTTACTAATGTGAAAACTTATTCTTATGGTTCTGTTACTTGTGCAATTGATTACCCCAACTTCTGTTTTGTTCCCCATCAGAAAACTGTTATTGGACACACTGTCATAACCCCTGTTCCCCTTATGGAAGCAGATATTATTGATGGTAATCCAGATTATTTACTTACACTTGAAGAATACCTACCCTACTTTAATGTACACATAGATCCACTGACACTCACACTAAATCACTTTTAGATAGAAAGGACACACACCTCATCCACATCAGCAATAATATAACCAAAGCCAATGAAGCCATTCTTGACCTGATGAATGATGGAGACATGAATAACGCTTTGACTAACACTTGGTTAGAGATTACTTTTAAAGGTTTTGTTATAATACAAGCATTTTTGATATTTACTTTGATTATTATGCTTTGCTGCCTCTGACGTACTCTTAAGCCAACACATTGAGCAACGGGATTTCTTTACAAGGCTGTGCCTCTGGATTGTAAAGACCCTGCTCCTGCCCACTCACCCATTCGCCTGTGTTGCCCTTTCTAGGCAACAAGGGGAATTGTTACACGAGGTCCCTGCACCCTAATTGATACCCTCAGGGGTACACCGTAGACAGCTAATGTTTAGGCATAGGCTATACTAATACATAGGGCATAGGGCATCTACCATATAAGAGCAGATGTCAGGATATGAATACATATTATGGTAACTCACTTTGCTTGCTAATGCACACACATTATACCATGTATTTTCTGTCTATTTCTTACTTGTCAGATGCCAAGACACCTGTCCTTGAAGTAATTATAATGTGTAAGGCAACATTGCCATCTTTTGGTGATGGACACCACTTCACCTTGTTGTATAAGACTTTGTATAAGAACGTCTTTGTTCTAAAACTGATGACTTTACAGAATTATATAATGTTATCTTGGACCGTGGAGCCACCTCTAATTTAGCCAATAGGGCTCATCTCTGTAACTAGAAATGTTTCTATCTTTTAGTAACCATAGAAATTATCATAGGTATATAATGTTATGCACAGGTTTTACACCTCGGAGACCCGAGAGATCCCAAGAGACTACAAAGAAACCTTGAGGTGTAGGGAATGCTTAGCACTGGCTCCCGGTTCATATTGGTAAGAACTGCTTAGGGCAACTGTGATTCATCCCTGTTTGTAGTAATAAACTTGTTTATTACTTGAATGCAACTTGTTTGTGATTATTTGCATCTCCAATATTGCCAAGAACCTGAAAGTGAGGTTTAGACCTCTTACAACATAAATACAATAACCGTTCACATTTCATACATATATTAATAACACAGAATACATCTTCAGACCTAGCTAGCACTATTCACCTTTTCTACTTCACTACTGTTGCTGGTCTCTCTCCCTCAGCTGACTCGCTCTGATCCCCAAGATGGCGCTTCTTCATGCAGCTGCTATAGCTCCCTATTGCCCATCGTCCAATCAGGACCTCTTCTGAGGGTCACATGACCAGGCAGTCACCTGCACACACCACACCATCAGGCCAGGCCTAACACCTGCTCCAGGCCTACCTCACAACAATTTTAAAGTGCGCAACAGGTAGGGTTACCAGATGTCCTCTTCTATGAGGACATGTCCTCTTTTCCAGCTGCTAAATCTTCTTCATGTACCTTCTCTATCCTGTTATATTATTAATTTTATAATTTGTTTACTGTCTCCTACATAGGACCTCCTTGTAAATGAGCTGTGAAGGTGATGGAGACTTTAAACCTATTTACTTGGGGTCCAGCACAATGGCTCATCGGGGGAGGGACTAAATGTCCTCTATTTGGCATCCCAAAATCTGGTACCCCTAGCAACAGGGCCCAACCAGGGCCGGGATGCCTGCACACTGCGGATTGCATGGCTCGAGGTCCGGCTGAGATTTTTAGGGTTCAGGGAACATTCTGGATGAGTAGCCCCTACAGTGTAACCCATTCCTTCCTGATGCATCTAGGGGCATACTTAAAATCATTGCAGGTGGTCCGGGCAGGAAGGAAGAAGCCACTCAAAGGCCTAACATTCGAGGCATTGCAAAACTGGATCCTAGGAAACTGATGGTCCTTACCTGATGATGTCTTCAACTTCGGAATTACCTCCTGAATTTCCAGGAACATGGATTCTCTTCCCAAGCCACCCACCAGACCTGGACCTCCCAATACTTTCCAGGAGATCACAAGGAGCCCCTGCAGCCCCCAGGGGTTGAACTCTTTCCCACGGAATATGGCTTGTGTTAAATTAATCAAACTGCAACATGTGAGGGGAGACAAGGATTTCATTTCATTAAACTCCCCCCCCCCAGTCAAATAAAGCTTAAACCACTGTTTCTCCCCAACTGGCTTTTATTTTCACCTGCATGGCAAATGATTCCAGTGATACAGGGGTCACCATTCCTTTATAAAATAAATATTCAGCTCCATGGGGCCACAAACTTTTTACACTTTGGCTGGACTCAATTGACAGTAGAACAACTGATATAGCAGACACCAGAAAGATTCTCATCTCCTACCCTTCCTATCTCAGGTGATCTACCCAAGAACCTAGAACCCAGATCCCTGCAATCTCCTGGCATATAAGGATCCCGTAAGCCAAGCCTTCCTTTTACCTCTTTCTCACTGGGTACCCTTTACTCTGGCACTGGTTGTCCACCCCTTTTTCTGGTGTGGGAAAGAGATCTGCCTCCCCCACCTGGACCCCCTGTGCAAATGGCCTAAACCACAGGGCATCCAGGATTTTTTCCCTGATGACCCAGGCCCTGGCCCTCCTTACAATGGCTGACTCTGACATACAAGCTGAGGCCACTTCTCCGATCACTTTCCTCTGCCTCGGACCTCCATGGCCCCCAATTTACTCTGGGGTGTACTGCTGTTACCTTCCTCCTGTGGGGAGTTCCTGCCAGGCCCACATCCCTTCCAATGGTTCCTGGGCTTGAGCTAAACCCTAGCATGGAGACCCCCTCCAAGGCCTACACTTTTCTGTGGTCCATGAACCTGCCCAGCCTTCATCTGGACCAGCGCCCCAGGACCTGTCCCTCCAAACAGGCCCCTAATATGGGTGGAAGACTCCCTCAACCCCCAGGCCACCCTGCCACACCGGGTACAAGGGGAACCTCTGCCACCACTTCGCCTCCTGAGAGAGCCCTGCCACAGCCCTCTCAGCCCTGGTGACCTGGGAAAACACCAAAACTGGGCTCACTAAAGGGCTCCAAAATCTTTTAGATGGGCATGCTAAGCCTCCCTAATGCCCTAGCCCCCTCGATGCAGGACCTGGCTACCTGTGCCCCCACCAGAGCTCCATACCTCCACTCCTCATTGGCCACAGCCCATGAAACCATCCTGACTGCACTTTACTTTGGGGATTTTCCCCACTGGTCCTCCTGGACCACCAAGCTCCCTCATTCTGCCCACCTATCCTGGTCCTGGTTCTGGTTCTACTCTCCAGCCTCCCCCCTCCAGCCCCAGGCCCAATGCCCAGGTGGGAAAGATACTTCCTGTACGCTCCCTTATATACCCTAATTCTGCCCTCTGCTGCCACCTTGAGGCATCAGAGCACTAACCCCAGAGCACTAAACCCATTTCCTAGCTCGGGGGGGGGAGGAGGGGGAAAGGGGTGCCTAAAATGTGGGAATATAAGCCCCACTTTTGCAGGGGGCTTGCAACAATATCAACAATACTTATCTGTGACATTTCTGATTGTTCAGCTTTATGGAAGTCACGATCATCCTGGCAAAACTAATTGGGAGAGCAAAAAGAAATATAGAGTTATTTAGCTGGAGGCAATGGGTGTGATGTTAATTGGAATAATAGTCTTGAATTTATCTGTTCTGGGAGTCTTGCTTAGCTGAGCAGAGTGCCAAAATTCCCCGGGAAACATTTGAGAGAGAGTCATTAGTCCAAGGTGTGTGGGGGCAGAGGAGGTTCCTTTAAATGAAGCAAGGAAGAGCATTGTCAAAAAGGTTTGTCCTTTAAGGTCTGTGTGTCTGGTTGATTCTGCTGCTTCTGAAGCTCTTCTGCTATTTTCTGTAAGGAGTCAGAGCCCTGTTTTCTAAGCGAGTCTCTGCGCCTCAGCTGCCACACATGCTGGGAGAGTTTGGTCGCCAGTGGCTGAGGCTGTGACGTGGGTAGTTTTGGGGGTTCAAAGTTTCTCTGGGCCAACTCTTCCACCACCGCCTCCTGGATTTCAAATGTCTGGGTGTCTTCCGAGAAGAAGAAGATGGTCATCTTGGCCAGGTAGGGGGTGCGGAAGCAGAGCTTGGCATTCTGTAACACTTTCATCATTGGGAGGAATGCTTTCCTTTTAGCCATAGTCTCCGCTGAGTAGTCGTTCTCAAGAAAGATTTTGTTGTCTTGAAATGTGATCATTCCCCATTTCCAGGCAGTGTACAGAATGATTTTTTTCTCCTGGAAATGGAGAAGCTTGATTAGGAAGGTGCAAGAGCGGGCTCCAAGTGCTGGCCTAGGTCCAAGAGCATGGTGTGCTCGATCTATTTCCATGGTTAAAGTCTCCAGTAGTTACATAGAAACATAGACTTTGACAGCAGATAAGGACCACTTGGCCCACCCAGTCTGCCCATTTCCCTACCTATTGGATAAGCTGCAGATTCTAGTTAACCAACAGCCTACTTCCTGCAACTTCCTTCTATAATTGCCTTATGTCTGTCCCATGCATGTTTGAATTCCCCCACTGTTTTAGACCCCAGAACCTCTCCAGAAAAGCGGTTCCATCGTCCACCCTCTCTCCATGAAAAAGAATTTCCTCACATTACCCCTGAGCCGTCCCCCCTCTAACTTTAAATTGTGCCCCCTTGTTCTTACACATCTCTTTTTCTGAAAGATGCTACCCTCCTGGACTTTGTTGATTCCCTTGAGGTACTTAAACGTTTCTATCATGTCCCCCCATCCCTCCTTTCATCAAGGGTATACATATTAAGCTCTCTCAGTCTCCCTTCATATGGTTTCTGATGTAGACCCTGCACCATTTTAGTTGCCCTCCTCTGGACTGTTTCCATCCTGTCTATGTCCTTGTGTAGATGAGGTCTCCAAAACTGCACGCAGTACTCCAGATGAGGTCTCACCAACTGTCCGTACAGAGGGATAACCACTTCCCTTTTTCTACTTGTGATGTCCCTCCCTATGCATCCCAGTATCACCCTGGCTCTCCTTACTGACTTCTCACATTGCTTACCCACATTTAGGTCATCTGATATGACTACACCCAGATCCCTTTCCATAATTGTTGTCGTTAGTACTTCCCCTGCTATTGTGTACTCTTCTCCTGGATTTTTATTTCCCGGGTGCATTACTTTGCACTTCTTTGCATTGAATCTAAGTTGACACATATCTGACCATTCCTCCAACCTTGCCAAGTCCCTTCTCATCCTTTCTACCCCCCTTGTGTATCAACTCTGTTACAGATCTTTGTGTCATCCGCAAAGAGGCATACCTTTCCTTCCAGACCCTCCGCAATGTCACCTATAAAGACGTTAAAGAGGACTGGACCCAGCACTGAGCCCTGAGATACTCCACTGGTAAC
The DNA here is from genome assembly GCA_016271365.2 of Neoceratodus forsteri. Classification (NCBI taxonomy): domain Eukaryota; kingdom Metazoa; phylum Chordata; order Ceratodontiformes; family Ceratodontidae; genus Neoceratodus; species Neoceratodus forsteri. The sequence goes on from CM057451.1 coordinate 321,069,592, forward strand.
CCCCCTTTCTTCAGAATGTGTTCCATTCACTATTACCTTCTGTGTCCTGTTGTGCAGCCAGCTTGTTACTCAGGCTACCACCCTGGGACCCACTCCAGGCTGGCTAACTGATTATTAATCTTTGTGCGGGACTGTGTCAAATGCCTTGCTAAAGTCTAGGTAGGCCATATCCACAGCCCCTCCTGGTCTATTACTTTGGTCACCCAGTCAAAGAAATCGATTAGATTCATCTGACATGACCTTCCTGCTGTGAATCCATGCTGCTTTGGGTCCTGTGCCCTGCTGCCCTCAGGGTACTCAACAAATCTTTCTTTCAGAAGTGATTCCATTTTCCCACCACTGAGGTCAAACTAACAGGTTTGTAGTTTCCCGCTTCTGCCTTGCTCCCACTTTTGTGAAGAGGAATCACATCTGCCCTCCTCCAGTCCTCAGGTACCACCCCATCTTCCCATGATTTGTTAAAAAGTGTGGTTAGTGGTGTCACTAGGTCCTGCCTTAGCTCTTTTAGGATTCTAGGGTGAATCCCGTCAGGCCCCATTGCTTTGTCCACCTTGAGTTTCAGGAGTTCTTTCAGTACTCTTTCTTCTGTAAATGGACTGGTGTCAACCCCACTATCCAGAGTGCTTCTACTGTTTAGTTTAGGTAACTCCTCCTCTTCTTCTTTTGTGAATACTGAGCAAAAGTATTCATTCAGTATCTCTGCCTTTTCACTGTCTCCCTCTGCCCACCTCCCCTCTCCTTTATTAATCTTCACTATCCTTCCCTTAACCTTTCTATGCTCCCTAATGTACCTATAAAAGGCTTCATCCCCCTTCTTAACTGAGTTGGCTATCTTTTCCTTGGTTTGGGCCTTTGCTTTTCTGACTGTCTTCCCACTTCTTTCTGCTTTAATTGATACAGTTCCTGTCGACACTGTCTGTGATTCCTTATACTTTTTGAATGCAGCCTTTTTCTCCCTTAACCTTCCTGACACCTCTTTTGAGAGCCATAGTGTTTTTTATTCCGCTTTGTTTTCTTTATTTGTTTCACACAAAGGCTTGTTGCCTCCATGATGGCAGTTTTGATTTTTCTCCATTGTTCTTCCACCCCTCCTTTCTGGCCATTCGCTAATGCATTCCTCAGGTATTCACCCATTATGCCAAAGTCAGCCCTTCTAAAGTCCAGTATCCTTGTCTTTGTATGGCTTGTCTCCATGGTTGTATTTATTGTGAAGCACACTGTGCAGTGGTCGCTTGTTCCCAGATGTCTACTGACTTCTAAGTTTGTGATCCTCTCTCCATTTGAGAGTACCAGGTCTAATATTGCTCCCTCCCGAGTGGGTTCCACCACTAGCTGTCTAAGGCATGCTTCCTGTAGGGCATCGAGAATGACCCTGCTCTTGGATGTGGCTGCAGTCCATGTCGCCCAGTTAACATCTGGCGTATTCAAGGTCCCCATCAACAGTATCTCCCTTTTTCAGCCATTTGAGAATGCCCTCTATCATTTTTCTTGTCAATTTCTCCCTTGAGACGGGGTCTGTATACAACCCCTGTGCGGATTGTGATGCCATTCCCTGTCTCCAAGATGACCCAGAGTTCCTTTTGTCCTCCCCCTTTACTTTTTAGTTCTGTAGCTTTGATCCCTTCCCTTATGTAGAGAGCTACTCCACCTCCTCTTTTACCCTCCCTGTCCCTTCTGTAGTTGTAAGGAGGAGAAGATTCTGAATAAATGTGATGGTGTCAGATCCCTCCGCACCCTCCGGTATGCTCAAGAATCTGATGTTATTACGCCTGTTACGGCTTTCGGCATCCTCAGTGCATTACTGAAGGGATCTAACTGTACTGTGAAGCTGTAGGATCACTCATTTGGCGTTGTCCATACATTGATCAGAAGTAGTAAGTTGTTCCTCCAGTCCATCCTGCCTTTTCTCTAATTTACTAATATTGGTTTGCAGTCCTGCAGTAGTAGATCTCATTTCTTTCCTGAACTCTCTAATTTCGGACAGCATGAGAGTCATTTGTTCCTGTAGTGAAGAGATGCTGGATTTGGCAGCCTCGGCACGGCTGCACCGAGAAGTGAGGGAAGCCTGTGAGCTCTCACTTTCTGAGCCACTTTCAGTAAATTCATCGCAATCCTAAAACCTTGCTGGAGATCGGGCATCATTCCTTCTGGGTTTCAGCATTGTATTACCTTCTGGAAACAATTTAGATCGAAGTTGTAGATATTGGCTGTATTGGTAAGATTAAATTACCAGTTTCTGGAGAGAGCTATTCCACTAGCATGTTCCCCGGCACATGACGTAACCGGAAGTCATATTCTTGTTTGTTTGTCTGATTGCTGCAGATGGTGAGATTTGTTTGCACACTGCCATTCATGGTCTTAAGTTTTTGTATTGTAGATAATCAGTTTCCATTGGTTGCATTTGTACCCCCACACCCAATTTCTGTTAAGGCTGAACATTGGCAGTCTCACCCTCCTTTCCTGTTCAACAAAAACAAGGTAAATAAAGGCAGTAGAAACATGGAGTCAGCACCAGTATGTATCTCAGTGGATCTCACACACATACACCCGCAAGGGAAAAACAAGTCATCAAGAAGCATATACTGGCCCATCCCTCCTCTGTGGCTGCTTGTCTGTGCCTGTAGCTTAGTTTTTGTGGATTTACATGGTTTTCTGCTTGGAGTAACTACACCATTCTTGCTCACTACATCCATGAAAGTCTCCTGAACTGGATTTCTGCAAAACATCACAACCAGGTACCTGCATTTTTCATTTAAAAATCAACTTTTTGGAAGCTATCCCAAGCAAAACATAAGTCAAGCAATTAAGTCTGACAAACTCAATGACTCTAGGTCTGCTTGAATCCACATTTTCATCTGACCTGCTCCATGATCTGTATGTGGGCTTTTCAACAACCTCTTTGAATGACAAAGAAGCATGCAGACAAAAGGATTTCACATCCTGCATATGCGCAGCACAGTTCATCACCTGCAGGAATTCTAACACATTCTGTGACTCTGGACCTCAGCTGTTGATAATTTCTTTTGACATGACTTAACCACCAGGTATCTACAAGATGCTGAAATCCTTCTCCTACAAATTCTCCTTATGCTGCTCCTGCTCTCAGGAAATGTTCACCCCTAACCCAGGACCACCTGGGCAGCCAGCAGTGGCACCAATCAGAAGGACAGGACACTTACTATGGCATTCATCAATGCCTGCAGCATCCTCAACAAACTTGACTCCCTCCAAACATGGATCCTACAGCACAACCCTGATGTCCTCTCAGTTGTGGAAACATGGCTAAACCATAAATCCCTGATACCTCAGTCTCTATCCCTGGCTACTGCATTTTCAGGCAAGACAGGATTGCTAAACGGGGCGGGGGCTGTGCCATCTATCTTAAGGATACCCTTATGGGTCACATCATCCCATCCCCTAGCCTGAGCAACTCCTCTCAGGTCCTCACAATCAAAATCCTCCTTGGTGCTATAACAAGGAACTCACTCATCTCGGTTTACCTACCTCCAAGAGACCAGGCTGCTGGCTTCCATAGCATCATGGAATATCTAAGGGTCCAGCAACATAATTTTGAAACAATAATCATGGGTGATTTTAACATTAACTGGCTCTCCGCTGAGGCTGCTACCTATAAGGATGCAGCCGCGTCGCATCACCTCACTCAACTGGTCAATGCCCCCACCAGGTGTAACTATAGGACAGGTTCCCTTACGCTTCTAGACTGGATTCTATCTAACCGCCCTGAACGCATCTCCAATGTTTCTGTACTCCCGGATACAATAAATGACCACTCGCCTGTCATCTGCTCCTGGTCAAACAAATACCACAAGCTGCCTCCCAAGCTTATCTATGCCAGGGCTATCAAACAAGGGCACCTCCAGCTGTTAAATCCCATCTAACCAGGCTGAACTGGGCAGTGCTTGACTCTCAATGACACCAACAAAGCTCTGGACCTATTTATCAAACGCTTCAACTAAGCCTGTGACATCTATGCACCAGTGAAAAGATGAAGGTCAAAGGACAGACCAACCCCTGGGTTACTACTGACCTTTTAACTCTGCTCAAGCACAGAGACCACCTCTGGCATTGTGCTCGTGCAACTCCGATGCAAGTAAACATACAATTATACAAAGCAGCCAGAAATGATTGCACTCAAAGAATACAGAATGCTAAACGCAGCTATTACCAAGAGGCTCTGACCAACTCTTGAGGCCAGGGAAACAAATTCTGGAACAACATGAAAGAACTCACAGGCAAGGATCCTAAAGCACCACCCACTATGCTCAACCTTCATGGCACTCCTACACTCGACCTAGGTATCATCACCAGCACTTTTAATAATGCATTTACAAACCTGGACAGTGTCCTTCCACCAAATTTTTTCTACGACCTCCCCTCCAGCTCCTCCCAAGTTACCCCCCAACTAGAACGTACAACCCCAAAGTTTTTTTTAAGGAGGTCCCACCACAAGTAGCTAGAAAATACATTCAAAAGGCCATCGGCAAACAAGGGTACAGTGGTGACTCCCTTGACCTGAAACTGCTGGCACAAGTCCTCGATGAAATCTTAGAACCACTTACAAAGATCTTTAATCTCTCACTTCGATTGGGCCATTTCCCCTCTCTCTGGAAGAAAGCCATTGTCACAATGGTTCACAAAAGCGGAGACAGGACACTGCACACCAATTACAGACCTATCTCACTCCTCCCCCCACTATCCAAAGCGCTGGAGCGAATAGTGTCGGACCAACTAGTGGAATTCCTGGATAAGTACAATGTACAGTGCCCAGAGCAGCATGGCTTCAGAAAAGGGCACAGCACCACCACTGCACTACTGGAATTTACAACCTTCATCTATGCCACGCTTGACAAAGGGAATTGTGATGGGGCAGTATTTATAGACCTTACCAAGGCATTCGACACAGTTAACCACCCCCTACTGCTCAAGCAACTGTCCTCCATTGGGATCTTCAGCGATGCCCTTCCATGGTTCACCAGCTACCTTGATAATCGGATCCAACATGTAAGGATTGTAGGGATCTCTTTGGATGAGAAACCGGTCCGCTCCGGAGTCCCCCAGGGGTCTATTCTGGACCCTCTACTCTTCTCCCTCTTCATCAACAATCTCCCCAGTGCCTGCCACCCAAAAATATTACTATACGCAGATGATGCAGTCCTGTTTTCCAGCCACCATGACATTACAGTCCTTGAATCCCAGCTGCAGCTCGACTTCAATCACATCGAAGACTGGTTCAATTCTCATAAACTTGTCCTGAACCACAGCAAGACTAAAGCCATGTCCTTCTGTAACCGACAGAGCAGGCACAACTCTCTGTCCCTCACCATCAAGAACCACGCTGGGAACCCACTTGAACATGTCAAGGAGTTCAAGTACCTTGGTATTACCCTGGATAGTACCCTCTCCTACACTCGGCATATTGACACTGTTGCCAAGACCGCCAATATACGGATTGTACTACTACACAAACACAAGCACTGTATGCTCATGGATGACCTTAACTAGCCATCTACAGCTCTGTCACCTCTATCATTGACTCACGGCCTTGCCATCTAAGGCTGTGCCTCAAAAGTGCCCTCTGCAGGATCTCAGTTGCTCAACAAAGCCTGTAGATTACTGACGGTGCAGCCCGACAAACTCACACCTGTGACCTCTATGCACAGGCCAGCTGGCTACCCCTACGCAGCAGAATACAATACCAGACCTGCTTACTTACCAAAAATATTCTCCTTGGTCTCATGCCACCTGGTGTTAGCTCACTCTTACTACCTACAGTGGCACTCAACAAACACGTGGTGCCCAATCTCTAACCTTTCAGGTTCCCAGATGTTGTACCTCCATGGGTCAGCGGTCCTTTATCTATAGATCCACTCAATGGTTCAATTCCCTCAATAAAGAAGCATTTTCTTCTACTACACTTGGATCCTTCAAAAGGAATCTCAAACTTTACCTCACCTCTACCACTCAATGTGACTGTTTCGTTGAATGGAGATCTCTCTAAACACCTCCCAGCTCACTCATGTCTCACAGCCCACCGTTTCCCAATCTCATTCCCTCTGGCACTGGGCCTTCCTTGTGACTCCTTTCCTGCTTCACATCTCCACTGGTACAAGACATTTTCCACCACCATCGGACAGTGGCCCATTAGCCTGCCAACTTCCTCTCCTGGTCGCATGCCTGCAATACTAACTGCCTATGGTGCCCTCTATCTCTTATTGTTACCGCAGCCAGCTACCTACTCAAGCTGCTCATTTTATGAATATTATCACAATGTATGTTATAACTGAGTATCATTATTTTTTCTTTTAGTTGTTTTGGTTGTTTATTGTGCATTCTTTTACTACCTCTGTATGTATGTTGACCCTCATCCTTTGATGTGGAACCTTTGTAAATGATCAGTTTCTGCTCAAAGGTATTTGTAATCCGATAATTTAATAAATAAAAATAAAAAAAAGAAAGGGAAATACTTGCAAAGTTTCTGAACCTGCCCGATTTCTTCAAAATCACAAACCATGTGTGTGTTTAATCATTAAAAAAAATCTCAGTTCACTAGTGATATGATATGAAAGAAAATAACAGATGGCTCTATCTGGCATGCCCTTCTGTGTGTATGGAAGGGGGCTGGATTTTTCTTGGGCCTAGGGCCCATAGTAATCTTAATTTGGCCTTGGACGGTGGTAGTATTTTCAGGCAGTGGAGGTCGGGGCTATGGTAAAGGATGTTTCCTTACTGGGTGCTCTGCTGCAGCCTTGCCCTCTACTGTTACTGTTGGCTGCATTCTGCTCAGGATAGGATAGATTCACTGAGAACCCATGCCCATGTAACCTCTAGGTGGCGTTTTCCCAAGGGCTACTACCCCTGCCTGCTTGGCTAGTAGCTGGTTAAAGGGCCTGAGTTCTGAAACAGGTGCCTCCACCCGGAGGTCAGGGTTGGTAGTGGTCAAGCTAACCTGGGCACAGCCCTCCGGGACACTGTAACCCCCCTCTTTCCCCGCTAGTGACCTGAACACTGTACAATAATCACTTTCTCAATACCCCTGATACACCACACAAGTACCCACACTGTTTGCACTTACCACCAGTGCTGGTTCTTCTGGCTCGACCCTGGGGACCCCCTGTAAAACAAGATTAAGCACAGCAAATAGCAACAGTATAGTAGTTTGAGCACAAACTGGAACCACAGTCAGATTACATGAAAAAAAAAGTTAGATCTGATTTATTCAGGGGACTTGAACAAGGGAGGGGCAAAATCAGGTTAATTAGCTTAAAGGTTATATCAATCAAGCAGTTATGCATGCGCTTTGAATCCCCCCACACAGGCCACCTCTGGATACCCTGGTAGAGAAGAGATGGGCTAGAGGACAGTTGCCTGGGATTGCAGCTGGTTGGGGCCCTGTGATGGAAAACATAACATGCACAGTACACAATATTGTAATCTGGAGCCAGGGGGTCAGTTCGTAAAGGAAACGAAATAAGAATACAATCAGATGACACACTCAGATTAAGCTATTGTTGTAGGGAGCTACCCTGGTATTTACTCACGATACCCAAGACTGGACACAGGCTGGACGAAAATCGAGATGCAGGTGGTTGATCTGGAATGCCAGGAGAAGCAGGGCCCACACAAGTTGCAGAGGCATCATTCCTGTTCAAGAATGGAGCAGGAGGCTGATCCCCAGGCAGGTCTCTCGTCGATGGCTTCTCTGTGCAGTGGGTAGTCTGGCTGGGCCAGTCTGGCAAAGCTCAGACCACATGGAGACAAGTCCGTTTTGGGCTGGATACAGCTTCCAGCAAGCAGAACACAGTTCACACAGTGGGGAACTATCTCACAACTCACTAGCAGCTCATAGCACATTTACATGTATGGGAATTCTACTGTACCAGGCAAAGCACTCCCCGGGCACAATCGCAAGGTTTCTGCACACACTGGGAGCTTAGGGGTAGCTGGAACTCCTGACAGGCTGATTGCATTCAGCAAAAATATTTGGTCTTCTTCAGGTTGAGCCTGGCCCACTTCAGTAGCTTACTTTAGTCACACAAACTTGGATTTAGTCCAAAATAATTCTCTTCTCTCCTTCTCAAGAGCAGCACACCGGCATGCAGGTCAACAACTTAGCTTTTTCAGAGTTCTTCCATGCGAATCCATTCAGGATTGCTGCTCAGAAACACTTCAGCTCCTTCTTGCTCAGCTTCCAGCTTGTTTCTAACTGAAAACTGCAAGCAGCCTGGGACTTCCCCAAGATCCAAAAGATTTGGTTGGCTGATTTGGCTGTCAGCCAAAGCAAGAGCTCTCCCTTCATTTGCAAAAAAGGCACAAAAAAGCTCCAAACTAAAGTTCCTACAGATTTTGAATTCAGACAGCTCCTGTAGTTCAGCTACATTTTAGGTCCCACCAGTACTGTTTGGTCCAATTTGCAGTCCAGGACCAAGATAGTGGAGACAAACAAAACAGTCCTTGCTACAAAGAAAGCAGGTTAGACAAACTACATTATCATTATCACTCTAAATGATTTTCAGTAAGGAGTTACATCTTTCAACAGAGCTCCCTCTCAGATTACTTAAAGCGATTTACCAAGTTTTGATATATGAACACATATACTGCAAGGTGACTGCATTTAGAACTGATTCACAATGTATTTTGATAGATGCATAGCCTATTTTAGCAAATTAAATCAGGTTTTCACCCTCACAAACCAGGAAGTGTCATTTTGTGTATTGGAGCCTGTATTTGGTGACCTTTGACACTCATTACCTTTGCAATGTCACCACAGGGAGATCAGTGCTCTGCAATTAAAATTAGTTCTTGGTCACAGCAATTCTGTCTTGATAACAGAGCTCTTGGTCGCAGCATGCAGCATGACAATAGCAATGTCAAACAGTTCATTTTCAGGGTCCGGTGATGAAAGCATTATGTTGTCTTGCACTAACAGTGATCTTTCGGACACTGACATAGTGCCACAATTTGATAGCCACTGCATAGTAGATCCCCATAGGGATGACCCTATGACAGCAGCGAGAATGATATGGGCAGTAGCTCAGACAGTCACAGCAGTAGTCCCAAGCCATTCCAGTACAGCGGTGAGAGCAGACTTAGTAACATGGACTATTAATATCATATTTTGCTACTTAGTGCTACGGTTTGGTTCCCGTCATTGCTGTCATTTTACTGTGCAAAATCGAGGTATGGCGTGTGTTCTGTTACTCCCAGCATCGATGTGCCCACACAAATGCTATTGATAGTACCCTGGGTTTTTATATTTCTTTTTTTTGGGGGGGGGATTGTTTTCCCTATGCTAACGAGTTGGCCACTCCAGCTTGACACTGAGAGCATGGCTCAGTCTGGTGGCATTGCTTGAGCAGGATAAATGGCTCACAATTTGCCCAAATCCAATTTGTCCAAATTCCTCACCTGGTACTAGTTAGTAGTGACCTCCCACCAATTGATTTATCAGTCCCTCACTCTGATGGAGCACAGGTGAAATTACAAGCAGGCACCTTGTACCCCAACCACTCCAACCCCAGCTGCACACATACACTTAGAAAATGCTGCAGCATAGAACTTTTATTATCTCTAAATTATTTTATACTGTTTGGGTCTGTCTTGCCCTAGTGCCAACTGGTCTACGCTATAGCTTTCTTCTCTGTGTATGTGTGTTTGGGGTGGGGGCCTGCTTGTACTTTCCCCTTTAGAGGTATCAGTGATTGAGTAACGTGTTGAAGTCACCAGTTTCCCTGTTTACGGCATGTTATAAATTTAAAACTACAAATTATTGCACCAGCTTTGTGTTACCTCTAAGCACACAGGAACTATACAGACTGCAGCTGTCATTAGTGTCTGCATAAGCATCTGTAATACCACCCCGGCATTGGCTTATTGCCGCTACGTGTGTGCCTCCAGGTGCATTATGAATTGAGCAAAAAGTACACAGTACAGTTGGTGATCGTCCCCCACCCCCCAAGGTTAAAAATGACACTGCCAATACCCTTCTCATGGAGAAAGAGACCGCATTTATGTTTAGATAGCCTAAGTACCATTTGATTGGTCCACTACAAAAAGGGGCATATCCTTGCGGTAGGTACTCAAGTGTTAGACTGTATTTGAACCACCCTTCCTCACTTATGTCACCATACTTCATTACCATTTCAGTCTGTGTCAAGCTGTTTGTGTTTTCCCATTTTTCCATTACAGTGGATCTCTGATGCACATGCATAAAGTGTACAGCAAATACAACAGATGCTGCACTATACTGTCTTCCATGCCTTACCGATGTCTTGGTGCATTGTGTGGACTCCCTGCATTCATCGCTGTGTAGCCCATATTTTCGTTCAGACATTATTCCCTAAGTATGCTGAACTGACTAGCACACTTTGCAATATAACACCATAGAAGCCATACATTGGTTCCACAGTGTCGGGAGAGGATGGCAACTGCAGTCTCTTCTCTTGCTGATGTTCTGGAGCACATACAGTGATGCTATAATCCTAATTATAAATAAAGACGGTATGTTAAAATGTTAAAAAAACTGTTTTAATTTTGAGATACACTGTAAACTATGTACAGTATAACTATGTACAGTATATAACTGATTTTATTGCATTCATTTATAAACTAGCGAGGAGATCGCAAGCTGGAGAAACAATTCAGTGCACCATGTCCCTTTACTCAAGCACATCTAAGCATACTTTGGTGATCAGTGTTATGGTGCTTGCATGAGAACACCAAATGAGCCCAAGAAAACACAGGAGCACAAGAAAAAATATAAACTGTCTATAATGATGGTGACAATCAGAAATGCAATAGCAAAGGCAGTTTACTGAAGCAATCACACTGGAAGCAGCACTTGCCAAAAATACATAGTTTATTGCACTGTTCTCCTGGAATTGGACTATGCAGCTCAGTGCTTATACTCTTGCTGCACATTACAATTCGGAACTGTTGAAAAAGGCATCCATTTAACACAGACCTCTATGTACCAATACTGAAAAGCTTACTTCAGTTTATAGATCTGCCCAGTTTAAAAGTCGTCCTTTTGTGTCCCAATACGATACAGATTACAGCTCCACTCTGTTAAAAAAAAATTGTTTTTTATACAGACTTGTTATAATTATGTACTTGCAGCACTTATTAAAACTGTAACACTACTCAAGCAATGTAGATTGTGATGTTCCTAGAACCGATGGACCTAGGACACAGAGCTTAGTCAGATGAGTAAAATTGAAAATCAGAAGAAATCACCACTTCTGCAATCCCAAAAGCAAGTATAACAGCTGCCAATATAACAGTTTCAGTCATCAGTGCTGTCATTTTTGCCAGTTCAGTTTTGTATCTGCACTCACTGAGGCTGGGTCCAGGAAAGATGAATGAATGAGCAGTGAGAAAGGTGCAGTGGGAACACCTTCCCTGTGCTGTTGTCACTCATGCATGTGGATGCATTTGCTCATGTGCGAACTTCAAACAAAGAAAAAAGCATGCAGAGACAACTGTGGCACAAAAATGTTAAAAAACTAAGCATCTGAATATATTTAATACTTAACTTCAGGGCAGCTGAGCTTTGCTTCACTCAGTGAAGGGAACGTGATCTGCAAACATGACATTGGGGGAAGTTGGTAAATCGCTTTAAGCTGCAATTAGGCAGCTCTTAAAGAGGCATTACACAGAGGCTATACAGGCTCTGATAATCATATTTAAACTACTAAAATACAGGACATCAGCCTGGCAGTGAACATTTAGGCAAGCTCAAAGAAGACTTTTTGGGAACCCCCAATTGTAAGGGGGTTACACCCTTCCCTGCCTGGGAAAACTTGGCGTCAAGTCTGTACCATCATAACATTGAAAATGCAACATATACAAGATATTTATACCATTAGCATGCTATACAAGTACTATCTGATTCATCAATTGGCATAACTTGTCACTTTACTATACATTTCAATGTATTCCACTATATAATTTCCATTCTGACAATACATTATGCATATTTCACACAGGTAAATTGAACATTACTATACAGAATCATGCAATAACTTCTTGTACTCTAAACAATGCAAGAGGGGCCCTTTCCTATCAGCTAACTTGGGGCTGGATGGGGCAGGGGCACCATGGTGAGAGGGCAGGACAAGTAACCTGGAATGGACCGTCAAGCTCAATTTGGGCAGTGAGCTCTGAGAGACATAAACACCTTTGTGGACTACATTGAGAGGCAAATCCACTTGCCTCCTGGGGGAATCGTAACTGAAGTGCACCACTGGCTTGACAGCTTGGCCAGTCTTTCTGGGGTGAACAACCACAGTCTCTGTACTTTCAGCAATGGTCTTGGAGTTTCATGACTTGTTAGGGTTGCCTCTGCATGAAGGGGAATGTCCAAGCTGGGAGCACTGTCAGCCCCTTGATCTGTAGTCTCTGTTTCTACAACACTTGGCTCATTTTGAAGACACTGTGGCACTGAAGGAGGGTTTTCAGCACTCTCATAGTGTTCCTCAAGTTCTGGCATGTCACCAGAAAGACTCATACCATCAGCCTCTCCTTCAGGCAAATCATACAGTTCCATAATACACAAAGACTCAGCATCCTCAGACATGATACTTTGCACTTCACCTTCAGGGAGCATTGGCTCCAAGGATGATGCCAGGGCATTAGGCAGTCCAGAAGGCCCAGCTTCATCCCCATAATTCAACATAGGATTTCCACGGAACAACTGACTCAGTTCATATGAGGGGTAATAGGCATTCTCACGCTCACTGTCATCTGAGTTAGACTGGAGTCACTATCATTCTGAGCCTGCTGCGGGGAAAGTCTTAAATCAGCATCCATGGGGGCAGGCTGACTCTGTTTCTTTCTTGCAGCAGCACGAGTCACTGGTCCAGAGGAATCAATCTCGGTGGGATCAGTCTCAATTATAACTTGACCAATAGGTAGCAAGTGGTTTCGGTGCATGGTCTTGACAGCTTTGGAGTTATTCTCTGGGTGCACTTTGTACACTGGCAAATCATCCAGCTTTCCAACTATGACATGGGGAAGATAGTGCCATCTATCAGCAATGTTGTGTTTACCTTGCAATCCTAAATTTAGCAACACACGGTCTCCAGGCCTAAGCTCTTGAGCCTTTACTTTTCTATCATGTCTCTCTTTGTTGGCTAGATTTCTTTTGGCGGCCATTGTCTGGGCCAGTTGATAGGCATGGTCTAATTGAGCTTTCAGTTTTTGTACATATTGCAGGTAATCTTCGGCTTGGACCCCATTGGGAGAAACCCCAAAACAGACATCAACAGGCAGCCATGTCTCTCTCCCAAACATGAGGTGGTAGGGAGAGAACCCGGAAGCATCATTCTTTGTGCAATTGTATGCGTGTACCAAGGTGCTAATCTGCTGGCTCCATTTATGCTTATCTTTTGGGTGGAGGGTGCCTAGCATGTCTCTTAGGGTGCGGTTAAAGCGTTCAGGTTGAGGATCCCCCTACGGGTGATAAGGGGTGGTTCTTGACTTTCACACCCCCCATAGAGAGAGAGAGCATTTCTTTGATTAGCCGACTCTCAAAGTCCTGGCCCTGATCAGAGTGAATTTGCTGGGGGGCACCATAGTGGACATAGAAATTTTCCACTAGCACCTTGGCCACGGTAGATGCTTTTTGATTTTTGGTGGGAAAAGCTTGTGCATACCATGTGAAATGGTCCGTAACCACTAACACATTGCCAATGTTTCATGCTGATCAGGCTCTAAACTCAAGAAGTCTATGCAGACTAGTTTCACTGGGGTGCTGGTTGTAATGTTGACAAGGGGGCAGCCCTCTGAGACAGGACTTTTCTCTGCAGGCAGAGACTACAAGTCCTTACATGGTGCTCAACATCGGCCCCCATCTTGGGCCAGTAGAATCGAGATCATACTAGGTCAAGGGTCCGTTCGATAGCGAGGTGGCCCATATGATTGTGGAGGGACCTCAGTACCAAATCTTTGAAAGCTGTGGACAGGACCAATTGTTGCTTGTCTATTTGGCCACCCCGATCTACAGTCTCTCTGTACAACAACTGATTAAGCAGCTTCAACCTGGGGCCTTCTTTAAACAACAAAGCGGTTCTCAGATCAGAGAAACGCAACTTGTACACATCTTTAACTGCACGAAAGGCATCAACTGCTGGTTGAATCATAGGATCTGGGGATTGAGCCCATTGAATGCTGTCATTGTCAAACTGAGGTAGTGCACTAATATCTAGAGCAGAGAAGTGGCAATACGCAGCTGGTATGCAGGTATCAGAGGGGCCCAAGCAATCTACTAAGCAGTCCGCTGTGTTCGTAGACATCTGTTCATTTCTATCAAACTTTTGGCACAATGCTTGGATATCAAGTTCAGACAGTCTGACCCAGTCGCTCTTGGAAATGGGCATCCGAGATAGGGCATCAGCATCAATATGATTCAGGCCTGGTCTGTATTCGACAGCATAATCATATGTTGACAATGCAGAAAGCCACCGGTGCCCTGTTGCGTGTAACTTAGCTGAAGTCTGTACATAGGTCAATGGGTTATTGTCAGTCCTCACCAATATTTTTGCCCCATAGAGGTAATCATGAAACTGGTCAACAATGGCCCATTTTAACACAAGGAACTCCAACTTGTGCACAGGGCAGTTTCGCTCTGACGGGGTCAAGCTCCTACTGACGAATGCCACTGGTCTCAAACCATCCTCATGGTCTTGATACAGTACAGCTCCTAGACCCTGCAGACTGGCATCAGTATGCAGCACATAGAGTTTGATGGGATCAGCATAAGTGAGGATGGGGGTCTGGGTGAGCTGGTATATGACTTTGTGGAAAGCTGCTTCACAGTCAGGCATCCAATGGGACCCAAAAAGTTCACCTGGGTGGAAATATGCTTTGTCTGGTTCTTTGATGGACCCTTTTTTGTATTTCCGATTGGTAGGAGGGTATCCCTGGGTAAGATCCAAGAGTGGCCGAATCACTTTGGAATAGTCCTTTATGAACCGGCGGTAGTAGCCACAGAATCCCAGGAAACATTGTAGTTCTTTTGAATTGTGGGGCTGGGGCCAAGTAGTCAAGGCTTCAACTTTACTAGGATCAGTCTCTATCCCCTCTGTAGACACTATGTGCCCCACATACTTCACAGAGGTTTGGAAAAACTGGCACTTGTTGATGGACAGCTTGAGGCCGAAATCTTCTAGTCAGTCTAGTACTTTGAACAGTCGACTCTCATGTTCCTTTAGGGAGCTCCCAAACACAATGACATCGTCCAAGTACACCAGGCATTACAGCAAATTCATGTCTCCCACCACTCGTTCCATCAGTCTCTGGAAGGTGGCTGGGGTGTCCGATATCCCCTGTGGCATTCTCAGGAATTCGTAGAACCCCAAAGGACAGATGAAGACTGTCTTCTCATGGTCCTCCGGAGCCATCAGAATCTGGTAATATCCACTGTGAAGATCCAACACTGAGAACCATTTGCTCCCATTCAAACAATCCAGAGCATCTTGTATACGGGGCATGGTGTACTGATCGGGAATGGTCCGCCGATTCAGAGTTCGATAATCAACACACGTTCTCACAGATCCATTCTTCTTATGCACAACCACAATGGGAGAGGCATATGGGCTCCTGGATTCTTGTATCACACCAGCCGCGAGCATTTCCTGCAAGTGTCTTCTCACATCATCTATGTCTGAAGGGGCTAGGCGTCGAGACCTCTCTCGAAATGGCCGTTCATCATGCAGGCGTATGTGATGCTCTGCACCCTGGACACATCCCACGTCCCATTCCTTCAACGAAAACACTTGATCTCTCTGGGCAAGTTTCTGGCTAATTCTAGTCTTCCATTCAGCTGGCAACGGGGAATCACCAAAATCAAACAAGTCGGGAGTCACTCTATCTGTCTTGCCGGGGTGCTTGTTGCTGGGCAACGCTGCAGTATCTGCACAGTGTACCGTAGCTAGGGTACATCCTCTGTTCACTCAGATCTCCCGATTTGACACATTATGAAGCTGGACCATCACTCATCTTGCATAGGCATGAGCATGAGCTGACAAGATGCTGGGCTTAACCAATAACCCTTCCAGCAATTTTCCATCGCCTGGCACGTCCAACATTTTTTTTTGTTCTTGACATCTTTGTGGAGGCAGACCTCCCCTTGAACTGTACACTGAGCGTTAGGGGCCAGTACCATTGAATCTGGATCCTTCTTCCACACGACTCCTACCGGTTCATCCTGGTCCACTCCCTCGGGGTTCTGTTGCAAATCATAGGCCCTCTTGATCAGAGTGGGAATTCTTCTGGCCCTCCCAATCTGTCGCCCTTGTTTCTCGCGACAGAGTTGTGTCAGTCTCCCAAACATATGGGCGTTGGTCCCAGTTAACAGGGGAACCCCATCATACAGTCCACTAGGGGGGCACACTAAGGCCAGTGTCTCGACTTGTTCCTCTACACCAGTTACAGCTGCAGGAAATGACAACCAGAGGCAGACATATCCTAGGTAGGGATAAGACTTGTCACTCAGCCCCCACACATGTAGGCCTTTTAGGGATTGTAAGGGCACAGCAGATAAGTGTTTGTCATACCAGTCCTTAAATACAATGGTCACTTGTGACCCACTGTCCAGCACAGCCCGAGTAGGAATACCATTCACAGCCACTGTAGTCTCCATTGAAGGGCCCACTATTTTGGACCAGTCTGGAGGGACAGCAGCAGGGGTCTGGAGAGATGATTTAGCCACATAGGGATTTGAGTTACTACTTCTTGAACCCTCACTGCGATCATTTTGGGTACTCCTTGACCACTGATTCATTCTCCGAAGCTCTCCTTGAAGCCTGTATACAGCTTTATCTAGGTCTTCTGTGGACCAGCATTCCCTCTTCATGTGCCCATCCTTCCCACGATTATGGCAAAATATGTTTTCTGGGCTTTGGGGTGGTCAAGGCATCACACTGGGAGCTGGGCGGTGGTACTACCAACTGAAAACCTTGGTGCCATCTCTGTTTGCTGTGTGGTGAACATTTGGAGACATCTCATCAATTCTCTTACTTCCATAGTCAAGGCATCGAGTTTCGAGCTGCTGTCAGCAGGAGATGCCTGGGTGGACACCCCAACCCCCATAGCAGATGCAGTTGGATAAGGGTTGGTGCCTGTGCTTGCAGGAGCGGTCTTCTTAAAGAGACTGTTTTTTGTTTCCCTGAACTCCCTCAGCAGTTCATCCCATGGCGGCACACCCTAATTGGTCCCCACTTCGTAAGGGCCTTCCGATGCCGTGATCACTTGGGCTGCGCTCACCCTAGAATTACAATCCTCCTCTTCATCTTCAACCTCCCAGAGTTCTTTTATCAAGTCACAATAGTCCAGTGGGTTACCACTTCTATCTGGGAGCCTTAATTGAAGACGCTGCAATTTAGAATGTTTTGCGTGTTGCAGTATGTGCCCCAACCTCACATGGTTTAAGTCACTGGCAGCTACCCCACCTTTTCGGTAAACCTTTTGCAGCGCTCTTTTGAGACGAGTAACATATGCAGACAAACTTTCCCCTGGCCATTGTTTTGTACCTCGAAATTTCCACATCAAGTTCTCCCCTGACTCAGTGCTCCCAAAATTGCCTTCGAGTGCAGATAGGTACTTCTGGGCAGATGCATCAGGGTTTGTGGACCTCAGAAATTTAATGGCTTCTAGGGTGGGACCCCTCAAACTTTCTATGATCCTTTTCCATTTCTCAGCCTCTGCAAACTGCCATTCAGGTACCAAAGGGGCAACACAATCTATCCAGGTCTCCCAATCATCCTCCCCTTGGGGGGTGGGAAGGGTGCCGGAGAAGATTCTCAACCTTCGGGAAGCTGTGACTAATGGCAGGTACAGACATAGGAGCCAGCATTGGCATGGGCACAGAAGGAGGGGCAATAACGGGTGCTGGAGTGGGAGGGGGTGTTGGGGGAGGAACACTCCCAGGTGGCAGGAATAGTTTCTTTAAGTCCTCCACAGTTTTCCCTTCCTCCAGCAACAACTTAGCAAATTTCTCCTCAAAAGTCTCAGATAGTGGGGGGGGCTCATTCTCCCCAGGGTCTTTACTGTCTTTAGTTATCACTCTCCAGGCAGTGAGGGCTCCTTCAGGGGTGATGGTCTGTGGCACTTTGGAACTGTCTACTGGGTCCTTACACTCTACTAACGCCATGAAACTTTGTGTGAGCAGATTAGCCTATCGACCCACCACCACAGGGTTTTATAAACATTCAACCTTGGAAAGTACTCCCTCTACAGTGTCCTTATTGGTACCCAGGGGAATATCCAGGATAAGTATAGCATTTTGGGGGTTGATCTCCTGCTCAGTACACCACCCCACCAACTGGTGTACAGCCACTTCTGTTGGGGTAGTCATTTATGTTTGACAATAATTCATAGTTTCAGCCACTAGAAGACACAAAATCCCAGTGGTGGGCCTCCAAGATGTAACCTCTAGGTGGCACTATCCCAAGGGCTACTACCCCTACCTGCTTGGCTAGTAGCAGGTTAAGGGGCCTGAGTTCTGAAATGGGCACCTCCACCCGGAGGTCAAGGTTGATAGTGGTCAAGCTAACCTGGGCACAACCTTCCGGGACACTGTAACCCCCTTCTTTCTCCTCTAGTGACCTGAACACTGTACAACAATCACTTTCACAATACCCCTGGTACACCACACAAGTACCCACACTGTTTGCACTTACCACCAGGGCTGGTTCCTCTGGCTCGACCCTGGGGACTGTGAGAGAGCACTAGTACCCTTCCATAATTCTGCTCACTTTGTATGTGTGAAGCCTACTGCAGTAGCATATGTGTGTGACCATGCTATTCTTTTTCTTTCTGGTCTATCCCTCGTTCCTTATTTCAGACTGCCCACCTGGGTGGATATCTCCTCTCTTGCTAAATCTTCATTGTCTTTCTGCAGATTTGGAAGTGTGGTGCTCGCCCCCAAAAGCAACAAACCATAAATAAACGGTGCAGCAGTCTGCAGCCTTAAAACATTTATTTATTGAGGCACAGGAATGTCTGCTGCTATTTTGTTTTGTTTTTCCAGTTTGTTTATATTCCTTGTTTCTATAAAGAAGAAAGGTATAAGATGTAGTGCACTAACAGTTTAGTAACAGACTAGGTTGGTTGTCCAATCCAAAAAAGGTTTTGCTGCTAAGTCCAGTGCTTTTCATAGCAATGCTAATAAACAAACAAATGCAGCATTAAGTATTTTCTTTAATAATCTAAATTAATGTATTGTGACTGAGGCTGAGTGAGGTGAGCCATGTAACAACTGCTGTGTGTGCTACTTGCTAGCCTTGCCCTGCCCTCTTTACTAGTTCAAGTTAGAAATTCAGACAATTGTAAACAGAAGTTCAAACATGTTGAAAATGTGTAAGTCACCTGCCTTAGTAACAAGTGTTTAGTCTAATTTCTAATGCATGAAGTAAGCAGTTCTTACCCAAATAATGAGAAATCCAAGCTTGGTAACAGAGGTGGGTTTGTTTGGGACCTGTTCAGATCCCTGCTGTGTTCTACTAGGAGCCAGCCATCCCTCTCCACTCCATTTTTATGCTGTGTGTAAGTGGAGGGAGGGCCTAGTCCAGAGATAATGATGTTAAAATTGTTCAGGCTTGCTGCTTTTTGATTCTATAAATATGTTAGATGTATAAATATGTAAGGTAATGTGTGCACACTTTTGGACCTAACAAAAGAAAGGTATATTTAAAAAAAATATGTTTAAGGTTTAAAAGGGCCGGAGTCTGATGTGGTCACCTTATGGGTTCCTAGTATAAAAGGGAACTCATCCTGTGGAACATTCAGATTTCGTTGGAGGATCAGTAGGTGCTGGTCCAAAGTGTTAGTCTGCAACTCTTCAGACTAAGACTCTTTTTGAATCCAGGACAGCGCATTGCTGGAATAACCCTTGGAAGACTGGAGTATTCTGTTTTTTGTATCTTTTGTATTTCTTTTGACGTTGCAAGTTCGCAAGTTTTATTTGGTTATTTACTTGTCTCTACTTAATAAAAGATTTGGCTTGGTAACATTAAGCCTTGCCACCTTACTGTGGTCTCAGTGTCCATCATTGCACCCACACCCTTTGACAGGGACCCCCTGTAAAACAAGGTTAAGCACAGCAAACAGCAACAGTACAGTACTTTGAGCACAAACTGGAACCACAGTCAGATTACATGCAGAAAAAAGTTAGATCTAATTTATTCAGGGGACTTGAACAAGGGAGGGGCAAAATCAGGTTAATCAGCTTAAAGGTTATATCAATCAAGCAGTTATGCATGCGTTTTGAATCCCCCCACACAGTCCACCTCTGGGTACCCAGATAGAGAAGAGATGGGCTAACCAGGACAGTTGCTCGGGGTTGCAGCTGGTTGGGTTCCTGTGATGGAAAACACAACATGCACAGTACACAATATTTGTAATCTGAGCCAGAGGGCTCAGTTCGTAAAGGAAACAAAACAACAAGACAATCAGATGACACACTCAGATTAAGCTGTTGTTGTAGGTAGCTACCCTGGTATTTACTCACAATACCCAAGACTGGACACAGGCTGGATGAAAATCGAGATGCAGGTGGTTGATCTGGAATGCCAGGAGAAGCAGGGCCCACACAAGTCACAGAGGCGTCGTTCCAGTACAAGCATGGAGCAGGGGGCTGATCCCCAGGCAGGTCTCTCATCGATGGCTTCTCTGTGCAGTGGGTAGTCTGGCAGAGCCCAGACCGCATGGAGACAAGTTCGGAAGCAGTCCGTTTTGGGCTGGATACAGCTTCCAGCAAGCAGAACACAGTTCACACAGTGGGAACTAACTCACAACCCACTAGCAGCTCATAGCACATTTAGCATGTCGGGAATTCTACTGTACCAGGGCAAAGCGCCCCGCGGCACACTCCAGTCTCTGCACACTGGGAGCTTTAGGAGTAGTTGGAACTCCTGACGGGCCTATCACATTCAGCAAAAATATTCTGTCTTCTTCAGGTTGAGCCTGGCCCACTTCAATAGCTTACTTTAGTCACACAAACTTGGATTTAGTCCAAAATAATTCTCTTCTCTCCCTCTCAGGAGCAGCACACTGGCATACAGGCCAAAAACCTAGCCTTTTCAGAGTTCTCCCATGTGAATCCACTCAGGATTGCTGCTCAGAAACACTTCAGCTCCTTCTTGCTCAGCTTTCAGCTTAGTTCTAACTGAAAACTGCAAGCAGCCTGGGACTTCCCCAAGATCCAAAAGATTTGGTTGGCTGATTTGGTTGTCAGTCAAAGCAAGAGCTCCCCCTTCAGTTGCAAAAAAGGCGCAAAAAAGCTCCAAACTAAAGTTTCTACAGATTTTGAATTCAGACAGCTCCTTTAGACTAGCTACATTTTAAGTCCCACCAGTACTGTTTGATCCAATTTGCAGTCCAGGACCAAGATAGTGGAGACAAACAAAACAGTCCTTGCTACAAAGAAAGCAGGTTAGACAAACTACATTATCATTATCCGCTAAATGATTTTCAGTAAATAGTTACATTTTTCAACAGAGCTCCCTCTCAGATTACTTAAGCTGCAATTAGGCAGCTCTTAAAGAGAGAGTACACAGATGCTATACAAGCTGTGGTAATCACATTCAAACTGCTAAAACGCAGGACACCAGCCTGGCAGTGAGCATTTAGGCAAGCTCAAGGAAGACTTTTTGGGAACCCCCATTTGTAGGGGGGTTACACCCATTTGAACTTGCCCACACAGTCCCAGCTTTAACAAATAAAAAGTCAAAACCCACAGAGGCTTTTCAGGCCAGAATGGAGGGGATGGCACGACTTGCCTTTTGCTGCCGGGTGGGGGATATTTGAGAGAGCTAGTTCTTCATTACTGGGGGCAGAGGAATGAAGAGGGTGATGGAGCTGAGAACAGGGTGGAGATGAAAGCTGGAAAGGGGTAGAGCTACCTTAAGCTGGTAACATGGTGGAGGCTGGGGAAGAACTGTAAGGGGGTAGATTAATGGAAACCTGATGAGGGATAGAGCTGGGAACAAGGTAGGGGCAGAGCTCAAAAGAGAGAGTGGCTAAAAATGAGGTGGGGCAGATCTGGGAACGAACAAAGGGTAATGCTGAAAGGTGGTGGCTGGAAACAAGATGTGGGCAGAACTGGGAACAAGGTAGGGGCTAAGCTGAAAAGGGAGAAGCCAGAAACTTGGTGGGGACAGAACTGGGAACAAGGTAGAGGCTGAGCTGAAAAGGGGGAAGCTGGAAATTTGGTGGGAACAGAACTGGGAACAAGGTAGGGCCAGAGCTGACAATGAGATTCACTGGGAGTAGTGGGGGCACAGCTGGGAAAAAAGTAGGGAAAGCACTGAGAACAAGGTAGTGGCAAATAAAAAATGGGGTAACTGGAAACAAGGTTTGGAGATGAACTGGAAATGGGGTTACCAAGCCGAAAACAAGGTGGGGGCAGAGTTGACAAGGGGGGTATGCTGGAATTGGTAGTATGGGAGCTGGCAGGAAAGGATGAATGGAGCTGGAAACAAAAGGAGAGAAAGAACACTAAAGAAATGTAACTAAAGAATGAAAAAAGCAGACATGTTCTGGATAAGGTTTTATTTGAGAACTGCATATGGGCCAGATTTTCAAACATATGTGATTACTGCGAGCCCTGGGTGCGCTAAAGACATGCTGCACCTGAGGCTTGCTACAATCTAAATAGATTTTCTATCTCTTGCAGCAGTTGATACTTGGTAGACCTTCTTATTGTGTTCTAGCGTGCATCAATAATGGGGACAGTTTTCATGGAGCTTGGGCCCGACATGTGGTGCAGGCTGCGTAAAGTGGATAAACTGTCATAACTGCGCCCGAGATTGTAAAATCGAGTGCAGTCGCTGAAAACAGGAATGGTGCAGCTGCAGCAAAGAAAGGGTTTGATGCAGGGCTTGATGTAGGCCCTGTGCCACCCTTTGAAAATCTGGCCCAAACCGGCCCCATGGCATGGAGGGCAGAAGCATCCATGCCTCACCTGCCGCCATGCTGGAGACCCAGGTTTGGCAGTGAGCTTGGGTCACTGGAGGACAGCCGGGGAGAGGAGAATTGAACATCCCACAGTACGCTGTCCTCTTCCGGGGGAGGGAGGGCTCCGTTCTCCACCACAATACTGCCACCTGAGGGCCCACAGGTGGTAGTGCTACTGTAGATGGTTGGAAGAGTGGGAAGGATGTCATGACACTGGCCTGCAGATGCACGCACAGTGTGCACACCCACGACTTGGCATCCTGCATGCCTTGTCCTTGGGGTGGAGAAACAAGGAAAAATACTGCAATCACAACACCTGTGTGATGGAGATGGACTATGGTAAATCCGGGTCCCCTACCTCACCAGCATTAGCCCCTGCCTGATGCAACAAGATGTCAAGGGGATAACCTCCACTCTGACCCCACCTTGGGGTGAAACTAAGGCTACCTGGTGGTAAGGTGGCAGTGGTTGTAGGGTAGGAGGGATCGGAAGATGCCTGGTTTCCTGAGTTGTGGAGGACTGGAGAATAGGGGGCATAATGAATAAGTAAAAAAAAAAAGAATAAAATCCAGCCCAAAGTGTCAGTATCAGTATCAGTATCAGTACAGCCTGTAAAAACATTCCCTACCATGCCTATTTTACTGCTTTTCATTCTGCCTTTTCTATGGTGAAAATGCACCATTATGCACCTAATTTTCAAAGTGCTTATGGGGGAGACTTCCCCCAGTCCCTCTTTAAATTAAATAAGTTAGGGTATCCCCCCCCCCCACTGGGGCTATACCTTAAGGCTTCTTACATTCACACATTAAAGGCACCAGCTGCAAATGGAGCTGATGCATCAGTGGTCCAGACTGTTCCGGGACTTTCTTAAACATTTCCCTAACAAAACTAGGCATGTCTCTGCCACAACACAGGACTTGTCTGGGGCACAGTTTAATGTCCACCTCCCATTTTTTCCTCCAGTCAATGGATACTGAGGCATCCCTCAGGAGACACCTGCTTGTTCCACCCTGTCTGAGACCCCCCCCTTGGCCTGGATCCCCCCGGAACCTCGACCTAGCACCCTGAATCCCCTACCGGTAGACCCCCTGACTTGTGTCCCTCAAGGCGGGGCCACCCTCACCTACCTTGGGCACTCCTTCAAATTTAGTCCAGTGGTAGACCTCAGGTGCAGGCCAAGGGATATCGGGATCAGGCGAAGGCAGAGTCCGACAGTGGATGTGGGGCAGGCGCTCCATCGTCTTCTCAGGCGCTGGGATTTTTCCTTTTTGCATGATCGTGAGCGAAACCCCGGAGGGGCAGGTGTGCAGTGATGTCCAGCATGATCTGGGTGCACTCCCGCACTCTTCTTGTGGACGTCTGCCAACACCTCCACTCCTGCGTACACAACCCCCCAGCTACTGCACCCCCAATCTTCACTGGGAGTCACTGCTGCTGGAGAGTCATCAACCTACCCTCCCCAGAGAGGAGAACTGTCCTCCGGATGCTCGAACCTCTCCTCCCTGGCTAACCCCCGGCTACCTGAGCTTGCTCCTGAGCCCAGATCGCCAGCGTGGGGCACAGCTTAATGTTTGCAAGCAAGAACATTGAGTAAATAAGGAATTTGTGAAGGATTGCCTTTGGACTACAGCTTGATGGCCATTTCCTGGTTGTTTTTTTTTGTTTGTTTTTATTAGTAGTTTATCGCCTTCTGTCTCACCAGCCTGGACTGGTGCCCCCAGCCTCATTACCCAGTTTCTCTGGGACTTACTGATTTTGTCCAGTCATTCTCAGCCAGAGGACTAGGGAGCCGAGTCACCAACATGGGAAATGGGTCTTTCATCCTGCCAGTTGGGTTTTTTCCTCCTTTTTTTCACCCCGGGCCTATGGCACATACAGTGATGCATTGTTCGAGTTCTGCCTCATTGGACATGCCCCCGACATCAAGCAGATGGGACACCTTCCTTGACATCCCAGTGGGCTGCCACTGACAGCCTCCAGGTGGCAGCCACCTAGCGGAATGCGTGCCTCCCCCCGAGGGAGGAGAGCTATCCTAGGGATGCTCAACCCCCCCCCGTGGCCCCTGAACAACCTGCTTCTGTTTCTGAACCTGGGTCACCAGCATGACAGGAGCTGAGGTGCCCAAGCGTCTTAGCCCTCCACACCACTGGGCTGGTTGGTGGTCACTTTCATCACCTCTAACTCAAGCTTACATAGTGACAAGGTCAGAGGGTGTCTGTGCAACCAGTCAGGGTTGGACTGCTTGTAGCAAGAGCTCAAGGACTTCTAGACTTGTGAAGGAATTAATTCAGATGCCTTTGCAGCAGCCAATCACCTGTTGACTGACAGACCTCCCAAACCTGCCTACTGTGTGTAATTGACAGCCCAAATGATCAGTCAAGAGCAGGGGTGTAGTTTGTTATTTTCATGGGGGGGGCAAAGTAACAAAAAAGTCCTGATTTTCGCGTATCACGACAGTGAAGAGGGCGGGTGGCTTGCGTAATGCAAACAAATCAACCAGCATCAAATAATGCCCAAAAAACATTTATGACTACAGCTGAATAACTCCTGGGAGGGACCAGCCCAGGCCAAGTCAGAGCACTTCCCCACCCCACCAGTTTTACTGCAGCCTGCTCTCGGCCCAACTCCTCCCGAGACCAGAGTCGAAAAACTGACCGAGATCTGTTTTGTATTCATTTCTTTGTTCTTCTGCCTTGGGAGTGAGGACTTACTTGTAAAGTTGAAAATATGTAAGGAACTTAACTTCCTTCTCAGGAGGACAGGACCTCCCCTCAGCTTCAATTCAAATCAGTCCTGACCTAATTTTGCCCCCACCTGAACCTCCAGGTGGCTAGCTCACTAGTCTCTCACCCCCCTTTGCTGCTTACATAACCCTTCCAAGTCCAGCCCTTATAGTGGATCCTGAACTTCTTGAAATGTCTGCTTGAGCTAGCTCTCCCACCCTTGAGGAGTGCAAAAAGCATGTTTCAAGGAAGTGCAGCAAATGGCTGTGCCACCTCAGTATACCCATAAACATGGATGGTATGGGAATCATCCCAGCATGTGCATCCTCACAGCATGAGCCCTTATTTACATAGATTACATAAAAAAAAATGTGATTATACAATGACAAGAATGAATGCTGGCCTCTGATTGGTCAGTCTTGGGCTAGACCCATGATGTTATCCCAGTACATCCGATTCATCACAGGTCTAGTCTCAGCCTCTCTGTGAACCTCTTAATGATTGTTAGCATTAGTGTGGTTTTTTGTATCTTCTCCTATAGATACACCCGCAGAGGAGACTAAGGAGGCTGAGGACAACTGTCACAAGGGAGGCCCACAGGAAGGAGGCAGAGGACACCACAAGGAAAGGAAGCAGCTCCTGGTGGGGGACTCAATTATTAGGGGGATAGAACTGGGAGGAGCTGGGAAATCTGAGTAAGGTGCCTGCCTGGTGCCATGGCTTGAGGAAAGGAAGCGCATCCTCAGGATCACAACAGCTGCAAGGATTCTGAGCTGGACGAATTGTCCACCTAGGGACAAATGACTGGCTCATCATGAGGTTAGAGCAGTGCAGGAGGACATTGCAGAGTTGGAGAGGGCCTAAGACAAGTAGCAACACAGTATCCTTCTCAGAGGTGCTGCCTGTCAAAGGCATGGGGAGGCGAGGGTAATTGGCACCATGCAGTTTAATGAATGGTTGAAAATGGTGTGGAGCACAGGGGTTTGGCTTCATTGGGGACTGGGGTTCCACCTGAGGACACTCAGCCTATACTGGCAGGATGGTCTGCATCTGTCCAGGAAGGGAACAAGTCTTTTGAGCAATCGGTTTAAATGCTTCATTGGCAAGCTTTTAAACTAGTCAATGGGGAGGCACTGACAAGCAGCAGAAAAATCCCAGCCTCTCCCTACAAAACAGGGTACTAAATGAGAAAAAGATCAAGGTAGAACGGTCAGTGGGGGATGCTGCAACAGAAGGTAAGGCCATCAAAAAATGGAGAGCAAGGAGTACCAATGCTCGTAGTCTAGGTAACAAGCTTCCTGAATTAGTGGCCTTGATGGAGGAGGAGGAACATCTGGATATCGTGCAGTCACAGAAACATGGTAACATAAAACCATGACTGGGACGTAAACATACCAGGATACACTATCTACAGGAGGGACAGGAGGGTAAAAGAGGGGAGGAGTAGTTCTTTACATAAGGGAAGGAATAAAAGCAACAGAACAAAAGGGTAAACAGGGAGGAGAAGAAGCACTGTGGGTAAATTTGGAGACAGGCAATGGCACCACAATCCGCACAGGGTTGATACAGACTTCTCAGGGAGAGGAAGTGGACAAGGAAATGATAGAAAGTATACTTAGAATGGCAGAAAAGGGAGATATTGCTGATGGGTGATCTGAATATGCCAGATGTTAACTGGGCGCAGTTGCAGCTGCCACCCAAGAAGTGCAGTTATTCTAGATGCCCTACAGGGGCATGCCTTAGACAACTAGTTCTGGAGCCCACCCGAGAGGGAGCAATATTAGACTTGATACTCTCAAATGGAGATGGAGAGGATCACAGATGTAGAAGTGGTAGCCATCTGGGAACTAGCGACCATCGAACAGTATGGTTCACAATAAACACAGCAATAGAGTCAAGCCATACAAAGACAAAAGTACTGGACTTTAGGAGGGCTGACTTTGCCAAAATGGGTGAGTGCCTAAGGAATGCACTAGCAAATGGGCGGGAAGGAGGGGTGGAAGAACAATGGGGAATAATAAAACTGCCATCACAGAGGTAACTAGCCTTTGTGTGAAGCAAATAAACAAAACAAGATGATGTAAGAAACCACTATGGTTCTCAAAGGAAGTGGCAGTGAAGGTTCAAGAGAAAAGAAAGCATTCAGGAAGTACAAGGAATCGCAGAAGGAGCAGGACAGAGAACTGTATCAGTTAAAGCAAAGGGAGGCTGGGAAGGCAGTCAGAACAGCAAAGGCCCAAACTGAGGAAAAGATAGCCAACTCAGTTAAGAAGGGAGATAAAACCTTTTATAGGTACATCAGGGAGCAAAGGAAGACCAAGGGAGGGATAGTGAGGCTTAATAAAGGGGAGGAGGGTGGGCAGAGGGAGAATGTGAAAAGGCAGAGATACTAAACAAATATTTTTGCTCAGTATTTACAAAGGAAGAGGGGGAGGTACATAAAACAAACAGTAGTAACACTCTGGATACAGAAGTTGATACCAGCCCATTTACAGAAGAAAGGGTTCTGAAAGAACTCTTAAAACTGAAGGTGGACAAAGCAATGGGGCCTGATGGGATTCATCCCAGAATTCTAAAAAGAACTAAGGGTAGAACTAGTGACACCACTGACTACCCCTTTAACAAATCATGGGAGGATGGGGTGGTACCGAGGACTGGAGGAGGGCAGATGTGATTCCCCTTCACAAAAGTGGGAGCAAGGCAGAAGCAGGAAACTATAGACCTGTTAGTTTAACCTCAGTGATAGGGAAAATGATGGAATCACTTCTAAAGGAAAGAATTGTCGCGTATCTAGAGGCCAGAAGGGCACAGGACCCTAGGCAGCATGGATTCACAGCGGGAAGGTCATGCCAGACGAATCTGATAGATTTCTTTGACTGGGTGACCAAAGTAGTAGATCAGGAGGGGCTGTGGACATGGCCTACCTAGACTTTAGCAAGGCATTTGACACAGTCCACACAAAAGATTAATATATAAGTTAGCCAGCCTGGGAGTGGGTCCCAAGATGACAGCCTGGGTAAGAATTGGCTGGAGAATAGGACACAGAGAGTAATAGTAAATGGAGTCCACTCAGAAGAAATGAGGGTTACTAGCGGGTACCGCAGGGTTCAAGATTAGGACTAGTCCTCTTCAATGTCTTTATAGCTACATTGCAGAAGGACTGGAAGGAGAAAATGTCTCTTTGCAGATGACACTAAGATCTGCAACAGAGTTGATGCACAGGGTGGGGTGGGAAAGGATGAGAAGGACTTGGCAAAGTTAGAGGAATGGTCAAATGTATGGCAGCTTAGATTCAATGCTAAGAAGTGCAGGTAATGCACCTGGAAACAAAACCCAGGGAAGAGTACACAATGGGGGGTGAGATACTAACAAGAACAAAAATGGAAAGGGACCTGGGGTAGTCATATCAGATGACCTAAAGGTGGGCAAGCAATGTGAGAAGGCAGCAAGGAGGGCTGGGGGATACTGGGATGCATAGGGAGAGGCATCACCAGTAGAAAACAGGAAGTTATTATCCCTCTGTACAGACAGCTGGTGAGACCCCATCTGGAGTACTGTGTGCAGTTCTGGAGACCCAATCTCCGCAAAGACATAGACAGGATGGAAGCTGTCCAGAGGAGGGCAATCTAAAATGGTGCAGGGTCTGCACCGGAGGACATATGAAGAGAGACTTAAGGAGCTTAATATGTATAGCCTCGAGGAAAGGAGGGGAGAGGGGGACATGATAGAAACTTTCAAGTACCTCAAGGAATCAACAAAGTCCAAGAGGGTAGCATCTTTCAAAAAAAGAGGTGTGCAAGAACAAGAGGGCACAATTTGAAGATAGAGGGGGTGGCTCAGAGGTAATTTAAGGAAGTATTTTTTCACAGAGAGGGTTGTGGATGCATGGAATGGCCTTCCGGAGGAGGTTGTGGAGTCAAAATCAGTGGTGGAATTCAAGCATGCATGGGATAGTCATAAGGCAATTCTGGGGGGTGGGGGTAGGAAGAAGTAGGCTGCTGGTTAACTAGGATCTGCAGCTTATCCAGTAGGTAGGGAAATGGGCAGACTGGGTGGGCCAAGCGGTCCTTATCTGCCGTCAAATTCTATGTTTCTATGTTTCTATGTTTCTCTTAAAAATATTTTTCCACACCAAATAAAACATCTTTAAAATTATTTTATTTAATTCTGTATAACAACACGCCATTGTATAATAGCAATGATGCCCTCCAGGGTGTGTGCCATGGTAGGATAACGTCATGCCTTATGTATTGGATGCACTCGTGCCCAACCACCTGAGGCGTGACGTTATCCCAGCATGACACACGCCCTGTTGAGCATTATTGCTTACTTGCACCCAGTGTTAACACTTTTCTTTGTTATAACCAAGTTAATTCATTAGTCTCCCATCCCATCCCATCCCATCCCACATTATTCAATGTCACATGCCTGAATCTGGTTAGGTAAGGTAAGTGAAGAGGATAATGCTCTCCTCAAGCAAGCAAGCATTGTATACATAAGCATGAGACTTGCTGATATCCCTCAGGCAGTGCTCTTAACAAGCATGCTGATGTACCTGGGACAGTGCAACAGAACAATGTAAATCCCCTAATTGTTCAAGATGATCATGGGCATGGTGTGCTCACACTACAACCCCTACCACTCAACTCCCCATGGGCTCCTAAGGAATATGCATCTCTGTCCATGCCCAGGGTTACACAACCCCATCCAAGCAAACACGGACTGCCCTGGCTCAAAAGTGGTCGCATCACATAACCTAAGAGAACAGACGCCACAGGAAGTTTGCTGGAACAACGACTCCAGATACCTGTGCACAGCCTCGCAGGACCCACTCTGAAAGATAAGTACTTGGTTGGTGGTTTTTATTAGCATCACCTATGACAGTGTGTGGTGGGCCGGTTGTGTGGCCCAGGTTGCCATGGATGCCCCCCCCCCAACAGACTACTTCAAAATCGTCTCATCTGACAGTTTTGAAGGGCACAAATGAAACATGGTTGCTTCAGTCTGATGTGGTTTAATACTTTTTTTTTTGTCCGAGCGTGTGTCTCTATTCTTCTACACACAGACACAGATAGACACACACACACCACCAAAAAATGAACTTTTTTTATACCATGTTTACATTCAGGATAGGGACAGGGTAAAGCAGGTCCAGGCAGTACAACACAGTAAATGAAACAATGCATTTTACAATGCCCAACAAACCACCAAAAGACCACAAAACAACGGACCTTCCCCCTGCCCTGGGGGGGGGGATGGCTAGGTCACAGGTCAGGGTGCTAAATGAGGAGGAGAGACCACAGAACATCTTGTCGAACCACACGTAAGGTGAAACTACATAAACATGCACAATTTTTATACTGTAGGATTTCATACTTTCCAACAGTTCCTAATTTTGACACAGAAACTTATCTTTAGTGCTCAGAAGCCCCTTGTACGAGGGAGATAAGCATGGCATGGACCCAGCAGACTGGCATACATGTTGGAAAAAATATTTCTGTGCCAGTATGCCCATCCACCCCTCCCTCCTCCATCACCAGTGGCCAGAACCATTTTTTTCAGCTTGTGTACCAGTCCGCCCTGGTCAGCACAGCAGCACAAAACTGGCAGGGCAGCAGAAGGCACAGCAAGCAACAGTGAATTAAATGTCCACGCAAAAAGCTACAGCCCACTCTCCCCACCCCAGACCTGCAAGGCCGCTATCTCCACCCAGACTGGCCAGCTCAGCTACTCTCTGCACCCTGATGGACTTGCACAGCCACTCTCCACACTCTGTGTCCACCCCACCAACACAGCCACTCTTCCCCACTGCACCAGCACAGCCACTCTCTCCACCCCACCCAACCAACACCATTTCCAGCTCCATTTATCTGGTATCCTCTCCAGGCATCCAGGTCTGTGCCTCCCCATCACAGGCACACAAAAATAAATAAAACCACATTTTATACTGCATTTTGTTTATGTTTCTTTCTTTGTCTGGAAAGAGAGATGTTGAGCTACCAGTCAGCACAATTTGCCTGGTATACAATTACAACCCCGCCCCACCGACACAATGCCAGTGCCTCCACCCATCCACACAACAGTGCCCCCACCACACCCACACAATGCTTGTATCCCCAACCCCACCTACACAAATGACCAGTGTTCACAACACCACACACACACACACATGACCAGCAGTGTCCCCAACCACCAACCCCCAACACACACATGACCAGCAGTGTCCCCAACCCCACACACACACAATCAGCAGTGTCCCCAACCACACACACACACACACACAAAACCAGCAGTGTCCGCAACCCCACCCACACACACATGACCAGTGTTCCAACCCCCCCCAAAAAAATCATGGCCAGTCAGTAGTCGCTATAACAATAGCCAGGTAGTAGTATAATCATTTCTTTAGGGTGCATGTTTTGGTGCAAGATTTTTTTTGCTAGTCTTGTAACACTGTACGGGGGAGAACACAAAAAGCTACCCCTTTGGTTGTGCTTGCCAGGCAATGAAGACAGAAACAGCAAGGCCAAGGAATCTGTCTGTTTCACCCCTCCACAGTGGATGATCGGAGAAATCAAAAAAAGTGAAAGATTACTTTTACAGCCAGGTAAAGGATGAGGGGGAAATAATGTTTCAACATTTACTAATATTCGTATGCTAGCTGCGGGCACAGGTCAGTGAGATACATCCCTTGACAGGTAAAGGATGAGGTGGAAATTACGTTTTAACATTTACTTATGTTTATATGCTAACACCCAGTCAGCAAGCACAGAATGTCCCCCCTCCTAACAAACACGGACAGTCCACCAGAAACCCAGTCAGCAAACATGGACAGTCCCCTCCTTCACCCCACATAAAAGGACAGTCCCCCAGACACCCAGACAGTCCCCTCCCCACCAGACACCGGGCCAGCGAGCATAGAATGCCCCTCCCAACCGACAAGGACAGTCCCACCAGACACACAGGCAGCCAGCAAACATGGATGGTCCCCCATATCCCACCAAGGACAGTCCCCACCCCCAACACACAGCTAGCAAACACAGAATTTCCCGCCCACCAACATGAACAATCCCCCAACACCTAGTTAGCAAACACAGAGAGTTCCCTCCCCAACAACATCGATAGTCCATCCTAGACACCTGATCAGCAATCACCACATTCACCCCCATAAGCCAACATGGAAAGATCCCCAGACACCCGACCAGCAAATAGTCCCTCCCCACAAGACACCTGGCAGGCAAACATTGACAGTCCCCCTTTTCCACCATCATGGACAGTCCCCCCAGACAAATGGCCAGCCAAGTCCACCAAACAATGGCTAGTGTCACCACCCCACCATCACAGCCAGTGTCCCCATATCACCATGGCCTGTGTCTCCACCCCACCAGACCCCAGAATAGAAAACAGACTGTCCCCCCAGCCCCACCAAACACTGACCACCCTCCCAGTCCCAAACACTAACCATCCCAGCCCCAAACACTGATCGTCCCCCCCAGCCCCACCAAACGCAGGCCCTCCCCCAGCACCAAACACTGACCATCCTCTCAGTGAGTCATCCCCAAAACACACAGACTGTCTCCCCTGACCCCAACCCCACAAAACAGACCATCCCCCCAGCCCCACCAAACACAGACCATCCAGTGAGTTTCCCCAACAAACCCCACCACACCAGTAGCACAGTAACTGAGTGTCCTCACCCCACCAACATGACCAGTGTCCACACCATACCAAACAAATAGGCCCCCCCACCAACATAGACAGCCTCAACAGCCAGAAAATCTCCTCCCACCCAAAGAAACACAAGCTGACAGAAAACCTTCCACCCACCCTGCAGACACATGGCCATGGCAAAGACAACCCCTCCCCCAAAAGACACATTTTTGGCATGTGAATGGTATTAATTTCCAACAACCAGCTTGCAGCACAGTTACTCACCAAATCAGTAAGAGCACAGACAGGGCAGCATGCAGCAGGGCACAGCAAGGCCAAGAAGGCAGGTCAGGTAGCCAAGTCTCTCCCAACAGTCCCGTTCCTCTCCCGATTACTCCCCTGATGAGACAGTAACTCATTTTTTCTGACACCAGATGAACGTGTCACATTATGGGTCTGCTATAGCCTGCATGACCGCCGGCTTCTTCATTGTTCTGGGCCTGGCTGTTCACTGACCTGAATAATCCCTCTCGGTGGACCGTGGAACTGGTGGGCAACGGGCATGGTGTGGGACTCACCGACAACACGGTAAATCTTTTTCTGGCCTGCTAGACACAGGAGCTGGGTGTGCATGTAAGCCTGGCCATGCCTCAGACTCACTGTAATTGTACTACTCGCTCCTCCACCTGGTCTGTCTGGTGGTAGAGGCCTTGTGGCAGCAGGCCTCCTAGGCTCTCAGGGATGGGAGGCTCAGGTGGCAGCGGGAGAGCCCAGAGCACAGCTGGCTGCACTGAGAAACAGAGACTAGGTAGTCAGGGGACCCGGGTGAGGTATATTTAAACTGGGCTGTTCAGGACAGGAGGAAGGTGGGAACACTAGACTGACTGAGACACTGGTGACACCTGACAGACAACTGACTGCTGCTCGACATCCTCGAATAGCTATCTCTCCTCAGCCCTATGCTATATGGATGCTGCTGCTGCTCCTTCATGGAAGGCACACAGACAACTAAATGGCGCCACTAATGGAGTACTGCTCATGCGATGGCACCAGCTTGCAGCACTCTCTGATTGGCTGTAACATGTAGGCTACTATGGTTGCAGGCTTGCAGCCAATCGGAAAAGGGGATAGTTTTTGTTTAAGAGACACGGCACCGCGCCGCCACCCCTCCTCCCTCCCCCGGAAAGGTGCAGGCAGTCCGGGCATAGCCCTGAGCCCATTCAGTATAAAAAAAAAAAATAACCAGAGAACGGTGGCTGGGCTCCTAAAAAAGTCCTGGTCTAATTTCTTGGGGGGGGGGGGCAGCTTGCCCCTCTGCCCCCCCCGCAATCTACACCTATGGTCAAGAGCTACTGTTCACCAGTAAAGAGCAGAGGCTGTCTCAGACCCAGTTCAGTCTTTGTAAAACCCCAAAGCAGATTTGTACCTGTGTGCTGTTGAGAGATACATTTGCAGCTGCTGAATCGCAGAGATAGATTGCATATCTGTAAGCAAAAAGGAGGGAATTATGTGCTACGTGCCACTTGAAAACAAAGCTGAAAGCTGCAGCAGTTGGGAGTTTTTTGCTGTACTGAGACAAAGACCATGACTTTACTCACCAGGTTTAATGATGTTAGTGTATGGATCGAGGGTGAAACTGCTGCACATTGCATTATTTTAAAACTATTCTATATTGTTTGTATTGCCTATTGCGCTCCTGTGGTGAGAGGACAAGCTTTATGGTTGCCTAGTAAATTGGGGGGCTGGGGGGGGTGACGACTCTCTTTTATCACTACCACAGCTTGCTTCCTTCCTTACTGCAGGATTGTGGGAAGATGGAGGTTGCCACCAGTTACCCCGTTCCTGCAGATTTCAAATCTCTGCACTTTTTCTGCTGTTTGAGGAGCAAGGGAAGTGCTCCCACTGATCCGCAGAAGTCCATAGCATGAGGTGGCAGGTAAAGGTATTTTTTTTATACTTTTTTTTTCTTCAGAGAGAAAAAGAAAAAAAATCCATACATGTCAAGTTGTTAATAAGTTCTTCTCGAACAATTTTGCCCTATACGTAAAGGCAAACAAAAAGTATAAAACAATTTTATTTCTTGATTTTAAGGAGGATAAAAAGAATTAAACAAAAAGTACCACAACCACCTCCCACTAGCCCTAAGCTTTAATCCATCCCTTCAAAATTAGAGGAGTTCAATAGTTTACTTGAAGGTGTAGTCCCAAGTTTGAAAAGATTATTTCCCATGGAATATGTTCCGTCTGACTAAATTTCAAATAATGACTCTGGTCTGTTCACTTTCATCCATCTATCATAGGAATATACTGAGTATTGTCTCCAAGATCTTCCTCTTCCTGGTCTGAATCTGATTCCAGTTCTGTTGGCAGTGACACATTCTTTTCATAAAATTCCTTGGCTTTATCTACATCAAGAAAGAAATAATCTCTGTTCTAAAAATTCATTCCTTAATGTCAAAAAGCACTTCCTGTGGCGTTGAGTTGCAAGACACAAATCTGGACATAGGTGCATTCTTACCCACTCATACATAATACCCTTTTCAGCTCTCGATAACTGTAGCAGCTTATTCCTTAAAGATATTGTACAGACGGGGCAGATTGCATGCCTTGCCCTTGTTTCTGAACCGGCAGCTCCTTGTTGTTTAGGTCGAAAGACAGACTCCATTAGAATTGATTGCTCAGGGGAGAGAATCAGAATTAACATTTTTTCTATTTCCAGCTTTAACTCCATGTCTGGTACTGCTGCAGAAAGTCGAATCAGACGCAAGTTTTTTAGGAGTAAAGTATTCTCTATCTTTTCGAGTTTAACCATAATATTTATTTGTTCATGTAGAGCAGCATTACTGCTCCTTCCAAACTCAAAACTCTAGCAGCAAGCTTCTCTGTATTTTTCTCAGAAGCAGTGACCCATTCCTCAGTCATTGTTATTTTTGCCTCGATATTTTCACATCGAGTTCCAGTGTCAGATAATGAGGCTTTTATGTCTGTGAGTGTACTCTTGGTATCAGCTTGGAATTCCATGTGGAAGAATTGAAGTGAAGCCAGTGTAGGTTTTTGTGGGGCTTTCACCTTTGCACTCATGTCAGAGTGCATTACTGCTGGGGAGGCCATTCCTCCCGGTAGGAAATGCACGCCGCCAGTCCCATACTGAGATGTTTGTTTCCCAGAAGCCGTTTTTAGGGAAAAGTACTTATCGATTTGCTCCGAGCTCTTTCCTGCTTCTTCCTTAGATTTATAATTTTGAGACATCATTTGAGAAGGAAAATAAGAGCAGGGAAGCATTCAATACAGCTGAGCTATGTGGAGGTAAGTGCGGCCATATTGCTTTCACTAGCACCCCCCAGATAAAGGTATATTAGGGTATTTTCTACTTATTTACAACCCTTGCAATGAGGACATGGAAGTTAGCCATATTTCCGGTCCTCTTCTCACTATAAATTAAGCACCCCATGTGAGCGGGGCGAGCAAGCGCATCAACGCATGTGGAGATGTGCATTGAGACACGCACATATAGTGAATGTCTCAACAAGCATCAGGTGGGGAAGGAGGGCAGGAGGCACGAAACTGACATCCTAAGAAGTAGGATTACTGTGTATTTAGAAACGGCTTTGTTACGCTGTAGAGTACAGGTATAGGCACGTAACAGTGTGAGGAACCTACCAAGGTCCTTGCATAGGGTACTAGTTTGATTGCCTGTCTCTGTGGTATTTACCTCCCAAATTAAAGTAACAAACCCTGCCACTTCTGGTGTAGATTCTCACACATTTAGGCACACAACCACTCATGCTCTTTCAATTTCAGCTTGTTGTTTATGTTTGTTTTGTCACTCTTACTAAAAATACCATACATTTTCAGATACTGATATTGGTATAATCATGCCATACAACAAGTCTGAAACTATAATGACTTTGGTTGGATCAATAGGATTTAGGTGCTCTGTCTGCTTAATGGACACCATGTCATCCCATATGACAGAATCTAACCCCTATCAATGTACAAAATGTTCACAAAATGCTGACATGTTACTGCAGATAAGTATTTTTAATTCCAGATTAGCTATGTTAGAGTCTAGCCAGAATGACATAGCTTTACAGTTTCAACAAAGAAATAAATTTGATGTTGAAAAATGTCCATATTCAGAAGTCAATATAGTGGATACGAATCATTGTTTAGTTGTTTCTACATCTAGTTCTGAGCAAGTTTCTCCCCCTGGTCCCAGTACCTCGAACTTGTCTATCTTGGGTGCATTAACCTTACCCACCCCAACTCAGGTATTAGAACCCCACAATTTAAAAATTCTGTCCACTGTGAATGAACCCAACATAGATGATTTAAGTAAAAGGAGAACTAGGGAGGATGTTATATCGGAAAATGCTGATGAGGAATGGTATCAGGTTCAAAGCTCTAGGGTGACCAAAAGAGGTCGCAAGACTGACCAATTTTCAATTTCAATGCAAAATAGATTTACTGCATTAAGTACTGATGTTGTTTTTACTCCCCCCATTTCTATCGCCAACTCAGAACAAGATGTTTTGCCAGTTGCTGCCCCTCTCATTCACATAACTGCTAGCAACACTATAAACTAAATAACCTTCAAGCCCCCGCTGCAGACAATGCAATTATACCAGAAGCTATTCTAAATACCCCCCTAATTTCCATCCCCATACCAAACAGATCACAATAAAGTAGAATAAGTCCAACCCACCCAGTCCCGGGTACCTTTAATACTACTGCCAACTCAGATGCCGATATGGTTGTTGATAGACCCACTATTGTTAATTCTAAAGAGGTTTTCGTACTGGGGGACTCAATTATGAAGCACTTGGACAGGGCCATTTGCAATGGTAACAAGTTGAGCAGGACTTGCTCCTCTTTTAGTGGAGCTAAAATTGCTGACATCACTCATACGGTTGGTAATATTGTACATAACGGTGGAGATACCCCACTTGTTATTATCCATGCAGGAGCAAATAATATCATTCACAATTCAATCCATAGCATAAAGCCAGATTTTGTAGCTCTAAACAACAAATTAATAGACCTTGGTTGTAACGTAGCTTTTTCTGAAATACTGCCAATACCTAGGTCCTCAGAATTCCACACTAAAAAATCAAATCCATTAACGAATGGCTGAGGAAATGGTGTCCTAAACATGGTAACACCTGTATAACACATTGGGAAGAGTTTTCTCTTGGTATGTCTTCTGCTGCAGACCCTGTACCATTTTAGTTGCTCTCCTCTGGACAGCCTCCATCCTGTCTATGTCCTTGCAGAGATGGGGTCTCCAGAACTGCATGCAGTGCTCCAGATGGGGTCTCACCAACTGTCTGTACAGAGGGATAACAACTTCTTGTTTTCTACTGGTGATGCCTCTCCCTATGCATCCCAGTATCCCCTCAGCCCTCCTTACTACCTTCTCACATTGCTTGCCCACCTTTAGGTCATCTGATATGACTACTCCCAAGTCCCTTTCTATTTTTTTTGTTAGTATCTCACCCCCCCCATTGTGTACTCTTCCCCTGGGTTTTTGTTTCCCAGGTACATTACTTTGCACTTCTTTGCATTGAATTAAAGCTGCCATACATTTGATCATTCATCCAACCTTGCCAAGTCCCTTCTCATCCTTTCCACCCCACCTTGTGTATCAACCCTGTTGCAGATCTTTCTGTCATCTGCAAAGAGACATACTTTTCCTTCCAGTCCCTCCACAATGTCACTTACAAAAACATTAAAGAGGACTGGTCTCAGTATTGAACCCTGCAGTACCCTGCTAGTAACCCGCCTTTCTTCAGAGTGTACTCAGTTTGCTATTACCCTCTGCGTCCTGTTGTCCAGCCAATTTTTTACCCAGGCTATCACTTTGGGATCCACTCCAATATAAACTGGGACATTGCTTTTGACACTTCAAACATTCAAACCTACTGGAAGTTATTCTTTACAACATTAGGTGGTTTAAGAGATGAACATATTCCAACTAGGGAAAAATATACAAATAAAAAACACTCTCCTAAATGGCTCAACAATACCATTAGAAAGTTAATTAAACAAAAAAATTAAAAATGTAGCATTTACTTAAAATCAAAAAACTAGCTCTAATTGGACTAATTATATAAGAATACAGAAAAAATGTAAATATCACATAAAAAGGTTAAAATTAACTGGGAATACCAGATGGCAAACAGTGCTACCGAAGCTAATTGTAAACAGTTTTACTTCCATATAACTTGTTAGAAAAACAAGTCAGGTTGGCCCCCTTCTAGATAATGACATTTTAATTCATGACACTAAGAAAATGGCAAACTTATTAAACAACAAATTATGTGAAGCTTTTACAAGGAATGATACAATTGACAAAATTGTACATAAAAGTGATCGCACTAAGATATATTTATCATCTGAACATATATACAAAAAACTTCTGACATGCAAAGATAAGACCAGCCCAGGCCCAGATAATATAGCCAGTCATCTGTTATATTTACTAGTCGATAGCCTTGCATACACAGTCAAACTTCTCATTTCACCTGTCCTGGATGCTGGGGATCAGGAAAAACATGGTTTCAAAAAGGGCAGGGGTTGCTTGACTAATTTATATGTTTTTATGAATCAGTTTGCTCCAGATTAGATCAACGCATCTTCCGCAACATTATATCCATAGATTTTAGTAAGGCGTTCAACGTTATGCCTCATTGGGCATTGAAAAACAAACTACATACATTTTGAATTAATACATATATTATTGATTGGATTTGTAATTGGCTTATGGGAAGAACACAGAGAGTTTTAATAAATGGCCAAAACTCTGACTTGGGACATTTCACTAGCGGTGTACCACAGGGTTCAGTTCTTGGACCCAGCTTATTTCAACTATTTATGGCAGATATGACCAAAGACTGCTTTTCTCAAACAATCAAATACACAGATGATGTTAAGATTGGCGAACCTTGTATAAACATCCAGGATATAGACATAATCCAACATGACCTTGCTAAAATAACCTCATGGATTATTTCCTGGGGCATGAGGCTGAACTCTAGCAAGTGC
This sequence comes from Neoceratodus forsteri, assembly GCA_016271365.2. NCBI lineage: Eukaryota > Metazoa > Chordata > Ceratodontiformes > Ceratodontidae > Neoceratodus > Neoceratodus forsteri. Next base: position 321,109,982 of record CM057451.1, read on the forward strand.
AAAGTAATGCATCTTGGCCCATGTAACCCAGAAAGCTTATATATCCTGGGCGGAATCACTCTGAGTGCCACTACTTAAGAAAATGATTTAGGTGTTGTTATTTCAAATGATTTTAATCCATTTAAACAAAGTAATGAAGTCATATGTAAGACCAACAGGATAATATGGTCAATTAGGCAGAACGTAAAATCTAGAAACCCACAAGTGCTGATGCCCCTGTTTAGATCAAATGTCAGATCACATTTGGAGTTTGCATCCCAGATATGGACCCTATTTAAAAAATCAGATTGTTCTCTTTTAGAAATGGCCCAAAGGAAATACGCTAAACACTTACACAACTTACACAATGACGCTTATGAGACTAGATTAAATCATCTAAACTTATTAACACTCAAGACACGTCGTATGAGGTGGGACTTATTGTTCTTATATGACATTAAACAAGATCCATATCTCATGACTGAATTAGGCCTGGAGTTCAAAGATAACACTTATAACACTACAGGTCATCCTCTCCAACTATTGGATAGAAAATTTAATTAAATCAGTAGAAAGTTTTTCTACACCTTAAGAGTAATCAATCCTTGGAATAAATTGCCCCACAAGATAGTCATTAGCACCACTAAATCACAGTTTAAAAAATGCCTAGATACATTTTTATTATCTGGACATTGTTTCAAATACTATTGTTACTGATGATATAGTATAGGAGCACCTATGGGTCATAATGACCTTCTTGCTCCTTGCAGAACCTTAGTATAAACCTTAGTATGACTAAAACCATCTGGCTGGTATCATAGTTGGTACTGGTTATCGCCAACCCTCAGGACTGGATGCTAGGACATTCTGGGTGAGGCAGATTGATTCAGAGATCCAGAGGAGAGAGCACACTGTGAAATGAAGGTTTATTCCACTAAATGCTGAAGTCAGAAGCCTGACCTGCACCAGAGGGACAGCTAGAGCACTCACTGACACCAGCCACCATCACATATAGGTGAGACAGTTAAACCAGTCAGAAAGGGACCCGCCGCAAACTATGCCATTACCCCTGCATTACAAGGGAGATCCCCTGGTCTAGGAAATCATGAGTAAATTCAGGGCTTGCTATACAACAAAAGTCTGCATCATAGTTGGGAAGCGTATGCTGACACTGGTTCGACAATTCGATAGCAAACGATATTACAGCGATAATTTGCTGTTGCCGCTGTAATGATGCCGAGAGACCCGGCACTGCTTTCTTGGGGTCTTGCACTGCCTCCCCGAATCAATTGAGACTTGGAGTTGATTATATTAAGTACGGGGGTGTGGGAGGGTGAAGCCCCCAAAAGAAAGTAACTTTCTTTAGACAGCTTTATGCCGACCGCAATTGCGGTCGACATAAATCCATCGCTGTAACGTTGGTTGACCAGCGTCATGGATCCCTTGGGAAGCATTTAATGGACTAGGTCATCCATTCAGGAGTGACAAATAGCTCATTGACATTTAAGGGCAGTTGGATTGAGGATTTATTTCTGCAAAGCATTGCAAGCCTTTTGTTTATGTGCACCACCCCTGGACAACTACATGCAACGTCATCAAGCCTACACAGTTTCTATGACTGGGTACCTGGTGATGCACAGGGACTTCTTGGTCAGAACTAAGTGTATTGCATTGGTACCAGTAGAAAGAGGGTAGTACCCCCATGTGTAGGGGGGGCTGATTAAAGGGGAACAGTCAGCACTAAGAGCCCCACACCCAACTGTGTGGCTGGTCTTAGTTTGCACATTGTATGTAAAAACATTTTTTACTAACTGTGTACTGCAGTGTATTAAATTGTATCAGGTTAATTGTGCTGACTCCCATGCTAGCATTTGCTGTAACCAGAAGTCCTAGAATCCCCTGCAGCTGGTGTTAGAGCTGAGCTGCAACAGTGGGAGATTCAATAACCTTCATGGCATGCTAGAGCGTTCATCAGCTCAGATCAGATGTGTGCTGGTTCCACTGTTCTCCCAGGGCTAAGTACAGTCCTTTGGACTGTATTTAGCCCCAGGAGGACAGTGGGACCAGCTAACAAAATAGCACATTTTTCTTTTTTTTTAAACTCTTAACATGCACTGCAGGATATTGAATCACCCACTGCTGAAGCCCAGCTCTTATATCAGCTGCAGGGGATTCTGGGATTTCTGGTTAAAGTCAATGTCAGCTTGGGTGTCAGCAGAATTGGCCTGATACAATTGACTATATTCCAATAAACAGTAAATAAAATTGGTTTTGCACACAAACTGCAAATTGGGACCAGCCCCACACTTAGATGTGGGGTTCTTAGTGCTGACTGTTCCCCTTTAACTGCTTTACTGTGAAAGTTTGGCTTGGAAGGCAAGTTGCTGTTAGTGGGCTAAGCCTGGAAGGCACTAAGCACAGCTTAGGGAACATTATTATTTGGCTGTGCCTGCAAGGGCAGCCCTGTATGGAAGTAGGCTAGGACTAGCTGGCACAGAAGAATCAGTCAGTCTATAGAAATACAGTACCTAGTTGCTACTAGTACGTACCCCCCTTCCCCATTTTTTGGGGCCTGGAGCAGTCCCTAAACCAAAGTCCTATTCTGTTGTTGTAATTCCTTATCTGAAAGCTTTTGTCTTAGAGTGATGAGTGCATGCTTTGTGAGGATTGTAACGGCACTGATCCTGGTTCATGGGGGGGGGGGATGACTCTATGGTAAGGTGCTGTATTGCAGGGGGTTGTACTATAATTACACCAGACCCACTTTAAAATGTTTCTGTGGGTGGAAGCACCACGCTTCTTACAGTCTTTAAATCTTGGATATGAACCTGTCAATCAGGAGATTAGTTCAAATTCAAAGTTAATGCAAAAATTCAAAATCATGACAAAAGGAACAACAAATACAGAACAAAAAGCTGATTCCAAGCATATACAATACATAATAAATAAAAACAATCGAAATATTTGTTGATTGATTGATTTCAGATGTTTTACCAGGAAAGAAATGCTAAGCTGCTAACAGCTTGTTTCCAGATGCATCCTGGAAGTAGGGGGGAGGGGAAAAATCTGAGTAGAGACAAAGGTACAGAACTACAAAAACAAATAATACAAATAAAAGGTGATAAGTGTCACAAACCCACTCCTGAGGGCTGTGTCCACTGAGTTCACAGTGCCCTCCCCGAAGTGCAACTCGTGAAAGAGGGTCAGGAAATAACCATCCTTGTGTCCTTTAGGGTGCTCGCTGATTTTAAAACTGAAAACTCACCTCAAGGGCCCAGGGCTTCCTCTGTCTGGGTAAGTGTAAAATACAGTCTCGCTTTTGTAGCCAGGTGAGAACCCTCTTTGGCTGTTGCACTGGGGGGATAACCCAGACGTTACAACACCTTTGAGAAAACTCTCATAACCATGATTGTGTCTTCTCCCACAGGGGTGTAGGAAAGTGATTCAAACCCCACAGCCCCCCCCCCCCAGAGACCTTGTGTACTTTTACCCTACTTTAGGGCCCCAGATTCCCTTCCAGGATCCTAGTGTCGGTAGCATGTGGCACCTTGGCGCCAAACAGGCATGTTACAGATTGAATAAACCTTCCAAAGCCTTCACACACAACAAATCACTCCCAGGCAGTAGTACTTTAAAATAAAAGCAAAAACTTTTACTGATTTCTTAAATGATTACCATACACACCTACAGATAAATGATTTAGATATTTGGTTACAGGATAACTACAAAAAAAGTTGGAAAATACATAACAAAACGAACTAGTGAATTAACTGGATAATTTCTACCTTTTCTGTAGAGAATCAAGAGTCCCAAAAAAAGGTAATTTTGCAAAGTCTCTTTTTCTCTCTGCTGTGTCTAAGAGTCCCAGCTTTTTTAGCAGTGGCCTTCAATGTGTCTGGCAGTCTTCAGTGTGTCAGGAAATTTTGCTTCTGCCCAGAGTCTCTGTTTAAGAGGGCTTATATAACAATTTCTGCAGTCTGCAAAACTGGCCAGTGATTGGCTAATGGCCTTAATATTTCCAGGTACAACTGTTCATCTCTAGGCCAGCCGAGGTATCTCTTGCTCTTTCCCAAAATTTTAAGTGAATCAACATTAACAGTATTTTGCTTTCTCACAGCCCAACCTGCCTGGGCTTACTTTTGATCTGTATTACCTTCCTGACACTTATTAAATTGGAAATAGACTGTGGCAGTTAGTAGGAAATGTAACAATAACTTTCTAGTCTGGGCGTCTGTAGAACCCTGCTCTAAAGCTATTTCTCTTTTAAATTCAAAGTGTTATAAGCAGAGGAAATGGACCTTCTATCTCCTGTCATTTAAGGAATCTTCCCCTTTAATCAGCTACCAGGAAATTCCAATCCCCTATTGAAACTTAACTCCTGTTTACCTCTAAGCAAGCCTTTGTCCCAGGCAAGAGGAGATGTCAGGCACTGAAATACACATCAACTCTTCCCAAGTACCCTTGCAGTAAAATGGGCATCTTTGGCCAGCCCGCTGGTGCAGAGGCATGGCTGCCATCTGTGACGCTGACGACCCGGGTTCGGGAACGGATCCAGGAGTTGGAGGGCCAGCCGGGGAGAGTAGGATAGAGCATTTGCCGGACTGCTCTCCTACTCCAGGGGGAGATGGGGTAGAGTATCTGATGCACTATGGACCCCCAGCAAAGGCTAGAGGTACCACAGTGGTTGGCACCTGCATGCACAGGGTGGGGCGTGATGGACGCGGGCCTCATTGGATGTCCCCACCCCCGAGGGAACTAAAAAGCAGAAAAATGCCGGCCTCCGCTTATCAGCTGGCTCCAGTGCCTCCCCTCTGGCCACGTTAGTTCTGCTTGGTGGCCCCACCTGGGGCATCAAGTATGAGGAGGAAGGTTGTTGAGCCTCAAGCAGCCCATTCACAGGGCTTGGGGGTCCCGCCAAAAAATAAATAAATACAAAAAAAATGGGCATCTTTTCTGACAAACTTTATGTCCTGGCCTTTTGGGGAATTAAACATAAAGAAAATTACAGAGAAATAAGACAGAAATACAACCGCAGTGGCCAAATCGCTACAATAAGCATCAACAATAACAATTAGCAATGTGCAAAGACAAAACACACTGTGTAAGTAGTACACAGTGATGCATAAAGTGCTGAGAGCAAACAATTACCAGTGTGCAAAATGCAATAAAGGGTTTATGGTGCAATGATTGCAAATGAGGAGGGTGTATGAGGGACCTGCACTAATGTGTGTGCAGGGTGAGGGGGAGCAGAAAATATGAGATGGTGGGCACAGACCAGGCCTCAGTATTGGGCAGTTGCAGGAATAAGTGGGGAAGTCACAGAACAGTGATTTAAGAGACCTGAGGGGGGGGACAGAGCAGACAGTAAGGGGGAGACAGCCTCATAGTTTAGGGAACTGGAAGGAGAAGGCAGCTTGACCAGCAGATGGTTTCATTGGGGGGCATGCGAGAGAGTGGGAGCCAGAGTTGTGAAGGGAGTAGGAGGTAGTGATGGTAGTGAGGAGAGAAGTGAGGTAGGAGGAGAGGGAGCCAAACCCAAATTCAGAGATAAAAGAGAAGCAATGGGCAAGGTGTCTCACTCCTAGGGAGGGAAAGAAGAGTGTGGAGTACAGCAAGCAGTGGTAGTGGGGGGGAGGGGACTGTCCATGGCAAAGTGGCAGAAGGATTGAAAGAGGGGATCCAGTCTCACCAGGGTGGACATGGTAGCAGCACTGTAAACACTGTCACCATAGTTGAAGATGGAGGGTATTATCTCCGAGACAGTCTCTCATCAGAAAAGAAGCAGGATAATCTCCTTACTCCTATAAAGCATGCCAAGTTTGAGGTGGAGCTTCTGGTTGATGACATCCACATGTATCAAGACATCAAGGTGACAGTTCAACCAGACCCTGAGGTACTTAAATGTGAGGACATTTTCAATCGCTGCACAATCAAGGGTGTGGAAGGAGGGAATAGGGGTGAGCCTAGCAAGCCTCTGCTTTGTGCCAAAGGCAATAGAGACTGTTTTTTTGGCATTGAGGGACAGCTGATTAGCCAGAAACCAGTGTTGGATGTTAGTAAATTCCAGTTGGAGCTGGGCGGTGAGCTCAGAGGCCCAGGAGCCAGAGGCAAAATGTACCATATCCTCTGGGTATAATCGGATGGAACCAGGAAGTGGTGTGCTCAAGCAGATTGAAGTTCAGTGCTGGGCAGGAGCTGCTGCCTCTCAGTAACAACAAAGTCCAGGAAATGCCGGGCACTCCAGGTGAGTGTACTGCTTTAAAGAAATCCAAAAGGCTCAGGTGTATTTCAGAAATTATTCCCAGTACAAAACAGCACAGAAATGTACACATGTGGGTGGGCAACTGCAGCCACAAGACGCCCAACTGCTTCTACTAAAGTCTTCGGCAGGGGGCACTCTCCCAGGGGTCTAAGAGTGAATGAAGTCCATTCCTGTGGTTTGGAAATTTTTTCCAGAAAAGAACAGTGGTTAGAATGAGTAGCACTCTGCACAAATACCTTGACAGGATTAATAATAGCAGAAGACAGTGACAAATATACAGAAACAAAGGAAGAGATAAAAGTCACCACTGTGTAAACATCAGGAGAACCCTTTATTTAAAGACCTTGATGAATGTCTTGGAACAAAGCTGGAAAAAAATTACTCTGAACTTAATTCGCAAACAAAAAAGGCTTGAAAGATAATGAGGACTTTTGGGGACTATATTGACCTGGCAAAAGAAATCAAGATCAGCCAGCAGGGAGAGATCTCACTCCAGAACTAGAGCAAAAAAGTGATTATTCAAGAAAGTGACCACAGTGAACTAGAGGATACCAGATCAGACTCAGGAAGGCACATCCAAACCAGATGTTTTTTAGACAAGGAATCTCTGGAGTGTGCAGAAAACAGGGCAAACAGAGACTGTCAGAAAAAGAACAAACTCTGGTCAGAGCCAAAATGTATGCTAAATTTAGTGCAGTAAGCTGAGAAGTGACACAGAATTACAGGGGAACAGTCGGCAATAAGAGCCCCACACCCAAGGGTGAAGCTGGTCTCAGATTGCACTTTGTGTGACACGAGAGAGGAGGAAGTGAAAGAGGGACAGGCTGAGACAACAAAACTGCTGTGTGAGTTATGGGTCGTAAGAGGCTTAGGAGAGGCAATAGAAACATAGAAACATAGAATTTGACGGCAGATAAGGACCGCTTGGCCCACCCAGTCTGCCCATTTCCCTACCTACTGGATAAGCTGCAGATCCTAGTTAACCAGCAGCCTACTTCTTCCTACCCCCACCCCCTAGAATTGCCTTATGACTGTCCCATGCATGCTTGAATTCCACCACTGTTTTTGACTCCACAACCTCCTCCGGAAGGCCGTTCCATGCATCCACAACCCTCTCTGTGAAAAAATACTTCCTTAAATTACCTCTGAGCCACCCCCATCTTCAAATTGTGCAGCCTTGTTCTTGCACACCTTTTTTGAAAGATGCTACCTCTTGGACTTTGTTGATTCCCTTGAGGTACTTGAAAGTTTCTATCATGTCCCCCCTCCTCCTTTCCTCGAGGCTATACATATTAAGCCCTAAGTCTCTCTTCATATGTCTTCCGTGCAGACCCTGCACCATTTTAGTTGCCCTCTTCTGGACAGCTTCCATCCTGTCTATGTCTTTGCGAGATTAGCGTCTCCAGAACTGCACGCAGTACTCCAGATGGGGTCTCACCAGCTGTCTGTACAGAGGATAATAACTTCCTGTTTTCTACTGGTGATGCCTCCCCTATGCATCCCAGTATCCCCAGCCCTCCTTGCTGCCCTCTCACATTGCTTGCCCACCTTAGGTCATCTGATATGACTACCCCAGGTCCCTTTCCATTTTTGTTCTTGTTAGTATCTCACCCCATTGTATACTCTTCCCTGGGTTTTGTTTCCCAGGTGCATTACCTTTACTTCTTAGCATTGAATCTAAGCTGCCATACATTTGACCATTCCTCTAACCTTGCCAAGTCCCTTCTCATCCTTTCCACCCCACTTGCATCAACTCTGTTGCAGACCTTTGTGTCATCTGCAAAGAGACATACTTTTCTTCCAGTCCCCTGCAATGTCGCTTATAAAGACATTGAAGAGGACCGTCCTAATACTGAACCTCATGGGTACCCCACTAGTAACTCCCCTTTCTTCAGAGTGGACTCCATTTACTATTATTCTCTGTGTCCTATTCTCCAGCCAATTCTTTACCCAGGCTGTCATCTTAGGACCCACTCCCAGGCTGGCTAACTTGTATATTAATCTTTGTGTGGACTGTGTCAAATGCCTTGCTAAAGTCTAGGTAGGCCATGTCCACAGCCCTCCCTGATCTACTACTTTGGTCACCCAGTCAAAGAAATCTATCAGATTCATCTGGCATGACCTTCCCGCTGTGAATCCATGCTGCCTTGGGTCCTGTGCCCCTCTGGCCTCTAGATACTGACAATTCTTTCCTTCAGAAGTGATTCCATCATTTTCCTATCACTGAGGTTAAACTAACAGGTCTGTAGTTTCCTGCTTCTGCCTTGCTCCCACTTTGTGAAGGGAATCACATCTGCCCTCCTCCAGTCCTCGGGTACCACCCCATCCTCCCATGATTTGTTAAAGAGGGTAGTCAGTGGTGTCACTAGTTCTACCCTTAGTTCTTTTTGAATTCTGGGATGAATCCAATCAGGCCCCATTGCTTTGTCCACCTTCAGTTTTAAGAGTTCTTTCAGAACCCTTTCTTCTGTAAATGGGCTGGTATCAACTTCTGTATCCAGAGTGTTTCTACTGTTTGTTTTAGGTACCCTCTTCCTTTGTAAATACTGAGCAAAAATATTTGTTTAGTATCTCTGCCTTTTCAGTCACCTCTGCCCACCGCCTCCCCTTTATTAGCCTCACTATCCCTCCTTGGTCTTCCTTCACTCCCTGATGTACCTATAAAGGTTTTATCCTCTTCTTAACTGGAGTTGGCTATCTTTTCCTCGGTTTGGGCCTTTGCTGTTCTGACTGCCTTCCCAGCTTCCTTTTGCTTTAACTGATACAGTTCTCTGTCCTGCTCCTTCTGTGATTCCTTGTACTTCCTGAATGCTTTCTTTTCTCTTGAACCTTCACTGCCCTTCCTTTGAGAACCATAGTGGTTTCTTACATCGCTTTGTTTGTTTATTTGCTTCACACAAGGCTTGTTACCTCTGTGATGGCAGTTTTATTATTCCCCATTGTTCTTCCACCTCCTTCCTGCCCATTTGCTAGTACATTCTTAGGCATGCACCATTTTGGCAAAGTCAGCCCTCCTAAAGTCCAGTACTTTTGCCTTTGTATGGCTTGACTCTATTGCTGTGTTTATTGTGAACCATACTGTTTGATGGTCGCTAGTTCCCAGATGGCTACCCACTTCTACATCTGTGATCCTCTCTCCATCTCCATTTGAGAGAACCAGGTCTAAGATTGCTCCCTCTCGAGTGGGCTCCAATACTAGTTGTCTAAGGCATGCCCATCTGTCGGGCATCTAGAATAACCCCACTCTTCGAAGTGGCTGCTGCAACTGCACTCCAGTTAACATCTGGCATATTCAGATCACCCATCAGCAATATCTCCCCTTTTTCTGCCATTCTAAGTATACTTTCTACCATTTCCTTGTCCATTCCCTCCCCCTGAGAAGGGGGTCTGTATACAACCCCTGTGAGGATTGTGGTGCCATTGCCTGTCTCCAAATTTACCCACAGTGCTTCTTCTCCTCCCTGTTTACCCTTTTGTTCTGTTGCTTTGATTCCTTCCCTTATGTAAAGAGCTCCTCCTCCTCCTCCTCTTTTACCCTCCCTGTTCCTCCTGTAGATAGTGTATCCTGGTATGTTTACATCCCAGTCATGGTTTTGTGTGTACCATGTTTCTGTGACTGCCATGATATCCAAATGTTCCTCCTCCATCAAGGCCACTAATTCAGGAAGCTTGTTACTCAGACTACGGGCATTGGTACTCATTGCTCTCCATTTTTTGATGGCTTTACCTTCTGTTGCAGCATCCCCCACTGACCTTTCTACCTCGGTCTTTTTCCTCATTTAGTACCCTGTTTTGTAGGGAGAGGCTGGGATTTTCCTGCTGCTTATCAGTGCCTCCCCCCTTGACTAGTTTAAAAGCTTGCCAATGAAGCATTTAAACTGATTGCTCAAAAAACTTGTTCCCTTCCTGGACAGATGCAGACCATCCTGCCAGTATAGGCTGGTGTCCCTCCAGGTGGAACCTCAGTTCCCAATGAAGCCAAACCCCTGTGCTCCACACCATTTTTTCGACCATTCATTAAACTGCATGGTGCAAAGTACCCTCGCCTCACCCATGCCATTGACAGGCAGCACCTCTGAGAAGGATACTGTGTGTGCTACTTGTCTTAGGCCCCTCCCCAACTCTACAAAGTCCTCCTGCACTGCTCCAATCTCATGATGAGCCAAGTCATTTGTCCCTAGGTGGACAATGACGTCCAGCTCAGACTCCCGTGCAGCTGTTCTCATGATCCTGAGGATGCGCTTCCTGTCCCTCCAAGCCATAGCACTAGGCAGGCACCTTACTTCAGTTTTCCCTGCTCCCCCCAGTTCTATCCCCCTAATAATTGAGTCCCCCACCAGGAGCTGCTTCCTTTCCCTATGGTGTCCTCTGCCTCCTTCCTGTGGGCCTCCCTTGTGACAGTTGTCCTCAGCCTCCTTAGTCACCTCTGCGGGTGCATCCACAGGGGAGCTATGCTCACCCAGAATGGTGTATGGATTGTGGAGTGGAACAACTGACTGGGTGTGCCTCTGTTCCACCATCCTCACCCTTCCTGAGCCCACTGTGGTCCAACTGTTGTGCTTTCTTCGCAACTTCTGAGGTGGTGATGGTGGCTCTGGTGCACCCTGGATGGGGGAGGTTCCCTTCCTACTGTCCAGTGTGGCCTGGGGGAAGGTTCCTTTACTACTGTCTAGTGTGGCCTGAAGACGGGCAACTTCCTCCCTCAGGGCAGAGAGTTGTCTGCAAATAGGGCAGCATCTCAGCCTCCAGAAAGACTCTTGGAAGACTGCTGCCTCACAGCCATTACATTGCACTACTCCCCTCATGTTTATCTACTTTTTTTTTTTGTGTGTGTGTGTGTGATTGGTTTGTTATATAGAAATATATATATTATACAATGTGTATGCTTATATTGTCAGTGCAGTGTGCTAGAGAGGATATGACAGTGATATGCACCTTGCACTCTTGAGGAAATGATGTCAGAACCCCAGGTATAAAGGAACTATTTCCAGGGGTGGGTGGGGTGAGCGGTGGGCAGGGGTTGGGCCTAAACTGTGCCCTCATGAAACAATCAGCTAAAAGCCTGACCCACCAGCTGCGATGAGTGCCTTCCTGTCAGCAAGATGCCCTACACAACAATTTGACAGAGAAAATACCTTGCTAATCAAACAGAGAAAATCCAGACATCCAAGTCAGACACAGGTAAACCTCCCCAGCCCCAAAACAGCCTGGTGGTTTGTGCTCTGAAAGCAGTCAGCCCCAAAATAAGTCAGCTGTGCTATAAACTCTTCCTGCACTGAAAATCTTAAGAACTGTAACAAAAGTAAAGCTAGATCCACCTCCCTCTGTTGCTTGAAAGACTGTCTTTCCTGATAATCCTAAGTTCCTTATTTCACCTTTCAGTTAGAAGTAGCCTCCACCTGCAGAATATCTGCTACAAACCAAAGACAATTGTAATGTTCACCTCCCTCTGTTGTGAGCACAACTCGCTTTCTTGCAAATCCTATGTTCAGTATTGCAGCTTCCAGCCAGAGGTAGCTTCACCTGAAGAATATTAGCTGTTCTGATGAGTTTGCGATAAAACACTTGCTTACAATACTGTTGTTCTCAGGTCTGTAAGACTCTTCCAAAGCTATTGGCTGATAAGTAGCTATGATGTAAGCACTTCCTGACACAGTCTGGCCTGGCCTTTTAAGGCACGCACAGATAAACACAAAAAACAGTTTCCGACCCCTGGGGCACTTGTCTGGGTCAAATACATAGCCTGTACCTGCACTTACTTCAGGACTTTTGACAAATTCTTAGCCCAGGGTTTAAACTCTTCCTGCACTGAAAATCTTAAGAATTGTAACAAAAGTAAAGCTAGATCCACCTCCCTCTGTTGCTTGAAAGACTGTCTTTCTTGATAATTCTAAGTTCCTTATTTCACCTTTCAGTTAGAAGTAGCCTCCACCTGCAGAATATCTGCTACAAACCAAAGACAATTGTAAGATTCACCTTCCTCTGTTGTGAGCACAACTCGCTTTCTTGCAAATCCTATGTTCAGTATTGCAGCTTCCAGCCAGAGGTAGCTTCACCTGAAGAATATTAGCTGAAGAAGCAAAATGCCAAGCCAGCAGCTTGCCTGAGCAAGCGCGGTGAATGATCATGGAGCAGAGCTGGTTATCGTGGCTCTGACAGCGTGGAAGAGTTCCACCAATAAGCATTGCTCTGTTGGTGGTGGGGGGTGGTGAAAAGACTGCAGCCAATGAATGGGGGGGGAGTAAACTGAAACTCTGTGTAACACTGCAGGGGTGTTACAATGTTCGAGAGCCCCAATATTCAAGCAGTCACTTGGTATGACAGCACAGGGGGAAGGGATCTCTTTGAGTGGGAGCCCTAATTTGGAATCAACCACTCTCATGAGACACTACAGTTAGGGACCAAAGTGAGCGTGAGTCCTAGTCCATAGACTGCGACAAGGAGAGACTTCTGTTATTCTCTGACATTAATTTAATGATCACCCTTCAAAGAAAAATGTATCTCATTTTTTAATGGGAACTGTGTTGTTGAGTTTAGTAGACTGAGTGATAAGTGGCTGTAGCTAAAATAAAATCACAATGGCCACTTGCAACTCCATCTGTTACACTCAGTAACATAGTTCCTGTTAAAGAAAGTGCATTTTGTTTCTGAAAATAATCTTTAAATAAATGTCACAGAAAAAACAGAACTCCTGGTTTGACCAAGGCTCTTATTCCAGTACAATATTCAGTTTTTAATAAATTTTGTAGCAACCAGAACAATTTAAATTACAGTACAAGCAGTGTTCAGTATACACTTTGAGGGATTACCACATATAAAAAACAAACAAACAGAAATTGCTCTTTTCTAGCAGTCAGCACAGCCCTCAACCTACTATCACAATTTCACTTGCAGCAGACTTTACTGAAGTATTTACTCCAGCACTGCATTAAGCTATAATAATTACTGGTGACCCCTGTGACACTTGGACAGCTGGTTGTGATCGCTGTATGATTTTTGTAATATAAAAATGTGTTATGGAGTGTCTCATGAGACATGCTGTTTCAGCTAAAAGAGAACAGCCAGGAGATAATTACAGACTAAAAGAGACTAAATTAAGGATCCCCTGTTTATCTAGCTTAATTGTAGCTTGTCAGCTGCTAGGATGGGAAATCATAAACTTTTATAACATTTCGAGGAAGAGAGCAGGTTTTGACGCTTTAGTGCGAAGTCATAAAAGATTCTTTGCTGTGTCCTGGGAAGAAGAGCTACTTGAGATCAAAGAAGGGATGTTATTTAAAGAAAGTCATGTGGGGACATGAGTTTTGCTGAGGTCACCTTTATTAATTTACCTCCTGCTGGATAGACATCCTGATCATATAATTTTTAATAAACAGAGGAGGAGCTGGGTGACATCATGGAGAAGGCAGGCTCAAGACAGTGTTTTAATTATGCTGTGAGTGACCTGTAAAGACACACGTTTGGACTGTCTTTACAACAGCATCTGTCTATTAGCACTATTAGAAGAGACACATTAGATTTATAAGTCTAATTGTCTGGTGGTAGGAATTTTCCACTTTTTTTAACCCTTGTTCTTTTAAATGATTGTATGTTTTTGTAATATATGGTTCTGTATTTACATTTAACATTTTTTTATCTATTTTTAAGTAAACCTCTACTTTAGAGACTACTTGGCGTGCCTTTGAAGTTCTTTTTCTTGACAAGTGAAGCATACATGGTTAAAGTTGACACTGTACAAAGCTTACTGGTTTTACCAAACTGGGAAAAGGTAAGAGTTTATTCTGAGGTCTTTAATAGAGTTTTAAGGGTTCATTTTGTACGCCTGGTGAGGTGCCTGTAGGCAAAAGATATCTGGCTCCCCCAAAGAGCAGAATTATCTGAGTCTGTACATTGGGTATGCTAGCAATAGGTTCACAGTTTGAATCCCTCCAGAACTTGAAACCAAAGTTTGATTCAAACCCACAAACATACAGGAGGGTTACCCTGTTTCTGTTTCCTGTTCACAAGACTGCACTCGGAGGTTGGCACTGTGGGAGCAGAGGGCCTGACCTGCTGAGTGGGTTTGTGACAGATTGGTTGGCAGCGGTGCGATAAATTTTGGTATTACAAGCTTTTATTGTTCAGTGTGTCAGCATAAGACCATCGGCTCACTTGCAAAGAAAGAAAAAGGCAGTGATTTATTTTTAAAAAAGGAGACAGAACTATATCACTCGGCGTACAGTCAAGTTCCTAACCATTTTATTTTTTTTTCTAAAGTGTAAATCAGAGTATCCATAGTTAGGGAAGAAGATGGCTTCCAACTACAACAGGCACACTGTAGACTACTTAAAACAGTTGTGCGGGGACAGAGGAGTCCCGTTTGAGGTGAAAACCAGCAAACAGAACCTCGTGGATGCCCTGATGGTAGCAGATACCCAGAGCATCGAGTCACAGACAGTGACTGAAAAGGACCAAACCTTGAGTGTGGCAGGGCTAGCGGCCAGTGCAGTGTCCAGATCTGATGAGGAGGGCAACAGGGCCACTGTCAGTGAAGGGCCACAGCAGCAGGGGAAGGTCACCAGTATCCTGGATCCAGAAGTACTCAGGCTGCAAATTGAGTTGTGCAGAATGGAGCTGGAGTTCCAGAGGGAGTGGGACCGTGAACAGCGGGAGGTGGACCATGAGGCATAGCGAGAATGCTGAGAGGCAGAGCGAGAACAGAGAGATGCTGACCGTGAGGAGTGTGAGCACCAGAGACAACACAAACTGGAGAAGCTATGACTCCAACCAATGCACCAGAGCAGGTAAGTGACTTGGGTTTAACTGGGACTACAGGACTGGGTTACAAATTGAATTCCAAATTGATAGCCGAATTTAAAGAGGGGGAGGATATGGATGCCTTTTTAAATTCTTTTGAAAAAGTTTGTATTTAGGCTAAAATTCCTAGGGAGTCCTCGAGTTTCCAGCTAACCCTGCTACTTACCAGGAAAGCTCAGGATGCATTGCACTAGTGCGAGGGGAGGGCCACCAGGGGCCATGATATGAGACTGGAGGGAGGAAGGTTCAGGAGGGAGATGAGGCAACACTTTTTTACAGAGAGGGTGGTGGCTGGGTGGAATGTGTTACCTGCAGAAGTGGTATCCAGTAGAACAGTGGACTGCTTCAAAAGGGGATGGGACAGGACAAGGGGGAGGGTTAATGAAGGGGAAGAGTGGAAGGAAGGGGCAGCTGCAGAATAAGGGGTGCTAGCTGCACAGTCGAGCAGACTTGATAGACCTCTAGGCCTTTATCTGCTGGCAAATTTCGTATGTTCATATTGGGTCAAATGGACAAAGAGGAATTGATGATTACAGCCAACATAAAGCTGCACGGTTAAAAAAATTTTAATTAACTGCTGAATCATACAGAGCTAAATTCTGTAAGCTCAGGAGAAGCCCTGACATGAGCTACAAGGAGCTAGCCATGAAATAACGTCAGTTTTTAAAACGTTGGTGGGAAGGAATTGAAGCAAACTCTGTTGATAAAATTGAAAATGTGATTTTGTTAGAACAGTTTTTCTGGGTGTGCCCAGCAGAGCTGAAAACCTGGCTGGAGGACCAAGATCCCAAAACAGTGCAAGAGGCTGCTGAACTCTTGGATCACTATGCCAAGAGCAGACCTGCTCTGACAGCGAATGGGGTGGGCATGGCAGCACAGAAAGGGAAAAGCGCACCTTCAGGGCAGCTAAAAACCCTCACTGCCTCCACCAAAACCAGTTAGCCCCAGGTTTCAGAGAAAAGATTTATCTGAGAAAAGAAATGAATGTTGGTTGTGTAAAGAAACTGGACATATTGCCAGACAGAGTCCCAAAAAGGTGAGCAATACACAACAGGGGCTAGGAAGGAAGTGGGTTGTTTATGTGTCCCTGGAAGCATGTCAGTGACCATGAGGGAACACATGCACTCAGTCATGGTGAATGGCGTACAGACACAAGGTTTAAGGGACACAGGGGCTTCCTTGACCTTGGTAAAGGGGATCTAGTAGAGCGGGGTCAGCTGATACCCAATAAATATGTCATTGTACAGGACTTTACTGGTGAAGAGAAAACATTGCCACTGGCCAGTGTTCTCCTGGACTGGGGTGAAACAGGGGGAACTGTGCAACAGGTGGCTGCAGCCAAAACCTTAGCAGTGGATTTGATCCTGGGCAACAATCTCAAACAAGGGATGGTGTGTGCAGTTACCCATAGCCAAGAGGCAAGGGAACACTGTAGTTCCCTGGACCCCACAGAAGCCATTGCGAAAACCACTGGTAGGCTGGTTTCCCAATCTGTGTCTTCAGATGGGGAGACCAACAAAAAGGGGGAAGAAATTTCCCCATTAGCAGTTAACCACACAACTATGGAGGGTTACTCCAAAGAGGGAGGCGTGACCCATTGTCAGCGGGAAGGGATTGACAGTGATCCTGAGTGCCCTGACACTAGTGCTAGGGACCCTAGTTTAGTGACTGTAAGGGACCTGTCCCATGCCTTGGGAATGTGTGAGGGGTTTTCAGCCTCTCAGAGAAGTGACCCTAGTCTAGAGAAGCTGAGGGCTTGGGCAGACTCTGACAGGGCACAGGGAGGTGATGGTAGACATAAGGTTTATTGGGAAAATGGACTGATGTATACTCAGGCTGTGCAGACAGAGGGAGGGGTGCTAGGCAGGCAGTTTGTCATTCCCCTGTGGTATCGTAAGCAGTTGCTCAAAACTGCACATGATATTCCCTTGTCTGGTCATCTGGGAATCACGCGCACTACGCAACGGTTGGCCCAGAATTTCTATTGGCCTAACTTCACCCAGCAGGTGAAAGAGTATTGCAGGTCTTGTCACCGGTGCCAAGAAACAGGGAAGGCGGCCAAAAAAAACCAAGCTGCCCTGATTCCATTGCCCATAGTGGAGGAGCCATTCCAGAGGGTGGGAATGGATATTATGGGGCCTTTAAATACCCCCAGCTCCTCAGGGAAGTGATTAATCCTGACTGTGGTGGATTATGCCACCCGGTACCCAGAGGCAGTTGCCCTATCCTCACTGAGAACAGACAAAGTGGCAGATGCCTTATTGGGGATTTTCTCCCGTGTTGGGTTTCCGCAGGAGGTTATCACCGATCAAGGGGTTCCTTCATAACGGACCTGATGAAATGTTTATGGGAGAAGTGTGGGGTGGTGCAGAAATGCATGACATCATATCACCCACAAGCCAATGGGCTTGTGGAAAGATTCAATGGTACCCTGAAGTCAATGCTCCGGGTGTTTCCTGAACAGCATGGGAGGGACTGGGAGAAATACCTTCCCCACCTGTTGTTTTCATACAGGAAGGTGCCCCAAGAGTCTACAGGATTTTCCCCCTTCAAACTCTTATATGGACGCCGGGTACGTGGGCCCCTAGACTTGATCCAGAAGGACTGGGAAGGCAACTACGCCACCCAGGGAACCCCTATTGTATATTACATCCTGAGGTTTAGGAAAAGGCTGAAGGAGTTTATAGGGACAGCCCAGAGCAACCTGGCAGCTGCCCAACAGAAACAAAAAGTGTGGCATGACCGCAGAGCCAGAGTTCGCTCGTACATGGTGGGTCAGAAAGTCATGATCCTTATTCCAGTCTGGAAAGACAAGCTGCAGGCTGAGTGGGCAGGACCGAACAAAGTGGTTAGAACGGTAAATGACATGAACTATATTGTAGAATTACCTGACAGAAGACAGACAGAAAGGATGTACCATGTCAACATGATGAAGCCATATGCAAATAGGGCTGACATGGTGTTTGCAGTGTGTAGTCCTGGGGAGGGGACGGATGAAGGAGACCACCTTCTGGACTTGCTTGTAGAAAGCAAGTGGGAGTCCTCTGTGGAGGCAGTAAAATTGTGTCCCCAGCTGGCCCCGGACGAGATCCAGGAAGTAAGGGACGTTTTAACAGACTTTGCCCCATTGTTTAGTGCCAAGCCTGGACTAACCCCCTTAGCGACTCACTATGTGGAGACAGGGACACAGACGCCCATACGGCAGACAGCATATTGGGTGTCAGAGGCTGTCCAAAAGGACATTAGGAGGGAAGTGGAGGAGATGCTGGATTTAGGGGTAATCCAGAAATCCCACAGCCCCTGGGCCTCACCCGTAGTCCTTGTGCCCAAGCAAGATGGCTCTACTCATTTCTGTGTGGACTGTCATGGACTGAATGCACTCATGAAGTCAGACACCCACCCAATGCCCTGGACAGATGAACTCCTGAACAAGTTGGGAGGGGCGACCTACCTTACGACCGTTGACCTGACCAAGGGATATTGGCAGGTAGAGTTGATGGACAGAGATAGGGAAAGGTCGGCCTTCATCACTCTGATAGGCTTATTTGAATTTAAAGTAATGCCTTTCAGAATGAAAAATGCCCCGCCACTTTCCAAAGGTTGGTGAACCAGGTGTTAAATGGTGCTGAGGAGTACGTTGTGGCGTACCTGGATGACACTGCCATCTTTAGTACCAGCTGGGAGGAACACCTATCCCACCTTAGGGAAGTGCTGGGCAGGATACAGAGGGCCGGGCTCACCATCAAAGCCGGGAAGTGCCAGGTGGCCATGGGAGAAGTGGCATACCTCGGCCATGTGGTAGGCCGAGGACAGCTCCATCCTAACTAAATAAAAATAGAGGTAATCCAGGCATGGCCCAGATCAGAAATGCAAAAGCAGGTCAGAAGTTTTCTTGGGACAGCAGGGTACTATAGAAAATGTGTACCCAATTACAGTACCCTGGCTGCTCCCCTATCTGACCTGGTAAAGAAAAGGATGCCAAAGAAAATTACCTGGGGACCAGCCTGTGAAGAAGCCTTTATCAGATTGAAGGAGGCACTGTGCAGTGCTCCTGTTTTGACAAGTCCTGACTATAACAGACCCTTTATAGTTCAGACTGACGCCTCAGACGTGGGTATTGGAGCAGTTCTGAGTCAGACATCCAGCCAAGGGAAAGATCACCCTGTAGCGTATCTGAGTAAGAAGTTACTTCCCAGGGAGCAGGCATACTCCACTGTGGAAAAAGAGTGTCTTACCATAGTGTGGGCCCTAAAGAAATTAGAGCCATACTTGTATGGGCAGTATTTTGTGGTACCGACTGACCACAACCCCCTGATTTGGCTGACGCAGATGGAAAAAAACAATGGTAGATTGCTAAGATGGAGTCTTGCTTTACAAAGGTATGACATGACAATTCTACATAGGGCTGGAGCCAAAAATCAGAACTCTGATGGTCTGTCTCATGTTTACGAGGAGTGAACTGATTTTGGAAGCTCATCCCATGCAGGGGATAGAGCCCCCAAATTCAGTCTAGGTGGGGAGGATTGTGACACTTGGACAGCTGGTTCTGATCGCTGTGTGATTTTTGTAATATAAAAATGTGTTATGAAGTGTCTCTCATGAGATATGCTGTTTCAGCTAAAAGACAACAGCCAGGAGATAATTACAGGCTAGAAGAGACTAAATTAAGGATCCCCTGTTTATCTAGCTTAATTGTAGCTTGTCAGCTGCTAGGATGGGAAATCATAAACTTTTATAATGTTTAGAAGGAAGAGAGCAGGTTATGATGCTTCAGTGCGAAGTCATAAAAGATTCTTTGCTGTGTCCTGGGAAGAAGAGCTACTTGAGATCAAAGAGGGGATGTTATTTAAAGAAAGTCATGTGGGGACATGAGTTTTGCTGAGGTCACCTTTATTAATTTACCTCCTGCTGGATAGACATCCTGATTATATAATTTTTAATAAACAGAGGAGGAGCTGGGTGACATCATGGAGAAGGCAGGCTCAAGACAGTGTTTTAATTATGTTGTGAGTGACCTGTAAAGACACACATGTTTGGACTCTCTTGACAACATCTGTCTATCAGCACTATTAGAAGAAATACATTAGATATATAAGTCTAATTGTTTGGTGGTAGGAATTTTGCACTTTTTTTAACCCTTGTTCTTTTAAATGATTGTATGTTTTTGTGATATATGGTTCTGTATTTACATTTTACATTTTTTTATCTATTTTTAAGTAAACCTCTACTTTAGAGACTACTTGGTGTGCTTTTGAAATTCTTTTTCTTGACAAGTGAAGCATACATGGTTAAAGTTGACACTGTACAAAGCTTACTGGTTTTACCAAACTGGGAAAAGGTAGGAGTTTATTCTGAGGTCTTTAATAGAGTTTTAAGGGTTCATTTTGTACGCCTGGTTAGGTGCCTGTAGACAAAAGATATCTGGTCCCCCCGAAGAGCAGAATTATCTGAGCCTGTACATTGGGTACACTAGCAAGTGGTTCACAGTTTGAATCCCTCCAGAACTTGAGACCAAAGTTTGATTTGAACCCACAAAACAGACAGAAGGGTTACCCTGTTTCTGTTTCCTGTTCACAAGACTGTGCTTGGAGGTTGGCACTGTGGGAGCAGAGGGCCTGACCTGCTGAATGGGTTTGTGACAACCCCCTTTAATGCACTGTGCAAACTATGTTTCAAATGCCGTAATAACTGGGAAAACCAGTTATTACTGCATTCTGTGTCACTCATCGCTTGTATGCCACCTCATTGGTTCTTACTGTCACAGTGGGCAGGACAAACACCACAGTGAAGATGGTGGTTACGTTTCTTCCAGCAGGATTGATGTGTATGTGACATACAAGGAACGCTGCCTGTTATATTGTTTGCCTGATAAACTATTTGCTGTGTAAACCTTGTTACAAATAAAGTTTCTTCTGTGAGCACTGGTATTCCGTTTACAGGAACTAGGTAGACAGCCTGTAGTTCTAAAAAGCATGCTAAGAACTACAGACTAAGAAAGATCACATTTTACTTGTTCTGGGCTCTTGTGGAGTATATGTGCACAGTTTAGTAAGCTCCCTAGGGCAAGATCTTTTATTTTTTCACTTTATATTTCAATTTTGTGTTCTGAGGCACAGCGTAACCCGCAGTATCACATCCGGGTCACTGGCTGCTATTTAGCCACATACTTGTCGAGCAGGATGCTCCGATTGATGTATATGTGACATACAAGGAGCGCTGCCTGCTATATTGTTTGCCTGATAAACTATTTGCTGTGTAAACCTTGTTACAAATAAAGTTTCTTCTGTGAGCCCTGGTATTCCATTTACAGGAACCAGGTAGAGAGCCTGTAGTTCTAAAAAGCATGCTAAGAACTACAGACTAAGAAAGACCACATTTTACTTGTTCTGGGCTCTTGTGGAGTGTATGTGCACAGTTTATTAAGCTCCCTAGAGCAAGATCTTTTATTTTTTCACTTTATATTTTAATTTTGTGTTACAAGGCACAGCATGACCTGTAGTACCACATCCGGGTCACTGGCTGCTATTTAGCCGCATACTCGGTGAGCAGGGCAAGCCGAGTAGGGTGCGCGCGGCACAGTGCATGGAGCACGCGATATACATGCAGAGACGTGTTCTGCATGTTCAGCGGGTTAGCGTGGAAACTAGGCACGTGCAATCAGATTATTTGGATATAGTACTATCGGCTGAGTGTAGGTAACTGCTGTTTCCTCTATATTTGTTTGTACACATAATGTTTGTTACAAAAGTCAGTGATACGTTAGTGCCTTACCGTGTCTCAGACTACAGTCACGTCATATTTGCAGGACTACATACAATGCACTATATGCCACATGTTTGGAGCATGTGGTAATGACAACATATTGTTAAACTTTATTTGTGAGAAATGCAAAGAAAATATATCACTTAAGGAAGCTGTGGCACTGTTCAATAATAGGCTTTCTGAATAGGAAGCCAGTCAGTTAAAGATGCATAATAGGTTCGCTGCTTTAAATCATTTTGACACTAATACTACTCCATGTGTTTCTCAGGATAATATAACCCCTAGCTCTCTTTCCAATTCTGCACCAATTAGTTATAGTCAGTCATTCACTGAATGTCTTCCTGGAAGCGCTAGAAAATGTGCAAGGGAGTTTGAAAATCCTGAAAACACAGATAGCCAATGGTTTGATGTTCAGAGTAGTAGGGTTTATAAAAAAGGTCATAAGGCAACTCAACTCATGCTGCCACTTAGTAACACATTTTCTCCATTATTTATTGCTAATGACCTGACTGTAGATACGGCATCTTCTGTGGAGACAGTTAATGGGGTGTCTGTAAGTTCTCCCGTATGCAATAACATAAACTTGAATCCAATATCCTGTCTTAAAGTTAATCAGTGTCCACTCCCATCTAATGTTCCTATGTTACCATTAGTTGTAGCATACTTTGAAAGAAATAATAACACATCTGACAATGCTCCTATTTGATATCCCTGTTACCTTTGTTGGGACAAAAAAACAAGTTTTTGTTCTAGGTGACTCGATGGTCAAAAATCTGGATAGGATAATTTGTGATGAGGATAAAGAAAATTGCACCTGTTCTTCATTTAGAGGTGCAATAATTTTGCACATTACTAATATGGCTCATAGGATTCTTGCCAAACAAGATATTGAGCCCCTAGTGATTATCCATGCTGGTACTAACGATTTTATTAGAGCTGACTTATTAGATATAAAAAAAGACATGGTTGCTCTTTCTAATATCCTGCTCGATATTGGCTGTGACAGCCTTCTCTGAAGTCCTGCCTGTCTCCAAAGCTTCAATTGAATTTAATAACACTATACGCATGTACAATAATTGGTTACGAGGGTGGTGCCTTCGCCAAAACATTGATTGTATTACTCAATGGGAAGAATATATAGACAGACCAGATATGTATTGTAGAGATGGTCTACATCTAAATCGTAAGGGTAATGCACTCTTAGGCCAACAAATCGTACCTTATATCAACAAAACTGATTGATTTGGGAGAGCACATTTTCTCTCCCAAATATAATCCTACAATAAAAAAGATGAATTCAAAAGACTTATAATGTCTTTATTTCAATGCCATAAGTTTAATCAATAAAATAGACGAGTTAAAAATTATGGTGGTAACAGACAATGTGGACATTGTATTTATCACTGAAACCTGGGGTGACAATAAATCTTATTGGGGACTTTCTCTACCTGGATACACACTATTTAATTACAATAGGCAAAATAGGAAAGGAGATGGAGTTACGATTTTTATAAGGAATCCCATACAGATCATGGACATCTCTGATCAAATTAAAAAAATTAATACAACTGAGTCTATATGGATTTAAATGATGACTAATACTGACCATTATATTATTTTGGGAGTATGTTATCTTCCGCCTGACACATTGAGTGATTATATGGATTCAATTATAAATGAAATATCTTCTGCCTGTGACATGGGTAATATTGTATTGACTGGTGATTTTAATTTTGGTGACATCAACTGGACTGGTATGTCAGCCAAATCCAATTCCAATAAAAAACTAATTGATATTTGTCAACAGTGCTATTTAATTCAGAGGGTAACCCAACCCACACGGGCCAAAAAACTCCTTGATTTGTTTTTTTATAGCAGTACAATCTTAATAAACAAAATAGCAGTGCTTTCACCTGTTGGTAACAGTGATCATTGCTCAGCCAGCTTTGACATTAGTCTCTCTGTGATTAGATCTCGTAATTATACAAACATTTATCATTATGATAAAGCAGATATAAAAAGCATCAAAGATGGTATGGGTAGTTTAAATTGGGATTCTATCATAAAGAACAAGGGACAAGGCGGACATACTGGCTGCACCCCTGGCGGAGCTCTTCAACAGGTCACTTGAGACAGGGAGGGTACCTAGGGATTGGCGAGAGGCCCATGTGGTGCCAATCCATAAAGGGGTTGAGGGAAGTACCAGGTAACTATAGACCCATCAGTTTGACCTCGGTGGTGGGAAAATTAATGAGAGTAAACTAAAGGAACGATTGGGGTGTACTTGGAGGAGGTGGGAGGTCTGGATGGTCGGCAACATGGGTTTGTGCCAGGTAGATCATGTCAAACCAATCTTGTGGAGTTCTACAAATGGGTAACATCAGAACTGGACAGGGGAAAGCCTGTGGATGTATTATTCTTGGACTTTAGCAAAGCGTTTGACTCTGTCCCCCACAATGGTCTGGTGGAGAAACCGATGGGGTTAGGAGTAGGCCCTTTGATGGTCAGATGGATTGAAAACTGGCTAGCTGGATGCACCCAGAGAGTAGTGGTCTGTGGGGAGCTCTCGAACCCTAGAGAGGTTGGTAGTGGGGTACCACAGGGCTCGGTCCTGGGTCCGATCCTCTTTAATGCATACATATCGGACATCAGGGAGGGTATAGGGTGTGAAATGAGTCTCTTCGCAGATGACTCCAAGATGGGAGCAGTAGTTGAGGGAGAAGAGGGGAGGTTGGCCCTGCAAGGGGACCTGGACACCCTGGAAATCTGGGCTTACACATGGAAATTAAATTTCAATATCACCAAGTGCAAGGTGTTGCATCTTGGTTGGGAAAACCCTAAACACAGGTACACCCTGGGAGGGGAGGCGCTGGAGGCCTCAATAGGGGAAAAAGACCTAGGGGTCATGGTGGATGCATGTATGAATAACTCTGAGCAGTGCAGGACAGCGGCTAGCAAGGCAACAGGATGTTGGGTTGCATCGTAAGGGGGATCACCTCTAGGAGCAAGGAAGTGATTCTGCCGCTGTACAATGGACTGGTTAGACCACACCTTGAGTACTGTGTACAGTACTGGAGACCACACTTGAAGAGGGACATACAGCTCCTGGAGAGGGTACAGGGGAGGGCAGCTAAGATGATACGAGGGCTAGTGGATTTGACGTATGAGGACAGACTTGAGGGGCTCTGCCTGTTTTCATTGGAGGAGAGGAGAGACAGCGGGGACATGATTGAGGTCTTCAAGTACCGCAAGGGAATAAATAGGGTAAACATGGAGGGGGATCTTTAGACTAAAGCAGGGAGGTATCACCAGAGGGCATGGTTTGAAGTTGGAAGGTGGAAGGGTGAGGGGAAAAGAGGAGGAGGTTTTTCACTGAGAGGGTGGTGGACCCTTGGAATGCACTGCCTGGTGAGCTGGTTCAGAGATCCACAGTGGAGAGCTTCAAGAGAGGGTGGGACAGACACAGAAAGTGGATGTATCAGATGATGGCCTGTCCCAGGGGGTTGGGGATGGATGATAGGGGTTTCTGGAGCACAAGGGAGGGGAGGGCCTTGGCACCCAACTAAGGATCTGAGGTTCGAGCAGACTCGATAGACTGTAAGGCCTAATCTGCTGGCAAATAGTATGTTAGTATGTAAGTATGTTAGAGGAATTTTATTATACCCTTTGTAATAAACTGTGTACCTTAAGGGATGAACATATACCATACAGATATAAGGACAAGTCCACCCAATATAAACCAAAATGGATGACCGATCATTTAAATAAATCAATCAAAAAGAAAAATAGGTGTTGTGATTCATATCTAAAAAATAAAACTATTACAAATTGGAATTTATATTTGCATAGTCAGAAGATATGTATAAATAGTATTAGAAAAGCAAAAAAAAAGTGGGAACACAAACTGGCAACTAATGCCACTAAAGACAATAAAAAGTCCTTTTTCGCATATATTAACTCTTTAAAAAAAACAACTTGTCAGGTGAGCCCACTTATATTTAATGATGCTTTAATTCATGACCCTTTAAAAATGGCTAATTTACTGAATGATACCTATTGTAGTATATTTCAAAAAAATCTGATAGCTGACACTACAAATACATCTGTGGGCAGTCATATAAAAATTCCTATTATGGATGTTTATACCAAGCTAATTCAGCTGAAGGGTAAAATTAGTGTATCCCCTGATGACACCCCCGGTCATTTTCTTTATCTCTTGGCTGATGACTTGTCACTTCCATTGCAATTGTTGTATGAACATTGTTTAAACTTAAATTATGTACCCGATTCATGGAAAACAGCTTATGTTATTCGGATATACAAAAAAGGTCCTAGAAATCTTTGTGAAAACTACCGACCTATCAGCTTAACATCCTCAATTTGTAAAGTATTAGAAAGCTTAATAAAAGATATGCTTACGTCTATATTACAAGACACTGATCCAGAACAACATGGTTTTAAAAGTGGTAGAGGATGTTTGACCAACTTGTGCTTTTATGAAGACGTTAGCCTTAACCTGGATAATAGGATTTCATATGATGTGGTATATCTAGATTTCAGCAAGGCTTTTGATCTCCTTCCCCATTGGGCCTTAATAAAAAAACTGTATTTAATGAACATTAATCCGACCCGACTCTGGTACAATGGATAGCAAATTGGTTACATATGCACACACAACATGTTTTAATAAATGGTCAATTATCTCAGTCAGGATCTGTTTCTAGTGGAGTACCTCAGGGCTCAGTATTGGGTCCCTGCCTCTTCCAATTATTTACAGCGGATATTTCTAAGCCCTGTTTTTCTAATATCATCAAATATGCCCTTACAAAAAAGACCCTCCTTGTGCTTTCCCCACCAGGATTGACCACCACCATACGCCGCTCTGTCCCACTAGTTCATACTCGGACCTCTGGGAAAACCTCTCTTGTTATCCCTAGAGCTAGGACCTCTCACGGCCAAAGAGCCTTCAGCTTTAGGGCCCCTCCTGGTTCAACACACTGCCCCCTCCATCTCCGAAGCTCCAACTATATCGTGCTTCAAAACTTCCTTACGTAACCACCTTATTAACAATTCGATGTTGTAACTGCCACTAGTCAAAGCCGACTAATACTTATGACAAAGCTTTATTACTAAGCTGCTATGACGATATAACTCTGGTATTGTTTGCATCCATCCTACCTGTACCAGCTTGTTTGTATCTATGTCTTAATTTTACTGTTATACTTATGTGTTGTACTGCTATACTGTGTATTTTGGTTTGTCTTACTGTGACAAGGTACCTTTGTAAATGAGCCTATGACTCAAAGGTTTTCCAAACTGCTGTTTAAATAAAATAAAAAAATAAATAAAATGCAGATGATATTAAGATTGGAAGACCATGTGAGAATAGTGAACAGATACAAGTATTACAAAAGGATTTGGATAACATCTCTTTATGGACCTCAAATTGGGGCATGAAACTAAATCATGCAAAATGCAAGGTATTGCATTTTGGGGCTAACAACACTGAACATGTATACACACTAGGTAATCAGCCACTTATTAACATAGAGATAGAAAAAGACCTAGGGGTTGTTAGATCTAATAAGCTGCTTCCTGACTCACAGGTTAATACAGTCATACGTAAGGCAAATAGCGTACTTTGGGCAATGAAGCGGAATATTAAATCAAGAGAAAAAGAAGTATTAATGCCTCTTTATAAAGCATATGTCCATCCTCATTTGGACTTTTTGTCACAGTTGTGGTGTCCTTATAAGAAACAAGATATCACTGAATTAGAAAAAGTTCAGAGGAGATTCACCAAATCGATTAATGGCTTTAAAGATGTGTCTTATGAATTTAGATTACAATCTCTAAATTTAATGTCATTATTTACTAGAAGATTAAGAGGTGATTTACTCTCAATGTACGATATTATTAATGATCCACAATTATTAAACATCCTTGGGTTTTCCTTTAAAGAGTATACCCACAATCTTAGAGAACACCCTTTACAGATTCAGCAAAGACATTATCTTCACTTGCCATGAAAGTATTTCTTTACAGTACGTGTTATCAAGACTTGGAATGCGCTCCCACTTGATGTTATTATTAGCAGTTCTAAAATGATTTTTAAGAATCGATTGGACAATTTTATTATGACACATCCTACTTTAAATTATTATTAGTAAACAGGAGCAAATATGAGCTTCACCACTCCCTAGCTCCTAACCTAATCTTAGTATGAATCTTAGTATGAATCTTAGTTTCTCTGTTGCTGAGGATTCAGACCCACATCTATCATTTGCCTGGAAGTCCCGGTAATGCAGACATTTTTAAAATTATTTATCTGCTTGATCGTGCCCTTACATTTTTTTAAAGTCTGTATGTGGTTGATCCCTGTGCTACCGCATTTCTGGCGGGATATTGGGAGACAACCGGTGTTTTGAAGAACGGGCAGTGACTGTTCAGTGCGGTTCCTCAGTAAAAAAAAAAAAGAGTGATACTAAAAACTTTTGGAAGACAGAGTGTGTGTGTGTGTGTGTGTGTGTGTGTGTGTGTGTGTGTGTGTGTGCAGCAGGTGGAGGACTGAGCAGCAGCCGCAGCAACAAGAATAACCAGCTTAGCTAGTTTAATAGCATACTTTGGCACCTACTCCCTTGCACCAGCAATTATGAAAAAATAAAGCCTATGCAAGATTTGTGTTACGAGGATTTTTCACACACCCTCAGTGTGTGATAATCTCACAAACCCCTCAAGCTTTGCTCTCAGGGTTTATGGATTATCATACACCTCGGGTGTGTGAACAATCCTCATAACACATACCTGCACAGGCATTATGCTCTATTTTATCTTGGGGTGGAAAAGTGAAAGTACATGGAGGTAAAAGAGGGGGTGGTAGCAGCACCAAACACCAAGCAACGATTTTGTGGGGTGTTCCTTTGTGTGGGAGAAGTGGGGAGATTTAAAAAAGCAGAAGATCAAGTAAAAAGTATATTAATGTGGCAGCTGCTGACATTTGGTAACAGTGTTTGTGAGTGTTTGTACAGTGCCTTGATATCAGAAATTCTTTTCTTGTAGAGTCAATGTTTACAAAAGCTGTTTGCAGGATTTCTTGGTAGGCTGGTATTCAGGATCGGGGTGCCGGACAATAATAAAAGATGTGGGGGCTGAGGATCAGAAGGGCATTTATTAGGGTATAAGAGGCACTTTTTCTAAACCAGTTTTTGCTATACAGAGATACAATAAATACACAGTTATGATGAAGATTGTAATGTTAAAAATGCCATTATACCATATAGGAATATTTTGTATAGACTATTAACAGCTCAGCTGTCAACCCATTACCTCCGACAGCTCTGTATGAAGTCTGAGCCATCCATTGCTTAACCTGATGCAGTGGTCACCCAGGTGAAAATGAACGATGGCATGGTAATAATATATGTTATTATCAGTCTCGAACATACAGTCTTCGTACAAATGTGTTGAGTTTTTGGTTCGACTGACTTCAGGATAAAACTTAGCAGTAAACCCAACCACCAGCTACAACCCCTGTTGGGGGGGGTAGGAGTCACATGTTTTGACTAATGATCTACTTTTTACATATTCTAGCACCATGACTGTACTGTATACATTTTGCTTCCCCTGTTTGATTACAGACTATTTTTGTTCTGTACATTTTTACACCGGATTTTTACACTTGTTTGCTCCTCCACATGTCTCCATCCACCAGGTCACTTCTGAAAATGAGCGTTGTCTCAGCATACTTATCCCAGTTTTAAATCAATACCCACAGCACAGGGTGAAGGTATGGTAGGGAGGTGACGAGTCTAGGAGATCATGTGGGGGGAGTGAGTTGGCCAGAGGGTAAAATCTTTTGGGGGAGAAAAAAAAGAAAAACAAACACCAAAGAACAAAATAAATCCTGACCAGGCCATGTTCAGGGTCCCAGGTTCAAAACAGCCTCCTGTCCCCATGTAAAAAAAGTTGGGTGGCATCATACATGCATTAGCACACAGGCTCCAAACTCCCATTCATGCACACATCCTCACATTTGACAGTCTGTTCAAAAGAGGCCCAGGACTGAGCTACCACTGGGATCAAATCAAAGTGCTTTAAACTGTTCCTCATGAGGCAAACTATCCCCTTTTGTTCCCATTTTAACCACAGGAATGTAACTCGTTCATGTCCATGCAAGCAGGAGATGAGATTCCTTAGCACTGGCAGTGCATGTTCCTCGTTTCTGCAGGTTTTTAAGTGGCTGCCTTGTGCCCTGGAGGCAGTGACCTTATGCTTCAGTTTTTATGTAAACTGGTGTAGTAGGCAGATGGGGAGTTTTCTCCATCTGAGACTAAGGGAACCTTGACAAACCCTCTCACTATAGTGCTCCGGTCCCCACCCACAGGCTCACCAGAGCAGCAGTAAAGGAGCATTGCTACTGTCTACACTGTACCTGCCCAGCTAATCTGTAATGCACCTGCCCTGTACTCTGCCTGCCCTGCACTCTACCTGCCCTCCTACACTGTACGTGCTTCACACTGTACCTGCTCCCACCCTGTGTCTGCCTCACACTGTATCTGCCCCTGCACTATACCTGCCCCATACTGTACCTGCCCATGCTGTACCTGTCCCACACTATAACTGCCCCCATGCTGTACCTTCCCTGCTCTTTACCTCCCTCATGTTGTACCTGCCTTAGCACTCTACTTGCCTATGCACTGTTCCTCCCCCACACTGTACCTACCCACGCAATCTTCCTGCCCCCTGCAATATACCTAGCCCTACACTGTTCTTTTTTTTTAGCTGTACCTTTCTATTGCCGGCTATCCTCTGGAGGGAGCCCCCAGCCCTGTCCCCCGGTGTCCACCATCCGGTGCTGGCCTGAACTCCCTGGGCTCCCCCCCCCCGGCGGGGTTGGAGGGGTTCCCCAACCCCCACCAGAGACTGGATTCAGTGAGGCTTGTGCCTTGGCTGGCCGGGAGCGGAGCCTGTGAGGCACCCTCCACCATTCTGCCGCTGCTCTTCTTTTTAGTGGTTTCCTCTTTCCCCAGAAGTTGAGGTTTGCAATAATGACTGCAGGGAGGAGTACACACGCCTGCAAGCACTCTCTCCAGGCGTCTGCCCCAACTCCACCTCCTTCTGCAGTGCAGCGCCCTGTCCCCCAGCCTCCGCTAGGGAGCAGGCAGGTGCTGACCACTGAGAACCCCTTCTCTGGAGAGGGAGAGCAGTCCATAAGATGCTCAATCCTTCTCTACCCCTGCCGACCCCCAGTGGCACATGCTCGTTCCCAAACACGGGTCGCCGGCATAGCGCAAGGTAATGTATCCAGCAACTCTCTGCCCTCAGCGCCGCTGGGCCGGCTACCCCACACTGTTCTTGTCTACACTGTATCTGCCTCCATACTGTACCTGCACTCACACTGTAAGTAACAGAGGAGTTGCAGTCTCCAGTGCTATCAGCCCCTCTAGCCACCTTGCACCAAGGGCACTAAACATACCACAGTGTGGTTATGCCTGCACTGTACCTGCTCTGTTCATGGCCCTACAAACAAGCAGGGGGCTTCAGCCTCAAGTGCTGTTAGTCCCTTGCTTTTCATCAACATTAAATACATTACACAGTGGGCACACCTGCATGGCACCCATCTATCTGGGTAAAAGGGCTTGAGTCTCCTGTGTTGTTAGTCCCACATCTTTCAACAGAATAAAATACTTCAGAGAGTGAAATCTGCACTGCTCCTGCCCTATTCATGTCCCTACAAACAAACAGGGAACTTCAATCTCCAGTGCTGTCAGTGACCAGTACCTTGTTTTTCGCAAGCATTAAATACATCACACAGGGGGCACACTTATTTTATTTATTTAGTTATGTATGCATGTGTGTATTTATTGATTGATTGATTTTATTTAAATTCTGATGACTGGGTAGGCCCACTGAGATGTGCAAGTCCCTTTTTCAGAGGTGACCCAGAATTAGTTAACATGAGAATTGAAGAAAGCTTTTTTCAGTGATTGCAATGCAAGACTAGCTTACTGGTATAATACAGTACACGGGAGAAAATACCAAGTAAATAAAAGATATTCTACCTACAGTGAACATAAGTTTATCACAAATTTAAGTAGACCTGCATGGTATCTGTCCTTCTGGGTACACAGAGGGCTTCAATCTCCAGAGCTGTTGGTCCCTCACCTTTCACCAGCATTAAATACATCACACTGTGGGAGACCTTCAGTCTACCCTATATTTGCCTGCAGTCTCCCTGTAGATAAATGGAAGGCTTCAGTCTCCCATGCTGTTGGCCTCCACCTTTTGCCAGCAATACATACACCACAGAGTGATTAAGTTTTATGTTGGAGTCAGTATAGAGTAGTGGTTAAGGATACTGACCTACAAACCTGGAGACCTGGGTTTTAATCCACAGCCCCAACTTGCATACCGTGTGACCCTGAGCTAATTACATAACTTCCTTTCCCTAAGTCTGCACTGTGCCTGCCCTCTCTACACCTCTGCCTACAAACATGCAGCTTCAGTCTCCAGTGCTGTTAGTCCCTCACGTTTCACCAGCACTAAATACATCACACTGTGGGGAAGCCTGTACTTTCTCTGTCTCTGTAGCTAAACAGAGGGCTGCCTTTTCCAGTGATGTTAGTCCCTTGCCTTTCACCAGAAATAAATATATCATAGAGTAAGTCTGCACTGTCTGTCCTCCCTACACCTCTGCCTACAGACAACCATAGCCTGCAATTAAAAAAAAATAAAAAAGCATTTTTTATACAGAATAGCTCTAGCAGTCAGAAGTAAGCTGGTTAGAGGGGCTTGGGTGTGTGGTGTGTTGTGGGGGATTTCAAATAGAACAACAGCCAGATGCAAATGCATAAAATAACAAAAAATAATACTCAATTTCATTAGTGCCCAGCATCCCTGCAGGAAAATGCAACATTATCCTTATTTTCAGTTGTGAATAAATAAACCTTTGCCTCCCAAAGTTGGGAGCCTTACCTTAGCATGCACCACTGGTCCACCACAGAGTCTGGACTGAAAACTAAAGGCAAGCCAAGTGTGAGAGACCGTGTCTTACACAAACACATAGCAAGCAATGGCAGGCACAGCATGGCACATTCAAAGAAACACATTCTAGACACTTGTAAGGGCTCTGCCAGTCCTTATTTTAATGATCAGATGTTATTTATGTTAAAAGCACTTCTTGAGACAGCAAAGCACCTCTTTTGTTTTGTGTGTGCATTGGAACTTAATTAACTTAGTCATGCTAGATTGCCCTAATGTTTCTTGGGTTGCTAGACACATGTAAGGAGTGTGTATGTGTGTGTGTGTGTGTGCTGGAATCTGGAGTCTTATCTTAGATGCTATATTGTTATTTATGTTAAATGCATTTGACAGGTCTTGAGTTCCAGAAACCCGGAGAGAGAGCAAAGCACTTCTTCCTTGTTTTATGTGTGCCTTGTGTCAGACTAACCTACGCTTGCAGATTTTTTTTTATTGCTTAAAGGCAAAGGGCAATCTCCTGTGGGCCATAAAAGTGACAGGGCTTTTACCCCCCCAAGCCCTATTGTTCCGATGTCTATATTCAGGATGCTCAACACCTGATGTGTCTATAGCTGCTAAATTCAAAGACTACATCCTTTGCTTCTCAGATACCCTCCCCACCCACTTCCATTCAAGCACAGATGCTAAAAAATTGTCCTTTTATCTAGGGCATTCCCGCCCAACCCAATCCATTATCCTTTCATTAATTTTCATAAAGAAGTAAATACATCATGAATGTGCAGTACTAAATCATTTTTAGACTGTATATCTCAAAGTCCGATGCAAGTGAAACTGTTGCAGACAGGCAGAGAAGTGGAGTTTGGTACAGTTAAATAATCAATTTGACACCCTTTTTTCATGAAAACACAGACTACAGTATCTCATCATGCCATGTGGTACAGTACCTTTGGTACTTCTGATTTTTAAGTTATCAGACACTTTTTTTTATCCTAATATAGCCACACAGCAGTAATAAAACACCAGTTTAAACATACTGTTAGTTATCCTGTTTAGTTCTGTTATTTTTTATAATCCTCTCTTCAGTTTTTGTTTTCTTCCTAATTTCTTGACGGATCAGCCACTGGCTCAGACACGCTCGCTTGCTTTGTTTCCCTGCTCACTCCTTACCCTGCCTCTGGTCTCACTGTCTCATTCACTGAGCAGTCTTGCACTGCAATCCACATTCCAAATTGCTCCCTCAACTACCTCAAATCAAGCTTCTGACAAAACCAAAGAGCAGAGCTGTCCATTGGTACCAGGTACACACTGTTCTGGTTCAGATCTCAATCCAGGGGCTTGGTGGCAGAGGAGAGGCACCACAGCAATACTTCTTTTTCATGCTGTGACACCCACCAGTTGAGTACAACTGGGGTGGCTTGCACGTTATATTGTCCAGGTGACAGACTGTGATGGGGCTGAGTGGAGAAAGAATATGGAGTGTGGGGCCAAGATGGAGAGCATTTACGGGCATGCAAAAATGTGGTGTGTGAGGCAGAGACAGAGACCAGGCAGTACTGCTTTGCTGAGGAGAGTGGTGGTGATGGGAATACTAGGCTGAGAATGGGAGCTGGTTGAGTTGAATAGTGGAGACAGCCAGGCCAGGCCAGTGGTGCAGAAGGCAGAGGCATCCATGCCTCACCTGCCGTCACACCAGCAACCTGGATTGGGAATGACCCTGGGTCAATCAGAGGTTGAGCAGTGGGAGAAGGGCTGAGCATCCCAGTGGACATGCTTCTCCTCCAGGAAGGGTGGGCAGAGTGTGCCACCACAACACCACCGCCTAGGTGAACATGGGTGGTGGTGTGGTTGGAGCAACAGTTCTGTATGAGGGGATGCTCCCTGGTGAGATACTTAAGCATGTTCTTCAACGTACACATGTCCAACCACCACCTCCATGGAGCATCCGTGGGTCAGGGAGAATAGAGGAAAATCACTGCTGGCTGCAGGATGCCACCCCATGGAGCCTCACAGACTCCACATTGCCTCCTGGGCACAGGGACCATGGATCTGAGCATGGGCACTGGAGTGGATTTGGGGGACCCCATGATGGCTCCACCACAGTGGCTCTATGTCCCCAAGAAAAGTCCTAGAGATGGCTGATGATGGAGTTGGGTGAGCCACGAGGGCTGAAGGGGGCCACTGGAGGAAGGGGAGAAAAAAAGAAAGAAACTAGAGACAGCCCTGATCATGTGAAACACACCAGCAGCCCTGCAGAAGTTGGTCAGCTGGTTTCCACGCCAGCCCTTTGTATGAGGGAGGCAGGACACAATGCAGCCACTCAAACCAGTGACTCACTCACTGTTACTGAAACAGGACTACTGCCAAGTGTATCTGTGATGTGTGTGGGGTGAAGTAGTAAGTAGTGCCACTTTGTTGCTTTGGGAGCGGGTGGGAAGGAATGCCGCCAGGTGTGACTGTGATGGGGGGGGTTGAAGTGGAAGTAGTACCACTGAGTGCTGCTGCCTTGCTGGAAGAAACAAGCTAGTTAAAGATACTTGAAGGGTTCGTTTTCATAATATTAAGTGTATTAGAGAGTCACACAGTCTAACTGGCTCTTCTGATAACAGAAAAGTTCAATAATAAGGAAATGCAACTAATAACACTGACTCCGAGGTGAGTCTTGAATGCTTTCTTTATTTTCAGACTGCCTGAACAGTTGTTGATGCTGTTTCTGTCAATATAATAAACAGTGGGTCAGCATTCAATAGTGTAACTGATTTCAGTTAGAGCAGCTCGTGTTTATTACGGTTTCAGAAACAACAGTTTGAAAATAAAGGGGGAAAAAAGCCTTTTCTGTCTGTCTAGCATTCAGGACTCACCTCAGAGTCAATGTTATTAGTTGCCATTTCCCTGTTGATTACTGCCACCAATCATGGTTACACAGACGCATGGCTTTTCTGCATCCTAGCCCTCTGCCAACGGTACCGGAGCAAGAAAATAGTACGCCGGGGAAGGGAGGAAGGGGAGGAAGCAGCCTCACTGTATTGAATAGCGGGGATGCAGAGAGATCTGATTCAAGTCTACTCCATGGATGTAGACAGCGGGCTGGATATTCAAACTGCATTATTTTGTGGCGCAATCCCTTGCGCTGCACAAAATAGTTGTGCAGGGGTGTGTCCAGAATGATATTCAAAGGAGTTGCACCCTTGAGCAACTTCTTTGAATATCACCCCCCAGCCACAGCCACTGTGCATGGCGCAGTGGAACTTGCACCACCGCAAGTTGTCAGAGTGGAGCATTCAACTTGCGGTGGCGCAAGTACCATTGCGCCATGTGCAAAATCCTGATATTCAGCGGTGATGCAAATGGGGCCATATCTCATGCAAGGCACAGGGGTGCCATTTGCATCTGATTATGGCTCCATTTGCATGCCATTAGCATGTAGGGTGCACCATCCCGAGACTTGCACCTGGCACCCTGCCAGGTAGCAGCCGTCGGGACCGACGCTCTGCAGCCGATCACGCAGGAAAACAGTGTAGAATCCCCACCACCACCCCCACTGGCTCGATCGCGGGGCATAGTTTAATTCCCCCCACCAGCCTGATCACGGCAGCATTACGTGGTTTCTCGACATAGTCTTTGGGTTCAGTGATCAGACATTCGATCGCGGATGGTTAGAACTTTCAACACATCTCTGGGTGTTTGTGTCCTTTACTTACTCCACTTCACAAAGCCTTTCACTACTCTACCCCCGGCAGCCGACGGTGTATAGCATTGCACTCCGCCATTACTCACATTGCCGACTGACTGCTCGTAGGGTTGTACGCCCATTGGTGCAGTGTAAGAGCTATTAGGCGCAGTCTCGATATTGTATAAGATAGCCAGTTTTGTGAATGAATGTATCTCATTCACAAAACTGGACTGTCTTGTACAGTATAGGCTGCATGCCCATTGGTTCTGCACTGCACCAATGGGCGCAGCTCCCTACCGGCAGTCAGTCGGGCGGCGCAGGCGGGTGGATGCTGTCGGCCGCCAGGGGGGGAGCGCGGTGGGGGTTTCCAGGGTGGGGGTGGGGATACTCAGACACCAGAGATGTGTCAGGGGTTTCTATACCATCCCGCGATCGGGATGTACGTCCACTGGACCACCAGGGATACGCTTGGGGTTATTTATTACCATCCCGCGATCGGGATGTATGGTCCACTGGACCACCAGGGATATGTTCGGGGAGCCACTTTGCTACCCACGATCGGGCTGGTGGGGATTAAACTATGCCCGCGATCGGGCCAGTGGGGTGGTGGTGGTGATTCTACACTGTTTTGCCCACGATCAGGCTGCAGGGGGGCACAGGAGGGTGGGGCCAGCCACAGGTGGCAGCTGCTGTTGTGCCCGCAATGCAGCAGCTCTCCTGTGAGTGACCCTTGACTTGATCCTTTTATTTTTTTGCTCAAAGTGGTGCAGGCGCAGGTTGGGGGTTGCGCCTGCACAACTCTGCACAGCCCGGCTGAATATCGGGCTGTGCAGTTTATGCATGGTTCCTCCCTCTCCAGTTCAGCATGCATTCATTTGCATTGCGCTGTTGCTCAGCCTGTTTTCAGTGGCGCAGCTGCCTCCTGCTGAATATCGCAGAATGGCGCAAGTTCGGACTTTCAAGCAAGAACTCATTGCGCATGGCGCAACCCTTTTGAATATCTGGGCCAGGCTGTGTTGTGTTCACAGACATTCCAGAGCCCCCTTTCTCTACTGATGTAATCGCAATGTGCCAGCATAGCTCTGCTATGCAGCCATAAAAAGGAGGAAAACGTGCAGGGGCAGAAAAGGCAGAAGAAAAAAGAAACCTCAGGAGCACTGCCAAGAATCAAAAGAAATTATAAACCTTTCAGAGGTTATATTAACCCCAGCACAAACAGCAATACTTAGCAAGAGACTTAACTTTATACCACAAACTGAATTGAACAAGTTCTCAGTCCGGGTTGATTTTTTTATTTCAATTGTTTAACCAGGAGTAGCACACTAAACTGAAAGCTTGTTTACAGGTGCGATCTGAGAGCACAGAGAAGTTAAATGACTTGCTCAGGGTCATACAGTATGCAAGTGGGGGCTGTGGGATTCAAACCCAGTTCTCCAGATTTGCAGGTCGGAGCCTTAAACCACTGCACTATACTGCCTCCCTGATTTTTTTAAGTTCTTTAGAAAACTCCACCTTTTTGATTTTTTTGCCAAGAAAAAGCAATCTGACATCAATATGGGGCCACTAGATGTCTCTCTGAAAGGAGAAGGCATCATAATATTTGGTAATGTTGAGGGTATTCAAACTGACAATGACATAGTGATGATAATTGCAGGGTTGGAAGATTCACTCCCCCAACCTCTGATGTCTGATGATACAGAAGGTGTTAAATGGGGATTTGTTAGAGCAGGATTTACTTAATTTGTCAACTCTAGAAGCATTACTAACAGGGGATTTGGTTGATGCCACCAGGTCCACACCAGCTCACAGCAGAATCTATGATATCTCGGGTAGCAATCTCTGGAATATTAGAAGGGCTATTTTCAGACCCAAGTTAGTTGTTTGCCCAATCACAAATAACTCTCTAATTAAAAGATTTGAGAATGTGTTCCTGAAGGAAACAAATGATCTGTTATGCAGTTTTCCACCCTTTGTCTGTCATAATATTAACACAAGTTGAAGCAACAGCACTTAAAGAGCTAACTAGTATGAAAAACATTGTTATAAAACTGTCAGACAAGGATGGTAACATTGTGATACTAAATGAAAGAGACTACCTGAAATGTGTTTATGACTTGGACAACCAGTAGAAGTATAGGAGGCTACATTATAACCCCACAGAAATTTTTAAAAAGAAACTTCTGGACTTACTTGAGTGGGGCAGGGCTAATAATTTTATTTCAGATGATGAGTTTAAATTCCTTTGGGTAGATACCCCTATTATCCCAACATTTTATGCTCTTCTAAAAATTCATAAGGGTCTAGGTATGCCTCCAGGATGTCCAGTTGTGTCAGGGATGGGATTGTTGACAGGCAATTTATGTACATTCTTGGATTTTTTTCTTAAGGAAGGTGTGCCTGGTTTGGGGTACCATCTCAGGGACACAATGGATGACCTGGAAAAATTCAAAGATTTCACTTGGAATCCTAGGTACCTGTGGCTTGACATAGATGATGAGTCATTATATACCAGCACTGATCATGAACAAGGCTTACAGGCCTGTGCCCATTTCTTGAGAAATCACCCCTCAAAGAGGTACTTTACCCACTGAATTCCTTATTGAGGCCCTCATATTTCTCCTAACCCACAATTATTTTGAATTCAATAGTGCTTTCTTTTTACAGCTGAGTGGTATGGCCATGGGGACAGCAATGGCACCCTATTTTGCCAGTCTCTTCCTTGGATTCTAGGAGGAATCCCTTACTTACTCAAATATTGAAAACCTGTTTCTGCACCACATCATTAAATGCCACAGATATGTTGATGATATAGTATGTATATGGGAGGGATCCAAGGAAGAGCTGGCAAATTCATAGAATGGCTATATCGCAATCCATTCAACTTGAGATTCACAGGGGACCATGGACAAACAACATATCGACTTTCTAGATGTTAATCTCCATGTGGATGGGGAACTCAAGGTCCAAACCAAGTGTTACTACAAACATACAGACACCAATAGTTTCCTGAGGGCAGAAAGCTCACACCCTCAAAAATTGATTAACTCCATACTGTATGAGCAGCTTTTGCGTGTTTGTAGAAACTACCCTCAAGATGAGAAATTTGACTCCCAGTCCAAAGAACTCTTATCGGAGACTCTTGAATAGGGGTTACAAAAGCAACATATTGGATGAAGCATTGTCAAGAGCTAAAAAAACAAGACAGGAAATCTCTTCTTCACCCCAAACCTAAAAACAAGGGGAATAAAGAAACTCTCTGTTTTGTGACTAAGTTCAGAAAAATTTCTGGACGGATTGGAGATAATATTAAAAGGGAGATCAGAGGGCTGTGGGTTCAGTTCCCACATCTGGCAGTTGGGTTAATATCCCAATACTGACACTGTAGTGCAGCATGAGGGGGTGTTGCACTTCTGAGGTGCCATCTTTCGGATGAGACGTTAAACTGAGGTCCCATCTGCCTGGATTGGTGGTAGTTCAGGTGGATGCTAAAGATCCCATGGCACTTATCAAAAAAAGAGTAGGGGAATTTTATTCGAAAGAACAAACAATACATCAAAGAAAATCTCAGAAACAATTCATATACAACAGATAAGAACTCAAAAGAAAATCAAGAGCACACATCATAAATTACAGACAGAAAAAGCAATCAGGTGTACATCCAGGTCAAATCATACATAAACTTCATGACAAAAAAATAAATCAATGAAGAAATTTTTAGAAAAACAAATAATAAACAGATCATATTATCCATGAGATGTGTTTCCAATAACTAAGAAAAAGATGCCTATCAAGCTTGTCATATTCTAGAAGTTTCTGTCTAGCTATTGCCTGTTCTATTTGTTTAATTAAAACAATATTAGGAATAACAGTATGCTGTAGAAAAAACTGACACCTAGTTTGCCACATATAATATTTTATGCAAACAAATATTAGTGTTAGTGTACTAGAGTGATACCTCCCTAAAAATCCTGAATAATCACCGAGAATCAAACTATGGTAAGAAATGTGACGTGCAGTACCCCATTTCCAATGAAATGCCAGATCTGCCCATAACTTAACAGCAAAGGAACATTGCAAAACAAATGCTCTTGTGTTTCTACCTGACCAGTACATTCTGGTCTAATACACTGTCGTTCAGTAATGGGTTTATGTTTCAAATTACCTCTAACCCCAAGC
This sequence comes from Neoceratodus forsteri, assembly GCA_016271365.2. Lineage (NCBI taxonomy): Eukaryota > Metazoa > Chordata > Ceratodontiformes > Ceratodontidae > Neoceratodus > Neoceratodus forsteri. The sequence continues at coordinate 321,150,607 of CM057451.1, forward strand.
TTGCCATGACAGCTAAGCCATTGGACATCCCACATGTGTACTAGAATTCTCTTATCAGTAAGAGTTCGCAATGCCTGAGAAACCTTGCAGGGGACACACAGTGGAAAATCAACCTGTACAAAAACACATTTCCCATAATTTCATTATATAAATATTTTCGAGAAATACCTTGTAGTTGAGCTTTTCCTAACTTCCATTCTCTTAGTTTCTTAATTGCAGGCACTGCAAAAGCTGGTATATCCACTGTTGATGTTAACTTTGGTATACCTCCCTCCTCCCATTTACTCATAAAAGTTTGAAATAAAGTCCGAGTCCAAATAGTCTAGGGATGAAGATCAGTAGAATCAGAAAGTTGAAAAGAAGACATCATAAAAAACGAATGGTAAAACACCAAAGGATTAATCATCCCAATTCCACCCTGTGGAATAGTTAAATAAGTGAAAGCTCGCTTAATGGGGTTCAACTGACTTCCCCATACCATTTGAAAAACACAACTAAATAATCTGGCTTCCAATTAAATTGGAACAGGAAAAACATAGCAGATATATAAAAACACAGGGGGCTGGATATTCAAAAGGGTTGCACAATGCGCAATAGGGTTGTGCCAGCGCAAGTCAGAAAATGCACCATTCTGTGATTTTCAGCAGGAGGCAGTTGCACCACTGAAAACATGCTGAGTAACAGAGCAATGATAATGAAGGCATGTGCAACCGAAGGGGGTGGAACCATGCGACAAGTGCGAAAAAGGATGTTCAAAGATTCTGCAATACAAGAACAGTGGAGCAGGCGGACGCTGCACCATAGCGGAAATGAGCCAAAAATAAAAGGAGCAAGGAAGAGGTGCAAGAACACTACAGGAAGCCACATGTGTCAGAGACAAGCACAGAGAAATAGGGAGAAAGAGGGCAGGCCAGGAAACCACAATACAGAATAGGGGCAAGGGAAGGTGTGTGGGCCACAGAGTGCAGAGGCCAGTAGGTGTACAGGCGCAGGGAGGAGGTAGCAGTCAGGACAGCGGGGAACAAAGCAACATCAGCACAGAGACACAAGCCAGGGACATGGACAGTGCCACCTTCCACATGGAAGCCAGTGAGGGGGGTGAGAAGGCATGCTGCAGGGGGACGTGGCCGTGGAAGGGCCCGTCAGCGGTATGCCCCCAACAGGCAGTACCGAGCCCGCACCAGCTTTGAGCTGTACACAGATGTTGAGATTGTGGGCTGGTACCACCTGAACAGGGCAATACTGAGGCAGCTCTGTGAGCTGTGCAGTGATGTGATGCAGGCACCCACACGACGGAGTCATGCTCTGTCAGTGGAGACAAGGTAACAGCCTGCATGTGCTTGCCTCGCCACGGGTACCTTCCAGAGACCAACAGGGATACCCAGGCATAACACAGTTGGCCACATCACGCATCCTCACCCAATTCCTCAGCGCACTGCTGCCACATGCTTGGAGTACATCCATTTCCCCAGCACCGCGGGGGAGCGCACAGCAAACATACAGGAGTTCCACAGGGTAGCACGTATGCCTGGAATGCTAGGTGATAGACTGCACCCATGTGGCCATTCGCACCACCTGGCCCTGATGGGGCGCCTACATGAATCAGAAGGATATGCCAGTGTCAACTGCCAGGTGGTGTGTGATGCCAGTGGGCACATCATCAATGTCTGTGCCATGCACCCTGGGGAGCACATGATTCCTTCATCTGGTACCAGTCGGCACTGTGCCATCGATTCGAGAGGGACATCCCACAGGTCATCTAGTGGGTGAGTATGTATGTAGAACTGACAAATCGTGGGCAAGGGGCAAGCCAGAGGTGCCATGGGTGTGGCCCACAGGGTTTGGGGCAGTCTAGCCTGAACAAGACACTAACCTCCACTATCTCCACACAGGTGACAGTGGATACCCACTCCATCCCTGGCTGCTCACACCCTACCGGCGGCCCACGACCCCATCGCAGCAATGCTTCAATGAGGCACATGCCACCACACGCAACGTCATTGAGTGGGTGTTTGGGATGCTGAAGGTGTGTTTCCGTTGCCTGGACACCTCTGGCGGTGCCCTACAGTAGTATAGCCCCTCAAAGGCCTGTGGGATATTCCTGGCCTGTTGTATCCTGCACAACATTGCCAAAGACTGTGGGATAGCCGTACAGGTCGAAGAGGGGGACAGCGATGGGGACGACGGTGACGCCGGTGACGATGGGGATGGGCAGCCCCCCCTTGGCCGACGGGACCCCCGACTGATCCGGCTGGCACAGCTGCACCAGGACACCATCACAGAGGAGCACTTCAGCCAACACAGGTAAGTCATGGGGCCATGTGCAACCACCAGTGGCTAGGGCACAACCCACATACACACATGGAAACACACCAGGGGTGCATGCTGGCAAGGGATGTGGCAGGGTACAGAAGCACACACATACAACCAGGGAGGGGTGAACAGTAACACACCACATGGACGGACACACACACACACACACACACACACACACACACACACACACACACACAATAGGCACAAAGTGCACAGGGGTCAGGTGCAAAACAGAGCCGGAACACAAACACTAGCAACACACATGTCCACAGGCCACCACATCCACTGTCTATGTGCATGTGTCACATGCTGGGCACCATCACACTTTAGTGTACAGCGCAATGCAGGCATCATCATGCACACGTACCTGTGGACAGCAGTCGGGAGGGTGTGCAGGTGGACCGTGTGTCTGCGTGTAGGGCTGGGCACCCACTGGTGCACTGCCCACCGAAAGACACAATGCACACAGGGCAGCACCAGACAGTGCCCACGCTGGGAGAAAGGTCAGTCTTGCGGCACAGTGCCATGTCCACCTCAGATGCATGGGCGGCTCCGCCGAGACCCAGCAGCACTGGCAGGCTGACCACGGGCCTCATGGGGTGGCACCAACGGTCCACCAGGGGTTCCACTGCGCGAACGCGACCGTGCTCGCACAGGGGTCTGCAGCACACCGAACATACCTGCACCAGGAGTGCTCGGGATGCCCACAGCTGAACCTGGCGTTGATAGGGTGGGTGTTGCAGGACGCCGGAAATGGGGAGTGGATAGCGAACTGCACGGTGTGAGTGACATATGGGCACCTGATTGTGTGGCCATGACAGCGACCAACGCCTGTGTTTGCCTGTCAATGGCAGCAGTCACATCCTCCCGCAACTGGACAATCTGTGACAGGATCCTATTGGTGTCCCTGCTGTGTCGCTCCTCGACCCACTCCAGAGCCACACACAGTGCCTCCACGGACATTGCAAGCCACATCTGCTGCTGTACTGATGCCTGCAGTGGGTGGGTGTGCTCGTCAAAGAGGTCGTCTGCCACCTCGGCATCCTGTCCCTTAGGGTATGGAAGGGCGTGATGTTCAGCACCCCTTGAGGGTGGGTGCTGCTCACCAGGAGCAGGTATGGGCAGGTCCACAGATGGTGCACAGATGCCACCGCTGAACCCTGAACCCCCAGTCCTGGTGGGCGACTGCTGCTGCTGCCCCTCTGCCTGCTGTGCCCAGGGGATCAGTTGTTCCACCGCTGTGGCCGCAACAGTGCTACTGACCTGACCAGCCACCGGTGCTGCCCCACTGGTGCTGACAGGCACAGCCTGGGACTGTGCTGACACGCTGGCACACACGTCGGAACCAGCCAGGTCCATGGGTGTGAGCTGGCCTGCTGTGTGTCCATTCCGTGACACACACATGTCACTACCCATAACGGTCATTGCATCATCAGTGGTGCAGGTCTGTGCCACAGCCACAGCCACAGGGTGCTGGCATCCTTGGACACCAGACCGCTGAGATACAGGAAGGGCCTCCCACACACCTGTCTCAACGACATCAGTGTTGACAGCCAGGCGGACCCACTGATGCAATGCTCGCCGGCTACCTGTGGAGGTGGATGGTCCCTCCTCCAACTCCAGATGACTGTCCGCAGCAGACAGGCCCTTCACCGCTGACCCCTGCAGATGCGCAGGATCTGTAACAGAAAGTAAGAACACGTTAGTGCATGTGATCTACCCCCCCGACAGACCATGACGTACCATGCAGTGATGGGCTACCACCTGTCTTGAAGCCACCTCCTGGAACACCCTCAATGGCACTGCGCTGCATGCTTGCAGCGAGCCTGTCCTCTGCCGGTGTCAGCTGTAACACCTCCAGCTGGCCCCCGCCTGTTGCAGCACGTGCCGCCCTGATGGCAGTCACCTTCTCCTTCACCCTCCTCCTGTCGGTACCCATCTTCTTCTTACACTCCTGCACAGAGCGCTGGTGGCTGCTGTGTAGGTTGATGGCACGAGCCACCCCCTCCCATGCAGCAGCACGGGCCTGAGGGGTGCCCCGCCGTCCACTGAGCAGTGACTCCTGATCGATGTAGGCCTTGCAGAGTGCCTCCGTCTCGGCCTTGGTGAAATTGGGCCTCCTCTTCTGCCCACCATCGTTGTCCTCCTCACCCAGTCCTTGCTCGGTCATTATTCAGCCTGTATGGATGACAGTAGTTACCTGTGACTGTGCAGTACAAAGCAAGTCCCTGATACCACAGTCCAGAACACCACACAGCATGCAACTCATCAATAAACTGCAGTAACCGAATATGGCCACTGCAGAACAGTGTTGTATTTTTATAGCGCAATCCATGCAAATTAGGTGAGGAGCAACTTTAATGAGATGCAAATCGTGCTGCTGCGCCATTGCGTGGCTGATCGGATGATTTGCATATGACGGCTGAATATCGCGCTTTTGCTTGTGTTGAACGTGCTGAGCCAATGGCGCAGTTCTGTGGCATGCGTAGTACACCGCATTGCGCATGCCCAGGTAGCTTACGCAGGCATCTGCCATGCTGATGACGTGCTGTGCACGGTAGGCACTTCAGGGCACGGCCACCATTGTGCCAGTGGTGCTATGGCGAGGATCACTACATGGTGCTGTGGCACAACTGCGCAATAGTTCACTGTGGTGATGGCACACAGGCAACCAATCGCGCTAGATGCATAGACGTCTGATGGCACTGTGCGTGGCCTTGAGCCAGAGACCCATGACCCTGTGCCCGACCTTTGCCCCCTTGGCGCTATACATCCGGCATGGCTGCACCTCTATCGCACTGTTCGGTGACAGCTGACACGGAATGGAGTATGCTGTACCGCAGCACTTCCACATGGGGTGCCGTGGCTGCAGAGCACCATATTGCCTACTATAGCTAGAGATGCAGAAGCAGGAGAGCCCCTCAGTGAAGTGCCCTTGAGCTGGCCAACCTCAGGGCCATTGTGGAGCCACACTATGGCCCACTCTTGGTGAGGAGGCACTGGACAGGGCCAGGACCCAGGTCTGGCAAGAGGTGGCCACTAACCTGGAGGCGGCCACTGGCCACAGGAGAATGGTGGAACAGTGCAGGCACTGGTATGGGGACCTTAGAAGGAGGGAGCCGGAGCAACTTGCACATCTGCGGTCGCGTGCCAGGAGGGGCATGGTGCCTCGTCCAGGTGGGTGATACGTCTACACACTTGTATGGTCCATATGGGTAACACTGTCTTATGTGTCCAGCACATAGGAGAGGGATAGTCTAGGGTTGGCTGTGGCTGTGTTTACAGGGTATGGGGTGGTGGGTCTGGCTGGGTGGTGGGCACACACATTGGGGCAGGGGGAATTTGCTTTGGGTTTGTTCTGATGTGTTTCTCTCCTTTTGTCTCCCACAGGCATGGCTGAGTGAAGGAGGATGGTGGAGCGGCAGCAGAGGGAGGAGGACGCTGCACTGGGGCATGTCGGGGACCAACCCCAAAGCCATCAATGTCCTGATGAGGGTGAGTGCCATGACACCATGATTGCTATTGCATGCTGTCTGACAGGGTGGGAAGCAGGGCATGGCCACCATCCATGGACACCACTGCCATGCACGTGACATGTGACAGTCAGCATTGTCCAGTGGCACTGCATGTCTGGGAGTGCGTCAATGGTGGTTCATGCGTGCACTGGGCACATGGCTGTGGCACTGCCTGCACACCGCATAGCTACGTTACTGTACGGCCTTGGTTGTGCTGTGCTGGACATGGGCGGTGGGTGTGTGCAGTGGTACACATGGCTGTTGCTGCCTGGTTGGGCATGTCTTGTTGACACGGTCACTGTGGGTGGGCGACACCATCACAGGAGCGGCACATGGCTGTATGCCATGCATAATGGGTGGGCTGCAGGGGATGGACAGTCACACCCATTGACTCTGATCCCTTGTCCTAGGTGTGCGGATACTCCTGCGGATCCAGCAGGCCATCCAGGAGCTTCTGCAGGTGGAGCAAGAGTCCCTCTCCATATTGAGGGACTTACAGCAGCATGGGGTGAGGAGGAGGAGGCGGCCCAGGCAACAGCCCCAGGCAGCGGAGGACCAGGCTGGACACTGACAGCTGCATGTGTAGCCTGCAACTACCCCCCTTTGTTCAACCCTCACACCCCACCTACCCTCTCCCATATGTTCTCCCCTGCCCCTTACCCACCCCCACCTTGTTCCTGTCCCTCCTCCCCATGTTTGTACATAGTTGTATATAGTTGATTTTGATATGTTTTTGAATACAGATATATTTATATGAATACTGTGGTGGTCTCTGATTTGCAGCTGGCTATAGGTGCTCACTTGCAGTGGTGTGCATGGCATCTGGGGTGGTTCAGTTATGGGTATGTGTGTGTGTGCGTGGGGAAGTGTCTCTGGTGTGGGAGTGGCTATCAGTCGGTGTCTGTGATGTGTGTGTTGTTCCCCGTGCATTGCATTACTGTGTGCAGTGGTCCATGGTGCATGCTTTGTGTCCATTGTGCCCCTGCCAACCCATCCTTGGCCTGTGCAGCTGACACCCTTGCATGTCTGTGGCCTGCGAGGTCTGCTGCCTTGTCAGTGGTGGCTGTCCCTGTAGGTCATCCACTGTGACCATCACAATGCTGGGTTGCCTCCTGTCAATGGTGTGGTGCATGTTTGCCTCAGGTGACACTGTGGCCTCCGCAGTTGCTGTCCCACCTCCATGCTGTGGCTTGTGTGTGTTGCAGGGGCTGTGCACCACTGTCTGTGACTTGTGCTCCAGGTATATGCTGGTGGCGTACAGGGCCACAGTTCATGCACAGGGTGGTGTCACCCCAGTGCCATGGAGGACTGCAGGCTGTGTGCACAGTTTCATGGGCCCACACTGGGGCTTGCTGCCACACTACTGCATCCCTGTGTTAGTGTCCCCATGGGTATGGGTGTGTTTTTGCCCCTGCACTGTGTTGCATCCGGTGTGCTGCATGCTTCCACACACCACTGTGGGTGTCTGTGCTGGCTGCTGTGGCTCGTGGTGGGTCAGGCTGTGACACTTGTCTACTGTGCAGGGTGCTGTATCAATGGTGGTGGTGTCAGGGACATGCCCTTTTCCGTGTGGGGTATCTCTTGTGCTGACACATGTTCGATCTCTCAGCTGTGCCTCAGGGGGATTGTGCGTGTTGGCATTGTGTCTGCCGTTGTTGCATTGTCGTGTGCTGCCACCCACTGCTGGGTGCTCATGGTGGGTCTGACTTGTATGGTTCTGTGGTACACGAGGTTGCAGTGTGACAGTGGGGGTGGTGGTATGGATGTTTCCTGCAGTGGTGGTCACTGCTCATGGTGGTGTCTTGGGGTCACGGTGCAGGGTGTGCTGTGCACGGGGGCTGCTGGCATGGGGTGGTCCGCCTCCTTGTGGCAGTCTCAGCTTGCCGTGGGTGTGCTGGGGCACCATGGCCCAGCTGTGCTTTGTTTGCTTGTCCCCATGGGCCGGTGGATATTCCAGCCCTCCCCAGTTGTGCTGTGCTTAGGTGTGGGGTGCATTGTCAGTTCTGCTGTGTGTTCCTGTGCCCATCTGTGGCATGGGTGGTGGGCCTCTACTTACCTCCCTGGTTGTGCAGTTACATTGCTCTGCTGCTGAGGGGCTCCCTGCTTACGCTATGGCGCCTCTGGACTGCTCAGCTGGGCAGCCCTTGATCGCCATGGCGCATCGTATCTACTCAGCTTCCCCTTCCAAGTTGCGCTATGGTGCAAGTTGTGCGATATTCAGACGTTGGCTGTTGGCGCAATTTGGCTTGCTCCTTTTTTGAATATCGCGTCTATTGCGCATGGGCGCAATGGACTTGTGCTTGCTCCTGCTATTGCGCACTTTTTGGGCACAGTTTGAATATCCAGCCCAGGAAGTAAAAAAATTGTTATAATCATGGCTCTTTTCTTTTGTGAAAAACCCCATGATTTCCACTGCTGGACCTTTTGTTCTCCCACTACTATCTGCCTTTCCTAGTTTTGGTAGGCCATATCCACCCCACTCCCCCCAAAATAAAGACCTAAGAGCTTAGCTGTAGTAGAAATCGGAATATTCCCAATACTCAGATCAGGCATAGCCCACCTATTGCAAGGCCAACACTTTTCTCATAATTTAAAACCGTGCCATTTAAAGCAGAGAACAGTTCAAATTTCCAAAGTGTGGCTTTTCCTGAGGAAACATCATTAACCAATAAGCAAATATCATGCACATAGACTGATATATTTTGCACAGGATAGATATAGAAGGAGTCAGCCCACATATAACACGATCATAATCAATTTCTCTAATAATAGGGTCCAAGACAAAAGTATACAACAGAGGGCTGATGGGGCACCCCTGTTGTACTCCTTGCCTTAAACCAACCCCTTTACCCATTAGATTATTCACAAAGGGATACAATGTTGCATTAGTATATAACAATTTGATGTGATTAATAAATTTAGTGGATACGCCATATTTTGTCAAAACTTGAAATAAAAAAGCATGTGAAACCCTATCGAAGGCCTTGGACTGATTCAAAGCCACTATGTACCCAGACAATTTGTTTTGGTTGCCATACTCACAAATGTCCCTAAGAAAATGCAGATTTTGCTGTATTGACCTCTGAGGTACAGAACTGGTTTGCGCAGGATGAATCACTACCTGCGCTATAGCTTGCAACTGTTTGCAGTGAATAGAGGAGAGGATTTTATAATCAGTATTGAGCAGACTGATCTCCAGTTTCCTAAATCAGTGCAATCACCTTTTTTGTACAAAAAGGTAAGTATAGCAGAATTAAAACTGTTAGCCCCTGTCCCAAATTGTAAGATATCATTAAAAAAATGAGGCAAGATGTCGCTGAGGTCCTCCTTAAATGCTTTATAAAACTCATTAGTAATACCATCCTCTCCAGGTGATATTCCAGTTTTTAAATCATTAATGGTGGAAAGAACTTCCAGCTTAGAAATGGGTGCATCCAAATTACCTAAGGCAGAATCAGAAACTGTGGGAATAGGAAAATGAAAAACATCATCCCATTCAACTGTTGAGCAAAAAGTGGTGCTAAAAGTTGATGGCAAATGTTGGTCTATCACTGCCAACATTTCCACATCAGAGGTTTTAACATGTCCAGCTACATTTTTTAAACCCGTCATAATTTTTTTCTCTAATTTCTGTTTACAAGCAACATAGGGATCATTAAAAGGCTGCTGCTGTGTACCAAAGCGCATTTCAGCAAACATCTACACAACCCTATCATATTGATATTGCCTCATTTTGCTCTTAACTTCCTCCAATTGTATTTGTACATTGCAGTTGTTTTTGTACTCCGAGGGCTAGACATTAGCTGGTAAAACTGATCCCTATACTTCAGATATTGTAAATAGTCAGAATTACTTTTATACTTGCCATAATTAATAAAAAAATCTTTTATAGCAGATTTGGTGTCAAACCACCAGGAAGACCAGTCATCATACATATTGGCAACCGACTTCCTGGAAAATAACAGATACTTTAATTGAGTTAGGATAGTCTCACTGTTCAATAACTGAGAATTTAGTTTCCATCTCCTCTGTATAGAGGGAAATCTAGGTGGTATCTGGCTGAGTCCAAGTTAACAAATCAACACCATGTGATCAGAAAATTCACAAGGTTGAATAAAAAAATCCTGTGCCACTAAATGTTTGGAAGTAAAAAATAGTCAATCCTAGTAACAAAAGAAGTCCATTGATAAGTATAACCTCCAGTCTTATGTAATGTCCTATAGGAATCTTTAAGACTAGCAACACTTAAAGTAGTTTGCAATGCATGGGAATCGCAATATATTTTTTGTTGTATATTATCTTTAATTCGGAAATCCAGGCTGCAGTTCATATCACCCCCCCAATGACATGTTTGGAGGTAAAAAGGTAAGGCTTTATCTTTTGAAATAAATCAACTCTAGCAGTTTTAAGCTGAGGAGCATAAGTGTTGATTAGTCTAAGGGAATATCCCTTATACAGACAATCAATGGCCAAGGCCCTACCAGGCAATTAGTCAATAAGCCTGGTGACCTGCACAGTTGTGTGATTAAAAAGGATCCCCACTCCATCAGCAGCATCAGGCCCAAAAGACCAAAAGGAGGGTCCCTCCCACCAGGCTTTCTTAACTTGTGTAACATCAGACAAATTAGAGAATCGGGTTTCCTGTAAAAAAAATGATATCAGCCTGCAAACTCTTGCAGTACATCAAACAAACCATCTGTTTTTTATAGTTCTTGATGCTACGACAGTTGACAGATACCATTTTGAATCAGGCCATGCTAAAATTATGTTAACAGTAAGGGTTTGTCCTGTTTCCGTTTTTTACCTTCCTTTTTCTTAGTCTCCAGGTGGTCCTTCCCCTTCCAACTCCATTTCTGACAATACCTCTGATCTAGTAGAGGTTTCGGGGCCAGAATCACCTTCTAAGTCAGCAAGAACCTGAAAAGCATTTTGCGTAGAGCATATACCTTGGCCCCCTTTCTGTTTAGTGGCAGCCTGAGTCACTCTTCTAGGGTGGGGTGCCTGAAAGTCAGAAACAGGTGGAGGCATCATAGCAGTATGGAAAATCAGCTGGGAAGGGCCAGGTGCAGAAACTGCATCCTGCTATTGGGTAGCAGTAGGCGTGTCTGCCTGGTCCTGGTCAACTTGCCTAGGCCTCGGTCTCTCCTCCCCCACATATTGTGTATGTGAAGTGGAATCATGTAGTTTATGTGCTGTTTCCCCAGCATCCTGATCCTTATGTTCCTTTTCCCTAGCTGAGGTGTATATGCTTGAGGCCTATATCTCTCCTGGGCCTGATTTATTAAATGCTCCTTATCTGGGATTCCCTGTGGATTTTGCCCAGCCCAAGGACTCTGATGATAGGCATGGCCTGCCTCTTCACATAGATTGCACTTAAATACATTCCTACAGACTTCGCTGCCATGGTCCATTTCCCCACATAAAGCGCATTTAACTTTATCAAAGGCAATGCTTAACTGATGCCTACTACCACTTTTATAGCAGGCCTTTGGTTGACCAGGATAGAAACAAACCCCCCTATCTTTCTCTAGGAACAAAACTATTGGGGATATGAAGAACATCATTTTCAATAATATGTAACTTGACCTTGAAACGTCAAACCCCAGTCCAAAGACCCTCAATATCAATGATGGGCTCAGGTGGCCCCAAAACAGTACATTTTTTCCAACCAATACTGTATATCACCCACATTTACCCCCTCATTTCGAAACATCACATTAACAGTTTTAAATAGAGGTTTTGTGATGCAAATTGCCAAAAAGGGAGCAATAAAGGCAATGTTTTACAGGACTCATATTTATGCCAAAATTTATCAAGTCCTGAAAAGTGTTTAAAACTGATGTCAAAAGTGTCCTCTCCTCGTATATTAATCAAAGCATAAATGTCTGAAGCCATAAAGTTCATAGAATCCTTCAGTAGTTTTTTTTCAAGGAAAGCTCTATCAGGATGCTCAGGCAAACCTCCCCAGTATTTGAGCCGTACCATTCAGAAAATCGAGGGCCATGCCTAGCGTCATCCCTATGTGGGGAATGAGAAGGGCATGGTGGGGCCTCATAAGAAGGAACCTCAGTAAAGTTTTGAATCCCAGATTTAGCAGTAGGCCCAGAGCTCAAGTCAGTATTAGTAGAAGGTAAAAAAGGCTGACCTGGTGTAGAAGTCCTTTGTTGAGCATCCAAAGGAACTTGTTGGTCCGAATTTGAAGGGGAAGAAAACAAAATCCAATTCGGATCTGGAACCCAGCGACCGTCGGGCTGCTGCATCCAGCCCACCTGTGACAACACGGATTCTTTAGACCAAAGCTCATTCACTGCAGGAACAGATGTTTGCATTCCAATGCTGTCAGAACACTCAGCCGGCAAGTCCACTTCCTCATTCTTTCTCTCAGCTGTGAGAGTGACGCGCTCCACGTCAGAGGCCCGGCGTTCTTCTGACAAGTTCACTGGTGGAAAACCTTCAGCTGTTGAAGCAGCCCAGTCAAGTGGTTTGGCAGGAGAAAATATATCACCTTCTGTGGTCAGGATCTCGCCATCACTCATTTCAGTTCGTGAAGCCCCCGCTGCACGCTCTCGGGCATGCATATCACTGTGAAACACCTCCTGCTTACCATGTGGTAATCGGTCCTCCGTAATCTCCATCTTGCTCATATCATCAATCTGCAGAGCTGTGGTCTGCACAGTCTGCTCATCCGCTTGACCAACACCGTCTGCCATTACTGCAAGCAGCACAGCATCTCCCCCTACAGCAGAGTATGGGAATTTCCCCAGTGTCCTGGCCAGATTTCTCCCATTCACTAAAAATACCAGCAACAGCTTAATCTGGTTCAATTTCAGTTGCTTACCATCTGTAGCCCCCCCCCCCCGGTCGCCCCTGAAAAAGGGACTTCTAGGCCCAGTTGGCTTACTGGGTCAACAAAATTCAATAAATAAATAAATAAATATTGGCTAATTTTGCTCAACAACCCCAGTTTGGCCCCTGAACTTGGTGACTGCCTGAGAATAACATTTCATGGGCAGAGAACTTAGGAAGACAAGCTTGTACACAATCATTTTAACATCACTGCAGTTCTCCCCACCTCCAGGAATTGGTTGCCAGCACTACCCCAATGCTTTTGGATTTTCTTATTAAGTTCACTGTATCCAAGAGGGTTAAACAGTGAGTGGGATCTTAAACAATTCCTCTAATTTATGGGAGCCATACTAGGTATCTAGCTGTAATTCGGCAGTGTTTACTTGGTATATTGATGCTTTTTGCATAATTCTTTAATTACAGTTGCTGTTTCTCTTTTTTTCTTTTGTTTTTCTCTTTCTTTTCAGCATCTCCAAGGCAGACCGTGATCCAAACCACACAAAATCATTCCTGCAGAGTACCTGGGGTGATCGCAGCTTCACTGTGATGCCAGTTTCTATCTTTATCTGGTGCTTCAGCATCAGTATCTGATCAGTTCTCTGTTATTGTCATTTTTATTGTTAATTAGTTACTTGCGCTTCTGAAATTTATCCTTTGCCCCCCGGACTCCAACGGCGACCGACCCGTGCCTTGTTAACTACAGGAGGTGGCGTGCAGACTTTTCGAATATCAGCAACTTGCTGATTGGATCCTGAGCCAGTGATGACGCTCTCCCAGCCTGGTCTTAAGGCTGAGAGCGACCACTGCTCCATGCACATCATGGGACACCAGGGGAGGAGAGAGTGGCTGGGGCTGCTTGACTTCCCACTCAGAACTCCAGTTTAACTCCTCCGTGACCTACTGAAGTGTTTCTCCTGGGGTCAGGCACCGACAAGCGCGACCTGAACCAGTGGATCTCCCCGACATGCAGGACTCCCTGGCGGTCGCTTCCTCGCTCCACCAACTACCGCAGGGACCAGAAGGGATCTTTACTTTCACAAGGAGCACTCACCTCCACAGACTTTCCTTTGCCCCCCCAGACTCCAACGGCTACCGACCCGCACCTTGTTAACTACAGGAGGTGGCACGCAGACTTTTCAAATATCAGCAACTTGCTGATTGGATCCTGAGCCAGTGATGACGCTCTCCCAGCCTGGTCTTAAGGCTGAGAGCGTGACCGCCGGCTCCACGCATATCACAGGACACCAGGGGGAGGAAAGAGTGGCTGGGGCTGCTTGACTCCCCCCCCTACACCAGAACTCCCAGTTGTAACTCTCCGTGACCTATTGAAGTGTTTCTCCTCGGGTCCAGGCACCCGGCAAGCGTACCGAACCAGTGGACCTCCCCGAATGTAGGACTCCCCAGCGCAAGCTCTCGTCACCAACCATCGCAGGGACCAGAAGGATTTTTTGGCTCTCCCACACACCCCGTTCCCTCCTCCCATTAAATACTCTGTTGCCCCACCCACTGATGGAACTGTCATAAACTGGGCGGAGACAGCTCTTCCTACGGGACGCCTCCCATACCTCCACTATATGGGGATAGCAGCTGAACTGAACTGATCCAACAGACCTCTCCCTATAAAAGTCAATCTTATACTTGCTAACTGCCTAAACAAATGCATTTGATTACAATACCATCTTACTGAAATGTTTCTATGTTATCTGTACCCTCCAGTGAGCTAATAACCTCTCTGCAAACTTGCACTTCCAGATTATACTCTACATTCTTATCTGTTTAAATATGTCCAAGGGGCTTTGAATAACTGAGCCTGATAGATTTATTGCTTTTAGACTGTATTTTTATGCTAGCCTGCCCCTCACTAGACAGCCCCCTTCCAATTGGGACTTTGCTTAAAAGTGTCCCAAGCGGCCTATAAGCAAAAGCTGTACCTGATAAACGTTCTGTTACTTGACTGGATAGCTGACTAATCATCTCCCCACCATAAATCCTCCCATTAGTAAGGGAAATTCAACCTAGCCGCGGTACCTCTTCTCACTAGGCCATAGACTGACTCTGCCTGGAAGAGGCAGAATGACCCCCCCCAAGTCTGGCCCCCCTGCACCCAGCAGACCTAATAGAGGGCTCCTCCTGGCTGTTCTGTACATACTAACCCTCCTATGGACCGACATGATCATGACCATAGGTGAACAGGACCCCAGATCTCACCCTCCCTCGGGACCTCCCCCCACTCACTCCTGGGGGTGCCATCCCCCCTCTCCCCAGCAACCTGGAAGGACTCCTGTTTGCACATGAATTCTGCAAATGAGGAATCCTATACTCCACTCTACTCACCGCCAAGTGGATACTCAGGGCTAAGACCCTACCCCTGGGAAGGATCCCCACTCTCGGCCTCCTCGCAACCCTCCTGCTCATGGCCGGGGACATCCAGCCCAACCCAGGACCCCTGTCACATAACCTCTTGGTCTCCTCCCCACTTGACCCCACTGGGCATCCTCCAAGGGTCTACGTGTAGCGCATATGAACATATGCAGCCTTAGACCAAAGGTTCATGAACTACAATCATGGCTAGAACGGTACAACCCGGACATCCTGGCGGTATCCGAAACCTGGCTCAAACCTCACATTCTACCACATGAGGTAGCCACCACAGGATATACCTCTCATAGAAGGGATAGACAGGGCAAAAGGGGGGGAGGGGTGCTAGTCTACATGAAGGACTCCCTTAACGCCGTACAGATAAACCCGAAACAAGCCACCCGTACGGAAGATGAATCAACCTTTGTGCGCATCACCCTTGGCCCTTGTAAGGACCTTAACATAGGATGCGTATACAATCCCCCGATGAATGCGCGGACATCCCTGGAAGCGGTCCTAAAGGATATATCCAAGGAGGTTTCCACGGAACTACTCATACTGGGGGACTTCAATCTAAATTGGGCCCCTCAAGGCAACCACTCCTTAACAGGACTGGTCCAGGATGCTAACCTAGAACAGATTATTGCTGGGCCCACCCAAATGAACTATATGATGGGTAACCATACCACTCTCAATTGGATACTCACAAGTAATCCCTCCCATGTACAGGCGGAAGGCACCCTAGCTGATGCACTAAGCGACCACTCCCCTATCTTTTGCATTTGGAAAAACATGGCCCCCAGAGTCCGCTCACGAATCCTGGCAGCACGGGATTTCTCCCATCTACTGCCAGAACATCTGTTAGGTTGCCTTAACAGTATAGATTGGTGTCCCATCAAACTACTCCCCACACTGGATGAGGCTGCTGCCTTCTTCCAAGGAGCAATCACCATGGTGGTTGACCGGCTGGCCTCCATGAAGAAATTCCGCACCAAGGGGAGCTGCTATAAGTGGATCACCCCCAATGTGAAATATCTCATGAAACACTGGGACTCAGCCTGGAAGAAATATAAACTGTCCTCATTACCAGCTGATCTCACAACCTATAAGGCGCTCTGAAACAGATGCAAACTGGCCATAAAAGTGGCAAAATGAGAGTATGTCACTAACCTACAAAAGAAGAACCTAGGTAACCCCAGACTCTTCTGGGCCCACATAAACGGGCTACTAAAGGGCAGCGGAAAGACTGTACATGGCCACATAGAGGTGAACGGCCATCTAACGAGTGATGACTCAGTCATCACTATGGCACTCAACCGACAGTTCACTAATCTGGATCAGATCAAAGCGGGTCTGCCCACCCACCCCCCAGGCCCTTACGACCCCCCCTCCCACCATAAGAGACCATCCCTCCTTCCACCTCAGGCTAGTTAGACCTAAGGAAGTTCTCCCACTACTAAAAGCCTCAAAGCAATGGGATCCGCTGGACCCGATGGTATACCCCCCCGAATTCTCAAGAAAGGGGCCTCAGCACTCGCCAGACCCCTAACCTGGCTCCTCAACCGTTCCATCCTCGAAGGGTTCATCCCCGGTACATGGAAAATAGCCCACATAGTCCCTGTCCATAAGGGTGGAACGAGGGAATCACCCAACAACTATAGGCCAATCTCCATACTCTGTAGCCTTGGTAAGATCCAAGAGAGATTGATATACAATCAACTCCGAGACTACCTAGAGATCCACCAACTATTAGCCCCCTCACAGCATGGCTTCAGAACCAATCATGGGACTGACACTGCTCTCATCAATTTCACTACAGATGTACTCAGAGAACTGGACAAGGGAACCCCCACTGGAGCAGTCTTTATATACCTATCCAAAGCATTCGACCTCATCAACCACAACCTGCTGCTCTCTAAATTGAGGGAGGTTGGACTAGACAGTCACTCCCTGTCGTGGTTCTCCAGCTGCCTAACTGGAAGGTCACAGAAGGTAAAATGGAATGACTCCCTGTCCGAGCCCCTTCCTCTCACTGAGGGGGTGCCTCAAGGGTCTATACTCGGACCCCTTTTCTTCTCGCTCTTCACCAATGACCTCTGCAACCACTGTGGCAGGAGTTCAGTGGTACAGTATGCGGATGACGCAGTCCTCTACCGGCCCTCCACCAACATGGGAGAACTATGTTCAGGGCTCCAAGATTACTTGGAATCCCTTGAGGAATGGCTAATCACCAATAGAATGGTCATCAATCCGAGCAAGACCAAGGCCATGCTGTTCGGCCCCAGATCCCTCAATCGGGATAGAGGCCCACTCCTCCAACTCACGACCACATCAGGCAAGAGGCTTGAGGTGGTCTCTTCTTATAGAATACCTTGGTCTCACCTTGGATCAGGGCTTCACCCTCAAGGAGCATGTAGACCAAGTAACCAAAAATATCCACTCCAAACTCGGGACCCTTTATAGGCTGAAAGACCAGCTGATACCAGCGGCCCGGGTCTCCATCGCCACGAGCGTTCTGCTCCCCACCATCGCCTACACTGCCCCTGTCATCCAGGGGGCAGCTAGGCAAGAGCTAAACAAACTACAGGTTCTCTACCATAAGGTGGCCCGCTTCGCCACATTAATGGGCCCGATGACTCACCACTGTGACACGCTGTCTCTATTAAACTGGCCCTCCTGGGAGGACAGGCTTCATTACCCCTTGCTCTGTTTCACCCACAAATTACTCCACTCCTCCCCCCCCCACCCAGCCTTGCCAGGCTCATCTCCATTAAGAGCAACCCAAGGCAACTCCGTACGACCGACAGGACTCTCCTCTCGGTGCCCAGGGTGAGAACTAAGGTGGGCAGGAAGTCATTCACCTTTACCGCCCCCACCCTATGGAACTCCCTGCCACAAGGTATTCAGGAAACCTCCTCCTCCTATAACTTCCGCACTAGGCTTAAGGCGCACCTGACTACCTCCCTCAAATTGCAACTGTTAAGTTAAGGGACTCCCAAGCATTAGCCAATACTCTGTGGTCCAACTCCTGTACCATTGGAACTTGTTATATTGCTACCATGTTTACTCTGTAATGTATCTATGTGACACATGTTATGTATTTTGTTGCACTCAATCCCATGTAATAATCTATGTAATCCTCGGGTCGCCCCTGAAAAAGGGACTCTTGGGGCCCAGTGGGCTCACCTGATTATCAAAATTTAATAAATAAAATTTGATGAACTATCTTAAAAAAAGTTGTTTAAAAAGTATTTGACCTCTTGACCTGATTAACCAGCTACCCTGGCCAACATGATAAAGAACGTTTCACAGGCCTACCACTTATGGTCAACTGATAGGTCACTACTGGTTGTCCCAAAATGTGCTACTAAGATGGGTGAACAGGCTTTCTCAGTATTTGCTTCTAAGCTCTGGAACTCCTTTCAAATGTCTCTAAGGTGCTCTTAGTCTCACCAGGTTTTTAAGAATGGACTTTGTAAGTTCCTCCTGACTAATGATAAATGCACATGTAATTGACCCATCGTATTCATACCTAACTTGCCTTTATCATTTTACCACATGACAATTTTGCACTTACGTAGTTGTATTCTCAATTCTGACATCTCTTTGTGGTGCTTCTTGTCCCATGTTATACCTGTATTTTGCCCACCCATGTTATGTTATTGTATCTATTGTGTCCTTGTAATGCTGTTCATTCATTGTCTAACTCTCTTGGGTCATGCCTGAAAACAGGCAATGCTTTTGACTAGTGCACCTTTGTTTTGTCAACAAAAACTAACTAAATAAATAAACTTCTTTGCTTAAAGAACAGGTGCACACTTCGGAGTTTCCAGCCCCCCCCCAAACATATGTGATACCTCACCTGCCACAGAGTTGAGGGGTATAAATATTCCCATTAATGTCCGTCCTGTAAAAAAGTTACATTCCTCATAATTTTACCCCCTGCATAAATGGGGCCACTTCCCAAACCTATGGCCTCACCCTCATGATGGCACACGCAGACCCGTTTTGTGATGTCATAAAATGAAGGTTGTGTGTGCATGCCCCATTGACTTGAAGGGGGGTGATTTTTCAATAGATTTTACAACTATTTAGAGTTGTGATGTTAAGAATTCAAAGTGACCGCTCGTCTAACAGGGTCCCTGTTAGTCAAGCAGTTGCTTTGATGTCTTAAAAACACAACCTTTGTTTTATGACAGCACAAAACGGGGCTGCGTGTGCCGGCGTGGGGGTGTGGCCGTAGGTTCGAGAAGTGGCTCCGTTTATGCAGGGGGTCAAATTACAAGGAATATAACTTCTTTACAGGATGGCCATTAATGGAAACATTTATACCCCTCGACTCTGCAGTGAGTGAGGTATCACATACAGTATGTTTTGGGGGGCTGGAAATTCTGAAGTGTGCATCTGCTCTTTAATAATTTATATTGTGCACGTTTATTAACTTGGTGCTAGTGAAAGAAATATTACTTTGTATTGTATTTGTAATGGTTGCACAATTACCTGCACTTTTACTTGCCCCTACCAGTGTCTCTCGGTACAGATTATAAGGAGCTTTTGATTTAAATAATCAAATTGAATTGTTAAACAGTGCACCCACCTGGAGGTACCATGTTTCAGTAATCCTAGGTATAAAAGGAGGACACCAGCCAGCAAGACCTTGCCCCCTGATGAAGACTATGGTCAAAGTGCCGCGATATCTTGTGACTGCACTTGCCCACCTACATGTGTACCATTTCTGTGCTGCTTTGTACTGGAAATAAATTCTGAAATACACCTAAGCCTTTTGGATTTCTTTGGAGCAGCAAACTCACCTGAAGCGCCTGGCATTTCCTGGACCCTATATATGGACAAACACAGAGAACAAGGCAGTGGGGAGGTCATTCAAGAAAATGGAGAAAAGTATGGGGCCAAGAACGGATTCTTGGGGCATGCCTGAGTAGTAGGGAGTGGTGGGGAAGGGAATCACCAGTCCGGACAGCTTGAGTCCTGCCCTCAGGGTAGGAGCAGCACCACGTGACTGAGGAGTCAGAAAGCCCCACTGCCTTAAGTTTGTCCAGAAGGAGGGGTGGGCAACAGTCTTGATAGTGTTAAAGGTTTTGGCCATGTTGACAAGGATGGCAGAAGTGACCAAGCCCTGGTCCATACCAGATAGAATGGAGTCAGTGAGCTGGAGGAGGAGGAAGGTGGATGTGGAGTGGGACCTCTGGAAGCCAGACAGGAAAGGAGTGAAGAAGGAGGAACACTGAAAGAAGGGGGAGAGCTGGGAGAGAACAAAATGCTCTTGGAGCTTAGCCAGGGTAGAGAGGAGGGAGATAGGTTGGCAGTTGCCTGGAGCAGAGGAGTCACCTCCTTTGGGGAGGGGGTTGACTATAGCCTGTTTCCAAATACTGTATCAGGGATGGAAGCTAAGGAGAGGGAGAGATTGAGAAGGTAGGTGATGGGAAGAGCATTGATATGGATAGAGAGATGCAAGAGGTTGGGGTCAAGACCATGAGGGCTCACACCCTTGTGGGGGTTTAGAGCCAAAAAGACCTTAAAGGAATCATCAGGAATGGTAGGAGAGAAGGAGAATTGGTGGGGGGGAGTAGAAGGGGAGGGGGAGGGAGAAGGCACAAGAAGTGAACAGCAGAAGGGTCAGACATGGGTAGTGTCACCCACCTTGACGACAGGGGGCTGGGGCTGGGTAGGTGGGGAGAGGAGGGCATGGATAACCTTTCAGAACTTGAAGGGGTGCTTAAGGTTGTTCTGGTGCATGGATGCAAAGTATTTGGACTTAGCATGCCTGGTAACTATGGTACATGCATTGTGAAAGGACTGATACTTGATTGGGTAGGCAGGGGAGCCAATGGGCTTGTGGGTCTACCAGGCAAGGTCTTGTGCATGGAGGCAGGCCAGTAACTAGGCAGAGATCCATGGGAGGTGGGAACTTCAGACTCTGTTTTTTCTAAGGGAGGCATGTTGATCCCAGATAGGCAAGAATTTGGTGTTGAAAAATTGGAGGACAGAATTCGTGTCACTGGCTGTAGGGATGAGAGACCAGCTGGTAGCCACCAGGTCAGCATGAAGGAAGGACAAGTCCAGCAACTTGAATAAATGGATCTGGATGAATTGGGGGTGGGGTGACTTTGGGCCGATGAATCTTGCGCACACAGTGGATCATGTGGAGGTCACTGAGGGTGTCGGGTGGTGCTAGCATCCACAATATGGGGAGTGGGGGTAGGAGGAAAGAACCCAGTCTGGGAAAGAGTGGTTGAGGGATTTGAGGTTATGCCAGGTAGGACCAGTTATAAATTTGGAAAGTTGGAGGCATTTTATGTTTTGGCATAATTTATTAAGAGGAGGTGAACCAATTGAGATTAAAATCTCTGAGGATAAGTAGGACACCAGAGGATGCATGGGAGGAAATGTCGGTAAGAAGCTCAGTGACTGAAGGTGTAGACATGCCAGGACAGCAGGAGACTCACAGTTATTAAAATGGGGACAGAGAAGGGAAGGGAGAGTTTCAGGAGGAGCAACGTCTAGGCAGAGGGGGAGGTAGTGGAAAACACAGGCTCGAATTGGAAGCTGAAAGAGAGATAATTGTGACTCCACCACCCCTCTTTGCATGATCCTGCCAGATAATTGTGTACCTAGGGATGGCAACAAAGGTATCGGACAATATATTGCACATATGATACATATATATCATTAAAAGAGGCTTAACTATAAGGGCCCAGTCATGCGGGAAAGGCAGCAGCCAGCGGAGAACAGTCAAGGCAGGACTTCACATATAACGATGTAGTGTAGGTGATCTGCACATTGGATTTGCAAGTTACTGCTTTAGACAACAAGCTGCAGGTCTTCAACTGCCAAGTGTCGGTTTGTGAGACTCAGTCGACCATGGCCCTCTCAGAAGTAAAAATGGCAGCTGGGTTGGCTCTTAAGGCTGTTTCCGTGTCAGCAGGCCTCACCAAAGAAAATAAACTGCTGCTCCACTTTCGACTTGAAACCCTCAAGAGTAAAACATAGACTTGTAATCTGTGAATAACAGGACTGGAGGAAGGCCTGGAAATGTAGGACTTCTTTTGCTGGTAAATGGTTGTCTGAGCAAGTGCATTTGGACCCACTTCCAACAGTCCGCAGCGCTTATCGCATTACTCCTCGCTGGAGGAGCGAGAACTCAGCAGGCCTGCACATACTGCTGATTGCACTGGCTAGAGAGTATGAGAGAGACTGGGGTTTGAGAGTGGAAAGGAAAAGGGGCCCCCTAGCAATGGAAGAAGAGGACAAGATCTCAATTTATCCAGGCCTCAACTTTGCCACCAAAGACTGGAGGAAAAGCTTTTACAGCCTTCAGTCCACACTGAGGTCCCTGGGGATGACCCACACCCTGCAATACCCAGCACAATTGCAGGTCATATACTCCAGCAAGTCATATCTTTTCAATGACCCGAAAGAGGCAGGTAATTTGGTGAATAAAAGTAAGCTGGACTTTGGCATGAAAGAACGTTTGAACAATGATTATGTTATATACTTTGGTGATATTACACCACATGGTAAAATGCATGTTTAATGTTTTTTGTATAGGGAGGCTGTTTCAGAGGGTGGAAATCTACAGGTGGTGTCAGGTGAAATTGGGCATTATGCTCACACAAGGTATAGCTCTAATTTTGAGAGATGGGGAAGCACAAGACTTGGTACCCTAGCAATGATTTACAGAATGTTGACTCTGCAGTGGCACTCACCATGTGGTGGTTTGGTAAGTCCTTCCCCTTCCCTCCCATATGTACTTACAGACCACTTGGTCATCTGAACGTACATCATTATAAGGAATATTAGCTTCTGTCTAATACTAAATGTTGCTTTGAGTACAAAATGGTTTTGATATGTTTTACTGTTTATAGTAATATTTGCCATGTTTACCTACCATGTGAATTTTTCCTGGACACTATATATAGGCTGTTTCCAGTTGGAAGAACAATCTAGACTTTTATTGCATTTCACAGTTTATTATTGGGAGTTTCGTCTTTGTCCTCAGAGGGAGAGGGCCAAAAGTACATAGAACATTTTGTGGTTTCACCTTATTAACTATATGTAACCAATAGACCTCAGAAAGACTGTCAAAGGCTCTCTGTGGTTAATCAGTTTGGACACTAGGTCTGCTTCCGCAATGATCTTGTTTGGTATATTTTACAACCTTATGTGTCAGAAATGTATTTTAACTCCCCTTATATTGTGACAACCTGTGGGTGCTGGTAATGTATAGTATCCTACTGTAAGTTATTTTTCTTTTAGTATGGGACTATGGCAATGTACCTCTTGTGTCACTGTATTTCAAATTCACATTTTAAGGCTGCCCAATGGTGCAGCAATAGAATTTCCGCTTGCGACCCCGGCAACTGGGTTCAAAAACAAGCCTGGGTGGCTGGACGGCCAGCCAGGGGGAGGAGTATTGAGTGTCCTAGGGATGCTCTCCTTCTCCAGGGAGGGAAGGTTTCTGCTCCCACTGCAGTACCACCACCTGGGTGCACATAGGTGGGGGTGCAGCTGGGAGCACTGTGTGGAAGGGGAGGATGTTGACTGGGGTCCGGAGTGGCATCATGTTGACTGGGGTCCGGAGTGGCATCACGTCTCAGCATGCGCACGTCTTCTTGAACTCCCTCAGTTGTCGCCGTTGTTGGGGGTTGGGAGAAAATGGACCCCACTTCTGTGCCTGGCGATGGGCCCTGGTGCTGAGCCTTGTGGACTGATTCTGGTGTCATAGAGGAACAGCTCGACAGAATTGGGTATAGGTAGGGAGGAAGCTGAGCCTTCCATCTTCCCTGCCTGGGGGGAGTAATCTGTGGCAGGATGGAGGCTGTTCCTACCGGGAGTACTTAGGAGTTCGGCCGAGCCTGTGGACACCATGGGAGACCCTGAGGGAAGGTGCAGTCATGGAGAGCAGGGGACTTGATAAACAAAGCATTAAAAAAAAAACTCACATTTTTAAATTAATAAAAAGTTAAAAAAAAAATTTTACTGTATTCTTTCTTCAGATTTTTTGATAGCTATAGTGCTTTCAACTGAGCAGTTCTCTGTAGAATCTAGTTAGATGAGTAATGGCTGCCTATAAATTCTTACTCTTTATCAAACCAAGGTTTGATGACTTTATTATCTTTCACTCTTGCTTTTGCTGCATTTCCAAGGGAGTTAACTAGAGCTTCTATTATACTGTACATGAACACTTATTTAAGCAAAGTTCCAAATGAACATATGTAAGTTCCTTACATATAAATTCAAGATCTATTACCATACTTTCAGTCACTGGCAATTTTAGGCACTCTCCACAAGTTCTTGATGAGCGATGTCATGGACAGCACGATATGATGATATATCATGAAAATTCCCGATGGTGGTAATTTATCATTGTAACAAAAAAACAATTTTGTGATTATCATGCAGCATGACACAACTTGATAAATTACCTTACCTGTCAGCCAATGGCATGGTGGTAAAGCTACTGCTTGCCATGCTGGTGACCCTGGTTTGGTAGCAGACTCAAGTCACATAAGGTCGGCCAGGGGACAGAGGATTGAGCGTCTCGGTCTCCATTCTCTGGGAGCAGAGTCTGGTCCTTCTGCTCACAGACCACCACCAAGTGGAGGTCTAGTGCTGATGCAGCAGAGCAACAAGGAAGGGGAGCCACTGACTGATGTGTAGCACGTGCATGTCTCCACAACTGAGTGCACCTATGTCCTTGCATGGTGTGCAGCTAGGGAGAAACAGGGTGGAATAGCTGACCGAGCAGAGTGACAGCTCGGGCCTTGCACCTGCCAACCAGGCATCACCTCCAGTCTCTAAACAGTGCTGGGGGAAGGGGGCTGGCCAAGCCCTTGCCCTGCCATGAGGGGCAATTCATGGAGGACCTAGGAGATGAGGTAAGTCCTGAGGATGGTAGGTTGACAGGGCTGGGTAGACTGAAGCCTGATATGAGCTGGTCAGGAGACTGGTGATAAAAATCTTTATTGAAAAACTAAATAAAGCATCTTAACTTGCTGCTCCAGCAGCATGTCTGTAACCCTGGCGCTGAGTATTTAAGGGCTACACTACCCCATCCTTGTAGGCCTAACCAAGTTTGAGTGGGCTGGGTTCCTAGTTTACTTTAAAAACTGGTTCTTTCCCAAAGATCACATTATTTCGCAGTGCCTCCACCCAGAGTACACTCTTACGTGGGCTAAAATAAACCTAGTACAACCCGGTGGAATGATGTACCCAACCACATTACCATCATGCCACCAGACACATGACCCAGTAACCAAAACCCCACATTTTAATATTTTAAGAATTATTGACTTTCACTAATAATATGCTCACAGCACCAAGATTTATAAAAACAAGCAAACAATTTAGTTACGATGGGTGAGGGTTAGGAAGGTGAATTGGAAACAGAGGTTAAATATTTACATTGATTGATATTGGTTTAGAGTGGAATAGCAATTAGCATCAGAAGAATTATTTCTGCATTTTAAACTCAGACATTAATCCAATGGCTACCCATCAGCCTTCTGATTATTCAGATATTATTTGTTCTGTTTTCCTATCTAGCTGCATTTTTTTTTCCAATTGTTTAACCAGGCGAGACACACTGAAAGCTTTTTTTCCACAGGTGCAAACAGGGAGCACAGGGAAGTTAAGTGACTTGCTCAGGGTCACACAGTACATGCAAGTGGGGGCTGTGGGATTCAAACCCAAGTCTCCAGATTTGCAGCTCACCTCTCCCACACTGGTACCATTCCTAGACCTTTATAGAAGCCCGCAATTCTATACTATACCCTGGGTACTCAGTACTAAGTTTTTAAAGTGCAGGCCTGTTAAAGTTGCAGCTGAGGTGGCCGACGTTGCAGCTGGTTGGGGCCCTTAAAGAAAAACACATTACCGTTATTCTTTAGTCTTGAGACACATTCTGACGGTAACCTTGCAGGCAAGCATTACACTCCCTTACTTAGTTAGCTTGGGACTTTAGAAACTAAACTTGGCAAACACAACTTTAACTATTTACAGTTCCCCTTTTATCAGCAGAGGATGGCTCTGCCTACTCACGGTTTTGTAGTCATCAGTGGTGTAGAGAAGCTGTAGCTGAGGTGCCAGCAGGAGCTGTGGCTGACTCCCCTTGTACTTGTAAGTAGAAGTTTACTCACTCAGAATCTTTTCAGATAGCTTTTCATTCTCTGAGCTTTCAGGCTTCATCAGCACGCTCACGGCTGAGGCAGGACATTCATGCAGCTCTCTCACAGCTGACAATAGTTCAGGTTTCTCTCACATTTTCCCCAAATGTGGAAAGGCACATGCTAGTTCTGGAGGATACTATCTGGCAACCCCCAGGCCAGCAACTCCAATGTCTTGCAGCCACTTTCTCCCAGGAGACAGAGCCCCCCTCACCTGCAGAGGGGCTCTCGCTGAACCATTAGGCCGATTTTGTCTAGCTGAGGGCCAGAGCCCTGCTCCCTGTGGAAGGACTTGCATCAAACTGAACTCAGCCCGCAAAGTCCCTGGGTTTTGGGAGCTCTAATGAGGCTCCTGATTGGCTGAATCCACCTGCCTGTCCCAAAAATTTATATTCATTAGGCCTCCTCAATGCCTGATAGGTCCCCTGTTGTGGCACCTATATTAGGTCTCTGCTTCCCCCCCCAAAGGCTCTGCACTGTCCCATAAGTCTCTGGCATAGTCCCAAGAGGCTCCACAATAAATTCTGGCTCTCAATTGGCTGATGGCTGCACAATATGGCTGCACTTAAACACAGTCCCCACGTAGTCCAATAATGTCCCATTTTAGAAGTTCTAGTGCAGCCAGTATAAGTATTATTTATTTACATAGCCCCCTTTGTTTAATAGCCCCTTTGGTGCCCTCTTAAGTGCTGTCCTCCTTTAACATTTTACTGCTGTCCTTCGTCTGTCACTGCTGCCAAAATATGCAGTCCCCTGGCAGCAGAGAGGCTTGCTCATGAATATTAATGCATGCTCATTAATATTTATAGAGCAACCTAAACACACCAGCGTGAACGGCACTTTCTCATTTAAAACTTCCAGCGGCTTTCCTCCAGCACTGATCCAGGTCACCAGCACCTGACATGTGCCAAATGGGGACCAGGACTGCCGGAAAGCCATCCGCTTGGCAGTTGCAGTCAGAAAACAAAGGGGTACCTCTTGCATAGGTGCAAGCTGTCTGTCCACCGAGACGTGTGGGAGAATGGGTGGCGGCTCTGCAACTGCTACCTGAGCTCATGGAGGGCAAAACAACTGCTGGGGCTGTTCAGGTCCCAGGGGCCCAGAAAACTTGGTCCTGAGGCAATGCATGCACTGGAGGATTGGGGGACACCATGGGAGTCACAGAAGATATAAGGTAAGTCCCCATGGGGGCGGAGGGAGGGTTACATGTCTATCCACAGTTGCAACCATGATTCCTGAGTCCCACCAATTTCCAATAAAATTCTTTCTTTTTAGGTGGCCCACTGGCACAGCAGTGCACTGCCACTTGTGACACTGATGATCCAGGTTCAAGAACAAGCCCGGAGCATCAGAGGGCCAGTCAGGGGAGGCAGGATAAGCATCCCCCCCCTCCAAGGGGGGTAGGTGGTGGAGACTGGTGTAATGTGACTCCCATTGGAGGCTGGGTGTACAGCACCAGCTTGGGGCCACATCTACAGGGCAGAGATGATAGTGGACATATGTAGGGCAGGATGACATCATTGCACGTCCATGTCTCCCGGGGCAACTATTAGGCGGAAAACCCCTTGCCTCAGCTGCACCATGACGCTCCTGCTCTCCATCCAAATTATGCTACCCCCATAAGTCTCAGGTGGAATCAAGGTGGATCTTGGTCACTCCTTCAGGAGCTCTGCTGTAGGGGGTAGCTAAGGGGCCTCCATCCTGGGCAGCTGGGGGGGATGTGGGATGGGGGGGACTGTGAGGGTTTGACAGGATTAAATCCCTGCCAGAAGCAAGGAGATAGAGTAAAAAAAAATCTTACTATTTTTCTTAAAATTTGAAATGCTGCAGATCATCATGATAATCAACATATCATGATACTATTTTTACACAAGTATTGTGATACTAAAAATTTGATATCATGACATAACTAGTCCTGATGAAAAGGCAATCACTTTACAGTCTTATGCACTACTGACACATTTATCTTCTGCATCATTTGAGATTGAATTTCTCTTCCCACTAACTCCAAGACAGTATTCTATAGAAATAGTCATGTGGTCACTTTCAATTCTATTTCCCACCTTAAACTTTTGGACAGTCTTGTAATAATGGGCATGAATTAGCATGACATCTATGACACTACTTTTACCTTTAAAAAACTGGAAACGTCAGTGCTCCTTGTTAAGTCTCCTTGTGTCCGATCATTTAAAATCCTAAGACCGGGAGCCAGCCTAGTGGTGTGGAGGGCTGAGGCAGTAATGCCTTACCTCGTGCCATGCTGGTGACCTGTGTTCGTGGTGCAAGCGGGTTGTTGGGGGCCAGCTGGGGTGTGAGAGGATCGAGCGTCCAGAGGACAGCTCTCCTCTCCTGGGAGGGTAGCTTGGAAGTCCTGCTGAATGACTGCCCCCAGGTGGAAGTCAAGGTGCGGTGTGCTGAGGACTCCAATGTAAGGGAGGGTGCCATGGGACCATGTATGTGCGAGTGCCTCCATGCTTGTGTGGCGATGTATGCGCCCCAGCAGTGGGGAAGAGGAGAAAAATGGAACATGCCTGGCGGCAGCAGGATGAATGGTTGGCCCCTTGCAGGCTCCGAACTGGTGGCCGGGAGCTGTTCCCACAAGCCATTGAACAGCAGAAAGTAAGACCACCTGGGGGTACTGGGTGACAGGGCTGGGGCTGACCAGGAAGGAAGTGGGAGGAGGAGAAATACAATAGGGGAAAAAAAAATCCTGAAACCGTAATCCCTGCATGAAGATCTTTAGATCTACATTATGGTATACTCAGGATGTCATCTATACTAATAAAATTAGACAATTCTGATAAAGTTTTGAATTCTTGCATTAGTATCTCTGGTTAAAAGTATCATTGTTAGTGGCCAATTTTGCACAAGTACATTTTTATTGCTGTTCCATGCCTACTCCCATTCCTGGTGTGACACTGTCATTGTATAAGTGGTACTGTACTGTTTTTTTCCCTTGTACCCTCTATCCCTAGGATGCCGCTGGAAACTAACTATTTTGGCTCAGTAGGCTTTCCTGGTAAAGCTCTTTCAATAAATAAATAAAACATTTTCTTCACAAAATTAAATGATATCCCTAAGTGCATTCCAAACTGATGCTGTCTTTTTGCTTGGGGGTTACTTGGGATAAACATATTTATGACAATTATTCTTGCATTATTGTCAGCTCTCAAGATAACAAGGAGCAAGTGAGGATCACCCATAGGCAGATAAGAGGCAGTCAGATTTAAATCTGTAGCAATCCGAGTCATCATTCCAGCAGCTATTCTCCCAAAATGATTATTTGTGACCACTCCAATTTTGAAAAGCTGGAATCAATTAAAATCAGTTTTTTGTTTTATTCCTCAGCCTTGTCTGTTGTAATACAATAAGGTCAAATTGTTTCAAATAGGAAATCCAAATTCTTCATCATGGGTCTTTTTTGGATTCTAGCTATGTTCCATGATAAACACTTAACTATCATGTAACCCCCCCCCCCGCTTCGGGAAGGGGCTTACCTCAACTGCCGCTGCTTCTGCCACCCTCCAGAGTGTTCACATTGGACTACCATGAAACTACATCTGCTAGCTCTTTTTTGCTCAGCTGTGTGTGTGTGGCGCTGAGAAGGACAGCCAGGCTGCAGCAACATCTTTGGTGCCTCCTGCACCCTCCTGTTCTGTGGCTGCAGCCATTGTTCTTCAACACAGTTCCCAGACTGCAGTAGAGAGGACCAGAAGGGACAGGACACCTCCTCTTTTCAGTGTCTTCTGTGCCAGACCACCGAACGCTGCCAACAATACAAGAGAGAGGCTGCATGCTGCAAGGGGGGGGTTTCTCCCCAGTGCTCCCTGCTCATCAGACCCTGCCAACCACATGACTCACAGACCCACTACCCCACCACCAAAATAGCCAGACCAGATAGTAGCCCAGGAGAGCTGCAGCAAAACCAGGGGGCCAGCACACTGTTGGGGGGCAACTAAATGAATAAACAGAGACTTTGGACACAGAAGCTCCCTCAGAATATGGTCATGGTAATCTTGTTGCCCCATGATCTCACCAGCCAGCCAATCAGAGGGCAACAGATACAAGGAGCTGTGGTAGGATAACACAATCAGAGACCCTCCCAAGTGGACTGGGGGGCTAAGAGGGCCAATCAGAAGGCAAGACAAGGCAGAAGGACTGATGGACAGCCCTGCCTCTCTAATGAGGCACTGAAGTGAGGAAGACGTTTCTGGACTCTCTGGGAGTTTGTGGCAGTCTGAGAGAGACACTGAGGTGTTTAGACATGCTACTGATGGATCAAGCTGGAGGCTTAGCCAGGCCACAAATGCTGTGAGCTCTCACCAGGGTTCATCCTGCAAAATCACTGCGAGCCTTTTCCTGGGTTTATACTGTTTGGAGACTATGCCGGGGAAGGCATCTGTATTGTGAAAGCTATGAAATTGTACCAGATGGGAACCTGTTGAAAGAAACCACTGAGAGTGTGCCCATGGGGCATTGCTGCAGGCCAAAGCGGCTGAGCTGTGCAAAGCGAAGAAAGAGACCTGTATCCTACCCAGGTTGCTTCCGAGTCAGGTAAGAGGCCTGCTAGCCCTTGTCTAGTGGGGTTGATTGGGGAACAGGGAATCATAGGGCATTTGCCCTGAGTATGTGGGTACTTCTGCTCAAGAGGTGAGTTGCTCTGTGGGTGTTGCTCTTGGGGTGTGTAGTGTTCCTGTGACTGAGAGCTAAAACAGAAGGGCTGTGTCCTGAGCGGTGTGAGCCAGAAGGGCTGTGCTGCTGCAAAATGTCTGACAGTCAGAAGTGCTTCATCTGCAGGCTGCTGGGACCTATTCCTGACTGCTGCTTGACCTGCTGCTGTGTGCTGTTCCCCATCTCGACTGAGCGGCTACATCCATGGGTCACATAAGTGCTGGTATTGCTGGCTGGGGACTTTTGTACTTTTCTAATTTGGATTACAGTTGCATCATTTGGATTACAAGCTGGTTTTCAGGCATTTTCCATTTGGATTTCAAGTTTTTCAAATTTTGCTAGCACACCATGGCCAGTTGGGGGTTGAAATGCAAGCTTCCTAAGTTTCATAAAGTGCACCACTAAAAGAACCCAGGCAATGCAGTTACGAGGGTCGCACCTTGACGTTGGTGATTTAGCTTACTCAAATTGGAATTCCAGTCTGAAACTAAGAGGACCCTCTCCTCACATGGAGCTTGAAGTAAATATAGCCAACTTTGGCAGTGGAAAGTTTAAATGTTATGCTATGCTGTGGGGGGAGGGGTGCTGGTATCTTTGGATTGTATGTTCTTTGCCACAACCTAGCAGCACCCCTTAGAAGAAATGTGAATTCCAGTATGGAGTAACATAAAAGGTTTGAGCATGCTATTTTTGGATTTGCTTAATGCAGTTACAAGGCCTGCACCGGGACTTTAGTGTAATGCCTGGGTACCCAGAGTCATTGACTCTCATGTGTAATACTTGATATTACAGTTTCAGTACTGGTACCAGCTAAAGAATATACCGCACCCTGTGTAGTGTAAGTCATCCGTTTATGCTCCTTGATTGTGTGGGTGCTTCATAGACCATGTAGGATCTGAGAGGGTGGGATTGCTCAAGGTGACGTGCAACTGCCTATACCCCTCTTTTCTTCCAGCTTCCAGAACTGTGTTCTTAAAAGCACTGTTAATTTGCTAAATTTAACTTCTGTGTGTGTACCTACTTTGTGTAACCTGATTGAAGTGTTTACTGGCGAAGGTACCATCTGTCTTATTGGTCCCCATGGGTTGTTCAGTCCACTGCAGGGAGGTGGGAATGTACTGCATCCCAGGGGGTGGTACTACACACATCAGGCCCACTTATTCTCTATGAGTGGAGGTACCCTGCTATTTCTTGTAGAAAATTAAAGAAGCAGCGACACATATGCTAAATGTTCTTGCTATGTGAGCAGCATTTGTTGAGTGTCCAGCAAAGTTTCTCCCGGCTCTTCAAGGGAACAATCCTTCTTTATCTGGGGGAAGGGGAGGTGGAGCCATCTGATACAGAGCACATTTATACCAAATAAAGATATCACATACACCCTGGGCCTGATTCCAGAATGGTTATGCTTGTCGCAAAGTGACTTGCGCAGGAGAAAATGGTGCAAGTAGCACTTTGCACCATGTGTAACGACATTCAGTATTCCAAAAGGCAGCCTGCGACATCGCTGAAATGGTCCTATGCCACTAGTTATGCCATAAACCCCCTGTGACATGGCGCAAAGGGGTTTATACCAGCAGTTGCACGCTATTCTGGGAGGGTCACTGCTGGAACAGCACATTTGCAATTCCAAGACAACCCCTGGAGAATATTGGTCTAAGTACAGTTAGACCAGCTATTAGCTGGTCTAAGTGTACTTGACATCCACTGGGGGTGCACCACTGTGCCATGTGCACCCAACAACCACCCCCACTGTGTTCCCACATAGGCCCCCCCACCCGTCCTCCATTGGTGCCTGTCCTGTAAAGCCCTCTGTGGGCTGCTGGCACCCCCAAGCCCTGATCCCTGAGAACTGCCCCACAGGGCAGATCATGTCCCCCCATACCCAAATAGTGCCCCATAGGGCAGATCATGTCTCCCTCCCCATACCCAAGTAGTGCCCAGTGGGGCAAATCATGCCCCCCATCCCCAAGCCCCGACTCTCGATCACCAGCTAGCCATTAATATTAAAATTGCTGTGCCGCTAATTCCCTGGTAGTCTAGTGGCCCTCTACCCCCCCACCTGGCAGTGCCAGTCCACCACCCCCAAACCTATTCCCAGTTGGCGACCGGCAAAACCCACCTCTCACCTCCAAGGCCAGCCACCAACTGAGCTCCCTCAAAGTGCATACTACTGTATACAGTATACGCTGAATGACTGAGCATGTACTGTATGCAGTAGTATGCACATGGACGGAGCTCAGTCGGTGGCTGGGCGGAGGTGAGAGGTGGGTCGTGCCAGTCACTGATTGGGGCCGGATGTAGGGGAGTGGAGGTGGACTGGCACTGCTGGGTAGGGAGCCACTGGGCTACCAGGGATCATGGGTGCATGTCACCAGGTGACTGGCATCGGGGTTGTGGAGGGGGTTGCCTGTATAGCCCTGCGAGGCAGTGCAATTGTTTTGGGGAGCAGGGCTTTGGGGGGCTGTGCATTCGGGGCTATGGGAGAGGGGACCTGCACCCTGTCAGGGGGCATTGCTGTGGCTTGCGACACCCTGTTGAGGTGCGCCCTCCCTTTGGTGCACTGCCTGGGGTGCCGCAAGTCACAGGACATAGTCACTGGGGACCCTGCCTGTTCTGGAATTGGGTGCAGGGTCCCTGGCATATCGACATATGGCACAACTCGCAAGTGCCGGCAACTTGCGCCATATGTCTTGGAATCAGGCCCCTGTATCAAATAAAAACAAGACAAAAAATTGATAGCTTGAAATAAATTGATTGATCATGATGTTATATGGAAAAACATCAATAAAGTTAAAGAGCAGCTAACATCATTAGGACAGCTTTAACAAAACATAATACTTAGACACAGTTCAGCTTCTGTTTTACATTAGTTCTGTATTTCTCCTCCCCATTATTTATTACTGAGTTCATTTGCATGAAAACAGGATCTTTGCTCCTGAAGAGTTTCATCTATTCCTGTTGCTTTCTCCCTACCTAAGGTCATAATGCTCTATTTGTGACATCAGAATTACTCCCATGGTAACAGATTGTGATGTCACAACAGAGGACTATGACATGAAGTAGGGAAAAAACTAAAAAGGCAGATGAACTCTAAGGGATATAGGGCATGTTTCCATGCAAAATTTCTCAGTAATGAGTAGTGGGGAGCAGAAATCTATCAAATACAGTGGCGTGAAAAAGTATTTGCCCCCTTCCTGATTTTCCCTATTATTGCATATTTGTCACATTGGATGTTTTCAGGTCTTTAGACAAAATATAATATTAGATAAAGGGAACCTGAGTGGACAAATAACACTTTTTTTTTTTACTTATTTCATTTATTTAATGAAAAAGTTAACCAACACCAACTGGCACTGTGTGAAAAGTAATTGCCCTAGTTAAATCAACCCAATTAAAGGGATAATTAGAGTCAGCTGATTGAACACAGCTAGGCTTGATTACAGCCAGCCCTGCTCAATATAAACCTCACTATTTTGGCCTTACCATCAGAGTCACATTGTCAGGACAAAGATTCAACAAGCACATTATGCCATGATCAAAGGAAGTTCCTGAAAAGATCAGAAAACATTTTGTTGCCTCTATCAGTCTGGAAAGGGTTACAAAGCTATTTCTAAGGCTCTGGGACTCCATCGAACCACAGTGAGAGCCATAATCTCCAAATGGAGAACACTTGGAACAGTAGTGAACCTTCCCAGGAGTGGCGGCTCACAAAATTACTCCAAGGGCGCAGTATAAAAATCATCCAAGAAGTCTCAAAGGATCCTAAAACAACATCCAAAGAACTGCAGGCTTCTCTTGCCTCAGCTAAGGTCAGTGTTCATGACTCCACAATCAGAAAGAGACTGGGCAAAATGGGCTTCATGTGAGAGTAGCAAGGCGAAACCATGCTAACCAAGAAGAACATAAATGCTCATCTCTCATTTGCCAAGAAGCACCTGGATGATCCAAGCCTTTTGGGAAAATGTTCTATGGATAGATGAGTCCAAAGTGGAACTTTTTGGACAACATGGATCCCATAATGTCTCCGTAAAGCAAACACAGTATTCCACAGTAAGAACACCATACCAACAGTCAAACATGGTGGTGGTAGTGTGATGGTGGGATGCTTTGCTGCCTAAGGACCTGGATGACTTGCCATAATTAAAGGAACCATGAATTCTGCTCTGTACCAGAAAATTCTTAAGGAGAATGTCCAGTCATCCTTCCATCAGCTGAAGCTGAAGCGTAGTTGGGTCATGCAGCAAGACAATGATCCAAAACACAAAAGCAAGTCCACATCAGAATGGCGAAAAGAAGTAAAATTAAAGTTTTGGAGTGCCTAGTCAAAGTCCAGACTTAAATCCGATAGAGATGCTGTGGCAGAACCTGAAACGAGCAGTTCATGCTCGAAAACCTACCAAATGTTACTGAATTAAAGCAGTTCTGTGAGGAAGAGTGGGTTAAAATTCCTCCACAGCGATGTGAAAGACTGATATTGAATTATAGGAAGTGTTTGGTTGCAGTCATTGCAGCTAAATGTGGTAACCAGTTATTAAGTGTAAGGGGCAATTACTTTTTCACACAGTGCCAATTGGTGTTGGTTAACTTTTTTTCGTTAAATAAGTGAAA
The DNA here is from genome assembly GCA_016271365.2 of Neoceratodus forsteri. Taxonomy (NCBI): domain Eukaryota; kingdom Metazoa; phylum Chordata; order Ceratodontiformes; family Ceratodontidae; genus Neoceratodus; species Neoceratodus forsteri. The sequence goes on from CM057451.1 coordinate 321,186,104, forward strand.
TAAAAAAAACAAACAAGTGTTATTTGTTCACTCAGGTTCCCTTTATCTAATATTACATTTTGTCTAAAGACCTGAAAACATCCAGTGTGACAAATATGCAATAATAGAGAAAATCAGGAAGGGGGCAAATACTTTTTCACACCACTGTACATATAGGCCCAGACATTCAAAGGGGTTGCGCCTGTCCACAGCCCCGCATTGTGCCACAGCAGGATATTGAAAAGGCTGCCTGGTGCAGCGCAACTCCCGATACGCTGGGGTGCAATGTAATGGTATGCAGTGCAACTGCAGGGGGCATGCCCATGCTTATGCAGCACATCCCGATATTCAGCCCAGGATGTGCCGCGCACATGCTGGCGCAACCCTGCATTGTGCCACATTGGGGGGCCATTGTTGAGCCCTTGCAGAGTAGGAGCAACTCCTGGCCACCCAAAGGTGGGCTGCAGTATGCCCTGCAAGCCCATTGGTCCACACAGAGGACCAATGGGCTTACAGCCCATACTGTACCTGTCATTAGGCAGGCACCTGGGTGGTATGTGGGCAGGATACAGCCGCCCGCTGTTGATGGAGGGGGGGAGCAGGGGCCAGGGGTCCTGTGTGGAGGGAAGGGTGGGGGGTGCCACTGGATCACCAGGGAAGTATGTGTGAGCTATTTACTGTGATTGGGGACTCTGGCGGGAGGGGGGTCCACTAGACTACCAGGGAATGTTGTAATTTACATTTACCACGATCGCAGCAACGGGTGGGGGGTTCCACTAGACCACCAGGGATGGTCATCCTAACATGTATCGGGGAATTAGGTGGGAGGGGGGACCACTAGATCACCAGGGATGGTCATGTATAAGATATATTGGACTGAGGGGGCCACTAGACTACCAGGGATATCCTTTCAAACATATACCACGTGTTCGCAGCTATGGGGTGAGGGATGCCCCGGGATCCCCACAGCACACGTCATCCTGTGCAGGGCTCCAGGCACAAGTCACCAGGCTTCCCTGCGCAAGGCATGCAAATGGGCCATAATGACATGCAAATAGCCCCATTTGCACCTTGCATATATTATGACCTCATTTGCATGTCCCCTGCTGAATATCACGGGTGATGTGCCTAGTGCATCCCCATGCTCCCTAGCTGTGGCTTGCACCAGTGCAGTGCCACTGCGCCATGTGCAGTATGTGCACTGGCCCTGCCATATTCAATGGTGCTGTGCCATGGTGCATCCCTGTTGAATATCACCTGGACCTGGCCCCAGTGCATCACAGTTGCGCTGCACCCAGGCTTGCACCACTGCCTGGCGCAGTCTGAATATCCAGCCCACAGAATGCAAGCTAAATTGTACCTAAATATTATGTTTTTCGAAGTTTTCTTTGAGGCATCAGTAGCTCTTTAAGAGATTATCTTATCTCTATAAAGTGCTAATTGCACAAAATTCATCACAAATTTAATTACTGGACCTTTACGTGTATTCATTTGGAACATCTTGCTGAGAATTATTTTACTTGGAGCATTGGAACATCTTGCTGGCAGTTTTTACTTGGGGCATCAGAACATCTTGCTGGCAGTTATTTTACTGGAACTGCAAAATTGGCTGATATTTTTGGGGCTGGATTTTAATCTAAATCTGAGCTATTCATTTTTATTTTACTCAGAACAGACTGTCAACTATTAATTGTGGGAGCTGCGTCTTTTGAAAATTTTGGAGAAAATCACAGCTTGCAGAGCAGGCGCTAAATTGCAAGCCCCAGGTCTCTCCTTATCCTAGGGGCTAAATGTAGACCATCCCTGCTGGATGCCTTTACAACAGGAGTCAAAGGTCGGAGTGTTCTCCACCTGCAACTCTTTCAGGACTTGTCTCCTTTTTATGTTTGCTTGCACGCATGTGCAAGAAACATAGTGCGTTCATCGGAGATTTCAGAGGTGTGTCACCTCCTCCTCCAATTCAGTCAGTGGGCTGGCAGGCGCGGCCTGATAATCGCATTTTGAGCTGTCTACACGCTTCCAAAATGCAGTGGCATACAGTTGAAAGGGGAGCTACGCTGAGTGAGCACTGATAAGATATCGCTGCCTGCGCGCAGCTCCCCACGCACAGACAGACGTGGCGCCGCCTCAGACTGTATAGCCGACAGGGTGCCCAATCCCCGCCGGCTGAGCTGGAGTCCCCACCCCCAGTTGTAGGTGCTACGCTGGGAGCCCACCCCAGCCTGGCAAGCACTGTAATCCTTTGCGTGTGGGTGCCCAACCTCCATCGGCTGAACACCCCCTGTCTCTTGTGCCACGCTGGGAGCCCACCCCAGCATGGCAAATGTCCCACGATGTCTTTTTTTTGTTTTAACCCTGTAAAATAAAAACTGTCTCAGCTGCCTCCCAACTCCTCCCACAACCCGCACTCACCCACTCAAGCACTCCAGCTTCCCCACACCCCCCACCCCTACTTACCTCCGGACTTGGCGCGACGATCCGGTGGACCAGGAACACGCCTGCACTCTTCAAAGCCGACTGCGAACTGAGGAAATGCCGTAAGCTGTATAATGGGTTACATAGGGGTTTCAACTTTATTGCATATCTCAGGCATTTTGAGAATTTTGCACCAAATTTTCAACATAGGTTTTGGGACCCCCTTCTCATGAATTATGTCACTGTCATGGCGTTATTCGGGCCTTCGTAAGGTGATTTCGCTGCAGTGACTGCGCAGTGACTGTGAAATCACCCTTTGGGCCAGAATACCACCATGACAGTGACATCATTCATGAGAAGGGGTCCCAAAAACCCCATGTTGAAAATTTGGTGCCAAAATTCCAACAAATGACTGTTTTACGAGAGTGTGTTGCGCAGTTCCTACGCAGGCTCGTAAGTTCACGAAATTTCAATATTTTCACTCCAGATTTTCAACATTGCCATTTTACCACACCTTCTTATGAGTAGTATAGCTGTCATTTTTCACATCTCACCCAAAATGTGTTTCCACCCATGTAGCGCAGAATGGCACAGTCGGTGTGCGAAATCAATGTACGGGACAAATTAAGAAAATCACAGTGACACTGTTCATGAGCAGAGGTCTTAAAATGGCTATGTTGAAAATTTGGTGAAAAAATTCCTAAAAATGACTGTTTTACGAGGGTGCATTGCGCAGTTCCTACGCACACTCGTAAGGTCGCGAATTTTCAATATTTTCACTCCAGATTTCCAACATTTCCATTTTATCACACCTTCTTATGAGCAGTACAGCTGTCATTTTTCACATGTCACCCAAAATGTGTTTCTGCTCATGTAGCACACAATGGCGCAGTCGGTGTGCAAGATCAATGTATGGAACAAATTAAGAAAAACACAGTGACACTGTTCATGAGCTTAGGTGTTAAAATGGCTATGTTGAAAATTTGGTGAAAAAATTCCTAAAAATGACTGTTTTACGAGCGTGCGTTGCACAGCTCCTATGCACGCTCGTAAGTTCATGAATTTTCAATATTTTCACTCCAGATTTCCAACATTGCCATTTTACCACACCTTCTTATGAGTAGTGTAGCTGTCATTTTCACATCTCACCCAAATGTGTTTCCGCCCATGTAGCGCTGAGTGGCACAGTCGGTGTAGTAAATCAATGTAATGGGACAATTAAGAAAGTCACAGTGACACTGTTCATGAGCAAAGGTCTTAAAATGGCTATGTTGAAAATTTGGTGACAAAATTCCTAAATGACTGTTTTATGAGGGTGCATTATGCAGTTCCTACGCACACTGTGTAAGTTCGAATTTTCAATATTTTACCCAGATTTTCAACATTGCCATTTTACCAACCTCCTTATGAGCAGTATAGCTGTCATTTTTCACATCTTGCCCAAAATGTGTTTCCACTCATGCAGCGACAATGGCGCAGTATGTGCAAAATCAATGTATGGAACACATTAAGAAAATCACAGTGACACTGTTCATGAGCAGAGGTCTTAAAATGGCTATGTTGAAAATTTGAGTAAAAATCCTAAAATGACTATTTTACGTGCGTACGCTATGCAGTTCCTATGCATGCTCGTAAGTTTGCAAATTTAATATTTTCACTCCAGATTTTCAACATTGCCATTTTATTACACTCCTTATGAACAGTACAGCTGCTATTTTTCATATGTCTTCAATGTTTCAGATATGGCGCTACAATGGTGCTGTTGGTGTCAGAAAGCAATGTTTAGGACAGATTAAGAAAATCACAGTTACACTGTTCATGAGCAGAGGTCTTAAAATGGCTATGTTGAAAATTTGGTGACAAAGTCCATAAAATGACTGTTGTTACGAGTGAGCAATGCGCAGTTTCCGCACCCTCGTAAGTTCATGACTTTGTAATATTTTCAGTCCAGATTTTCACCAGTGGCATTTTTTCACACTTCCTTATGAACAGTACAGCTTTCATTTTTCACAACATGGCTGAAGTGTGTTTTCACACTTTCAGCGCTGAGATGCATGGTCGCTGTGGGAAATCATTGTTCGGCACAGATAAAGAAAATCACAGTGACACTGTTCATGATCGGAGGCACCAAAATGCCTGAGTGGACAATCTGCTGTAAAATATCCCCAACCTAATTATATTACGGGTGTGCGTTGCACAGTTTCTATGTACGCTCATGACTTCACCATTTTTTTAAATATTTTTACTGCAGATTTGCAACATTGCCATTTTTTACACCTCCCCATGAACAGTACAGCTGTCATTTTTTACATCCTGTTCGGAATGTTTTTGCACCTGTGGTTGCTAAATGCCGTACTCAGCTGTGCATAAGCAGCTTGCTAAAAACTGATATTCCCCTGTTCATGAGGTAGGGTCACAAAAAACATGTTGAAAATTTGGAGTGAAAATACCAACGAATGCCTGAGGTATTAGGGTTTCCAACCATAACGCCCAACCCTGTAGAGAATGACAGGCATCAGGGGTGTGACTTGGGATTCTTGCCTGTAATGCTCATACCATTCCACACCCTGCAGCCAGTGAGAGGCATCGAGGTATGCCTTGGACTCTTCAGCCCCAAAGTTCACCCCATTTTCCTATATCGCACCCATCTCACCGCATTCCCTAATGAAATGGGGTGCGCATAAGGGCCAAAGACCCCAAGGAACACCGTGACACTTGTCAGTATCTGCAGGGTGGGGTGTGGTGAAATGGCGAGGCCGTTATGCCTGATGACCCAAATGCACACCCCAATGCCTATCACTCTCTGCAGGGTGGTGGTGGGGTTGGCTTCAGTTCAGTACTTCACTGCCATTCCTATTACGCAGCTCTGTAACTTCTACATTACCACTGCCAATGCCAGCAAGCAAACATTCGGCATTGACAAATGCTTGTTATCCTTGGGGCATTGTAACATCTTGCTGAAGAACATCTTGCTGGCAATTGGGTCTGCAAAACTGTCTGACAGTTTTGGGGGCTGGACTTTTAATTTAAAGCGGCAGTTCAACGATAAATGATTGAAAAAAAAGCTTGTTTCAGCTACAGTTAAGAAAAATATTAGCATACCTGTCAAATGTACTTGCCTAGGTACCACCTATGATGTGCAACATGAAATTTTTTTTACTTTTTTCTGTCCTAACCCTTGCAGGTCTACAGTGTTATTCCTTTTTTTTTTTTTTAACTTTTTGTTTGTTCTTTTAGATGAGACATTTACATCATTTCTCATACAGGGAAATAATAAAAGAGCAAATTACAAAAAAATATGATATTCATATTTGCCCCCTGTAATTTTATACAATAGGATTGGGGGATCCAATAAAGAAAAAAATAAGACAAGCTAATGTCCATTATTAAATCCAGAACTGCTAGCCAACTCAGCGGCTGTGGAGTGTCCATGTTTAGGTAGGACAAAAAGGAAAGGCACAGGCATTCTCCAAGGATTGCTATTTATCCATGTATACATAAAAAGAAAAAATACAGGAATGAAAATGCAATGCATAACATTTTTTATTTATTCTTTGGTAACCGGGTAAGGCCCACTAGGCACAAGTACCTGTTTTCAGGGGTGACCTGGGAGCACTGGGCGGTTAAGTGACTTGCTCAGAGTCACACAGTATGCAAGTGGAGGTTGTGAGAATCAAACTCAGGTCTGGTCTGCTGGATATATCAAGCTTGTTCACACCTCGTTCCTCTAACCTCTAGGCTATACTGCCAGCACATAACATCTGCAATTTAAACCATTTAAAGTTATTAAGAAGGACCTTCGATAATCCCTTGTCAATAAATCCAGTATTACCCTCATAAAAATTTTTAAACAAACTGAATTACATGTGCTCATTGATCCCCATTAGAGCTGTCCCAACTTCAGTTTTCTCCTTCCCTTAGGTGCAGAGAAATAGAGTAGATCAGGCAAGAGGTTTACACTAGAGTACCTGCTCCCGGTAATAATATACGAACTGGAGGCAGCTCGTTATCCCAGAAACTTTTTAAATCAAACTCTGCACAATACAGAGAGAAAAGCCCTCATTTATGTTATTAACACATGTTTTTAGAAACCCCGGTAAACTAATTAACTCAGGATAACTAGATGAACAAAATCAAGAAGCAAACCAGTCCTTCAATCTCCTTCGGAGTCTTCCTCCTCAACTACTACTGAGTCCTTAGCGGCAAACTCTTTTTCTGTCTTCTCGAGCCATCTTCCCGCATCGGCTGGATCGGTAAATTGCCATGATTTTCCCCCGTATACTATCCTGAGCCTCGCTGGTAACAGAAAGGAGTGAATCACATCCAGAGCTCTCAGCCGATGTCGGACTGCATTGAATCTTTTCCATCGAGACCGGGTCTGGAAAGACAAATCTGGGAAAAGCTTCACATCCATTTTGTTAATCTCCAATGGATACACTGCTCTTGCATTAACTATCAGGGTGTCACGGATATCCACTCCTGTTGTTTGCAGGAGAACTGTACGAGGTAAATTGGTATTTGAGGACCGTACTCTGGGGTTGACTCTGTTCGCTTTTCTCAGGGAACTCCAATCGAAGTTTTCTGGCACCAGAATTGAGGTTCTCATCCATTCTTTGAGAAACCCCAGCAAATTGGTCCCCTCCGCACCCTCTGGTACTCCAACCAAGTGCACATTCTTTGCTCGGGCTTCATTTTCTAGGGCCTCAATCCTACTGCATAGTTGCCCATTCTCCTGAGTTAGAGTAGCGACTGCAGCCTGGGTGGTGATCGATCTTTTCTCACTGTCAGCGACAGTTGCAGAAAGTTCAATAAGGGCTGCATCGTGCTTTTTGAGCCGGGTTAATGTCTTCTCTATCTTGACATCCATTGACTGCATTGTAGCCAGTATTTGGTTCCATGAAGGAGTAGTAGTTGCCTCGCCCACGTTGTCTCCCTCTGAGCCCTGGGGCTCTGCGGCCTTGTTGGTCTTCACTGCTAAAGTTTTAGAAGGAGTTGCCGCCAAGATCTTCTGTTTCCCCATCATGATTTTTATACCGTCTGACAGGTGATGGCTTCTCCTACAATAATTTCTGAATATTTTTAGCTGAGGATCAATCCATACTGTTATAATTAATGATTTTGTAGAGCTAAAATGCAGAGAAATTATGGCTTGCTTCCTGCCAGGAGATCAGCTCTCTAGCGTTCCATCTACAGTGTTATTCCTATGGAAAATATAGGTTCATAGGTTCATAGAAGTGTACGAGCAATGAAGGCATATGTAAGGATGCCCACTGTATGCTCACCACCCATATGTCCTATGGGTGGAAATCAAATTTTTTGTTTCCCATATGTTGATCCAATCTTTGCTTAAAGGTATTTAAATTATCACTATTGACGACACTTACTGGTAAGTTATTCCACAAACCCACAACTCTGTGTGTGAAAAATAGACTCCTTCTAGTAGATATACATTTTTCTCCAATGAGTTTATAACCATGACTCTTAGTTGATTTGACGTTGGAGGCAGTAGTAAGTCCAATTGTGGTTCTTAAATAATCATTTTTTAAGGTTTGATATACCAATATTAAGTCACCCCTTATTTGTCTGTATTTTACAGAAAATAGGTTACGTATTTTTAATCTATCTTCATAACTATTACTATGTAAAGATGATACTTTTTAGTGAATTTACGCTGAACACCCTCAGCGAGTTTTAAACCCCTTATAGAAGTTAGTGCACAAAATTGAGAGCAGTATTCCAAGTGGGGACGTACCAGACTGGTGTACAGTGGCATAATAACCTTGGAGTCTCTACTTTTGATATTTCTTAAAATAGAGCCAATTATTTTATTACATTTTTTAACTTTAATTATATTATTTTTTCGAAAGTTAAATTATCTGAGATTATGACACCCAAATCCTTTTCTTCCAAAATACTTTTTAGATAAACATTGTTTAAGGAATAATTGAAGGGGATGTTATTTTTACCCAAATGTAAGACTTTACATTTGTCAACATTAAAAAACATGCCATAAGCCTTTGCCCAATTTGATAGGTTGTTTAAATGATTTTGTATGGAGCATTTATCATGAAAGGTGCTTACCAAATTACCCATTTTACAGTCATGAGCATATTTTACGACTCATATCTTATCAGTAGTAGGCAGTGTAGAGACCATAATATTAAACAATATCAGACCCAGGACAGAGCCCTGGGGAACTCCACTAGTCACCACACCCGTCGCAGACAGGTGACCCTCGACTGATACCTGTTGAGTTCTGTTTTCCAACCATGACTGTATCCAGTTTATAATATTAGGTTGCAACTTAATTTTGACCAATTCTTGTAGTAAGACTTTATGTGATACTTTATCAAAAGCTTTGGAAAAATCCAAAAATATTACATCTACCGGAATACCCAAGTCCGAGGCAGTGCTTACTAGTTCAAAAAAATGTAGTAGTTTGGTCAAAACTGATCTTTCAGTCACAAAACCGTGTTGAAAGATATCTACTATTTTATTTCTTTCTAAATGATCTATAATGTGGGCTTTAAGCAATCTTTCCATAATTTTGCCTATGATGGAAGTCAGGCTTATGTGCCGATAATTGTTAGGGTCACGTCTGGATCCACCCTTATATATGGGTGTCACTATAGCCTCCTTCCAAGCCTAAATGGCCTGGCGGCCATATTTTTTTCTTGAGAAAAAACTCAATTAAAACATTTATAAAATACTCAGATTTTGGTGGAATTATAAAATTGTATCACCAAATTAAACTGAAAGATGCCTGAAGTCTTTTCTAGTGAAAAAAGGTAGGGTCAAATTTTTGCCCAATCTTGTTGTACTGCTGCTTTAAATCTGAGCAATTCATTTTTTATTTTACTCAGAATGGACTGTTGGCTCTTAATTGTGGGAGCTGCATCTTTTGAAAATTTCGGAGGCAATCACAGAGCGCAGAGCAGGTGCTAAATTTCAAGCCCGAGGTGTCTCCTTATCCTAGGGGCTACATGCAGACCTTCCTGAGTGGCCGCTGGATGCCTTTACAACAGGGATTGGAGGTTGGAGTGTTCTCCCCATGAAACTCTCTCAAGACTTGTCTCCTTTTTTTCCTTGGGGCATCAGAACATCTTGCTGACAATTATTTTACTTGGGGCATCAGAACATTTTGCTGGCAGTTATTGTATTTGGGACTGCAAAATTGACTGATACCTCCCCCACCCCCACGCCTTTTTAAATACCTGCACAAGCGGAGCTAGACTAATTAAATCACTAGGGATTGGACAGATAAGGAGAGGAGGTGGAGCACCACAGTGCTGTGGTGTGGAAGCGTCTAGCTATATTTGAGAAGCTGCATTTGTGTCACTGTCAATGCTGCATTTGGGTTGCTGTCAATCTGTGATGTTAAATCTGTGACATGGCTACCGGTAGGTGAAGGGTGGGTGAGAAGATTTGTGGGGAATATGCAGGGGTCACTTCCAAGGAGGGAAATCATCCAGGATGTGGGAGGAAATGGGGATGGCAGGAGAGAGGTAGAAAAAGGAGAAGGGAGAAAGAGGAGGCAAGGCAGTAGGAAACAAAGGTTGGGTATGGTAGAGATGGGGGAAGAAACGGGCTGGCAGGTGGTGGGTTGGAGAAGGTGGAGAAGGGGGCTATTATGCAGAGAAAAACAAGAACATGGAATGGCAGTGAGACTATGGGGAATGAGCAGAAGGGTGTGGTGAAGGAGAAGATTATGCAGGTAGGAACAGGAAATAAGAATGGAAGTGGGAATATGGGGGACGTGCAGAATAGGTTTGCTTGCTTAAGAAATCTGGTAGACACAGAAGACCAGGAAGGGGCTGGGGCCAAGGTGGATAGGAACAGTGTGGGAGGAGGAAGCTGGGGGAATAAGGATGCAGGTGGGGAGAATGAGGGGAGGGAGAGGCAATGAGGGGGAAAAGGCTGACAAATCGGGGATTCAGGGATGGGACTGGAATAAAAGTGCCGGGGACAAGGATTCAGCAGGGGAGGGAGATCTCAATAATACATTACACATCAATGTAGACAGAAAAAGGACACAGTGGGAAATTAGGAAACATAGAAACATAGAATTTGACGGCAGATAAGGACCTCATGGCCCACCTAGTCTGCCCATTTCCCTACCTGACGGATAAGCTGCAGATCCTAGTTACCAACAGCCTAGTGTTAATGCAGTAGATGGGCAAAAAGACAAGGGGAAGGGAAACGAGTTAACAAAACCACCAGAAGGAGTTTCTACAGTGGAGAGTTTGGGGATGGAGATGGGGACTACAGCAGTAATGAGTCATGGTGAAGATAAAGATTCTAGGAAAGAGGTGATAAATGCAGGAGGTCTGGAGGAAGCTATAGATGGGTCAAAACCAGGGGAGCATGGAGTCAGCAGCAGGGACACAGAGGGGGATTTAAGGTCCAGCCAGCAAAGGGGGAATGTGAGAATCGTCATAGTTGGGGACTCCGTCATCAAGGGCATCAGGTGGGGTCAGAATAGGAAGAGCTCAGTCCGGATGGAATGCTTCCCAGGGATGATGGAGCACAAGGCGAAGTGCATCAGCCCCACAGGTGACAGGAGATGGGGGGGGAGCCCCACTTAGTAGTGCATCTTGGCACTAATGACTTAGCAGAGCACAGTTTTCCAGAGGTAATGGCAAGGTTTAGGAAATTGGCAAGAGTGTATGGAGATGAAGTGCGATCAGTTGCATTCTCAGAGGTACTGCCTGTACCTAAGGCTGATATATGCGGTAAGCAAAAAATTAGGGAATTTAACGAATGGTTGGAAGGGTGGTGTGTGTCTATGGGATTCGGGGTGGTAGGTAATTGGGGTGAGACATGGGCAAACAGTCAACTTGTATTCCCAAGACAGGCTGCATCTCAACAAGGAAGGTACAGTAGTCCTGAAGAAAAAACTTGAGGAGTATTTGGTGATTAACTTCAATTTAAACTAATGGGGGAGGGGGCAATTACATATCAATTGGTTGGAGGCTCAGGTCAACTGTGGACCTTTGCATTCCCCACAAGATGAAGCTAATATAAGATACTGAGAAGATTTTATGGATGGGCAGTGTGAGGAAAGGGTTAGGGAAGATGGGGATCATGGGAAAGGATGGGTAGTGGTCTTCATGAATGAGAGGAGTCTCAGTAATAAGATGCCTAAGCTCCAAGCAATTTTGGTGGAAGGGGGGGATACATATTGCCGCCATCACGGAAACCTGGGCAAATCAAAACAGAGAATGGGACTTAACAATACCGGGCTTTAGGTTGCATAGGAGGGACAGGGACAATGGTAAGGGAGGAAGAGGGGTTGCAGTTTACATGAGGGAGGGAATAGAGTGTAGTAGGGAGGAAAGTGGCAAGGGGGATACAGAAACCTTGTGGGTCAATTTAAGCACGGCAAAAAATAAGAGGGTCAGAATATGGGTAGTGTATAAACCACCATCCCAGATGGAGGAGAGGGACAGGAGCTAGTGGGGGTTATACAGTAGAAGTGTAGAAGGGGCAGCATGGTGGTGGTTGGAGACTCCAGCCTACCGGGGGCAGATTGGGACACCATGACATTAGCTAGCAGCTGGGAGCAAGTCATCCTGGAAGTGCTCCAGCATTCCTGGCACAGATGGTAAGAGAGCCGACAAGGGTGGGCAATATCCTAGACCTTGTCTTGTCAGATGGTGATCAGGTTAGGGAGATGAGAGTGGAGGACCCCATAGACAGGAGTGACCATAGCTCAGTATGGTTCTCCCTTGAGCTGGGTAGGTTGGAGGCATGTACTGCCACCAAGGTCATTGACTCTAACAGTGCCAACTTCAGTAAGATGGCTGCAATACTGGGGAGGCAGGTGGCTACCATAAGGCCAGACATGGACACCACTCAGAAGTGGGAAATAAAGCTGGGGCTGGTGGAGGCCACAAACTCCTGCACTGTGTGGAGGAGAAAGAAGGCTAGGCCTAAGAAGTCAAGTTGGTGGACCAAGGAAGTACAAACAAAGGTGAGGAAAAAGAGGGTAGCCTTTAAACAATATAAGAGGACCTGCAAAGCAGAAGATAAGGAGGATTACATCAGGAGCTCCAGGGAGGTGACCAGGGTGGTCCAGGCTCCAGGCAGCCAAGGCTATGAAGGATCTAAGGCTTGCTCAAGGGATTAAGAAGGGAGAGAAGGAACTGTAGGGAGCAGATTTCCAGTATTAAGATGGAGGGAGGATGGGTAGAGGAGGTGGCTGAACAGGCAGAGGTATTAAATGAATACTTCTCAGTTTTTACAAGGGAGTGGGAGGAAACTAATAAACAGGGGCATGATAGGGTATGGAAGGAAGGTAGGGCTCAGATGGTAGATGAGGGGATCTGGTGCAGAGGGTGCTAGAGGGCCTAAGGTCTCTGTGGACAGATAAAGCACCTGGACTGGACTGGATACACCCTAGTGACCTGAAGGAACTTGCAGAGGATCTGGCGGCGCCTCTGACAGCGATATTCAACACATCCTTTCTATCGGGATGTGTGCCCCTGGATTAAAGCATGGCACATGTAGTTCTTATCCACAAAAGTGGCTCTTGGGATGAACCAGGAAATTACAGGCCGGTCTGCCTCACATGTGGGGAAGCTAATGGAAACTATCCTGAAGGAAAGGATAGTGGCATTCCTGAAGGAGAATGGTCTCTTTGATGATTGACAGCATGGGTTCATACAGGGAAGGTTTTGTCAGACTAACCTTGTGGACTTTTACAACTGGGTGACTAGGGCCCTGGATAAAGGTAAAGCGGTTGATGTCCTGTATTTGGACTTCAGTAAGGCCTTCGACTCAGTGCCACACAGGAGAGTGTTAGCCAAGCTGAAGGACCTGGGAGAGGGGGAGAGGGTGGTCAGATGGATTGGGAACTGGCTGGATAACAGACAGCAGAGGGTGGTAGTAAGGATGGAACTATCAGCACCACCATGGGCGGTCATCAGTGGGGTCCCACAAGGCTCAGTGTTGTGACCGGTGTTATTCAACATATACGTAGCAGATATGGCAGCCGGGATCAGGAGTCAGATAACTCTGTTTGCTGATGACACCAAAATGGTAGCAGTGGTGGATGGGGTGGAGGGTGGAGGGATACTGCAGAAAGACCTGGAAACATTGGAAAGATGGTCGTGCACGTGGCAGTTGGGGTTTAATGCAAAGAAGTGCAGAATTATGCAGTTTTGTAACAATAATCCTGGATACAGCTACCAGCTGGGGTGTGTGCAGTTATTGGTCTCTGTCAAGGAAAAGATCTGAGGGTGCTGATCACAGGCCACATGAATCATTCTGAACAATGTAGGAAGGTGGCGGCAAAGGTCAACAAGATGCTGGGGTGCATAGCGAGGGGAATCACATCAAGGAGTGAAGAGGAGGTTCTGCCACTCTACAAGGCACTGGTGAGGCCTCACCTGGAGTACTGTGTGCAGTACTGGTGGCCCTTCTTAAAAGAGGATATCAGACTGTTGGAGGGGGTACAGAGAAGGGCGACCAAGATGATAAGCGGGATGAGAGCTAAACCCTATGAAGGTAGGTTGCAGATGCTCAATATGTACTCCCTGGAGAACAGAAGAGATAGGGTGATATGATTGAGATCTTCAAATATTTGAAGGACATAAACAGTGTTAGCCATGAGGGTCTGTTTAGGTATAGAAAAGAAGGGACTACACAAGGGCATAGTCTGAAATTGGAAGGGGGGGGAGTTCAGAAGAGAGATGAGGAGGCACTTTCTCAAAGAGAGGGCGGTGACGGCTTAGAATGCACTGCCTGAAGTAATGGTTTCACAAACATCAGTAGGGGGATTTAAGAGGGGGTGGGACAGGGTCAAGGGCAAAATCAGAACTGGGAAGGGGTGAGGATGGTGGTAACTCACATGGTGCAAGCAGAGAGGAAGGTAAAGAGGGGGGTGGTGGGGGGTGGCAACAGTATTCAACGTTGAGAGCTACACACTTGAGCAGACTTGATAGACCATAAGGTCTGTGTCTTATGGCATCATTGTATGTTCATATTCATAAACAAGCAATGGCTCTAGTCCATGAATAATACAGTATAGGTTTTTATCCCCTTTAAAGAATGATATTTTCTAGTGCGTAAAATACTGCACAAAATAATTTCATATCGTGGATTTGCCTAAGTGATCAACACTGTATTGTAAAAAGTTAATTCACTAGTTTCTCAAGACTGCAAAGTGATGGAGCCAGTAGGCACTATAAGAAAGGAAGAGGGGGGTATCCGGAGGAGGGGGGGAGAGGAAAAGAGAAAAATAAGGGGAAAGATAACCCAGGGCCAATTCATAATTTGGTTCTAAAAAAATGTATGGTGAACGCATTATGAAAAACAGAATCCAAAACATGCAGTGTACTGGCAAATACATCTTGAGGTACTTTTTTCTTTTCCCTTTGTTTGATTAGAAGATTGTTTACCTGATGTCAATAGGTGTAATGTGTGAACAGCTCTTAGCCTGGCAGCTGACATATCTTGCTCTGCTGCCCCACACTACATCATCAGCATTGTGACCTCACTGACTGTGTCATCACTACTACTAAGGAACAGCAAGTGAGTGACTGCCAGGTCATTCACCTGTAATGCCACAGTCAGTGAGATCATAATGTTGATGATGTAGTGTGGGGCAGTAGACTCAGACTTGTCAGCTGCCAGGCTAAGAGCTGTTCCACACAACCAGCACGATACTATCACATAGAAGACTTTCTGATGAGCACAAGGAAAAAGAAAAAACACTTCAGAAATAGAACGTTACAAATGACTACTACTTAAACTTTGTATTATTTTCCTGTCTGCCTGTTTTGGCTACACTAGCACTAGCACGGGGTAGTCACAATAACATCCACAGTGACCTGGTGGAAATGTAAACAGGGAGTACCACAGGAGCACAGGATGCCTCTGGGAGGAGGTTTACATTAACATACAGTACTTACTGTGGACCCATATTTATTTAGGTTCAGTCAGATTACCCATGTAGTTATGCCCTGGCATATCTGTGTAACCTGGGCACCATGTACCAGAAGGCTACTACACCTGCCTGATGTTCACAATACAGGTTAAGGAGCCTGGGCTGTGTTCTGATGATGACTAGGGAGTT
This sequence comes from Neoceratodus forsteri, assembly GCA_016271365.2. Lineage (NCBI taxonomy): Eukaryota > Metazoa > Chordata > Ceratodontiformes > Ceratodontidae > Neoceratodus > Neoceratodus forsteri. Next base: position 321,201,576 of record CM057451.1, read on the forward strand.
CTTTCCCAAAATAGAACAAATAGCATGCTGCCTCCGCCCAGAATAAATATAGTGGGCCAGATGTTTGTAGGGTACAACCCCCTGGGATGCTGTACCTACCCACCTCCCCTTCCAGTCACCCAACACAGGGATTAACACACAGAAGTTCAAGCAGACTAAAGTCATACAATTAATGGCTGTAGCTAATAATATGTTCATACAGACTGCACTTACGAAATGGGTGCTGGCTGTGGCTGAGCCGCCAGTTACCTGTGGAAACTAACAAGCAGCAACAGCAATACACTTTAAGGTTGGACACAATAAGGCTGCACCCAATTATAATATGCATATGGACAGTATTACAGTAACAATAATCCCTTTTATTTATGGTGATAATTGGGGGCATGAGGGAATGCAAATTGAAAATTTGGCTATGCAGTTTACTCTTGGCTTTGGAACACATCAACAACAGAAATACCACCTCCCACCAGCATTGCAAAATTCAGACACAGTCCCCAAATTAACAGTCCAGTTAGGCACTCCCAGTTAGTTTCACTAGGTACTCAGACTTGTACCGTTTCAGGCCAAATGCACATTGCAGCTGGCTGGCAGGCGTTGTTGCACATAAACAAATTATTTGATTTATTATGTTTGCTTGCATGCATGTGCAAGAAACATAGTGCAATGATCCCAAAATGCAGTGCCGTACAGTTGAGAGGGAGCACTCCGCTTCAGTGAGCAGCGCTCCCCCCCCACACACATGCAAACAAACACGCATATTGCATGCTCATGCGCTCCCCCACCACGCACACACTGTATGGCCGATGGGGGTGCCCAATCCCCCAATGGCTTCATGCCCCCCCCCAAAAAAGCTTTGCAGGTGCCACACTGGGAGCCCACCCCAGTGTGGCAGAAATTGTTATGGCTCCAGGCCCCCCCAAACAGCCTTCCAGCTGCCATGCTGGGAGCCTACCCCAGCGTGGCAAACGTCCCGTGTGGTCTTCCTAAAATAAAACAAAAACCTGTAAACAAAAAAAGTTCCCTCGGCGGTCTCCCTGCCCACTCACGCCCACCCTCTGCGCACTCTGCCTCCCCTTACCCCCACCTCACCCCATACTTACCTCCAGAGCTCGGCGCGACGATCTTCGGTGGACCAGGAACATGTTTGCACTCTTCAAAGCTGACCGCGAACTGAGGAAGTACCGGTAAGCTGTATAATGTAATAAATAGGTTTTTTTTTCAACTTTGCTGCATATCTCAGGCATTTGTTGGAATTTTGGCACCAAATTTTCAACATGGAGTTTTTGGGACCCCTCCTCATGAATTCTGTCACTGTCATGGCGTTAATCAGGCCTGAAGGGTGAGTTCATGGTCACTGTGCAAAATCACCTTTCAGGACTAATTAACAAAACGACAGTGCCAGTGTTCACAAAGTGGGCTCTCAAAAAGCCTATGTTGCAAATTTGGTGAAAAAATTCCTAAAAGTGACTGTTTTACGAGTGTGCATTACGCAGTTCCTACACACGCTCGTAAGTTCACGTATTTTTAATATTTGCACTCCGGATTTTCAACACTGCCATTTTACCACACCCCCTTATGAGCATTTCTTCAGTTTTCCGGTTGGCTTTGAAGAGTGCAGACGTGTCCTGGTCCATAGGAGATCACTGCTTCCAACCTCCGGAGGTAAGTATGGGGTAAGGGGGGGTGCAGGAAGGTGGGTCCGCAGAAGGAGGGTGGGGTGGGGAAGGAGGGAATGGGGAGACGATGAGGGACCATTTTCTTTTTTACAGGTTAAAAAAAGACTTCGGGATGGTTTTCTTTAATTTACAGGTTACCAAAAATATTTAGGCACACTGGGGTGGACTCCATGTGCCACAATAATGTGTGTGTGTGTGGGGGGAGGGCATGCCAACACGGATACGGGCACTCTGATGTCAGCACTTGAAATATTGGTGGGTGGGTGGGAGGTCATCTGACACTGGATGGGCATCCCAGTGTCGGAAACATAAACAAAAAATTATTTTGGCACACTGGAGTGGGCTCCCAGTGTGTCACATTAATGGGGAGAGGGGGGATACATGCCGACATGGGGATTGGGCACCCCGATGTCGGCTTTCTGGGGAGTGTGTGGTGGGCTGCAGGAGCCACCAATGTGGAATGCCGCACCGCAGCTCATTTAATTATTTATTGAAATGGTTCAGCAGGAAAGGCACACCGAACAAACAAGGTGCTCAGCGGCAGAAGCCAACAAGAACTGTAACTCCAGCCATGTGCATTACTGTGCACTGTAATGTGCATGGCCAGAGTCTTGTCAGCTGCTGCCAACAAAGAGAAGGTATGTCTGTGTGCCTGGTTGTGAGGGAGGGGGAAGGTCCCACTGCAATGAGGAAACTGTCCCTCATTGCAGCGACAGATTTCTTTCAAGTGCGGTCCTGTCTCTCAAACTGTTGTCATAGACAGCTCGCTGATTCATTGGTGCCTGAGGGATGAGCCCCATAAAGCATCAACTCGTAACCGTCCCTGATTGGAGCAGCACTTTTCTTTCAAGTGAAGACTGCTTCTCTCAAATTGCTGTCATAGACAGCTCACCGATTCATTGGTGCCTGAAGGACGAGCCCCATAAAGAGTCAACTACATTGGGCAGAAACTCACACACCTCTAAAATGTTGTACTGTCCCAAGATGTTTCTTGCACATGCACACAAGCAAACATAACAAGCATTTGTCAATGCCGAATGTTTGCTGGCTGATATTAGCATTAGATGTGCAGGAGTTAGACAGATGCAGAATAGGAGTGGCAGTGAAGTACTGAATTCACGCCAATCCCACCTCCACCCTGCAGAGATGGACAGGCATTGGGGTGTGCCTGTGGGTCGTTGCCCATAATGCTCACGGCATTTCACCTCACCCTATCCTGTAAACACTGACAAGTGTTGAGGTGTGCCTTAGGGTGTTCAGCTTCAGTCACCCCATTTCATAAGGGCATATACTGAAATGGGTGCAGTACAGGAGAATGGGGTGAAGTCTGGGGCTGAAGAATGCAAGGCACACCTCGATGCCTGTCACTGGCTTCAGGGTGGGGGTGGGATGGAATGAGCATTACAGCCGGTGATCCAAAGTTACAACTCTGATGCCTGTCAGTCTGTACAGGGTGTGACGTTATGGTTAGAAACCCTAACACCCTGGGTGTGTGTGTGTAGGTATTTGCACTACAAATTTTCAACATGGCCTTTTTGTGACCCCCACCTCATGAAAGCATTTGTGACCTCTTCTCATGAACAGTGGCAGTGTAATTTTGTTAATGTGTCCCGAACTTTGAGTTCCCACAGCGACCATGCCATTCTGCACCAGATGTGCGAAACACAGATCAGACAGGATGTGAAGAATGACAGCTGTACCATCCATAGGGAGGTGTGAAGAGATGGCAATGTTGAAAATCTGTAGTGAAAATATTAAAAATGCTCGAAGTTCCAAGCATATGTGGAAACTGTGCAACACATGCTTGTACCACAGTCATTTAGTGGAATTATTTCACCACATTTTCAACATATGCATTTTATGACCTCTGCTCATGAACACTGTCACAATGATTTTCTTAATCTGTCCAAAACATTAATTTCCCACAGTGACCACGCCATTGTGCGCCAGATGTGCAAACACATATTTCGGGCAGGATGTGAAAAATGACAGCTGTACTGTTCATAAGGAGGTGTGGAAAAATGGCAATGTTGAAAATCTGGAGTGAAAATATTACAAATTTGTGAAGGTACGAGCATGCTTGGAAACTGCGCAATGCACGCTTGTAAATCAGTCATTTTTTGGATTTTTCCACCAAATTTGCAACATAGACTTTTTGAGAGCCCACCTCATGAACACTGGCACTGTCATTTCGTTACTCTGTCCCAAAAGGTGATTTCACGCAGTGACCGCAAAATCACCTTTTGGGACCGAATAATGCCATGGCAGTGGCTGAATCCATCAGGAGGGGTCCTAATAACCCCATGTTGAAAATTTGGTGCCAAAATTCCCAAAAATGCCTGAGATATGCACCAAAGTTGAAAAAACCCTATTTATGCCACTATACAACTTATCAGTATTTCTTCAGTTTGAGGTTGGCTTTGAAGCATGTAGACGTGTTCCCAGTCCACCGAAGATCATCGTGCTGGGCTCTGGAGGTAAGTTTGGGATGAAGGGAGTGTGGGGGAGGCAGGGTGCACAGAAGGTGGGCACGGGTAGGGGGAGGGGCCACCAAACAACGAGGGACCATTTTCTGTTTTACAGGTTTAAAAAAAAAAACTAAAAAATCGCGGGACTTTTTTTTTTTTTTTTTTACAGGGACATTTGTCACGCTGGGGTGGGCTCCCAGTGTGCCACCTGAGTGTTTTTTTTGGGGGGACTATAGCTGATGGGGAATTGGGCACCCCTGTTGGCACATACGGAGGGGGCAAGAGCCGAGGGGGATTGGGCACTCCCCTCGGCACACAACAAATTGGGGAGGACATTATACCAATGGGGATTGGGCCCCCCTGTTGGCAAATTGAACTGGTACGGGGCGACTGAAGCCAACGGGGAATGGGCCCCCTGTCAGCAAAGAAAGACTGTTGGGGGGCGCATGATGCCGAGGGGATTGGCACCCTCGACACACAACAAATGGGGAGGGGTTACAATATGCTGACAGGAGTTGGCTCCCCGTCAGCAAATGAACTGGGTCAGGGATGGCAAGGTACCGCCTGCAATGACGGGTCACTCCCTCATAGCAGCGGCAGATTCATTTCAAGGTGGTGGCACGCTGGCTGAACTAGTGTCAACAGCAGTGTGCCACCGCATTGAGGAAAGCGGGCCAGACCTCAAAAGGCACTGGGGCCATTGGTCCCCACAGTGCTGCACCTCCAAAACCCCGCATATCTCCTAAGCTGTGATGAAATATTTCTTACACATGCGTGCAAGCAAACATAAAAAGGAGCTTAAGGGCTGAAACTCTTATTCTTTTTTTTTTTTTTCAAATTGTTTAACCAGGTGAGACACAGTAAGCCGAAAGCTTGTTTATAGGTGCAACCTGGGAGTACAGAGAAGTTAAGTGACTTGCTCAGGGTCACATTGTATGCAAGTGGGGGCTGTGGGATTCAAACCCAGGTCTTTAGATTTGCAGCTCAGAGCCTTAAACCACTGCACTATACTGCCTCTGAATTCGAACTGGTAATTGGAATTCTGGACCCGATGACCAACAGTACATTTCAAACACAACTTGGTAAACACTGTTGCAGGGCTAGCCCTGAAGTTACTCACAGTTCTGAAATACTTCAGTCTCTGGATTCCTGTTAGGAATGGTTGGTTCCCCTGGGCAGGCTCAAACCTCCGGAGTCTCGGATGCAGATTTCTGACTTCCGAAGCAGGGACCGGCATCAAGGACCAGGGCTGGCACGACTCACCCCCACACCTAGGTATAACTTCTGAGGTGACTGCAAACCAGTGCTAACTGCTGCACTAGTAGCTGACTCCCCAAACTGGTTGCAGTGTAGATGTAGCTTTGGACTCAGGATACAGTCTCTGAACTTTTTCCTCCAAACACAGGAAGTAGTCTCTAGAACTTTTTAGCTCTGGAAAACAGGCTTTGGCACAGCTGGCTCCAAATTCACACTGGCAGTTCAGTACTGGCACTTATCTCCCTCCACTGATCTGGCTTACCTCCCAGGTTGGAGAAGGCAACAGTCTCTCTGCAGCTTCCAAAAGTTCTGGCTCTGGTCAGCAAAACAGCACTTCACTTAGTTTCAAACCTGTTCGGACACTCAGCAGTCATAGGCCTCCTCCTGGGCTATGGACTGGGTAAACCCCAGGCAGGCCTTTTCTTTCCTAGGAAAGAGCACTGGCAGAGTACTCCTTTCTCTTTGGGAGCCCAATTCAGACTGCCCCGAGCTGTAATTGTCCCTCAGGATTCAAAGGAGAATGGCAGCTTTCTGTTGGTTGGCACAGCTATCCGTCTTTAAAAATTAATAAACATTAAGTTCCTTTAATGCCTGATTGGCTAGCTATTTGGGCGCCAAGAGCATAGTTCATTCCCGCTACCCAGGAGTCATAGCTGCAGGTCCTAGGGCTCCTTGAGTCCTGATTGGCTGAATATGGGGTCAAAGGCAACAAATATGGTAGCTGCTAAACAGTTTATACACAGCCCCAGCTTTCACAGTCCTTTGCAGCCAAACTGTACACTATTATTAAATAAATTCTCCAGCACTTGAAAATGGTCTCTGTGCTCTGCTATCCAGTGGCAGGCTTATTTATCTATGCCTGTCACCACCTTTGATACACAACTCCCCCAGGTGGCAGACATGCTCCATCCATTGGTGGTGCAGAAACTACATTTCCCAGCAGCCTTGGCTGCTGTTAAACTTACATGTGCTTATAAGTGTTTTTTTTTTTTTAAAGTTAATTTTGGGGCCTCTCTGGTCCCTCCCTTGTGTCTCCAGACCCCGATTAACTGATAGGGGTGTTTGGGAGCATGGTGGGGGGGGGGACATTCAATATACTGCAAGAGCGGATTTAAAATGCTCCTGTGCAGCTGCTACTGTGCATGTGCGGATTGCTAGTGGTACTGCTGCACGGTGGTCACGTGTCCTTGCTCCTCTGGCCCCTTTTCCACTTGCAAAACATTGCAAGGGGCTGGGTGGAGACTTCAGAGGGCGCTAAAGACCCAGACCAAGCGGCGGTGAGTGAGGGAGAGACCCCTGGGGACACTTATAGGTAAGCCCCACCTTTGGGGGTACACCTGTTACCCTCAGTATCTGCTAAGCACACTCCCAAAAGCTGCAGTCCGGGACTGACTGACAGACAATCATCATTCTGGTGCACAATGCCAGCAGTGTACATTCATGGCTGTCTAGCAGTATCCTAGCTGAGACACAGCCATGAACTGCAAAGCATTAAACAGTGCCTGGAGTATGCTCGCAAGCCACATGATGGATTGCACTGGTTTATGGATGCTGACAGGTACTGACAGCGATGGACACCCAGGTGAATCACCGTGAGTCTGGTGATGCTTGGGAAGTGGATGGGTTAATCATAATTCCATTGGGATAATGCAATCTTAAGGGGGTGGCAAGGACCAGTTAACCTGTCAGGGAACATGCTTTACCCTACTGGGTAGCAGGAGAATGTCTAGAAATACATACATAAAAGCCTGTGTTTTCTCCACATTATTTTTAAAATGCAGGAAAAGCCATGATTTCAAGCCAAAAATGTCAGAAGTTAGACAGTCACACAGGGCCTTGGTAATGTGGCCCTCTATTAAGATGCGTCCTGGCAGCAGGATCTGCAAGAGAGGTGGCTAATCTCTCCTGCAGAAACAGATCTTAAGCAAGGCAATTCCTACTCCAAACTCTAAGGTCCTGTGCAGGCACTTTAGTGCCAGACTCTGATCTGTTTTGATTACGTCCCCCACCCTATTGGTGGGCTATTAAAATGCCCCGTGGACTATTAGAAATGTTCGAGAGAATAAAAAGTTAATGGTCCACTTGAACCCCTGCAGTGTAGCAGTAAACAACAACAGGGAATGGGGGAGTACAGTAGCTTAATGAGTCAGTGGGAGCCAGTGTTGATTCTTCTAGTGAGTCAGCGTTTAGTGAGTCTGCATAGAGAGTAGCAGAAGCAGAGCAGCTGTCCAGCCTTTAAGCTGGGCCTAGGCATCTGGGTCTGCTGGGGCTGAGTTTGGCCCACCAGGCCTAGATGTGGTGGCAGGGCTCCAGTTCTGAGATGTACAGGCAGCCTGTGAACTTCCAATCCTGCTTGCAGCCATCACTCTGGCCAGGCAGGGTCACAGATGACCAATTCAATTTTAAGGTAAAAAAGTAAGGGAGCAGCTAGGGACTCTTGGACTTGGGTCATGGTGGGAGGATGATCACTGATAGAAATATAGAAGAACAGAAACCAACAAAAATGCAAATAAAAATAAATATGACATTTCATGCATGAATGATAAAAGTAAAAAAATTAGCACTGACTGAGAGAGTGAGCGAGCAGTAGAACTAAATTATTGAATCAACATGAAATAGAGAATAAAGGATGGGGTGGTGTGTGCAATGAGATTTTATACACACTAGAAGCGTGGGATGCTACATCGCCCTTGGGGTTTATAAAAAGCATCCCATGCTGTGGGTGTGTGTAAAATTGAGTCTGACACACAACCCCATCTTTTATTTTATATAATTGCTGGCCAGTGCTTTTTCACCACAGTAAATATATAAAATGAAAGAAAAAAATAAACAGATCATTGTTGAGGCAGTTGCAGACCGGTCAGGATTCAGAACAGTCAGCAGTCTGTTAGGATTTTCTTATTTTTCTGTTTTAGCCAGGCTTGCAGAGTGGGCCATTATGTTTTTGTATTACTTTTTTTAATTTGTGTTTTAGCAATTTTACTTACTGTCAAGCAGTGGTTGTTGTATCCGTCTAGCGAGAGAAGTGGAGAGAGAGAGCGTCTGGCACTTGCACAGAAGCAGGAAAACCCTGTGTGTGTTTGCCGTTATAACCAGCTGCTTATAATGGCAAATTATAACTGGGTTTCCCTATGGGAAAATGCACTGGCCAGTAATTATACTCGAATAAAGGCTCTAGTACTAGTTCCCTCAGTGTTCTGAAATATTTGAGATTGCTTGTGCTACATTATCAACTCAGGGAAGTCATATTGTGTGATGCTCATGCATGCTAGTGTAATGCAAAGCAAAACTGCACAATAAATGAAGGCAGATGACTTGCTGTTCTGTCAGTGTTCTGAACATGCCTATGTTGGATGTGACTGTGAGAGTGTACCACATTATGAGGGCTACAGTGCCCCACATTTGAAAAGTTAATGTCCCACATTTCAGGGCCAAAAAAGGATAAGAGGGCCGAGAGGATGGGATGCGGTATGTGCATCCATTTTCTATAAGAATGAATTATATTGATTCTGCTGTGTAGTTGTGTCCTGCTCAGTCAGGTAACCTGCATTTGGTAGATTGCCATTATGAAGCCATATATTTTAGTTGTCTGAATTTAGCCATTGCAAATTAATATCCAGTTATTATCTATCCACCCCATTCTCCTTTCAAATTGATTGATCAATCACTTTATTTGTGTGACCATGAGAACTGAGAGCTTCAATGAGAAAGAAGGCCTGAGCATTATACATTTTTGGAACCTGATAAATAAAAGAATCCTACTGTGGCCAGCTCAGGCATGGGAAGGACTGTGTGTAAAAGAGTTGCTGTTTGAAAATGTAAGGCAAAGTCTGAAATGCAAGTGATTTGTAATTATTTTGATGTATGCTTTCTATTTTTATTGGGGGGGGGGCAGTGTATTTCCTCCTTGAATTTTGTTACTAGCAGCGAATGTTTTTCAAACAGAATATTTGCAGAACCCAGCCCAGTAGTGTGGAGGGTTGAGGCGCTGGATGTCACACCTTCAACCACACCAGCTGCCTGGGTTCAGGAGCAGATTTGGGCTGCTGGGGGTTGGCCGGGGTTGGGGGGGGGAGAATCTCCTCTCCTGGGGAGGAGGAACTTGCTGCACTGCTGCAATGCTGCTGCCATGTTAAGGCATGGGCAGCAGATGTGCCAGAAATGCAGGTGGGCCAATGGCATTATGCCCTGTGCATACGTGCCTCTACATGCACATGCAGTTCTGTCACTGCATGCTGCCAGCCGTAAGGAGAAAATGGGGAAAAACATGCATGACGGATGATGGCTGGCTCCCTTCTGACCTGCATCACTGCCCAATGCTCCTGGCCTGACTGGACTGTACTCTGGTGGGGGGAGGACAGCCCTCCTCCTCTTGGCCCCACCACAGGAATTAAGCCATGGGGGAACATGGCCAGTGAGTACTGAGGGAGGCTGGCTGCCAGTTGGGGGTGGGCTAGGGCAGACAGGGCTGACTAGGCTCAGGAGTAGAAAAACTGCTACTGAAAAAAAAATGTTTGCATGACAGTGTTGGGGCATGAAGCCATGCAGCCTATTCCAATGGGATGACACAAGGGAGAGGCATGGTTACTGCTGTACGTAGGACTCATGGCATTGTAAATCAGCCCTGCTGCAGAATCACAAATTTGGGTAATATGAGAGTTTCAGTCTGCACTCCTGCTTTGTGACCTTCCAGTCACTACCAGTCTTGGGTGTCTACTTGTCACTTCATCTCGGCACACCCTGCATAAGGTTTGTACATCTGAACCCTGTGATTCCATTGGTCACACCTTGTCATCATTCTGAATGATACAGTACATTAGGACTTTTAGGAGTCTCTGTGTTCAACTGCTGCATGGGCCTCTGGTGCGACCAGCCATTCTCCTTGCTGAGATGAATCCAAGTCTCTGTTACTTTACTAACATACTAACATACTAAAATGCCAGCAGAATAGGCCTAATGGTCTTTCGTGTCTGCTCGTTTGGTCAGCCCCCACCCTGGGTGCTGACCTTGCTGTCTCCCTCGCCTTCTCTGGCTTCTCCCTTCCCAGTTCCGGATATTCTTGCTGCATTGGATTTTGCTTCCAGAACCCTTCCCCTGTACCTGTTCCACCCCCTCTGAACCCTCCACTGTCTCTGCCTCCCACCAGCCCCTAGGTAGTGCATTCCATGGCTCTACCACCCTCTCAGTGAAGTAGCACCTCCTCCTTTCTCCCTGAATCTTCCCCTCCAGCTTCTACCCATGCCCTCTAGTGGCCCTTTCTCCTTCCTTGAAGCACCCTGACTGTTCCTCCCTATTCCCCTCTTCATGTACCTGAAGACCTCTATCATGTCCCCGGTCCCTTCTCTCTTCCAATGTGTACATATTTAGCTCTTCGAGCCTCTCCTCATAGGTCCTGTCCCCCAAGCCCCAAATCATTTTGGTTGCCCTCCTCTGGACCCTCTCCAGGAGGTTAATGTCCCTCTTTAAGTGTGGCCTCCAAAACTGCAGATACTCCAGGTCTGACCTCACCAAGCAGTTATACAGAGGGAGTATCACTTCCTCCTTCTGGAGTGATCCCCAGCGATGCATCCCAGCATCCTGTTGGCCTTGGCTGCTGCCCTCCCACAAGTCTCAGAGTTGTTCATCTTGACATCCACCACCACCCCCAGGTCCCTCTCAGCCATTGAGACTTGTAGTATTCCCCCCCCAGGGTGTACACTTGGCCTGGGTTTCTGGCCCCCAGGTGGAGTACCTTGCATTTCCCTGCATTGAACCTCAGCTTCCATTTTCTAGACCATCTTTCCAGAGCCTCCAGGTCCCCCTGCAGGGCCACCCTCCCCTCCTCCCCATCCACCACCGCCCCCAGTTTCGAGTCATCTGCAAAGAGACTCATCTCACTCCTGATTCCTGTCCTTATGTACTTTACTGAGGCTTGGTTTAAGTACCATCTCAATATTTATTTGTTTATGTATTTATGTGTTTCATTTATTTCAAAGGTTTCACCAGGAAAGACATACTGAGCCGAAAAACAGCTTGTTTACAGATGTGTCCTGAGGGAATGGGGAAGAGGGCTGTCAGAACAAAATAGAACAATAAATTATAAACTAAACATAATACAGAGATGCAAAATAAACAGTGCAAAATGAAGTTTAACAGACGTGTAAAAATTATAGGTTAAGATATTAAAGGGACAGGGTGGGGGAATCTGTCCTAAAGGTTCAAGCAAAAATACCTTTCAACGGTGAGGGCACCAGGGGTTAGGGCACTGTGGGAAGGAGAACAGATAGGGGGAGGAAGAGAAGTACAGAGCAAGTGGGGGAGGAAGAAAAGAGGGAGGAGGATTGGTGAGGGAAGGGGGAAGGAGAAGGAGAAAGAAGGGGAGAGGATAGATTGAGGAGTGGGGACTGACACGGGCAAGCACAGGAGGGAGTGGTGTCATGGAGTAGAGAGAGAGAGTATCTGGAAGAGGTGGAGTGAATGGTTCGAATATGGTGTTCAAGCCTTTTATTGCCAAATATTTCACACTCTCAGCTACATGTTCAAACCCCCTTCCATTCAGCTTATCACTATCATTCATTCTTCTTTCTTGCTCCCTCCTAAGAAATGGAGATTTTGATTCACTGTGTGCAAATGCTTTTCATTACCATATCTGTCATTCAGAGCAGCCTTCTCTCATGCTCTTCAACCATTCACACACTTTTCTCTCAGTCAAAGACCAATAGTCTCTTTCAATTCTGACAGGAATTTCTAATTGATTGCCACATTGGCAGGTTTTCTTCCATCAAACCCCTTATATAGATTACAGCAATCAATATACAATGAGAGAGGTCACATTGATCACAATCCCAGACGATGAGCACCCAATCTGTCCACACCCTTCACTTTGCTTTCAGTCTGAGTTCCCCACTCTCAGACTAGGTGGCAGTTCTCAAAAACATTGTATCCACAGACAGCTGCTACAAGTGAGGGGTCCCTAGCTCCTCAGGTGGCCTGGCAGGTGGCCTGAGGCAGAGGTTCCCAAAGGCACACCTGTACCCTTCTATCACTATGCCATCACTACATCATCTGCCAGCACTCAGCAATTAGCACTGTAGCTCCACCCACTGGCAGTCAGAAATTTCACCAATTGGCAGGCTTCGTGATCTGGCTATTTAGTAAACAAGCCTTCTCCCTCTTCTAGCACAAGAGGGTTGCTATGCACTGGCTGCCTGTTCGGTGGCGGATTATCTTTAAGGTTGGTTTACTAACCTTTAAAGCCCTACATGATCAGGGACCCGGTTACCTGAAAGATCTTCTGGTTCCCTATTGCCCCCTCCGTCCTCTCCGCTCCGCCAGTGAGGGATTTCTAGAGATTCCCAGGGTTCGTTTGAAGTTATCGGGATCTCGTGCTTTTGCCTTTTCGGCTCCAACCCTGTGGAATTCTCTACCTAGCTGGTTAAGAGAATGCCCGACCGTTGACAGTTTTAAAATTGCTTTAAAAACACATCTTTTTACTTTGGCTTATTCTTTATAGTTATGGTTGTTAATGTTTGGATTTTCTGTTTTTGTTTTATTTATTGTTGTACATCGCCTTGATTTTGAAAGGCGCTTTATAAATAAATTTGACTTGACTTGACTTGACTATAGATAATTTAAGAAAGATTATGAAATGGGCAGAAAAAATCTAGAAACCAGATTAGCTGAAGACTTCAGAACACTGTGCCAATATCCCAGCACAAAGCACAGGAAGAAGTCTTGTGAACTCCTCATACACTAAATGACCCACAGAATCAATACTCTGCCCACTCACCAGGCAATGCCCTCACCCAACATGGCTTCCCTGTCATCAGTACACATGTTGTTTAAAAGTAAAAAAAAAATAAATGAATAAACTAACATTTCAAAACCCCTTCCCTCAGAGCAGAAAACATTTTCCTGTCCATCTCATAATCTTTGCCTGCTCTGTCTGTAGTCACTACATTCATGTGCCGCACATATTATGAATAGTCAGACAGTCTGAACATATGAAGCACCATAAAAAAAAAAAGTTGTCATTGAGGCATAGGTCAGGAAGCATAGGCAAACCAGAAGTCATAACATTTGCAATTATCAATGACAATAACATAAAAATTAAAATTGTGCAGGATAGCTCTTATACAGGCAGTTTTCCTTCATCTGCAGGTATTTCTAAATCTCTCTCTCTCTGTCTCTCTCTCTAAGCAAACATTGCACTCTTTATAAGATGTTTTCACCTGGCAATTAAATTCTGCATCCTGTTCTCATTAACCTGTATCTCCTATTTTCACACAATGTACCAAACTGTGTGAGTTTCTTTCCTGTAACCAGTATGACCAGTCTTCTCAAAGGGGGCAGCCAATTAAGACATTCTGACCAGAGCTGGTTTTCCTGCTGACAGCTCCGCAAACAAGCTTGTGGAAAGTCAAAATGTTTATCAAGGTCAACCCTTGTGTGTCAGTTTGCTATCTTTTCTAACAAACCTCAAACAGCTTTCTGCAATTCTTTTCAACAATAACTATATACATTTACAAACCAAGGGATCCCAGTTTCACACAAAAGATTCACATATACTTTTTAACCACAGAGAAGCAAGGGTGAAATCAAGAATTTATTAATTTATTTATTTGTAAAATCAGTTTACAACCTTTGAGCCAGAGGCTCGTTTCCAAAGGTACTTCGTCACATAAAGACATACATTGCGTTTTTGGTTACATAGCGTAGGTTTGCAAAACAATAGGCGTTCAACAGAGGCGCCACGTCACACTGTGGTCAGACAAATACATTTGGGTTACAGGGTACATGTAAGTTGAGAACAGGTGTTACACAAGTTGGTATCAATAGTGAGCAATCTAGTAGGTAAACACTGAAACAGCTGGTAGTGGCCAGGTTAAACATAGGCATGGTCTACAGGGAAGTGGTGGTGGGGATGGCTAGGTGGAGAGCCGCCCGGAGGGCGTTGTCAAGAGAAGTAGAGGTGGAGGCTACTTTCAGAGACAGGAGCAGTTACGCAGTGTTGATGATGTGGTTTCAAGGGTGGTTTTGAACTTAGAGATGGTGGTGGCATTGGAGATGGGGCAGGGAGAGAGTTAAACCAGGTTGGGGCTCTATAGCAGAAGGACCTCTGGCCACGGCTGGTTCTTGATCTGGGGACCATTAGAGTGGTCTTGTTGGAAGACCGTGTTGCAATAGTGGGAGGGCTCTGGTGGATGGATGCGTTACCCCAGGAGGGCCCAAGTAGGGTTTTTGTGAGGAGACAGGTTTGGTATTGGAGCCGTTCATCCAGGGTAAGCAAATTAGCCTCAACATACAGCTGACAGGTGTGAGTGAGCCTGGGGGCACCAGTAATCAATCTGCAGGCTTTGTTCAGGGTTAAGTGAATTTTTTGAGTGCAGTGGTGTCGGCACACCATAGACTAGTAGAGCCATAGTCTACAAGGGACAGAACGGATGATGTAACAGCGAGCTGGAGAGCATTTGGGGAAGGCAGGTTCTATGGCGGAAGAGAATGCCCAACCCGTATGTTAGTGGCGGATGTTAGGGCATTGATGTGGTTGTGAAATGTGAGGGCTGAGTCGAAGGTAACCCCAAGGTATTTGTAGGAGCAGACTTGTTCCAGTGGCTGATTGGTACTTGGAAGGATATAGAGTGGGTGGTTGCTAGCTTTGTTTTGGGGTGGGAAAAGAGCATAGCTTTGGTCTTTTAAGATTGATGACAGTCTCGCTCCTTAAACCAGGCTTCGCACTGTTGAAAGACTGCTGTATGGTGTCCTGGAGGGAGACGGGATTGCGGTGGGTGGCAAAAAGGACAGCGTCATCTGCATACAGTAGAATTTTGCCAGGGCATGCACTGGGCAGGGTGTTCAGATAGAGCGAGAAGAGAAGGGGGCCCAGGATGGAGCCTTGGGGGATCCCAGAGTGAATGGGACGGGTATCGGAGACTGTGCTATTGATTTTTACACACTGCAATCGAGCGTCAAGAGTAGAAACAACAAGCGAATGAAGGGAGATAACAGGGAGAAATTGTGGAACCATCGGAGTGGCCAGTTCCACAAGGAAAATTTGATTACATAGTCAGACAGACAATAGTTACACAAGTGACAGAATAGGAGAGGACAGAGAAACAGATACATGCTTTTAACTCTCTGTGTATAACAAATGGGACAGGATCTTATACAACTCTGTCACACAAATCCTTTTGTCCATCTCCTAGTCAGCCATAAACTGCCATCATGATGCTTTGTTATAGTGTTCCTCAACCTGCCCACTCCCCCTGCCATGCTAATCAAACTGAAACTGTTTTCAACACTCTCACAAGCTCCTGTCTGCCTGCCTTGCCAACTACCTGAAAACTGCTCCCAATACTTCCTGCTCCCACTATCCACATTAATCAAAAGACAGTGGCTCCAGTCACTCCTAGCTCCCATACCAGAACTGCCAGCTTCCACTACCAGCGCTTTTACGAATGCTGAAGCTGACACTAAAAAACACTCCTGAAGTTCCCTCTCTCACCCACCACACTGATGAAAAGAGCTCCTGATGCTCCTAGTCCCTGTGCAAATTCTGACTTCCACTACTGGCACTCTTACAAAATATACACACAATCCAGCACTATTGTTGCCATAACTATACTTACACTGCCCTCCAATAACTAAAACACAATGCTGTGTGGGTACCAGCTACTGCACAGTCTGTAACAATACAACAGCTTAAAGTGACTACTTTCATAGAAACACAGAATTTGTCCACAGATAAGGACCGTTTGGCCCACCCAGTCCACCCATTTTACCCTGTCTATACTGTCGCCACACACCATACTAGATTTCCGACTACCCCTCCTCTCTTTATTACCAAGATTTCTTCATGCCTAACCTACGCATGCTTGAAGCTCCCCACTGTTTTCATCCTCCCCTCCCCTCCTCTGGAAGACTGTTTCAGGCATCCACCACTCATTCAGTGATAAAGTACTTCCTCATGTCCCTCCTATATTTCCTCCTAGTTTCATTGCCTTCCCCCTTGTTCTCGTGCATCTTCTTCTCTGAACCCCCCCCATACCTTATTCACTGCTATGAGGTGTCTATAGGTCTCTATCATGTCCTTCCTCCCTGTCTTCCAGGGTGTACATATTGAGATCCCTCAGTCTTTCTTCATAGGGCTTTTGATGCAGCACACCCGCCATTTTAATTGCCCTCCTCTGGACAGCCTCTACCCTGTCTATGTCCTTTCTGAGGTGTGGTTTCCAGAACTGGACACAGTACTCCAGGAGGGTCTTACTAATGAGCCATGCAGAGGTAACACCACCTCTCTCCTTCTGCTGGTGATACCCCTCTCTGTGCACCCTAGCATCCAGCTGGCCCTACCCACTGCTTTGTTACATTGCCTCGCTACCTTGAGGTCATCCAATATGATTACCCCAATGTTCTTTTCCTGTTTGGTGAACGTCAGAACCTCGTCCCCAACTTATACTCTGCATCTGAGTTTCTGTGCTCCAAGTTCATGATTTGACCATGACTCGAGTTTTCTCAGGTCTCTGCACATTCTTTTCACCCCCCTCTGGAGTATCTTTCCCATTACAGATCTTGATCTCATTTTTAAAGAGGCATAACTTCTCTGAAATGCCACTTATAAAGACGTTAAAAAGGACTGGTCCCAATACTGAGCCCTGTGTTACCCCGCTGGTCACTGTCCCCTCCCCAGAGTGAGTGCCATTTACCACCACACTCTGACGCCTATCCATGAACCAGTTTCATACCCAGTTTACCACCTGTGGACCCACCCCCAAACTGCCAGGTTTCCTTATGAGCCTCCTATGTGGTATAGTGTCAAACACCTTGCTGAAGTAAGTAGGCCTCCTCTACTGCCCCACCCTAATCTATTTCCCTGGTCACCCAGTCAAAGTAATCAATCAAGTTCATCTGATATGACCTCTTCCTCCCCCAACCATGAATCCGTGCTGCCTCAGGTCTTGTAATCCACTGAATATAAAATACTTCACTAGCCTTTCCTTTAAGAGTATCTCCATTAACTTCCCCACCACTGATGTCAGACTGATCGGCCTATAGTTGTCATTGGTATCCTCCTCCCTGGTGCCACTTTTATAAGCGGGACAACGTCTGCCCTCCTGTAGTTCTCTGGAACCACTCCTGTTTCTAGTGAGTTGTTGAATAAGGTTGTTAGAGGTGCAGTCAGTACCTCTCTTTCTGTTTAGCTTGTTTTTATTTTTTACAAATTCTAATTAAAAAAAATGTCAAAATTGTATTTTTTACTCACATTACCAGACCCATTTTATATCATTGCAATAAGGCACTTCAGGGGGTGTGTTGTGCCGGGATAATAATACTTCTCAGGTGAAGGAAGCACTTGGCCTTCTGCCTCATACTTCAACTCTCCTGAGATGTATTGTTATCCCAGCACAATGCACCCCCTGTTGTGTCTTATTGATCAATTACATAGAAACATAAAATTTGATGGCAGACAAGGACCACTGGGCCCACCTAGTCTGCTCATTTTATCCCTGCCTACAATATCACTGAGGACCCTACTTGATCTCCAGCTCTTTCTCCCTCCCCACCTTCCTGTTTACTAGGATTCCCTTGTGCCTACCCCATGCATTCTTGAACCCCACCACTATGCCATGGTGTATGCATTTTTCCCCTGGTTTTCTCCCCTTTAGCCCCCTGAGGATGCCGATACGAAGGGCATAAGTCCTAGTCAACGATGTGCTGATGCATGCTGTTGCAAGTGTCCACAGTGTCCTCCCCTCCTCAGCTCCCCACAGGAACCGCCAGTGCCCCTGAAAGCCCATGCTTCCACCGGCCCCGGGAGTGTTGGGTACCCCAAGGCACCCCCGGTAACCCACCCAGGAGGAGAAGAGCATCCGTTGGGATGCTCAACCCTTCATCCCCCTGCTGACCCTCAGCAACCCGAGTCTGTTCTCAAACCCAGGTCACCGGCGTGGTGCAAGGTGTGGCATCCAGCGCCTCAACCCTCAGCGCCACCGGTTCGGCTCACTTTGTGTTTTGACTGATGGTATGACCTACTTTTAGATTGGGATTATGTACTAAGATATTATTCTAGCTGAAAGTGATCTTGGACAATCAGATTTGAGGATTTTGATGAGCCTTTTCATAATACATGTTATAAAATAGTGAGAGAAAAATCTAGATATTTTATTGGCTGAAAGATGTCCTCTGACCATGAATTAAATCTCTGTAAATGCACGGTGAGCTACCAAATCTCATTTCCTCCCTCATAAAACATACATAGAGACATTTTATAAGTGTAATAAGCCCCATTCAGGGTGTGCATCATAGGATTTTAATGCTCTTCCCAGGGGGCGTAAGGACACTCGGCCTTTGGCCTCATGCCTTACTACACCCCTTGGGCATACATTAAAATCCTACAATGCACACCCTGTTGTGGCTTATTACTCACTTATATGGTACTGTACATGTGCAGCTACGTGCATCACATATTAGGGCACAGAGTAGCATTCAACAGTAACGTAATACCGGTGAGTTAACATATGTAATAGCTAACAATGGCCAATGTTCTCTGGAGCATACCTACATAGACTCCCCACCTGGTACCAGTGTGAGGAAGGAAGGTATGGGTATCCCATATTCAATACCAGGAAGTTGAAGTTGGCATGCATGATTTGCCCTTTGCCGTCCATGGCCTGATGCTCATTATCATCCCTAGATTCTCAGTCTATAATCACACAACAGGATAGGGTGACAGGTCAGTCACTAACACCATGATGTGTGATATGTACTAGCAGTAATGCATAGTATTGACAGTGGTTACACTCACAATGTGGAACTGGGGCCTCCAGTCTATGGGAGTGTTGCTGGTATACGCTTTGCTGTTGTAGGGCACATGGTGGCTCAGGGCGAAGAGGTCTGGTGGTGTTGATCATGCAGCTGCTGCTTTACCCATCCTTAGAATAGTTATGGCTGCTGTCCTGGGTGTGGGGTCGCAGCACATGTACTGTAATGTAAAAATTGGGTATCAGAGGTCACAGTACACCTGGGGTCAATCCAGAAGCCCATATACAGTACTCTTAAAGATAATAGACTGTGCTACACACCAGCAATGGAGGTAGAGCTTTTGTTTTAGCCAATGTAAGAGGAACACAGGTTGGCAAAAAGAAATGCTAGTGCCCTGTTAAACCCCTATTACAGCCCTTCTCTCTATGATCATGCTACAGTACCTGCCAACCATGACGCACTCATGAGCAGCTGGTGCAGGTGCAATGTAAACAGCAAGGGTTACCTACTGGTAAAGACTGAGATCATGGCACCCATCTGAGTATACAGCGCATGGTGCTGTGAAATGCCAAAAACTGAATCCAGACAGCAAATGGCAGAAATAAACCTGCTGCAGGATGGACCTATAATAATTCACCTATTTTTGTATGTCTATGTATTTGTTTTGCCAAGAAAAGGCTCCATTGAGCAATGCTTATTTACAAGGAGGTCCTGCTTAGGACAGTCAAAGGTACAAAACATTAAAACAGAACACATCACAGAAATCATAGGCAATGATACAAAGCAATGGAAAACCATAATTTAAGATCTTACATAAACCAAAAGACAGAATGCAAAGAAACCCCATGAGTCATACCATTACTTGTCTTTTGTTCTTTACTTGGTCTTGTTTGTACAGTAGTTATATATGGCCTTGTGTGTTTGTTCTCATGTACTTAGTCATGGTCTTATTTATACTGTTGTGTATACAACTGTGATGTTGTCATTCACATTGTAACCTAAGCTATATTCCATGGTAAATTTGATCTAACAGCTGCTATTGACTATACCCCCTTGGGGCCCTCTTGAAAACTAAGTTATACATTACATTGGGGCTATCCAAGAGTGGAAAACTTCAAAGAAAAACTCATATTACTGTTTACGATCTTTAAAGTCCCTTTGCCCACTTTCTTGAAAATGGTTCCAATAAAAAATAACCCATTTGCCTTTTAAACTTTTTTGTTTAATTGCTTCCCTCCATAAACAGTGTAACCCCCCCCCCCGCTTCCAGCACCATGCTGTGCACTATCTCTGCAGTGTTTAAAGGAAGCATAAAGCATGCCTTAAAGACCTACTGTAGTGCCTAAAACTACTATTAGTTTTTAGAAACAGTCAACCTTTACCTTTTATGTCTGAGGTATTTTTTCCTTTTCCGTTTGGTGAATTAGAAGATTGCTTGCCTGATGTTGGCAGGTGTGATGTGTGGCATGGCACACTGCCTGGTAGCTGACATATCTATCTCTATTCCCCCCACTACATCATCAGCATTGTGACCTCACTGACTTTGACATCACTGCAGCTTAGGAACAGCCACTCACTATCTGCCAGGTCAGTCACCTGTGATGTCACTGTCAGTGAGCTCACAATGCTGATGATGTAGTGGGGGAGTTAGAGATAGATATGCCAGCTGCCAGGCTAAGAGCTGTTCCACACATACAGCACAATATTATCACACTGAAGACTTTCTAATGTGCAAAAGGAAAATGAAAAATACTTCAGAAATAAAAAGTTACAACTACTTCTTAAAATTTACATCATTTCCCCTGTCTGCCTGCTTTGGCTGCACTAGTTCTTTAATGTAGTAGGGGATCTGCGAGGCACAGGTCAGGAAGCCTCACAGAATCACGAATATACTAACTAAAGGTTTGCTTCACACTTCATTTGCATACAGCAAGTGGAATTACTGATCAGCATGGCACTGGCAGAGGGGGATCACTCTGTTTACAGAGGACAGCAAACAAAAAAATGGTAAACAGCACTGGGCAATAAAAGAATTTTAATTGACACTGTGTTCAAGAATGGGGACAGAGGGACTTTAGAGATGACAGGTGGTTACATTAGTTCTTTAAATAATTCAATAGAGCTAGATACTCGTAACACAGCATAAATACTTGTATCATCATAAAGTTTGCAATTTATCACACAACATAAATTAAAATACATGTGTGCTTTACATAATCACTGCACTACATTATGTGGGACAGTGCCTTCTCTTTGAGTAGGGTATCTGAGTGGTAGAATGAGGCATTTCTCTTGTACTGTGGGACAGCTGAGAGATGTTTGACTTCGCCCATCACAGACCACAGAGTGCCTGCTTTTATCCTGAGCAAAAGAGCAGGAACTCCTTGCTCCTCAGACTACAGTGACAACACCTTAACTTTGTTTAGCAGCTGAAAGGGTATTTGAAAGTTGATCTTATATTTCAGTAATGGGAGTTACGGTGTGAATCTTCAGTTGCAAATCGAAAGTTTAACAGGAAATCTATGTTGAAAAACATGGGGGAGGGGCACAGAGGAAACAAACTTTCTCAGTTACCACTTGCAGTTCTTGTCATCTCTTCGTCCCCTCCTGTACCAATACTACTGATCTACCTCCAGATTTTGCTGCTTCTGGTCATCCTGAAACTGACTTGCAATATGTAATTACCAATGTGCAAATATCTATTTTGTTAGCTGTTATATTCAACTTTCGCTGCTCGTGTTCATTCCGAAACTGACCTGCAACATGTTATTAACAAAGTGTATATATCTATTTTGTTAGCTGTTATAAACTGTTACTTTTATATTTCTGTATGTTTTATGATTCTTTATCCTCTACCTGCTGTATGTTAATTTTGTTATTATTGTAACAGAATTCCCTTGTTGTTTTTGCACTGCACTGCATCGTTTGTTGCTACACTCCCAGGGTCGACCCTGAAAAAGGGACTGTAATTGTCTCAGTGGACTTACTCGGTTACCAAAACTCAATAAATAAATAAAATTATTCAAATCTCATTTCTGGTGCCACAGAAAGTACAAACCAGAATCTAACAGGAAATTAGAAAATGGTGCTAGTAAAATACTCAAACCTGGTTGGTCCATACTGATGTCTGACATACATCTATTTCTTAACAGAGCCCAGCGAAAAAAAAAGTATCAGTACCAATTGCCACATTACCAGCCTATATCCTTGTGCCATCTAGGAATGCTGAAGTTTGAATTGGTGGCCATTTTTTTTCACCTTTAATAAGTGAGGCCCCCCCCCCAAAAAAAAACAGTAGTCACTTTAATCACATACCACAAATGACCATTGCTTAAACTCTTCCCCCTCGCCATGCACAATACTGACAGCACACACACGCTCCCCCCACTTGGCTCTGACATCTACCACTTGGGAACAGCAACAGTAGTCACTGTAAAAAAAAATCCACATTTGTTTAAAATAGTGAAGATGACCTTCACTTTCCGTTTGACACAGCTCTGCCATCTGGACCTGCCAGTGCTCCCTGAATGGCAATGGCTCCCCCATTCAGCAGCAGTCAACGGAGGACATTGCTCAGGATGATCGCGCTCATTGTGGCTTTGCTGACCGTGTTCATTCTGCCCTTGAGAACCACGATCACAGCCATCACCAACCGCGATCACTCTGCCACATCAGTGCTCAGTATGTTTGCATCTGCACATTGCATTCCTTTCAGGTGGGACAAAATAAAGTAACAACAAATGAAAAACAAAAGAACCAAAACAAAGCTGTCTTAAAAAAAGGCTGCCTTCTAAACACTCCAGTTATCAACAGGTGCCACATAGCAGCAGCACCCTCTACTGGCAGCCCTACCAGTGGAGAGAATACTTTACAAGAAATGTCTTTTTTTAAATGATTTAAAATAAGTCTTAACTTTTTCAGCATTTTTTCTTATAGAAACATACATATGCTCATATTTTAATACAATAATGCCCTCTAGGGATGTGGTATGGGCTATACTGGCCCTTCCAGGGATATAAGGCTCTCTGCCTGTGGCTTCGGGCCTCATTATGCCACTTAGAATGGCCGGTATAGCCCAATACTACCCACCCTGTCATGTATTATTGCTTACATACTTGAAGGTAAAATAACGAAAATACAGAAAGTAGAACCATGTAAATATTAATTGTTTAAATGCAGGCTCTTGAATCAAAGTAGGAGGAGAAACAAAAAGTCATATTATTTACAGTGAAGTTTGTTTTGGAAATACATTAAATGGCCCTCATACACCCAGGCCCAGTGTCAGCATCCGGGCAAATGCCTCGGGCCCTGACACCAGCATGGAGCCCACCAGGGGCTCAAAAAAAGGGTCAACATCTTTGCCGTAGCTCCACATTGGCACTTAGCAGAATGCTTTTTTTCCCCGCTCTGCCTCAAACCACTGCCTGCTACTGGTGAAGCTGCCTGTGACATTACAACACCCCGACACCCCATATTAAAGGCTGCCTGTGGGCCCTGCTTGTTGACCGGCACTGGCAAAGCCCCGTCCCGACCACTAAGAGCATGCCATGGTGCAGGGTGTGCTGGTGTGGCATTATCATATGCCAACCAATCATGGCTGGAGATAGTGTGGTGGGAGGGGTGGGCCTATGCAACATGACCAGTCAGCTCTTATGTCGTTGCGAAGGCGATGCCAGTGGCCAGTGAGGTGCAAAGGCAGGGAGACAGCTGGAGTTCAAAGTTGGGTGGGTGTGTGCAGGAGGATGGTGGAGAGTGGTAGTCACTGGTGGCAGTTTCCAAAGCAGACAGGTTAAGCAGTCAGCAGTAATGATCAGTTTTTCAGAACTGAAGCATAGTAAAGTACTTACAGTATTTCTTGTTATCTTTTGTGTTCCCTTCAAGGTGCATTACAAAAGAGCAGGATTATCAAGCCCCCCCCCCCCCCAAACACACACACTGTGAGCAATACTGGCAAGCTGTGGTGCACTTCTAAACTGACAAGGCTCTAATTGCTTGCCGGCATTTACAGTTCATTATTCAGGGGACTGGGTGACTCAGCTGATTGGCAATGGGTTACAGAGCCTTGCACCGACAGGCTTGCTCTGGGCCCAGGTCAGTAGTGGCTAAAAGCCATTCAGTCATGAAATGGCTGTCTAGTGTGGCTGCAGTATATGAAATGAATTGTGGTGATTCTTAATTTAGCTCCAAGTGAGCAAGTGTCCACATCACAACCCTCAAATTCCAATTTATTTATTTAATGTCTGAAATCAACAGGATCATAAAATAGCCCCCTCGGATGTCATATCTCATTTCTGTAGGGGCCCTTGGTTAGTTATTCACAGACATTCCTTGATTATGTAACCAGTCTCTCTCGTCATCCAGCTTAAGTCAGGCTAGTGGAAGGTACTCAAAGGGTTAAGTCTCACCCTGAGAGATGTTCTCAAGGGGGCCTTTGCTTGGAGACAGGGGGCTCAATTTCCAAAGCCCTGAAATTGATGCAAGGTTCCTGAGTCAAATGGAATTGACACAAGTGGCACCTTGCATTTTTGAACACAAGCTAAGTAGAAAACAGGAGCCCTTGTACCAAACCAGCCCTGCGCCACCCTTATGCCTGAGGTGGTGGTGCACCATATCAGAAGGGGGCTTGCACCACAGTGGGGCTGCTGCATCCCCTAAATCGGGATTTTGAAAACTCCAGTGCAGCTACAAGCCCTGGCTGTGGCTAGACCAGCCATGAGCTGGTCTAACATAGATACATAGATACATAGATACATAGACAGTGTCGGCAGATAAGGGCCTATGGCCCACCCAGTCTGCCCATTTGAGCTTGTAAGTTCAGTTTGTTTTCCTAGAAGTCTGTTGCCCCTTACCCCTGACCTCCAGAATTCCTTTATGTCTATCCCATGCATTCTTAAATCCCGTGATTGTTTCAGCCCCCACCACTTCCTCTGGCAGGGTGTTCCACTTGTCCACCACCTCGCTCTGTGAAGAAATTCTTTCTCATGTTTCCTCTGAATCGTCCTCCTCCAACTTCATCCCATGCCTCTAGTCCTGGAACATCTTATCGCTTAAAAATAGTGTTTTCCTGCACCCTGTTCCTCCCTGTAAGATACTTGTATGTCTCTATCATATCCCTCTCTCCTCCTCTCCTCCAGGGAGTACATGTTCAGTTCCTTCAACCTGTCTTCATAGGACTTGTGATGCAATCCATGCACCATCTTTGTTGCCCTCCTCTGAACCTTGTCTACCCTGTCTATGTCCTTACGTAGGTATGGTCTCCAGAACTGTACACTGTACCCAGGTGGGGCCTCACTAGTGTCTTGTATAGCGGAATTATGACCTCCCTTTTCCTGCTGGTGATGACCCTGCCTATACATCCCAGCACCCTATTTGCTTTACCTGCTGCCTTGTCACACTGTTTCCTTACCTTGAGGTCATCAGAGATGACAACCCCAAGATCCCTGTCCTGCTTGGTGCACGCTTATATCCTCACCCCCAACTGATATATTGTGCCAGGGTTTTTGTGCCCTATATGCATTATCTTGCACTTCTTTGCATTGAATTTCAACTGCCAAACCCCTGACCATTCTTCAAGTTTCTGCAGGTCGCTTCTCATTCTGTCTACACCCTCTGGTGTGTCTACTCTGTTACAGAGCTTTGTGTCATCAGGAACAGTGAAATTCTCGCCTTCTAGGTCCCAAGCAATGTCACTGATGAAGATGTTGAATAGGAATGGTCCCAGCACTGATCCCTGTGGTACCCCACTGGTCACTTTTCCTCTGTGGAGTGACAGCCATTTACCACCACCTCTGTGTCCTGCCACCCAGCCAGTTACCTACCCACCACACTACTGTCCTACCACACCCATATTCCCCAGTTTGTGTATAGTCTTCTATGTGGCACAGTGTCAAAGGCCTTGCTGAAGTCCAGATAGGCTATGTCCACTGCCCTCCCCTGATCCACCTCCCTAGTCACCCAGTCAAAAAATTCAACGAGGTTGGTCTGACATGACTTCCCCCTGGTGAAACCATGCTGCCTTGGGTCCTGTAGTCCATTGACAACCAGCTCTTGCACTACATGTCAGGATTGTTCCGGGTGGAGGGAGTAAGAAATCCCTAATCCCAACCAGTGTTTGTACACTGCACTATGTAGTATTGCCATGTTGTTTCTTTATCTTGTTGCAGGATAGTTAAGTGTCATCCCGCAGCATTGCCGTGTACATCCACAGGCTCTTTGACAATGTAAGCCTTATTGTGCAGTTCATGATCCTGTACTTGAATACTGGGAGGGCTTAAGCCCATGGTTCAATGTGGGGAATAGCTCCTCTCACAACCTCTACTTAACCCCATCACTGATGCACCTCCCTTGGTTAGGGAGTGTTTTTTCCCTGAGCTCGCTGCATGGCTTGTGTGGCTGTGTCTCCTGTGCTAACCTGCTGCTGCTGTTTGGTTTGTGTCCTTTTGCTTCATGTGTCTCCCTCTCCCCTCTCATTCTGCATTCCCTCTGTTTGTGCTCTACCTCTTGTTTCCTGTGTCCATTGGTCTTCTCCTTGGTGGCTTCTCCACCTCCCTGTTCCTGTCCTGTGCTCCCCTCCATTCCGGTGTGCCTCGGTTCTTCCCCTTCCGTGTTTCTTTTGGGCTTCTTGGCTCACTCCATCCCACTGCTTGGTGCGTATGAGCATCCCCACTCCTTCCCCACATTTTCCCGGTCTATTGTCCGGTCCCTTCCGGCTGCACGCCTGCTTCCTGCCCATCCCCTGCAGGCATCCCCTTCTTCTCCTCGATTCCTCAGCTCTGCAGGATCGACCCATGTACCCAGGAGCAACAGTGTCAGTAGGACGATGCTTTCCCGGCCCTCACTACTTCGTCTATGTTGTTACTGCATGCCTATCTCCGTTTGCTCAGTAAGTACCTCTCTGCTATTTATTCTCAGCACTGACCTGCAGCTGCACGAATGCCCACTTCTGAAGCTTATTACCTATGCTACAGGCTGCAATGCTGTATACTCAAAGGTCAGCTAATACTCATTGGTACAAATGGTTTTCTCTATACTACTGTGTTCCACCTGGAGCATTGCACTTGTTACCCACTGGCTCATGTGTGTGTGTGTGTGTGTGTGTGTGTGTGTGTGTGTGTGTGTGTGCGTGTGTGTATACTCATTGAACTGCATTTAGCTACCTTCATGGATGACTTGGACACCATCTTACTCTTCATGTTTGTAGGTCTCTGGCTTTATTGCACTAATATTGCATTCCAACAGCACTCAGCTGTGTCAGCCTACAACTTGGATGCTATCCCACTCCAACAGCTGCCTTACCTTCAGTTCCTGCCTGCCTATAGACGATTTTGCACCCAGTTCACTTACCTAGGCAGCATAACCTCAATATATATCTAACCCTAACAACTCTACCAACAGGTTCTGCAGCAAAAGCTTTTACTGGCATTCGGATCGGCCAGCACGGCATACTGCACAGCTCGCTTTATCACCCTACTACGATCAATCTCGCCTTCACCAGCTTACTGCACTCTCTCCGATTCCAGCATTTTATTAATTCACCTCTCTGACCTCCCACCACTCCTCCAATGCACTCCTTTTGTCCCCTCTTTCCTCTATTGCCCCTACCACTTACTTGGTTCTAGCTCTCTGCATCTCCTAACAGGTGATGTGCAGAGCATTCTCCGTATCATCAGTTCTGCTTTGGTCGGACACTGTTGGCACCTGCATTAAGATCGTGTTTCTGTGTCTTCGTTGCTTCCCCATCTCCCATGGCTGGGGGCTGGCAGGAGGCTGCCCATCGAGGGGGACCTTACGCTTCAGCTCCTGTTCTCCAGGATGTTGCGTGAGAGGGGTTCTCCCATTTAATGTCCCTGGGCTTGATCCCACTTTAATGCCTCTGCTATCTACGATCTCAAGTCACCTACCCTCAAATCGGTATTCCTCACTGGTGTATGCATCCATTTACTATGGGGTCCTCCTCTGCATTTCATTATATTGCTTCCAAAGCCAGCCCCTCCTTTCTACTTATCTCTCCGGTTTGTGTGCCCACCATTCCATCCTTCCTAAGTATACCCTACCATACCTTTGTACTGTTCATCATGCCTCCCTGCACTGCAATTTCCTCCTATATTCTCTTTCTACAGCTGCATTCTGTGTTTTCTGCCAGTCCATACCAGCAGTACTCCGGACTCTGTCCCTAACTCACATCTTCTGAGGTGCTGAACCAAGGTAGGCTTCCCCTCTCTACTGGGGATGGGATTCCATTACAATAACTTCCTCCTACTACTTACCAGCTGACATCCTCTGTCCCTAACTCTGCTTGGCAGCATCAAGTGCAGGTTAGCTTGCCCTGACTACCAGGGATGGGGGCCATGTCTACAATATACTGTGTCATAATGTAGGAAAATAACTAATTTGATTAAAATATTTTATTATTATAATTTTATTATATTCTTAATTGCTATTCTATACCCTTATATTGGCTTAATTATTAAGTTCTATAAATGTTTCTGGGCAAATTAATATCGAAATGAATCTTTAAAACAAGGGCAATGCTGCTTAAGGCTTGAATACTGAAATGGAGGAATGTTGCCATGAAAAAAAGAGATATAGCATACTTGGACAACTTCAGAAAAAAACAATGTTTCAAGGCTAGTCTGTTTAAATTGAATGGCCCCCTTTTCCAATGATTAATAATAATAATAATAATTTTTATTTATAAGGCACCTTTCTGATTTCAAGGCGCTGAACAATTTAAAACCATCAAAAATCACCATTATAAAATTCCATAATACTTAATACAATTAAAAGTCAAATCAAGTAAACAAATCAACTCTCCAAGAAGGCCTTTTGCCAGAGAAACATTTTCAATCGATTCTTAAATTCCACCACAGAAGTGCACTCTCATAACCAATGGGGTAGAGAGTTCCAAAGCGTGGGAGCAGCATATGAAAAAGCTCTAGCACTAGAAGATTTCAAATTCACCCTTTGAATCTCTAGCAGCCCTTCATTGGCTGAGCGGAGCGATTGCTCTGGGCAGTAAGCAACCAGAAGTTCTTTCAGATATACCGGGCCCAGACTGTGTAGGGCTTTGAAAGTCAGTAAACCGACTTTAAAGGTGATCTGCCACTATATTGGCAGCCAGTGCAGTTCACGCAGCACCGGAGTAATATGGCAGGATCTACTCGAGCCTGCCAAAGGCTGGGCTGCAGCATTCTGCACTAGTTGCAGGCAATGGATTTCAACCCCTGAAAGCCCTAGATACAGGGAGTTGCAGTAGTCCAGATGCGAGGACACAAAGGCGTGAACCAAAGTTGGAAGGTCATCAGACGGAACCAGTTGCCTAATCCTGGCGATGTTCCTGAGATGGTAGAAGGAAGTCTTGATGACAGCAGACACCTGTGACTGCAGTGTCAGTCTATCATCAAGAACCACCCCAGGTCACGCACCCGTTCGGAGGTCGGGAGAGAAACACCGCCAAGAATAATTCCAGAAGGTGCACCAACACCTGACCCCCCTATCCGATGACCCGTGTCCACAACCAATACCTCTGTCTTTTCCGAGTTCAACTTCAGCCAGCTAGAGTCCATCCACTCCTGGATTTCTTTCAGACAGTTGTTAAAAACTGACAGAGCTCCATCCTGGTCAGGTGCAAAAGAAAGGTATAGCTGGGTATCATCTGCGTAACAGGGAAACCTCAGCCCATACCTTCTTACAATGTAGCATATATACCATAAATAACATGGGTGACAGAACTGAACCCTGAGGTGCTCCACACAACAAAGCATTTGGGTCCAAGGAAAAAACCCCGGACACAACTCTTTGTGATCTCCCTGTGAGGAACGAGGTGAACCATCTTAAGGCGGTTCCTGATGTTCCACATGTATGCCTCAGGCATTCTATCAACACCATGTGATCCACGGTGTCAAAGGCTGAAGAGAGATCAGGAAGAACCAAGATGGGCGGCTCTTCCAATCTCTCGCCATCAGGAGATAATTGAGCACTCGAACCAGCGCTGTCTCTGTACTATGTCTTTTACGAAAACCGGACTGGAGGGGTTCATAGATGTCATGGATGGTCAAATGGTCCTCCAGTTGAGCTGCCACTACGTTCTCAATCACCTTCCCAACAAAGGGAAGGTTAGAGATTGGTCTGTAGTTTGTGAAACAGTCTGGGTCCAAGGTAGCTTTCTTCAAGAGTGGTGTCACCACTGCCTCTTTCAGGGAACTAGGAAAATGAACCAATTCCAAGGAGCACCAGACTATCTGCACAAGGACCAGACTGATGATATCACTACAACCCAAAATTAGGGAGGTTGGTCCAGGGTCCAAACTACAGCACGTAGGATGCACACTCTGGATAATCCTCATGACATCCATGAACTCTGGCTGGCTGAAGAAACTCCAGGAAAATTGAGGCACAGTGATCTCGCACCATTCCACAGCAACCCCCATAGAGTGTGCTGTTTGCAACTCCGCTCTGATGTCAGCCACCTTATTTGCAAAGAATTGAGCAAGCTCATCGCACTCTAACTGCGAAAAAGCTTTTCGAACTTGCAGACAGGCTGGGTTGCACAGTCTGTCCACAATTTGAAATAGCTAAGCTGGTCGATTCTGAGCAACCACAATCTCCCTGTACAGGAATTCTGCCTTCTTATGGGAGATTTCAGATTGATAGACCGAATTATGGTCCATCAATCTAAGGTGGTCGGTATTGAGAGCGGACTTTTGCCAGCAACACTCAAACCTTTGCCCCTGTCTCCGCATCTCCCTCAATGTCCCATCAAACCAAGGGAACTTGGGGCAAAGGGAGAGGGGGCACACTCGGACTGGAGCAATAGAATCCAGAGGTACTGTAACAGCTATATTATAAGCTGACACGAGAGTCTCTGGATCATTGCTTGCCAACACGGGGGACGATAGGTTGAGAACTGCTGCAAGGCCTTGGGAATTTATATCCCGTACAGGGCGGTACCTAACCATCTCTACAGGGGTAGGCTTTCTAGAGGGGGTGAAAAAACTAAACCCCACGGTGTCGTGATCTGACCACCCAACTGGTTCCACCCCCACATCAGAGGTTTCAATCCCAAGAAGGAAGATTAAGTCCAATGAGTGTCCAAGTTTATGTGTAACAGCGGAAACCAACTGTGAAAGGCCCAGAGATGTCATTAACTGGAGGAAGTGTTGACCAAACTGCGAGAGTTCATCATTGACCCAGGTGTTGAAATTGCCCAGAACCATCAACCTGGGTGATTCAAACGCCATGTCGACGACGAAGTCCGCCACTTCCTGAAGGAATTGCTTCCTATCACTGGGTGGATGGTAAATGAGAGCGATTCAAAAGCCTACACCTGATACTACTGTACACTCAAAAGACTCAACCTCCTCAATGACTACCTCCATGAGGCCTAGTTCGGTCTTGAAACAGACCGCACCCCCCCTCTCCATGATCCCAATCTCGGGCAGTGTATCACTGAGTACCTGGCTGGAGTCATAGCCTCCAAAATGGGGCCAGAGTTATCATCCAACCAGGTCTCGGTGATGCAAGCCAGGTCCACTGTACCAACAAGATCAGCAATAATTGCAGTCTTATTCTTAATGGACCTGGCATTGCACAACACTGCCCGAGTTGGATGAACCTCACGGGCCATCCGGACCATCTGCCTACCATACTCAGTAGTACCCTTGGGTATGGGCACCAGACATGGTGAACCATGATCTGGATTCCATTTCACCGCAGGGCGCCTTCTAGATCCAACCACCCTGATACAGTGGCCCCCCTCATCCATCCTCTCCTGTTCAAAACTCCTCACCCTTCTCCCTCTCCTACGCGCGATGCCCAGCACTCTACAGCGCTGGTAGATCTCAAATTGGAGAGGGAGAGAGAATAAAAAGGGTGAAGGGCATGAAGGGAAGAGGATGAATAGCGCACCTCTGTGGGGGTTAAAGACCAGCACATGCTGCAGCTATACTCAAATAATAAATGCAATAAAACAAATCCAATATAAAACAATTAAGACACCACCCTGTACCTAATTAACTAGATCAATTTGTACCTAAATCTAAAGACAACTGTAGACCCCCCACATACATACATAACATATAGAAAATAAAATAAACATTTAGGTTCTCTCACCACCCAAACGAAAAATAAACCAAACAAATATAAAATTAAATTTCCCTCACCCCAGTCCTCATACAACCAAGGAAAGAGAATAATCTGGCCCTCTCACTGCCATAAAACAAAACATGAAATTCCTCCTTCCCCTCCAGTCCTCTCACAACCAGGGAGAGAGGATAGTTTTGGCACTTCTCACTGCCAACTGTAAATTACAACATGGAAATTGTAACAAAAACAAACAAATTAAATGTATGGACGCAGGGTCCTCTCACCACCCGGTTGCCCAAAAAAGAAAAAGTTTTAAATCCAAAAGGGGGAATCAGGAGGAGTCTTTGGAGAAAAGTGCAAAGATCACAGCAATCAGTAATCCACTGGAAAGTCAAAATCCGTAAAATCTAAAGAATAAGGAATAGCGCAGGGCATGAAGTAGAACTAAAAGAAAATCCGCAAAATAACTCCACTGGGCATAAAACTTCTAGTCCAAAATTCACTGTGGCCAGGTCTTGCTAGGAGAATCTCTGCAGGACTCTGCGGCCCCCTAACTCCCAGCCAAGTGCAATCCTCAAGAAATATTGTCACCCCAATCGAAAGGAGCCCACGATAGGCCGTGATTGCAGCCATATCCGTGCATCCAAGGGAGCGCAGTACCCTAGCCAACTCCCTGACTAGAGAAATACTCCAGCCCCTTCCATGGGGCAGCAAATATCAAAGGAACACACCCGCCAGAGTCGGGCCTCTTGCAGTCACCAAACACCAAATATAGTTCCCAGTCGCTTCACTGCCATAATTACCACAGTGAAAATGATAACCAGAGAAATCCTTTACCGTCCCTTGAATCCTCACATATTCTCATCTGGATTCCATCCACAAGAGGAGTACTGCCTCCTTTCAGGCTCCACTAACTCTCCACAGCCCCTTGCCCTCCACATACCAACAAAATTCTTCCCGGGCAAGGAAGCGAGGATCAGTTAATCACTGCAGCAAAGAAGTCTTTGGGCTCTAAAAAACTTCTCGAAAGCCCAACAATGATAATGGGATGAGGAACAAGCAATACAAGAGTTCCTCCAGCTTCTCACCGTAGTCACTAATTTATGAACGACACTCCATACCGGTAAAACTGGCAACTAACAGAAGGGTTCAAAAATGAAATAGATAAAAATAAAATGAGCAACAAATAAAATGAACAGCAAATAAAATAAAACTAAAACTAAATAAAACTAAAAACTAAAGCGAGAACAACAGCAGCACGCCCAGCCTGGTGGCCATCTTAGTCCAAGGCTATATTGAAAATATGGGGCAGAGATTGTGTGTTTAGCAGAAGAGTTTGATGCTGAGACTAAGAGATTATTGTCATGGGAACTTGACATAATTTATGACCTTGTTTTTTGTGTACCAGCGAGCTCCAGGTACACCAGAAGTTAACAGAGACTGAAATATACTGGCTTTAAGAAAGTAAGACTTCTATTTATAGAAAATATACAAAAACTCTGATACATTTCAGAATCACACAAGTTATGGGAAATTTATGAACCTGACCAGTGATTAAGTTTTAAACCTATCAGCAAAGTGTAGTGTGAGCTATTTACACAATTCTGTAACAACAAAGCTGTTAAGGCTAGAAATTACAGAGTGGTGTCTAAAGTAAGTTGACCTTACCACCTTTTCAATGGAATGAGTCTTGAGTGTTTATCTGACAAGCAACATCTAGTCATGTGGTTTGCAAGCCTTTTTAATAAACTCCAAAGCAACATGAGGTCATGGATCATTAACTACAAACTAAAGAAATCACTAGCTTGAAGAAGTTTGCTAAGATTATAAAGTTTCTAATAATAGCAGGTATGCCAAACTCACATAATTTTGAACAGGAAAAAAATGTACTTCTGGAACCTGTAAATACATTTTAGATATCTATAAAGGAAACAGTTTTATAATGTTTTTATAAATTATAGATTTTATATTAGAATTGACACCATCATGTTTGGTCTCAAATGAATCCTCTCTTTTAGCTGCATCTGAAAATGTAGGTTTTATATTTGTAACAAGGTGCATATAGATGCAAGAAAGAAATATTTTTTATCAATCAAATCTTTATTTATCCAGGTGAACACCATTGAGCAGGCTCATTTACAGGGTGGACCTGTGTTACACAAGGTCAGGAATAACAGTTTTATGTACAGGTAATAAATAGACATAATTATACAGAGATAGAAAAAAATTACACAGAGCAATAACAAGTATTTCAGGTATAGGGTTAACAAGGTTAGGGAGAATGGTATGAGAAGGGGAATTAAAACATTCTGAAACAACCAGCATATTAAAACATTTTTTCAAACAGCATGGCATATCATTGGTCAGGACATATACAAACTTAAGGGGCAGATATGGAGAGGAGGGGTACAGGACTGCAGCTGTTCTAGGAGGGGTGCTATGGTAGATAGGCTGGGGACATATATGTTAGGAGTCTGAGGGTGAGAAAGGTAGTGGATTAGCAGAAAAAAGGGGGGTATAGCTGGAGACAATCAAGGGGCTGGGTTAGGTGGAGATATAGTGAGCAGGTAAGCAGTAGGCACCCTAGCATGCTAAGCGTGCTGGAAACAGCTGCATAGCTCCTTAACAGCCTTGCCATACAAGGTCTTTAAGGTGGTAAGACTAACAAGGAGTCTCAGTTTCATAGATTTCTGTAGTTTATTCCAGAGTGAGGGCAACACAAAGCCTATGGCCGCTCTCCCAAAGTGTGTATTGGCCCTAGGTTCCTTCAGTAGAAGCAGAGAATAGCTTCTTAGTGCATAGTTGCCTACCACGTATAATGGCAAACAGTTGGAAATATATTGGGGTAATTTGTTGATAATAGCTCTGTAAGTCCAGAAAGCCACATTTCTATTCCTTCTGTACTGAAGGGAGGTCCACCCCACAGCTGCATAGAAGGAGCAGTGGTAGGTGGTGATAGGTAGGCCAGTTATGAATCTCAAGGCTCTGTGGTATAAGGTTTCCAGTTTAATAAGACAGGAGACATTACACTGGCTATAAATTAAATCGGCATAATCAATTAGGGATGGAACCGTGGATTGAACTAACTGCATCTTGGCATCTTTGGTCAGGAGGCGGTTTATTCTAAAGAAGAGACCAAGCCTCTGCCTCAACTTTTTCAGCGGATCCTCAACATGCTCCATGAAGGAGTCTGTGGTCTAGCCAGACCCCTAGGTACTTGAATTTCATAACAAATTCCAACCTCTCTCCTAGTAAAGTGTTTATGGGAGGTAAGGAGCTAGAGATAGCAGGGTTCGCTGAATGAGTAGCCAGAGAGAACAGCATGACTTTTGATTTTTTGGCATTGAGTAAGAGTTTTTTATTCAGGAGCTGATTCTGCAACAATTTGAATTCTGTTTGTAAATCTCCACAGGTGGCTTCCGGAGTTGGAAGGCTTAGGTACAATACCGTAACATCAGCGAAAAGGTGAATATTGGCCTCCTTGATGCCAACATCAATATTGTTTATATAAATGGCAAACAATAGAGGCCCCAGGATGGATCCCTGTGGAACGCCTCTTTTTAGTGGCTTGAGTGGAGAGAGCTCCCCTTCGGCCTTGACCTGCTGAAGCCTATCTGTAAGGTAATTATTGAACCAGCACAGAGAGGTCAGGCCCAGACCTATCACTTTTAGGGTGGAAAGAAGCAGGCAGTGGTCGACAGTGTTGAAGGCCTTGCTAAGGTCCAGGAACATGGCACATACAAATTATTTGTTTTCCAGCTCTTGTTGCCAGTCATCAGTCATTTTGGCCAGAGCCGTAATGGTACTGCGCTTGGCACTGAAACCAGACTGCATAGGGTTTAGAAGGTTCCTGTTATCTAGATAGGTTCTCAACTGAGCATTCACAATTTTTTCCAGCAGTTTAGACAATATTGGTAGGAGAGATATCGGCCTGTAATTATTTAGGTCGCAGGGATCCTCTGATTTAAACAGAGGAATGACGTGGGCAATTTTCCATAGGTGTGGAAGAGTCCCTTGGGACAAGGACAAGTTAAATAGGTGTGTGATTGGTACAGCTAGGACGTGGTATCTTTAAGAAGTAGGGGTTGAGAGAGTCAGCACCAGTGCTCTTCTTGGTGTCCAACTGTATAAGGAGGTCTACAACCTCTTTCAGCGAGGCAGGAAGGAATGAGAAGACCGCATTAGTGGTGCTAGGTTCAGGAATCTGTGCACTAACCTGAGAACATAACGTGGATGCTGGTGAATTGTCGAGTGCTAGGTCTGCTGTAGCAAAGTGGTTGTTGAAGGCTTGGAGAATCTCCTTGCTATTGTTGATAGTAACACTGTCAGAGATGATTTTCGAGGGAAGTACATTTCCAGCTGTATGACCAGACAGCTCTTTGATTGTGGACCAAAATTTAGCTGGGCACCTTGAGGCAGAGTCAAGCTCAGAATGGTAGAAGTTGGCCTTAGCTCTCTAACCAGTTTGGTGCAGGAGTTCCTAGCCTTCCTGAAGTGGCACCAATCCTCAGCAGTTTTTGATTTGCAGGCTTTTTTCCAGAGTTTATCTCTCATTAGTAATGCAGCCTTGAGTTCAGCAGAGAACCAACGGCAAGTTC
This sequence comes from Neoceratodus forsteri, assembly GCA_016271365.2. Classification (NCBI taxonomy): domain Eukaryota; kingdom Metazoa; phylum Chordata; order Ceratodontiformes; family Ceratodontidae; genus Neoceratodus; species Neoceratodus forsteri. Next base: position 321,238,398 of record CM057451.1, read on the forward strand.
TGGTCTTTAAGCCGACGTTTACCAAGGGAGCATGATTATTTATGGCAGAAGACACTATTTCATGAAAAATGTCATAAGTCATACTGACCGATTTGGCTATGTATGAGTTCTGCCAGTGTACAGACGATTTTAGCTCATCGATGTAGGCAAATGGGTCAAAGGTGCGTCTGGACCTTCTGGTGGAGAACTTAGATGTGGAGGGGGGATTGGAGTCAGATCTTACACCAGCGATGAAGCACTGACATCAGAGAAAAATATTCCAGCATAGGAAAAGGACTGTGGCTTGCTTGTAAGAAATATATCCACTAGGGTGCTAATCCTGGGGGTTTTCTTGTTAGGACGCGTAGGTTCTTCAGTGAGTTGTGTGAGCCCAAGAGAGTCACAGAAGGATTTGAGGGGTAAGGAAGCCTTGGCTAACCAGTTGTAATTGAGATCCCCTAGAATAATAGTTTCGAGGGTCTTATGTCCCATAATAGTCGATAGGTGAGACAGGAGCTGGGACCCAGCAGATGGAGGCCTGTAACACCCTATAACCCTGATAGCCATTGAGCGGGATGTTTCAACCTTAAGGGACAGACATTCAAAGCCATTTGCAATAGAGGAGGAGTCAATGGTAGTGATCGTATATTTGCTCTTGACATAAATGGCTACCTCACCACCCCAGTCTGCCTGTCTGCTTTGAACAGCCAATAGTTAGGGATGTTAACCTCCCTGTCAGGGGTAGAAGATCTGAGCCAGGATTCTGAGACTACCAGCACATCTGGTTTGGTATGAATGACCCAGGTCTGGATCGATGTAAGCTTTTTAAAGAGACTGCAAAAATTAACATGCATAAAGCTCATTCCTCTTAGCCTTGTAAGGTTGGACGGAGATGACAAGGCTTCTGTAAGACCAGGGTTGAGTTCAACATTGCCTGAGCACAATAGGAGGAGAAACACAATTTTCTTTAGGGCAGCGAGAGATATTTGAAAGCTCTAATTCTTCCACGACTGCTTGGAATGACAGAACGAGAGTGCTGGGCCCTGCTATTTACGCAGTGCTGTCCTAAGGATGCAGCTACTAAAACCCATGCCACGTGGCACCAAGTGGCATTATTAATGGGGATATAGGGGGGCATACACTGTATGGGTAGGGAGGTGCAGATCCCAGCACCAGAAGCTACCTCAGACTGATGCAAGTATGGGAGCGCAGCGGTGCAACAAAAGCTATGAGTTGTATGAGCTGTACAAATAGCACTGTGACAGAGAGTGTGACTCCCCGAGTTATTTCATCCTGGGTGATACACTACATAAGGCACCAGCCATAGGAAGATGAAGAGTGGGACCCAGGTATCAGCCCTCACATTGACGCCTTATAGTGAAAAATAGTAAGCTATGACTACGGCAAAGTGTTTTTATCTGTAGATGGCATAGCCAGATTACAGACTCATAGAGAATCACCAGACAGAACAAAACAAGCCGGTGTGTGCAGGTATTTGGGGACTTCACAGGGCTGAGCAGGATAGCAGATGGCACCAAGCCTGTATGATCACTGAAGATGTGCGGTCTCCCTCGGTAGCTGGTACATTAAAAGGAGGTCGGATGCTGCTGAAGTAGGCTGCACCAATGTGGTCTTACACCGCTGTATGAGATGGTAATGTGTGTGGTAAAGTAGGTTGCAACAATATGGTCTTACACTGCTATGTGAAATGGTAATGTGCAGCGCTGTTAGCCTATGGAGAGCGTCGATGTGAGAGGTGTTTTAGATAGACAGAAAGGAGTAGACCAAAGAATGAGAGGGGCTGGGGGAAGGCTGTCTATATAATAATGAGCCTAGAGGGGGGATGGGCAGGTGGGAGGAAAAAATGTGGCTTTGCCATACCTCTTTGCTGGAAGAGTACGAGCTTGTGGTCTTGGGTGGCGGCAAAAATAGTTTTTGAAGATGAGGTCATATTGAGAAAAAATGATTTAGGAGGGGCTGACAGTAACACCCTCAAAGAGTACTCAGACCAATCATAATTTGATGGTGATGTCGCCCAGCAAGAGGGACATAAATGGGATGCTGGGAAAGCCGCCCAGAACTGCCTGATCCTTTGGTGTGTGAGGACCTGTGTTGGCTGCCCTGACAATTTTGGATGAGCTTGGGACTTGTACTAGGCCAAAAGCCTGAAGCCATGCCTGCTTGGAACCAGCATTTGGATTGAGCCATTGCCACCACCAGCGGGTGTTAGGTACAAGTTTGAAAGCCTGCACAATGCTGCAACAATGTCCAGCTGCTAAAACTGCCTGTTACAGGACAGACTCTCTTCCCAATAATGGATGAAGCAAGGCCTATGTTTTATATAGTGAGAATCTGGACTAAAGTAATGTTTTGGAATTTCTGTTAAAAGCCTGAACAAGAGACTGACTTTGGAATTTACCAGCCAGCAAGCCTGCAGTGCTGTTAAACAAAAGTAAATCCAGAGTTGCAGGTTCAAGAGCAGGAATGAACTGAAACAGAAAAGAGTCACAGAGTCCAGTTACCAAAACAACATTGCTGTCCAAAGGAAGAGATCTTTCTACAGACTGTGCTGAACCGCTAAAATCTTGCTGTGTGATTTTTCCACCTAAATCCTGAAGTGACTTTTGATGATTTGTGATGTCAAGCAAGAAGGATCCAGCCTGCATTGCTTCACTGATGTCAGAAGATTCTACAGTTCCAGATTCCAGGGGAAAAGACAGAAGACTACAGCCAAGCCAAGCAAGCCACTGAAAACCTTTTGTCATCCAAAATCAGAAGTTCTCACCAAGATTTTGAAAGTTAAAAAAATAGAAGACCACACCTACAGATAACTAAAACTTCAGTATTCCTTTAATTATCCCAATATTAGTACTTTTATTTGGCTATCTGGGGTGGTAACTTAGTGCATTTTTAGCTCTAAAACCTTGGGTATATAGTTAAGCTAGAATTTAAACGTGAAGAAGTGCCTTCTTGTATACTGTAAAGTTTAAAACAATTATCATACAATGATATAATCTGAGACACTAGTGTAATGAGTTGCAAGTTCTCATAGTAAAAAAGGTCATGATATTTATAAGTATGCTGAAGAAATAGTATAAACAATGTCATTTATTACGCTGAATATTGCTTATTCATTTGCGTTGCTTATTTACTGAAATTTGGTTTGTTTGTTTTATTCAATTTACTTGATTTTCTAAAACCTATTGTTTTGTTTACATTGCAGTTTATGTTTACATTATTTTTATTATGCTTGATATTTATGCTAATTATGAATATTTAGGACTTGTACATATGTGAATAAAATATCTATTTATCTCTTATATAATTAAAAGTGTGGCAACAGTGTTTTTCACCATCATTTTTGAATCTGGAGAGCACAGGATAATATAATATGTGAATTTTTATTGTTTTTGGTAATTTATGAAATAATTTGTGGGTAAGGTCCTAGGTGAATCCAAGTGCTTCATTGTAAAAAGTGATATTATAGCCTTTGTTCCGACAATACCATACCTTCTCTACCTCATAACAGTTGCTGCTTCCCTTCGGGAACAGAACTTCTTCACCCCATGTGCCCTCATCATCCTACCTCTGCCTAGCTGTCTCAAGTCAAGATCATCCCACTCGACAGCCACCTATGGATGTCTGAGTCTCCATTCCACTGCTTCAACCTTGCGCATTCTCATCCTGTTACCGGGATGCCACCTCCCTTCTGGAACAAGACCTTGTCCCATTTGCCTCTTCCATTCTACCTGGTCTGCAGCCTCAATTCCCATTCCATCACTCTGATGTTCATGGCTGGGAGCCTGACCCTGCAGTTGACTGTTTCCACCTTTTGCATCTTATTCCTCATGCAGATTGCTGCTTCCCTTCAGGAACGGAGTCTCTCTAACCCACTGCCTTCTGCCTCCTAACTCCTCCTACCAACTTTGCAGGCCATTTAACACTGATTTCCTAGTTTGGCTGCCTGTTTCTGGGACTCCACTAGCTCAATACCATCTCAGTCTCATACCTAGATGCCGCTCCTGTCTGGAGCAGGACCTCGTCCACTCAGTTGCCTCCATCCTCCTACCTCTGCCTGGTGGTATCAGATTCTGGTCATCACTCCTCAAATTCCTGGACTGGTAGCTCATAACTGCAATTGACTGTTTCAACCTTTTGCACTCTCTGCTGGACCAACACTTGCTGCTCCCTCCTGGACCTGGACCTTAACAGATTTTGCCTCCACCATCATGCTTTCTCTGGTGTGTCGAGTCCAGGTCGTCTCACCTCAGCTACCTCGATTAGGGGCCCATGTCTGCAACTGACTGTTCATCCTTATGCATTTTAAACCTCCTACCCAATTTCTGTTTCACTCCTGGAACAGGACTACTCTGCTCCAATTACCTTGCATCCTTCCTTGCCAGTCTGCATCCCGCATTTCCGTGGACCATAGTACTTGACCCCCCTTTGGCCTCCTCTCCCTCAGGGTTGGATCTTGTGAGCTCATTCCATCTCTATCTCAGTCCAGTTTAGGTGCCTCATGGACTTCCTTCCTGCAAGTCACCCCTTCCAGCTGCTGTATGAGTTTGTTTTCTCCTTCAGATGTGGGAACCTCATCCTTCTTCACTCCAGCACCTTCTGTCCTTTCCACTCAATGTTTGATTCCTCCATCAGATGTGGGATTCCTGAATCTCAGCTCAGTTGCTCTTGGTACTTGGCTTCGCTCCTTGGCCTTCCATGGATCATCCTCTAGTGACTTGCCACAGCCTTCGCGCATTCTGTTGCTGTTCACGGAGGAGCTGACCTGGTCCTGTTCCTTCCTGTACTGTATGTCATCAGCTTCGCCTAGGCCATCTACTTCCCCTGATCATCCCTTCTGTCCCTTGGGATTCACTCCAGACATTTCTGCCATTTTGGATAGCTGCCTTTTCTTCTCCACCTTCCAGGCTTGGGGCTTCGTCTCATTTGCTGTGGCTCTTTTGGGCATATTACCCTATCTCTGACAAGTATTCTTACCTGTTCAACTACTCCTTCAGTTTATCCATCTCATGCTCCTACTCTGGCCATTCTAACATTTCCCATTCACTACTCAATGGATCACTTGTTCATTACTTGTGAGGAAAACTACATCTAGCAAACATCCCTTGAATAACATGCCTCATAGACTCCTATATCATCATTGAGTTTTATATACTCCCAATCAGCTCCTCAAATCATTCCTGGAATCTCATTCAACTGGACAATAAAAAGATCTCATCCGTCTCTATTGGATACACCCTATGAATCCTGTCTATTCAATCACTGGACTTCCCGGTCTACCATGTCTCACTGGCTATCCTGCTACATGGAAAGGATTTAAATCCTTCTGTTATGCTCCGACTTCGTAACCATTATCACTGCTATGGATACCGGGACTCGCAAGAAACCTCATACCACTACAGACATCCGTTTTACCTTCTGCAGCCCCTCCTACCAACACCGACTCTGTTGACCCTGTTATCCGACTCCTACGTTCTCCACAGCCATTGTGTGTCCTAGGGCTTTCACAACTGCCTTTCCAGAACTTCCATCATTGGATCTCCCATGTCTAGCTGATCTACTAACATTATGCCATCCAAACCACTGTTTTCTAGCTCCTGAACATCACCATGCCACATATACTTATCTGTATTTCTTCATCCTATTACCATCAGTCAAATTAGCTGCCCATCCAGTGGTCCTTCTAGTCTACCCTTCACCAATTACCTCCATTACTCCCTCCAGTGAAGACTTTCACTGAGAACAGGCTTCTCCGATTCTCATTCTGGAAATCTGCAACCAGTACGGTGAATTCACTATCCCAGTCTTGCCTCCCAACAAGTCAACCATAGCACTAGGATCCTCTGGCATTTCATACTACTCAACTTCACTACCAACGCAGCCTATAGACACTTCCAGCTATCTGCTTCCAAGCTTCTCTTAAGTATTTAGGCATCGGATTACCTGTAAAGCTAACCAGCCATAGCCACCTCAGGGCATCTCATGGGCAAGTACACCACGGAAATACCCATATTTACTTCAGTCAGTGGACCAGTACAACATGTACAAGTATAGTTACAACATCAATGCCCAAATAAGCTATCCAATTCTTCATACTGAGCTTCCAATCATTCTCTATACATATTCAATTACCAGCTGACTGCATATGCCAATCTTCCTGTATTTATCTACAAATCACTTATGGAATTTCTCTTATTAGGCACTCAAAACACTATTCGACTCCTTCTTCCACTTCATGGATGCATATTTCACAACTTATCGCTCACCACTGAATTCCTTACCTCCAGACTTTACTGTGAACGCCAAACCTCACACAAGTTGGATCATTCACCTATGACTTCACAAATCATTGCATTTCCACTGTTCACTGTCTGGTAGCATATCTAGCAAATCATGCTCTCCCTGTTCATTATGTCCCTGCAAACCCCTTGGACAAACATCCTTCATTACCTTGGAAATCTGGCCTTCATTCACCCTTCTTTGATTGGAACCACCTCACACTCAAGATTCAACAGCTCCTTCAGAAAAGACCTACTTCTTCAACCTCAGGATCATCATCCAAACTACATCATCCATGGACTGAGGATGGACCAACCATCATCTCTCCAAGAAGCTCATCTTCCTCAGAATTAGCTATGGTTACTTGAACCTAGGTCCTTCTCCTCTTAGCATGCCCAGAGGATGGACAGACCAATGGCCATGGGTCCTCAGAGGTTTCCTCCACCTGGGGTTTTTTCTCTCCTGAGTGCCAGCAGTCATACTCCCCATGAGTTGGAGGAGGTATCTTTTTGGGCCTTCTATTCCCTACAGATTCCTACCTACATACCTACTACTCGGGGTTGGGAATAGAGTAAAGCCACAAAAATAACACAAGCACTAATACCCCATCGCTGTTCCCCAAACATTGAATGGGAGGGCTTAAGCCCATGGTTCAATGCGGGGAATAGCTCCTTCCACAACCTCTACTTAACCCCATCACTAACACACCTGTTCATGGGCTTTCTATTTCCTACAAATTCCTACCTACGTATATACCTACTACTCAAGGGTGGGAATAGAGTAAAGCCACAACAGATACTACAAGTTACACAAGCACTAATACCCCATCGCTATTCCCCAGACATTGAACTGCTTATATCAGACTTTGACTGCTTTCAAAAATTGCTGAAAACTGTGTAGTGCCTCTGAATGCATGTTATGCGGGTCCGTTGTGTTACATGTTATTTAACCACTGTCAGATCCATTATGCCCCTGGTGCACATCTCTATGTGTGCTGGCATATTTTCATGCACTGATGCTGTAGTACACAGTACATTGCATGTTTTAATGCACCTCTATAAGCAGGTGGCACAAATGTAATGTAAGTAAAGAATGCACAAGAAAAGCTAATACATATATAGGAGTCTGGAAGCTCTGTTCCATTTACTGTACTGTACTGTTTGAAACTGCTCTTTTACATGTATGGCTGTTTGCATACACTAAAACGCCAACATATCTTATGGTGTTATAGTCTCTGATTTTCTAATAGGGCTTCTGCATGGGTCTGTCTGTAAGGGTTTGACTGCACTGGAGGTTACCAATGTAAGAAGAAGTACTGCTGGAATATGCTAAAGCTGTGGCATCTTACATTGGTAACCTCCAGTGCAGGTCCTCCAGCACTCCACTGACGGTTTGCCCTCCCACTTCCTTCCAGTCTGTCCACCTCCTATCTGGCCCTTGTGGCTCCAACTGATGCTTTGGGCATCCCACCTGCTGGTTTGGTGTTGCCATCCTTCTCTCTCTCTCTGTGGGGCTCCCACTACTACCGTCACAGTCTCCTGGCTTGATCCAGGACCCTATTGCACTTTTAGGTTCCTGGCTTCTGCACCACAGTGTAATATGGCTGCACTCCATGCCTGTTCCCTGTGTCTCTACTTCTGGTTTCCTTCTAGGCCATTTTTTCACCTAGAGCCAGCTCTTCCGCCTGGTTATTGCTTCTGCCATCAGTTGCTGTCTGTGGCTTCATGCCTCACTTTACTATTTGTGTACCATTTGCCCGGTTGGACCTCCTACTTCCCCCACCCGGCTGCTGCCCAGTCTCTCTATTTTCACCCACCTGCCTGTTCCTACCTTGTTGTAGGTATCCCTTTTCCCCCGCGTCACTTGGCAGTCTCTCTGCCCATTCCTGCTTGCCTCTCCTGTGCTGCTTCCTCTCCTCTACCATGGTGGGGGCTCTGGACACCTTGGCTCCAATCCATGTTCGCCCCCTCACCCTTTGCCCTTGGACCCCCTCATTTGATTGGGCCTTGAGGGAGCTGAGGCGAATGAGGCAAAGGTTAGAATGTTGCTGGCGGAGATCCGGCCGGGATGCTGACAGACTTAGACTGATGGAACATTATAGAGACTATCAGTTGGCAATCTCCTGTAAGAAGGCAGAATTCCTGTCTGGGTAGATTGCTGTAGCTCAGAATCGACCAGCTCAGTTCTTTTGAACTGTGGACAGACTGTGCAATCCAGCCTGTCTGCAAGTTTGAAGAGCATTTTCTCAGGCTAAGTGCGAGGAGTTTGCTCACTTCTTTGCTGATAAGGTTGCTGACATCAGGTCTGAGATCCATATAGCATGCTCTTTGGGAATGGTGGTGGTGGTGGTTGGTGTGGTGTCGCTACTCCTTGGTTCTGTTGGTTGGAGTTTGTTCAGCTGAAGATTGCAGATGTCACGCAGAATCTCCAAGGTATGCACCCAACTTGCTGTAGTTTGGATCCAGGCCCAACTCACCTTTTATTAGGCTGCATTGATGTCATCAGCCCAGTCCTTGTGGAGACAGTCTGGTGTTCACCAGAGTCGGGTGAGTTTCCGTGCTGTATGAAGGAAGCGGTGGTAACTTCCCTTCTCAAGAACTCTTTGCTTGACCCAGACTGCCCCGCTAATTATAGACTGGTCTCTAACCTTCCCTTTGTGGGAAAGGTTATTGAGAAAGTCGTGGCGCTGCAGCTGAAGAACCATCTTACCATTCATGACATCTATGACCCTCTCCAGTCCAATTTTCGTAAAAGGCGTACCACTGAGACCACTCTGGTTTGGGTACTCAATGATCTCCTGATTGTGAGAGATCAAAAATGCTGCTCCATCTTGGTATTCTTAAATCTCTCCTCAGCTTTTGACACCGTGGAACATGGAGTGCTGCTGGAATGTCTGCAAGTCATCTGTGGCCTGTCTGGTACGGTCCTCAGATGGTTCCATTCTTTCCTCACTGGCAGATCACAGAGAGTGATCTAGGGGATTTATTCCTCAGTCATTCTCTCTGTCATGTGGGGTGCTGCAGGATTCCGTGCTGTCCCCCAAGTTGTTCATGGTGTACATGCAGTCATTAGGAGACATTGTGAGGTGGTGTGGGCTTGGGTTTCACTGTTATGCAGATGATACACAGCTCTACTTGTCCTTTGTGCCCGACCAGGATAGTGCACTCTCAGTGTTTAACGACTGCCTTGTAGAAATCCAGGAATGGATGAATACTTGCTGACTGAAACTAAATTCCGACAAGCCTGAGGTGTTGGTAGTGGATCCTGGTCACCGGATAGCAGAATCAGTGGCAGGATGTCCCTCAGGGCTTTGGCTTGAGGGTGCCCAGTTGCTGACCTCTGAACAGGTGAAAATCTGGGGGTAATACTTGACAATGGGCTGACACTTCATTCTCAGGTGTTGGCCATGGTTAAGTCCTCTTTTTATCATCTGAGGAATATCACCCAGATTAAACATTTAGTTCCATCTGGTGACCTTCCAACTTTGATCCACGCCTTTGTGACCTCATGCCTGGACTACTGTAACTCCCTTTACCTAGGGCTTCCACGGGTTGATAGCTACCACTTGCAACTGGTGAAGAATGCTGCAGCATGGCTGTTGTCTAGATTATCTTGATCCAGTCATATCACACCTGTGCTGCGTGAACTGCACTGGCTGCCAGTTAAGTGGTGGATCACCTTCAAGGTCAGCTTGCTGACCTAAAAAGCCTTACATGGACAGAGACCAAGCTACCTGCAAGATCTACTGCACCCTTACTGCCCCCTCCAACTGCTCCGCTCAGCCAATGGGAAATTGCTGGAGGTTCCCAGGGTACGGTTAAAAACTTCTGGATCGCGGACATTTTCATTCACTGCCCCAACCCTGTGGAATTCTCTGCCTCGTCGGATATGAGAGTGCCTGACAGTGCAGAGCTTCAAAACTGCTTTTAAAAACTTATCTATTTGGGCTCACCTTTGGAGATATTTCTTAATCTATGTTGAATTACTGTACCTGTGTTTTTAAACATATTGATTGGATGATTGATTTTAGAATTTTATTGTTTTAATTGTTGTTTTATGGATTGTACAGCACTATGATATTCTGTGACTAGTGCTTTATAAATAAAGATATTATTATTATGCTGGCTGCCAGCATACTGTGTTCCCTGCTGACCCCAGGGTTCCTTTGCTCCTGGTTACACTTCTGTCTCTATTTACGATCTCTACATGATACCGATTGTTGGGCTATAATTTTTGGGCTCCTGGGTGTCGGGATTTGGCATTTCGGTATGCCGTAATACTCCTAGGCTTGCATTAAGCCCTGCATGAAATTCTTGTGCCACCACAGCTACAGCAATGCTGACTGCCACAACTGCACTCAATTTTGCAATCTCAGGTGCAGTTGTGATAGTTTACCCGCTTTTCAGCAACTTGCAGAAAAGTTCAGCCGCAAGTTGCATGATAGGAGTCCATGAGAAAGACGCATGCTGGACCACAAATAGTTGGTCTAGTGAGCATCAGTTTGCCACAAGGGATGGAAAATCTCTTTAAATTGCCACAAGCCCGGTGCACCATATATTTGACACACCTGGGGCTTGCAGCAATTCTAGCTGTCTGAAAACACAGCCCAGTATTTCAGGGTTAAGGCCTCATTACTTGGATCAGTACAACAACTGATTTGACTACTGAGCAGTCCTCTACTTCCACTGAATCAGACCTGTCCCAGTCTCTCACAGGTTCTGCAATTAGTGATGATAACAATGTCCCTACTGACCTTGCCAATAAAGAGAGAGGCAGCTGGCCCACTTGTGCAAGAGATAGCACTGCATGCTGTGCTGATGATCCAGGGTTAGGGATGAGCCTGGAGTGTCAGAGGGTCAGCTGGGGGGGGTCAAGCATCCCTGGGACTTCTCTCCTTCTCCAGGGGGAGCTATGGACACCCGAGGTGCACAAGTAACACTCAGTGGAGACTAGGCAAACACCAGGCTGGTACCACATACCAAGGGGCAGAGGTGAAGGTGGACATCTGCAGGATGTGTGTGGAAGCATGCATGTTCTGTGCTGATGTCATTGTTTGTCCATTCCTCCAGAGGAAACAGAAAGCCAAAAAACCTTGGTCAAGCCACAAGATGACATCCCTGGGCACCCACCCAAATGATGCCCCAGGTGTAAGCCTCAGCTGGGGTCTCAAGGTAGATCTCAGTCTCTCCCCTTGGGGATCCCTGCTGCAGGCGGTAAGCTGCGGGCCTCCCAGTCTGGACAACTTGGGGAAGACACTGGGTGGGTGGTCCAATGCTAAAAGAAGGGCCTGTCAAATGAATGACAAAAAGAGTTGGAAAAAATGAAATAAAGATAAAGGCCCCACTCAGCCTATGATAAAGTTTAGTACTAAAATTTATTGAGGTAAAAAACAAGACTTTATACTCAGTGGTACAAAGATTTTTATTAGTTGGAGTACAGCACTGAAAAATGGTGCATTCTGTTTCGCATGTAGATGTTTCATGCATGGGCAGGGATGTGCTAGTGAAGCATTTATGGTTCATGGATTTCCAAACATCAAAAAAGGCACTGGAAAAATGTAGAATGCACACCTCAACTCCCACTCATAGCAGTGCAATGGCTGTCTGGTCTGCATGTAAGTGCACAAATGAAATGGGTAACATCGATATATAGGTAGATGAGAGCAAGGTTAAGGAAATAGTAAAAAGAAGAGAATACATGAAGAGATTGGTGGAAGTAATACCACATTTGGGTTGGCTAAGGTTACCTTTCCATAGCCACAATGAAGATGAGAAGAGTGTTAATAAAGGAAATTTCAGGGAGACTTTAGACTTGATTAAAAAGTTTGACAGAGTGCTTCAAGTAAATGATTCCATCCTATCAAATGCAACATACAACTTAGCAGAGTCACGAAATGATATGATTCAGTCTGCCAGACCCAGTAGTACATGGTGCCGGCAAACAGGAAGGCAGTATGCACAGGCGGAGCAGGACTGGGTGCTGATCTGGAGCTGCTCAGATCCTACAGGTACAAGCAGGTGAACAGGAAGGCTCAGCACTCCTAACAGCAGCTCACAATCCACATAAGCAGTAACTATCAGGCCAGCAAAAAGTCAGTGCATAAACATTTTCTTGAGAATGCTCCAGTGGATTGCTAATCAGGAGGCTCCTAATCCCACAGCACTAGCCCCGCCGCTTTGACTGTAGTCTTCATCAGGGGGCTGGCTCAGTGTTGTGGATTCTCACCTTTTATACCACATACTAGCTGTGTGCAAAACTGATTGGATGCACAATTGAAATATCAGCTGATAGTGTGGATGTAGGGGAAGTTGAACAGAGGGAGCAGTAAACAAAAATACAAAGTTCAGTGTTACAAACAGTAGTTATGACCTGTACACATGAAGAGATGAATTTACCAATAAATGAGAAGTGCTAAATAAATCACTCTGAGTAGGCACTTAAAAATCAGGTGTAGCCCCCCACAAAAGCCAACCATTTCCTGGGAGGGTGCTTTGGTGCTGTACCTCCTGGGAGAGGAAATGCCTGGCACTGTAATGTCAGGCGGCATTTTGCCAGCACTGTAATCAGTGTCAGCAAAATGCTTGTCACTGCAGCATGGGTGAACCTTTATGTTGTACCATTAATGAGATCTTGAACAAATGTGATATTTGTAAGCCAAATGTTACTTTTGTTGCTCAAGCATATGATGGTGCAAGTGTCATGAGTGGCTATCTTAATGGTGTTCAGGAGCTTTTCAGAGGACCATCCTCATTCTGTTTGTGTTCACTGTTATGCACATAAATTAAATCTCACTCTTGTCAATTCATGCCAGTGCATTCATTCCTGCAGTAAAATACTTTTTTGATTTTGTGCAATGTGTGCATACATTCTTTTCAACATTTGTAGTACACAGTGACAGACTGAAACAGATACAACAAGACATGGGGTTTGACAGAGCAAAGTCACAGCTTTGAGCCCCACTAAGAGGGGATGTCAGAAAAGTGCCCTGACACTGAAACACAGAAACATAGACGATGATGACAGAAAAAGACTGATGGTCCAATTAGTCTGCCTATATTACCTTATCATACCCCAGGACTTACTGTCTCTGTGGGGTCTACACATACCCTATTCCCCCCTTTTGTTCTCCATGTTTCAGTCACCCTTATCCTGCTGAATAACTACCATACCCATAACTCTATCCCAGCTGTGTATGAAGCCATTTATGGTTTAGGTTCCCACCACCTCTGTTGGTAGACCATTCCATGGCTCAACCAGTCTTTCTGTAAAATAATACTTTGTCACATCTTTTTAAATCTTCTCCCCATGAACCTTTACTCACGACCCTATGTCTTACTTTCTCTGTTGCTGGTAAATAGCTCTTCACAGTTCACCTTGTTTAAAGAAATACAAATTCACACATACCCCCATAATGCATTATGGGGGTATGTGTGATTTTGTATTTCTTTGAAACTTGGCTTCCCGGCCAATGCCCTTTTGGGGTCACCATTGCCCCAGTGCTTGCGCACTGAGGTTCTTTGTCTTTCGCCTTGTTTATACCTTTCAGGAACTTGATGGTCTCAATCATATCCCCCCCTCTCTCATCTGATTTCAAGTGACGGCATGTTCAACACCTTTAGCCGAGCCTTCCTGACCCTGAATCATCTTGGCCACCCTACATTGTACCATCTCTAGCTTGTCCCATTCCTTTTTTTAGGTGGGAACTCCAGAATCGGCCACAGTACTCCAGATTTGGCCTTACCAGTGACCTGCACAGAAGTAACAGTTACTCCTGCTCTCTCCTGTTGAACCCTCTCCCAATGCACCCTAGCATCCTGTTAGCCCTGCTAAAGGTCTTGTTACACTGACTGGCTTGTTTAAGAAAGTCACCGATGATGACTCCTAGGTCCCTTTCCATGAATGTTGTGTTCAGCTGAACCCCTTCCATCAATACTCTGTTAGGACTGGGCCCAGAACAGAGCCTTGTGGTACTCCACTGGTAACCTCTCTTTCCACAGATCTGATCCTATTCAACACAACCATCTGTTGCCTCCCCTCCAACAAACTCCCTACCCACTTTATTATTTCCCTAGCTATACACAGATCCTCCATCTTCTTCAGCAGCCTTCAGTGTGGAACTAAGTTGAATGCCTTGCTGAAGTCGAAGTATAGTACGTCTACTGCGTGCCCTTTGTCAGCTACCCTGGTTACCCAGTCAAAGAATACTATCAGGTCAGTCTGACAAGACTTCACTGCCACAAACCCATGCTGCTTACTATACTGAAGCCCATTGTTCTCTAGCTATTTCACTAGGTCATCTTTGACTGGTGTCTCTGTCAGTTTTCCCTACCATGGAGGAAAGATTAATGGGGTCTATAGTTTTCTGGCTGCTCCTTGTCCCCTCACTTGTGTAGTGGAACTATGTCTGTTACCTTCCAGTCCTTGGGAACCACTCCTTGCTGCAAACAGCTATTGATTAGCCCCACCAGAGGTTCAGTTAACACCAAAGCCATTTCCATTAGTACTATTGGAAGCAACCCATCTGGCCCTGGGGACTAGTTTACCTTTAGGGCTGCCAAACCTTTTCTGACTCTTTCACTAGTATATTTCTCAGTCTCATTTCTGGAACTCCTCTATCTGCTGCCTTTATGCCACCCTTTGGTAAGGGTCCACTGTTTTTTGTAGTGAATACTGAGCAGAAGTAGTAATTCTGCACACCTGCTTTCTGCCCATCTTCCTCTAGTACTTTGCCCATCTCCTTTAGGCTGATAATCCCGTCTTTTTTTCTTAAATATCTAAAAGTCTTTTCCCCCTCCCTTGATCCCCTCTGCAATATACAATATGCAGTTCTCTGTCTACTTCTGCATCTGAAGTGAACGTATGAGTCCATACACTCTTATCACTCTCATTGTGACCACGGAAATGCACCCAAAGCTTAGTGTCTTTACAACTTTACTTTATGATGACATTCAACATTGTCTTTTATTTTTTCCTCTTTGATCTTATTCTCAGATTTGCAGACCACAATCTACTACAGACTGAAGATCTGGCTCTACCCAGTGCTGGCATGCAATAGAAACATTTATTGATACTCTGGTTTCATTCAGAAATTAAAATAAATGTGAATAATTAATTTCATGAAACAGCAGTATTTACAGCACCACTTAAAATTGCTCTCAACAGTGTAATGGAATGAAGGACACACCCATGACGCACCCATTGCAGAGCAGCCCATTTTAACGAATATGTAGCTGACATGAAACTTGGGGCACAGCAACCAGTTACGTCAGAAATAGATTACAGAACTAAAATTTACAACTCAGTTGGAGACATGATTACTGAATTGAGAAGATGATTTTCAAAAGAGGGATTAGACCTACTGAAACCAGTTCAGGCTCTGAAGCCAACAGGTGCTTTATTTTTATGTTTGCTTGTGCATGCACAAAGCCAACATATTGTTATAACAACAGTTTCAGAGGTGTGTCTCTGTCTGGTCCAAT
Organism: Neoceratodus forsteri; assembly: GCA_016271365.2. Lineage (NCBI taxonomy): Eukaryota > Metazoa > Chordata > Ceratodontiformes > Ceratodontidae > Neoceratodus > Neoceratodus forsteri. The sequence goes on from CM057451.1 coordinate 321,254,153, forward strand.
GCAGTTCGGGCTGCAGGGGGACTCGATGGTGACAGCCCAATGATCAGTAATGCTGAGCATTACAGTGTTCTGTGCTTGTGGAGCTATGGTTACAGTTTTTCTTGCCAGTAACTTGGTCATCCTAGACTTCTGGAGAAAGGAGGCTATTGTCAGGAGTCTGGTTATCGATTATTTCTTCCCATCTCTAATGGGAGTATCACGGAGCCCAGCGAGTAATGATCAAGACTCCACACAAGAAAGATTGGTTAAATTGGTAGGTGGCTATGTACAACCCCCATAAAAGAAAATAAAAATGAAACGGCAAATGTAGCTATTTCAGTAGTTGGCATTCATAAAATAAAAATGGAAAAAGATCAGCTAATAATGAGGCAAATAGTGTCAATTAAAAAAAAATCTATTAAAAAGACATCTGGGAAGTAAAGGAATCTTAGCTTGACAATGGGTTGAAAATACTTATTCCAGTGAGGGTCAACTTGATATTTTATTGTGAGATAAGTGGCTCACTTTAGCAATATTAAGAGAAGCAGAAACATTTTAGATCATATGGCCTTAAACTTCTTTGACTAAAATACTTGCAGACTGGCAACTGAAATAGAAGGGAAAGGTAAAGAACTAGAAAGAACTGCAAAATGAATAGATGCAGTGAAAATAAAGAATATTCAAGAAAATGTTGCCTTATCAATATATAACAGATATGAATGCCTACAGAAAGCAAATGAAGGTTGACTAGAGAAGCAGTATTCTTGCCCTCCCCAGGACTGGATTTTGTATTCACTGAATCTCTCTAGTTTATTATTGAAGTTGTTGGATAAGGACTTTCTCAAATTACTAAAAAGGGCAAAGGTTGTATGTTTTCAAGAAACATGGGTGCCTGTTATGGCTAGTTCACCCATAAATGACACTTATTATATCAGATTCCAGCAAAAAAGGGGAAGGGTCACAGGTAGTTTAATTATAATTATTACAATAGATAAAAGTATTAAAATATTGGAGATACGGAAGGAAAATTTAAAATCTTGTACTGTAAGATGGAAGTACATCATTTTATTTTTGATCTGGCAAATGTTTATATTCCCTCATTATATATCACAGAGACAACAAGCCTTTGTGTGAAGCAAATAAATGAATCAAAACGAAGGAAAAAGCCACTCAAAAGAAGTGGCGGTGAAGGTTAGGGAGAAAAATATAGCATTTAGGAAGTATAAAGAAACACAGAAGGAGCAGGACAGAGAACTGTACCAGTTAAGGCTGAAAGAAGCAGGGAGGGTAGTCAGAATAGAAAAGGCCCAAACTGAGGAAAAGGTAGCTGATTTGGTTAAGAAGGGGGATACAACCTTTTATAGGTACAGTATATCAGGGAGCGTAGAAAGACACAAAGGGAGGGATAGTGAGGCTGAATAAAATGGACGATGGGTGGGCAGAGAAGGACAGTGAAAAAGCAGGGATACTGAATGAATACTTCTGCTCAGTATTCACAAAAGAGGAGGAGGGGGAGGTGCCTAATCCAATTAACAGAAGCACTCTGGATAGGGGGGTCGATCCCAGTACTTTCACAGAAGAAAGGGTTCTGAAAGAACTCCTAAAACTGAAGGTGGACAAATCAATGGGACCTGATGGGATTCACCCCAGAATTCTAGTGACACCACTGACTACCCTTTTTAACAAATCATAGGAGGGTGGTGTGGTACCTGAGGACTGGAGGAAGGCAGATGTGATTCCTCTTCACAAAAGTGGGAGCAAGACAGAGGCAGGACACTATAGACCTATCAGTTTGACCTCTGTGATAGGAAAAGTGATGGAATCACTTCTGAAGGAAAGGATTGTTGAGTACCTAGAGGCCAGTGGGGCACAGGACCCAAGGCAGCATGGATTCACAGCGGGAAGGTCATGTCAGACGAATCTAATTAATTTCTTTGACTGGGTGACCAAAGTAGTAGACCAGGGAGGGGCTGTGGACATGGCCTACCTAGACTTTAGCAAGGCATTTGACACAGTCCCACACAAAAGATTAATAGTCAAATTAACCAGCCTGGGAGTGGGTCCCAGGGTGGTAGCCTGGGTAAAACATTGGCTGGACAACAGGACACAGAAGATAATTGTAAATAAAGTCCACTCTGAAGAAAGAGGGGTTACTAGTGGGTTACCACAGGGTTCAGTACTAGGTCCAGTCCTTTTTAATGTCTTTATAAGTGACATTGCAGAGGGACTGGAAGGAAAAGTATGCCTCTTTGCAGATGACACGAGTATCTGCAACAGGGTTGATACACAAGGAGTCGTGGAAAGTATGAGAAGGGACTTGGCAAGGTTGGAGGAATGGTCAGAAGTATGGCAGCTTGGATTCAATGCAAAGAAGTGCAACATAATGCACCTGGGAAACAAAACCCAGGGAAGATTACACAACGGGGTAGTAACAACAACAAAATGGAAAAGGACATGGGGGGTAATCATATCAGATGACCATAAGGTTAGCAAGCAATGTAAGAAGGCAGTAGGGAGGGCTGGGGGGATACTGGGATGTATAGGGTGGGCAGGGGGAATACTGGGATGTATAGGGAGAGGCATCACCAGCAGAAAACAGTAAGTTGTTATCCCTCTGTACAGACAGTTGGTAAGACCACATCTGGGGTACTGTGTCCAGTTCTGAAGAACCCATCTCTGCAAGGACATAGACAGGATGAAGGCAGTCCAGAGGAGGGCAACTAAAATGATGCAGGGTCTGCAACAGAAGCCATACGAGGAGAGACTAAAGGAGCTTAATATGTATACCCTTGAGGAAAGGAGGGAGAGGGAGAGGGAGAGGGAGGACATGATAGAAACTTTTAAGTACCTCAGTGGAATCAACAAGTTCAAGAGGGTATCATCTTTCAGAAAAAGAGATGTGCAAGAACAAGGGGACACAATTTGAAGATAGAGGGGGGACGGCTCAGGGGCAATGTGAGGAAGTATTTTTTCACAGAGAGGGTGGTGGACGCATGGAACAGCCTTCCTGAGGAGGTTGTGGGGGTCTAAAACTGTGGGAGAATTCAAGAATGCATGGGACAGACATAAGGCAATTTTTGTGGGGGGGTAGGAAGAAATAGGCTGTTGGTTAAATAGGATCTGCTGCTTATCCTGTAGGTAGGGAAATGGGCAGACTAGGTGGGCCAAGCGGTCCTTATCTGCCATCAAAGTCTATGTTTCTATTCACAATATTATAGTTTTGATTTATGGGTTGAGCTACCAAAATTGCTGAAGTTTCTGTCAATTCAGAAACTGAACTGTGCATATGTGGTGATTTTAAAGCTTGAATAGTGCAATATGATTTCTTGGTTGATGCTGAACTCTTTGTGCTTGACCTTGAACCTGAAAGATATGAAAGGAAATCAAAAGATGCAATGTGTAATTCACAAGAAGCAACAGTCATAGATTTAGGGCCCCATATTCAAAAGTCCAAGGCTGCATCGCGCAAGTGCCTGCACCGCTCAACTTAGATGCGCCGGCACAAAATAATGGTATATTCAGAAGATACACCATGAGACGAGATTGTGCATGTCCCCTGAATATCCCAAACATGCATGATCATGCAGTGGGAGATGTGCGGCATGGCATGGCAGGTGACCTGAGCCCTGTAAGGAGCACAGGGAAATGCTCAATAGGTGGCCACATGTGCGGTGCGCAAAATTGCAATATTCAGCCGGGATATGCAAATGGACTCATTGCACATTTCAAGCCCATTCCTTTCATGTGCAGCTCATTACTGGAATGTATTCAGGCCATTTGCATGCCCCAGGCATGCACAGTTCCAGCTTTGCAGGGTTGCCCCACCACCCCACAAAGGTGAACAGGAGGTACTGCAGTCTAGCAGGCAGGTGTGATGGAATGTTTGTGTGTGGGTGGGTGGGTGGACTGAATTGGCCTGGATACAGTGCTATTACCCATAGCCATGTACAGGGTCAGACTAGGGTACAGGGGGTCCACCTGGACAGTGGTCACAGGGGTCCACCAGGGCAAGAAACAGGGGAGGGCACAGGGTGACACAGTCTAATTGATAAACCACATGCATGTGATACACAAGCTCCACATGCAGCATGCAGTCACCTGCAGTGCCCCACACCCGCTTGTATGATGGGCACATGGTGATAACTGCAAGCAATGGCAGTGTGCAGAGGGTGATCAGGTACCCGAGTGGGTGGGTCCCACCTGTGTGCCCCTATGGTGTACCACCATGGCAGTGTGCCACAGGACAGTCCCATGCCCATGCCAGGTTGCCACTCATACATCAGGCTACCAGGACACAGTTTCCCCAGACATCACCTTGGGTGCATGCCACCACTAGGCGGTGCCCAGCAGGCCACATGGGTGCCGACCATGGCCCCTGGTACATGTACTGCAGTGTGGCCATCTGCTCCACTGCTGTGCTAGGGGGGCACCCAACAGCACTGGCATGTGGCTGGGTGTTTTATGTCCTGGGTGCGGTGTGGGGAATGGCTCTCTGGGTGGTGCCCATGATGTGCCAGCACCTGTGGCTTTGGGTACTTCTGTCCTGGCATGACTACTGTGTATGGGTGCCTGGAGCACGTCCTGGTGCACCTCCAAGGGCTGTCTCAAGGTGGCCTGTCTGCAGTTCTGTGGCCTTCCTGTGGGTGGCTAGCTGATTTAGGCCATCTTTTTGCCTGACTAACTTTGCACGGCACTCTTTTGGGATGTGCTGCAGATGTGCTGCACATTTTGGGTGAATATATGGATGTGCAGCATATTCATGTACTCACCTCCTTTTTTGCACCACATACATTATTTATGCATGATCGCATATTCAGAAATGTGCAATGCATTTCTCCCTTTCGAATATTATGCTTCCGTGCATTTTCTGAGATGCGCCGCACATCTCCATTTTGGGCAGTGCATCTCCTTTGAATATGTGGGCCACAGTTAATAAATACAGCCTTACAGTAGTTTAAAGAGCACTGTCAACCTCCTTAGGCCTCAAACTGTCCTCAGTTTAAAAAAACACATTGTATAACTGTTCACATTCTGTAGAATGTGCTGATGTAGCTGGAAGTTTGATTTTGATTATTTTTTTCTTTTTAGAACAGAGAAACAGACTGCCCATCATACTGGTGTTACCAACCAAAATGTGTTTCTTTGCATTCCTTAATCAACTCCCACTGCATCTTTGCTGGACTTGGGAACAACCCCCAATATAGCCTTGCCACTCAAGATTCAGTGGGAGGGGAGAATACTATTGGCCTTGAGTGGCTGCACTGTTTGGAAGTGTTCCTAATGTTCAGGAAATATGCAATTAGAGTGGATCAAGTATTTTAAACAAAACAAGGTTGGGTATAATCACAGCATTAACATGCATTTTATTTCTACTAAGAAAGAAGGCCGATTAAGCAACCAGTCTCAAAGTGGAAAACGCGCAGCAACGTGGAGAGGGTGCTGGAAGGGGGATGCAAGCCCCAAAGACCAACAGACAGTTCCAAAACCAACTACTAGGTAAAGAGAAAGCAGCCGACAACAAGATTTACAGTGCAATGCTGTGACACCCCTAAGGAAGGCGTGACTGCTTGAAGCGCTTGGGTAGTTCGGTGTGGCTCACTGAGGGCCGAATAAACCTTTGCACAGCATGTGCACCTTAAATCTTGTTGTCAGCTGCTTTTTTCTTGGCTGGGAGTGCTGGTTTTTGGAACTGTTGATTACCAACCAGCAACACTAATGAATTTTAGAGAAGGTAAGCAATAAAAAAAAATGATGGTTTTCAACTTAGAAACAGCATGATGCATAAAAGGTTGACAGTGTTCCTTTAATTGCAGATTTCCCTGTAATGTAGAGGGTAATTTTACTTTCTTTGCCCATAATTGTGCTTCTGTGATAGACTATTGGGTGACAACTTTCATGGGTCTTTCAAGAATTTACTGATATGGAAGTGTTGTCTCAGCCAGAAAGTGACCATTTTCTCCACTTACTTTGTATAAATTGTTATGCTTGCTGTGACATTATTGGTGAACCTAATACTTTTAGAAACAGAAGTGCCATTATTATTAAGCAGTTGACTTGGAATAATATTACTGATAAGAGAGCTTTCAAAATGACAGGTTATTTTGAGAAGCAGGATCTGGTGTCAAAATGTATTAATTTGCCTGATGCAGAATCTAAATTTAAGCTTGTCACACATATCTCCACTCAGTTACATTCCGCTATGTATAAGGAATATAGGGATATGAAACCTAGGTCCTGGTTCAATCTGAATTGTCAGAGGGAAAATAGAATAAAATAGTAAGGAAATGTAAAAAAAAACACCCACTAGGAAAAATTTAACAGTCTTAAATAGAGCAAGAAAAGGTACAAAAAGATATTATATGAGCATAAGTTAGCTCATCAAAAGGATAATTGGAACAAAATGCTTAGTACAATTGCAGACAACATAGATGATTGTGTATGGTTCTCCATACACAACAAGGCTGTGTTTGAATCAACAGGTTGCCATGGCAACCAGAGACTTCCAGAGCGCAGTTCAAGAGGTCCCTTGATTGTCACGACAGCCTCGACATTCAGACTCAGCCTTGTTTGTGTATGGAGACCCATAAACAATCTTTTATAGTGTATAATTTTCTATTCACAAATACAGTGTGAGTAAGTGCAGCTTCCTGTAAAAAATGTACTAATGCCATCTGCTGTTTTGCTCACTTTCCTGTCAGAAGTGTTTAAATTGTCCTCCCGTTGTCCTGGTGCCACCAAAAAGCTGAGTCAAATATTGAAGGCACCAGGACATGAGGTAAAGGAGCAGGTGGTCCAGATTTATAGATTTAAGAAAGAAAAATGTGGTTTTCATGATCGCAGACAGTTTTTGTGTGTGTCAGAATCAGCAAGCAGAGCTGCAGCTTCAGTGAGTCAGCCACACGTGAGACATTCGTTGTTGTGCTGAAGTAGTGACATCTCTAGTGCAGCAAAACAGCATGATGACATAGCTACTGCAGCACAACAAGGAAATTCTAGTAATGGATTTCCATTGGCAACAGCTTTCTACCCTACACTATAAATTCCTTTCCATTCTGGAAATATGTAGCCAAAGAAACTAATATTTACTCAAGGGATCTTGATTCAAATATTACTCCTGATATCTGGGTCACATATTGCATGGGTTTATTTAAGGATATTGATTATTAAAATTCTTGCTCTGATATTAGTTACCTTGGACAGAACCACATTGTAGATGTTACTAAGATAGAAGTTACTACTGTCACCGATAGTTTGAAGGACAAAAAAACTCTGGTCTGGATAAAATAACAGCAGAAGTCTATAAGACCAGGAAAAACTGGTGGGTAAAATTATTGGTGAATATGCTCAACACATACAGTAAGACAATGTAAAATTCCAGCATCTTGGAGAGGAAATATTATTATCCCTATGTGTATAAAAAAGGCCGCAGAACTGAACCTTCCTCTTCTCAATCCATAGATCTAATTGACGTCATGGCAAAGATTTTTTCTAAGATAATGTTCAATAGCCTTCAACTAAATTTAGAACAAAAGGGAGGTTTGTCAAACCTAGGGGTAGGCTTTAGTGCCGGTCACTGTACAACAGAGCATTATTTTGTATTTAGATACATTTTGCACAAAATGTGAACATGTGGAAACAAAACGTTTTTGCAGCATTTATAGATATCCCCAGCATTTGAATCCTTAGTACAAGATATATTATTGAAAACAATAGAATTACTTGAGCTAGACAGGGTATTGATAGCCATTGTAAAATTATATTACTCACATAAGTGGACACAAATAAGATTGGTATATGATGGTGCACTTACTATACCATTTAATGATAATAAGGAAGCTAAGCAAGGGTATATGCTTGCCCCTTTACTTTTTAATATCTATTTGGTTGGTACATTAAAAACTATTGAGAAGAAATGCACTGATGCACCAAAAATAGGTAATATTAAAATTACTGCTGTGGCATACACAGACGACATCATGCTACTCTCACTCACTAGAAAAGGTCTTCAATCTCACATTAACTTGTTTGAGAAGTTTTGTGATGTTTCATGACTAAAGATTAATTTAAGTAAAACAAAATAGTTCAATTTGCCTTGAAAAAATGGATACATCCTCTTTGGAAATGAAATGACAAAAATATTGATAAAGTCATGCATTATACTTATCTTGGTCTCACATTCATGCAAAACTGTAAATGGATTGAGCACTTTACTGATGTCACTAAGAACCTTGAAAAAATTATATTAGGCCTGTATAGGTTTAATAAGTGATATGGGGCAATTCAGTTGATGCCACAATTTAAGCTGCTAATGTTAAACTTTTATCTAAGATACTGCATGGTGCAGAGATTTTGGGACTTGGAAAAACTGGAACTCTTAAATTAAAAGATGGGTTCCTATTGGAGGATGCTTTTATGCCTTCCAAACTCTATCCCTTTAACTGCAGCAAGAGCAGAATTAGGGTGGCTCCCTGTAGAACCACATGCAAGAACAAGATTGGTCTCCTGTTGACTCAAGTTGCAAATGATAGAAGAGATTTACTTCCAAAACAAGCATATAATGAAATGCTGACACATAAAAGCAGGGTTTTTTTTGGTATAATTTCTTTAATTTTTTTTAAATAGAACATAGAACAAAAATAGGGCATGACCATTACACAGGAATAACAATGACTAAACAATAACAATAAATAAATTAATAATGGATAACAAATAACATTTCATTCTATAGTATACCCACATGGAATTCATCTAGTTATTACAGATGCTCCGCAGTATATCTTATGATTAATTTTTCTACAAGTTGTCTATAATTTGTTTGTCTGGCTATGGGCTCTCCTACCCCTCCCAGCCAATTCATCCTCTCATTGTTACTAGATTACACAGTCACGTAATAGTTGGGCCTCTGCTGGAGGAAGGGAGTCCAGAAATCTCTCCCACTCATCAATGAAACATTCCTCTCTCCCTTTAATAATATAAGTAAGGCATTCCGGTGCCAGAGCTTGAATGGCCAGTGTTTTCCATTGCCCTAAGGTGGGTTTAGTACAGGACATGCAGGTGTTCTGAATGCACTGTTTGGGTAGAACAAGCATAATTCGCACCCATCATGGGTAGGGGGTTCACCCTTCATGTCCCATATCCTCCATGCCAAATAACAATGACAGGGGAGTATTTGCTACTGGGTTACCCCATATGTTGGTCAACTCTTGAGATATGGCCAACCAGAATGCTTTCAAAGTGGGGCAATCCCAGAAATAGTGAATGTACCTGACCTCTGGCAGCTTCCACACAATGAGGAGATTAGTGGGTTAAATTTATGGACTATGTTTGTTGGGCAATCTAGTTGGTGAAGGAATTTATACTGAGATTCTTTCTGCTTATTGCACAAAAACAGATCCATGTGGGAGCTGAGCATTATGCTCCAATTGTCCTCTATGATTTCCATACCCAATTCCTGTTCCCAATGCATTCTCACCTTTCTAGAGAGGCTGGAAAAGAACTGCTTATCTGACCTAGGCATCTACCCAAACAGGCCTTTATCATCCAGTCTGGCATGGTACACCTCTTGTTCCAAGGGTGCCAGGCTTGAAGCCTCCATTGGTTCTCTCTGCAGTCCCCTTCCATAGTCCTGAATGTGTAGATATTTAAAACAATGGGACTGTGGTAGCCCTACTCTTTTCTGGATATCTGAAAAGGAGAGTGTCCCTTCCCTAGAATAGGGGTCCCCTAAACACTGTACGCCCCATCTACCCAAACCTGAAAGCTGAGGTCCTCAAATCCAGGTGGAAAACCCGGATTGTGAGCCATGGAGACCAACAAAGTATGTTCCCCCTCAGCACTTCACCTCTTCTTAATTGAATCCCATGATTCTAATACATACTGCACCAGTGGATTAGGGCTGGCCAACTGTTAATATACATGACTACCCCCAATTGCCAGATAAGTAGATAAATGACCTGGACACTCCTCCTCCTCCTCTAAGTCTACTCAGCTGACAGCCTGGTTCCTATTAATCCAGTCCTTTATATAGTGGTGTTGGATAGCCAGGTAATACCCTTGAATGTTTGGGACTCCGAGCCCTCCTCTATCAGCCCCCCCCCCGAGCCTTTGCAGGATCATCCTCAGGTGCTTCCAAATAAAGGTAGTGAACCCTTTTTCCAACCTTTTGATGTCCACTTTAATTGGGCACCTAGGTAACATCTGCATCACATAAAGCAGTCTGGACAAAACAATTCATTTTAATTAAATTGATACACCCAGTCCAGGAAATGGGAAGTGCCCACCACCTTTTTATCTCCTTAAGGATAGTAATAAACAGCGGCCATTTAACCTGTATAAGCTTCTTAAGTCTCTCCCTACTTTAATTCCTAGATAAGTAAACAATTTCCCAACTGCCTTCAAGCACCAAGATGTCTCTAGTCCCCCGGCTCCCTTAAATACAAAATGTCTGATTTATGCAAATTATGTTTGTAACCAGAAAATACTGCAAATTCTTCCACAACCTGCAACAGGGCTGGCATCGAAACTGTGGGTTCCATTATGAAAATTAACAAGTCATCAGCCAACAGCATAATCTTATGTTATGTCCCATATTTTCCCATCACCTCTCAAATATTCCCGGATTCCCATGTCTTAATAGCTAGGGGTTTGATGGCCAAGGTGAATAGGAGAGGGGACACCCCTGTCGCGTGCCTCAATATACCGTATATACTCGCGTATAAGTCGGATTTTTGGGAGTGAATTTCAGTCTCCAAACTCATGTTCCGACTTATACGCGAGTCACTGAGAAATAAAAAAAACAAAACAAAGGTTCTGCTATCCTGATTGCTTCTACCTCCTGAGATGAGCTGAGCTCACACCTAATTAATAACATCTCCTGACCGGAAGATTAACACCATTGCCCGATTAACACCTGCTGCCTGTTTGTCTCTGTTGTCTGTGCTCACCCTTATTAACACACATTTAAAAACATTTAGTAATTTTAGCAACTGAATAATGTTAGGATTCTTCACCCAGACTTCAACATGCAATCGACAAAAAAAAACACTGCCTTCAGACTGCTGGTTTCTTGTTCTGCTTAAAATCCCATTTCTCATATCCAGCATCGCATTGCAATTAAGTCAGGGCATTTCCGCCGCCTGCATTCCGCCTGCATGCCCGCTGTAACTATTTTATTCAATAGCATTCCATTGCATTAATTACAAGTTTTCTGCTCACAGTTTTGCTGTGCAATGGTAGACTGCAATAAATGTGTTTTTTACAGTAACATCAGTGCACTCAGACTAAAACAAAAAAGATGATTCTAAATTGAGATGAAATGTTTGCATTGATTTCAGGTTCTGTTTCTATTTGATTATAAAAAAAAGTACCATTTAGTGAAATTCAGATGTAAAAGATGCACCGACTTATATGTGGGTCAAACACTGAGGCATGAAATTAAGGTCTGAATAATGGTCCCGACTTATACGCGGACCGACTTATATGCGAGTATCTACGGTAAGTGGACCTCCTCCAATGGAACTCCATTAACAAGCACCCTAGCCACCAGCTCCCGCTATAACATCTGCACTAATCCTACAAACCCATCTCCTATACCAAAGCGCTTCAGTACCTCAAACAAGTAGCTCCATTCAATGCGATCAAATGCTTTTTTTGCATCTATGGACAGCACACATGCCTGGAAAGGATGCTGAGAATCCCAATGCACAATGTTCAACAGCCGTTGCATGTTTTGATAAAACAAATGACCCTGTATGAACAAAGTTTGATCAGCATGAATTATCTGAGGCAACACTTGCTGTATTCATCCCGCCATAACCTTAGCCATAATCTTAAGATTGCAATTCAGGAGGAAGATGGGATGGGAGGAATTATAGTCATGAAGGTCCTTCCCCGGTTTTGGTATGACACAAATGGTACAGTAGCCTCGCAGCAGGATTTAGGGAGTTCCCCTCCTCCCCTGCCTCCTCCATCAGTGCCCTCAGCAGTTCTGCCAGGACATTTCCGAACTCCTTCTAATATTCTGCTATGAAACCATCCAGGCTCACGCCTTCCCTCTCTTTAACCAACCCCATTGCCCATAGGATTTTGGCAGTGGATACTGGTGCCCCCAAGATCTCCCTTTATGCCTCCGAGAGGGTCAGAAGAGCAATCCCATCCAGAAAAGCCATAGCCTGCCCCTCCATACCCACATACTCCACCATGGGTGTAGAAAAACATACTCCATGCACTGTACTCCATGGTGTACAGTTTTATTTCAGGGGGGCAACAAGAAGGATCTAATGCAACATTGCTTACTGCAATGCAGCACAAGGCCAGCTGATCCTTCTTGTAATTTCATATCTGAGATACACACCTACAAGGGTTGGCCACTAAGATTGTCTTTGTAGCCAGCCCGGTGGCGCTGAGGGTTGAAGTGCTGGATGCCACATCTCGCGCCACACTGGCAACCCGGGTTCGGGAATGAGCCCGGGCCGCTGGGGGTTGTCGGGGGGGAAAGAGAGCGAGCATCTGCAGGACTGCTCTCTCTTCCCGGGGAGGGTTGGGGAGATGCGATCACTCCCGGAGTGGCCTCTGGGGGCGATCAGAGGCACCCAGCATGGCAACGTAGTAGACGCATGGGGTGGAGTTGCGGCTTAGGATTGCCTTGTAAAGCCGCCCTTTCAGGGGAACAGACGCTACAAGAAGAGAAAAACCCCACTCCTGGGGATAGATGAAGGCACCTCGGGCCTTCTCAGTCCACACTCCCAATTTACGGACAGCCTCCTCTCTGCCCACCCCTCTCGTGCCCAGCACTTTGCCCTAGAAACAGAGCACCCTATGTGGATATGGCAACCCTACTTCCGGAGCGTGTAGACCCAGAGGTGGTGCTGAGCTACATGAGAGGGAGAGGAGTAGCAGTCACGGAGGGAGGTTAGAGGCTGGAGTCCCCAAGGATGCTGGAAGGAGTTCCACAGGTAGTGGCAATAAAATAGTCAAAAAAAAAGATTGTCTTTGTATCCCAGGAACAATGCAATACAGGCACAGGAGTGATATATGGGACTCTTGAGGGAGCAATGTATAACAATTGTATTTACCAATGCATGGGTGGGAGCAACAAAAAGTACAACTATGTACAAAACATGTGTTTATTGTGTCAGATGGGGCAACAAACGTGGTCATGGTGTAAACATTTTTTTGTCTGACTACACTGCTCCACTTCACCCTGTAGAGCTGTTGATAGCTGTTTAAAAGAACATCGTATTGCTATTTTTATCCCTTGCAGTGTGTAACTGTTTTTAAATATTTGTATTTGTTAATCAGTTTGTATGGTTTTATATATTGTACGTATTGTTATATATTTTGTATATCTGTTTACATTTCTTGCTTACCATCTTAGCTTCCATTTTGATTGAAGCTCCAGGTCGATCCTGAAAAAGGGCCTTGGTCCAGTGATCTTACCCGGTAAATAAAGTGAATTGAACTGAATTGATAGAATTCCCCAAAAAGCTTCCTAATATGAGGTCCTCTGTGTTCCAACTGTCCATGTCTGTCCATTATCACCGTAATGTGACTAGAACCTCTCTTACCATCCACCAGCTTAGCTGGCAATGGGCCAGGTTTATTTCTCCATTCATACAAACATTGCTTTGCAAAGAAGAGACTAGCCTTAGCCTCTCCGGTAAGCAACAGATTCAGCGCTTTCTTCGCCACCGTAAGTTCCCAAAGGGCTTCAGTCCCTCCTCCTGTGACTGCCTTTCATTATAAGTGTTTTATTTTATGCTCCATTTCTAACTGTTTATCCCGGCATTCCTTCTTCACCTGGGCCACATAGCAAATGATAGCACCTCGCCTAAATACCTTCCCTGCTTCCCAATGTATTCATTTTGAAGGATCTGAATCCAGGTTTATACTTGTATACAGCTCCCACTGGTCCTTTAAATAAGATTTAAATTCCCCTTTTGCCAGCATGTACGTGGGGAACTTCCAGTTAGGGGCTACCTCCCTTTCTCCTGTCGTCATCAGGGTTTGATACATGTAAAATGGTCTGATACACGTATAGGACTGTGACACACCTCTATCATTCTATGCTAGCAGTTTCTGGGAATGTATATATAGTCTATTCTGGACCAAGATTTGTGCGGATTGAAGAAAAAAGTATATTTTTTTAGCCCTGGGGTTGACCACCCTCCAGCTATCGATCAGGTCCAGATCTAACATCCCCAGTTGCCAGCCTTCCATGGCATTTGCACACCTTTCCTGCTGTCCTCAGTAATTTAACCTTGGATCCATAAAGCAACTTGGGTCTCCCCCAAGAATAAGATTTGGAAATTGCTCTTGATGAATAATGTCTAAAATCTGTTGATAGAAGGCTGCATCAAAATTTGCAGCTGCATATATACTATTGTAAGTCACCCGTTCCCCATACAGCTGTTCTACCACAAACACATATCTAACTGGATATATTACAGTTTTATGTAGTGTTAGGGGAAATGTTTGTGGAGAAGGACTGCAGCCCCCCCATTTATGTGATAAGTAGGAGGCCATGTAGCAGGACTCCACCCACAAGTTTGGCATGTTCAGAAACCATAAGGTGAGTTTCCTGCAGCAACGCCATGTGCCCCTGTCAATGCTTTAGAGCATCCAAGATCTTTTTCCACTTAACTGGAGAGGAAAACCCCATTATATTCCAGGATATGATGGTTACTTTAGATCTTGTATTCTTATTCAGAATAAAAGCTTGTCAAGTGCTCCCTCTTATTCCATTGGGGACCCATAAGCCAGATCTCATGTATCACAGATTGTCAACATTCTTATGAGTAGAATGAGAAGAATGTTAAACAGTAACTTGTTAACAAGCAATAGTAAAACTAACTAACAAGCAATATAAACAGCCTCAATACATTCAGACATATCAACCCAAACACTGTATTGTCAGATTGCTTGATAAGGTTAAGGTGACACAAAAATGACTACCCCACCTCTCTTGCCTAGTGGCAGGAAATAAGCAGCACCAACCCCCCACCCGTCCCACATGTTAACAACCTAAATTAAATCCTATAGTTTTAAATTGCTCATATTTTAAATCACCCCCCAAGTTGCTATCAGCACATACTTTCGCTCTTTCTTCATCTACTTGCCCTCCCATAACACCACCATGCATGTACCCCCACCAGCTCTGAGTGAGGCATAGGGTCCTGAGTGAGGCATATTCTACCCTCCCACCTGGTCCTGCCCTCCTTCAAGACAACCTCTCAGTGTGCCCTTATCCCACCTCATGTATGTTGTGATCCACTCTTCCTGCTCCCCACAGATTCCCTCCCCCAACTGCCCTCCCTGCATTATCTCCCTCAATCATGTGCAGGGCTGATACCCAGACTGCAGTTTACTTAACAGTCCAGAGCAGTCCAAACTTGCTGAATAAATTCCCAGGGGCCCAGGATAGGAGGCAGGAGAGAGACCACACCACATTTCATCTTCATCCATGGTCCCCTGCCCTCCCAGCACCCCCCGACCTGTAAGAAACCAGCCAAGACTGAAGAGCCATCTCTCCATAGCACCACTCCACCTGTGATCTGGTTGGTTCAGGCAACATCGAATCTCTTCCCTGCTGGGACAGTGTGATGTCCCCCCCAGCAGTATATATGGTGGCCCAAACAAAACATCCATTTATTGCCGTCCCTTGGGAGTGTAAATTCCAAGCCCCCCTTCTGCACCTGGCCAGCCAGACTGCTAGGCACAGGGCTGGGGTCTGTGAGGAGAGGATCCATAACCTTGTTGGCCTACTGTAATCATCATACAGTTACTGTATCTGGCCCCTACGAAAATATGGATGGGAAAACATGCCCTGGGATCAGGAGCCAGACAATAAGGGTTCCATTATTCCAGGTCCATAGTAGAGATACAATCTACTGTAGCAACAGACTTATAATCCTCCTTGCCCAGGTGGCAAAGCAAAGGAAATACACTGCAGCACATGGTAAAACCAAAACCTGTGGTTTAAAAACAAAAAAGATTAACAGCAAGTTCCAAGACTTACAATGTCTTCAGCAACTCTTCTTGTCCCATTCAGATACGAAGGTACAGACCTTTTCCACCTCCCAAAATGTAAAAGTGGTACTGTCCTGTCTAATCTTGATGACAGCTGGGTATGTGAAGGAAAAATTAATGTTCCACTCATGCAGCATATCTAGTCTTGGGTTGAACTGCTTACGCTGCTTCTGGAGCCTGGAGGAGAAATCCTGGTGAAAGAATAGCCGAGCCCCCTCGTACTTCAGCTCCTTAATTTTATGGTAAGCTGCCATCAGGACTTGGTGATCTCCAAAATGATGAAGGCAGAAAATTATTTGCTGCCATGGTTGGTCTGCTGGAGGCCGTGGCACCAAGGCCCTATGTGTCCACTCTATCATGAGCCTTCCATTTTTGATATTTAGGCCCAGTAGTTTTGGAAAAGTAACTACACAGAATTCCAAGACATTAGCTCCTTCCTTGCCTTTTGGGAGCCCTCACAGTCGCAGGATACTTCCCCGACTACAGTTTTCCTGATAAGTTGAGAGCTCCTGTAGATCCTCCAGTTCCTGCTCTAACTGCACTATTTTTTCCAGTAACTGCCTCTTGGAGTCCTCCAGGTTGGAGGCCCTTTCTTTGACTTGTCCCAGGCACTGGGCCTGTGAAATGCATTGTGCAGAGATTTCAGCAAGTTTCTACTCCAACTTTTTAAATTTTGGGTCAAGACCCTCCAAAACCTGCTTTGTTGCGATCCGCCCAAGTGCGCCCAATTCCACGACTGAGAGAGAGAGCAGGTCCGGGCTGGCAGGAGCAGAGATCTCAAGCAGAGCTCCTTTCTTGTTAGGTTTTGCAGCTTACTTTGGCAGTTTTATCAAGGGAGTGATCAAATACTCCTCCATAGTAGTTCCTGGGCATACAACACTTTGGGCTAAATCTGTGTGTATTTGCCATCAGATTTTACTATTTAATGTCTGGTGGGACAGAGCTCCGGAGAAATATGTCCTGCCACCTAGCTGTTCCTTAGCACTCCCGCCAAAAAAAAACCAAACAGGATTTGAATGCTGTATATCAGACTTGTTGCTAGTTCTTGATGAAGTTCGTATGCTCAACCTATTTGTGGAGAATGAGAGAGGGATATTTATTTGAGAAGGTTACAGAAAAATTGTACTAAGACAGCAGGAAAATATATGCAGGGTCAAAGATCTTGACATGTTAAAATATTCCAAATTTAGTCCATATTTATCTCAGTGGAAACAAACTCCTAGTTTGGAATCTTAACTAATAAAGATTGCTAATCCCATACTGGGAATGTATATAATGAAATTTCAGTTTCAGACATATGATTCAAATCTTCTAAAAGCACAATATCTTGGGATATCACATAACTATATGGCAACAGTCTGTAGTTGTAGATTATGTTGTCCAAAGGACAGACTTCATGTACCTATTTTATCTTACATATGATAAACTGAGGAAAAAGTGGCTAGCCCTTTATCTTTCTACTTCCCTAAGTACCCTGCAGAAACAAATATATGAAATGTTATTCAGTATGAATTTTTATTTTATTTTATTTTAGTCTTTGGTAACCGGGTAAGGCCCACTAGGCAGAAGTGCCTGTTTTCAGGGGTGACCTGGGAGCACTGGGCAGTTAAGTGACTTGCTCAGAGTCACACAGTATGCAAGTGGAGGTTGTGAGAATCAAACTCAGGTCTGGTCTGCTGGATGTACCAAGCTCATTCACACCTCATTCCTCTAACCTATAGGCTATACTGAATATGGATTCCATGTATAGATGTGTATGTTTTTTGAGACTAGTATGTAGAATAAGGAAGAAAAATGCTGAATCATAGACATGTGGTGGCAGAAAAGGACCCTTTGGCCCATCAAGTCTGCCCCTCCCCTCTTTAGTGTCAGCATGGCTCAGTTGGTAGCACATCTGCCTCTGGACCTGAAGGTCATGGGTTCTCATCCCACACTGGGATTTCACTTGCACCTAAAAATCGCTGGCACCCAAGTGCAGTATTGAGGGGTGCTGTACTGCTGGGGTGTGCCGTCCTTCAGATAAGACGTTAAACCGAGGTCCCTTCTGCCCATCCTGGTGTTGTCCTGGTGGGTGTCCAGGTGGAAGTAAAAGAACCCAGGGCACTCTTCGCAAAGAGCAGGGAACATTCCCGGTGTCCTGGCCAACATTCCCCTTCCCATAAACCAGTTCATGCAATTATCCAGGCTGTGTGTGGGTGATGATGTGCGATATGGCCGCCACCACACATTCAGTCACTTCACTACCAGTCTAGCATTGCTTGTAAAGCGCTTTGGGATACTGTGTATGAAAAGCTCAATATAAATGCTGAGTCTTCTTCTTCTTTACTCATTACCTATGTCATGGGACCTCCCCTTCCCCCTACTTGCCAACCCCTTATGTCTGTCCCATGCCCCCTTGAATCCCTCCACCATTTCTGCCCCCACCACTTCCTCCGGTAGTTTATTCCATAGATGTATGTATTTATTATACATTTTTTATATAATGTTTATAAATGATTATTGTATGTCTAATATGATATTAATATTTTTCTGTGAGATGTCTTTTTAAGCTGAACAATACAATTTTTACCCACCTATCTACTTGCAGGGTGGAAACTTTGTGTAGTTGAAAGAAATAAACTGCTCCTTTCACAGAGCAGCTCAGTCCTTTCATCTGCATGACACCGCCCAGCAAGCAGCATCCCGATCCTTCCACAGTTCCCAGTCTGTAAAAATATAACACTCTCCCACTGCCAAGTATCCTGCCCACCTCCTGGTCCATCTCTGTGCCCCATCCATAAAATAAACATCCTTCCACTGCCAAGGATGGTGTGGTACCTGAGGACTGGAGGAGGGAAGATGTGATTCCCCTCCACAAAAGTGGGAGCAAGACAGAGGCAGGAAACTACAGACCTGTAAGTTTGACCTCAGTGGTAGGGAAAATGATAGAATCACTTCTGAAGAAAGGAATTGTTGAGTACCTAGAGGCCAGTGAGGCATAGGACCCAAGGCAGCATGGATTCACAGCGGGAAAGTCATGCCAGACAAATCTAATTGACTTCTTTGACTGGGTGACCAAAGTAGTAGACCAGGGAGGGGCTGTGGACATGGCCTACCTAGACTTTAGCAAGGCAATTGACACAGTCCCACACAAAAGATTAATAAACAAATTAGCCAGCCTGGGAGTGGGTCCCAGGGTGGTAGCCTGGGTAAAACACTGGCTGGACAACAGGACACAGAGGGTAATAGTAAATGGAATCTACAGTTAAGAAAGAGGGATTACTAGTAGGGTACCGCAGGACTCAGTACTGGGGCCAGTCCTTTTTAATGTCTTTATAAGTGACATTGCAGAGGGACTGGAAAGAAAAGTATGTCTTTTTGCAGATGACACAAAGATCTGCAACAGGGTTGATATGCAAGGTGGGGTAGAAAGGATGAAAAGGGACTTGGCAAGGTTGGCGTAATGGTCCAATGTATGGCAGCTTAGATTCAATGCAAAGAAGTGCAAAGTAATGCACCTGGGAAACAAAAACCCAGGGGAAGAGTACA
This sequence comes from Neoceratodus forsteri, assembly GCA_016271365.2. Taxonomy (NCBI): domain Eukaryota; kingdom Metazoa; phylum Chordata; order Ceratodontiformes; family Ceratodontidae; genus Neoceratodus; species Neoceratodus forsteri. The sequence goes on from CM057451.1 coordinate 321,273,686, forward strand.
CAATAGGGGGTGAGATACTGACAACAACAAAAATGGAAAGGGGCCTGGGGGTAGTCCTATCAGATGACCTAAAGGTGGGCAAGCAATGTGAGAAGGCAGTAAGGAGGGCTGGGGGGATACTGGGATGCATAGGGAGAGGCATCACTGGTTACCCACCTGACAGCGACAGTTCATCAGCGAAGTCCCCTACAGCATCATGCCGCTGTAGTGAACTGGCTGAAACCTGGTGCTGTCTGTTGGGGGTCCTGCACCCCCCCAAATCAGCTCTAACTCAGAGTTGATAACGCTAAAGTGGGGGGGGTTCGGGGTGAAGCCCCCTGAAGAAAACACATACAGCCACAGGGAACCAGCAGCTGACTGCAGAATGTGGTCGACCTGCCGGTTTCGCTGACGGGGCATTCGACAAATATTTTGTCGAAAACACATTGTGGATCCAGCATCACCAGTAGAAAACAAGAAGTTGTTGTCCTTCTGTACAGACAGTTGGTAAGACCACATCTGGAGTACTGTATACAGTTCTGTAGACCCCATCTCTGCAAAGACATAGACAGGGTGGAGGCTGTCCAAAGGAGGGCAACCAAAAAAGGTGCAGGGTCTGCACCAGAAGACATATGAAGAAAGACTAAAGGAGCTTAAGATGTATAGCTTTGAGGAAAGGAGGGAGAGGGGGGACATGATAGAAACTTTCAAATACCTCAAGGGAATCAACAGTGTCCAAGTGGGTAGCATCTTTCAGAAAAAGAGATGTGCAAGAACAAGGGGGCACAATTTGAAGATGGGGGGGTGGCACAGAGTTAATGTGAGGAAGTATTTCTTCCCAGATAGGGCTGTAGATGCCTGGAACAGCCTTTCTAGGGAGGTCATAGGGTCAAAAACAGTGGGGGAATTCAAGAATGCATGGGACAGACGTAAGGCAATTCTAGTGGGGGGGTAGGAGGAAGTAGGGTTTTGGTTAATGAGGATTTGCAGCTTATCCATTAGGTAGAGAAATGGGCAGACTAGGTGGGCCAAGCGGTCCTTATCTGCCATCAGATTCTATGTTTCTATGTTAAGTATCCCACCCACCTCCTGATCCTTCCCCAGTGCCCCATCCATAAAAATAAATACCCTCCTAATGCCAAGTATCCCGCACACCTCCTGATACTTCCCCATGCCCCATCTATAAAAAAAACACCCTCCCACTGACAAGTATCCCTCCAGCCTCCTGATCCTTCCCCGTGCCCTGTGCATAAATCTGTAAAACAAGAAAATGATCCAGTGATGACTTCAACCCCCCACGCCACCACCCCTCACCCGAACCCTCCTCTCAGCACCTACACCCCTCCCCATACTTACCTATTCTGATTTGGTCAAGTGCTTCTCTTTTTGAATGTCCTGCTTCTTCTGTGCTCTTCTGGAAAGTGACTGAAAACAAGGTAAGTTTGGTTAATGGCTTTTTAACGCATTTTGAACTTTTACTCATAGCTTTATCATCTCTTAATATTACAACCCCAAATTTTTAACATGGCCTTTTTATTAACTTTGAAACTGAGTGAGTGCTCACTAATTTCCTATGATCTGTACTGCTAGAGTGACACTCGTAGAAACAGACCACTCACTGATATCTGTTTTAATCATTTTAGTGTAGTGAGAGGTTCTGGAATTCTCTTTTCATTTTTAACCCAACTCACGAACCAGATTTCCAAATCCTCCCCAAAATGTGTTTCCACAGCCGCTCTGTGAAATCGTATTTCAGACAGAATTTTAAAAATGTCACCTGTTTTGATCATAAGATGGGGTAATAAAAAGACTATGTTGAAAATTTGTGGTCAAAATCTCAAAAAAAAACCCCACTGTGAAGCAACATTAAAATGATTTAATGTTTTCTCATAGCTTTGTTATTTCTCTAGATTTTGTCGCCAAATTTTCAACATAGCATGTTTCTTAACCTACCTTATGAACAGGGCAGGAGTAATTTTTCGAATCCCCTCCAAACTCTGTTTTCACACTTGCTCCCTGAAATCACCTTTCATATGGGATTTTAAAAGTTTCTCTTGTCTTGATCATAAGAAGCAGTCATGAAAAGACTACGTTGAAAAATTGGGGTCAGAATCTCAAAAATTGACAAAGTTATGAAAAAAATGGTGAAATACTGTACTTATTTTACTAGCTTATGACCCCTACATTTTCAAAATAGACATTTTTGTACCCCCTGCCTTGAACATGACATGTATCATTATTTATATCCTGTCCAAAGCATCTTTTCACATGTGTGCCACAAAATAACATTTTGGACACGATTTCAGAAATTACACCTGTTATGTTCGTAAGGTGATGTAATAAAAAGATTATGTTGAACATTTGAGGTAAAATTTGAAAAAAAAAGTTACGAATAAACATTCACATTTTCAATATTTACTCATAACTTTGCAATATTCTTACTTTTGAACCCACATTTTTAACATTCTCATGTTTTTCACCCCCATCAAATGAACATGGGAGGTGTCATTATCAAATCGCCCTCCAAAACCAATTTTTATGGTCCTTCCACAAAACAATGTTTTGGGTTGCAGTTCATAAATGACAACGGTCATGTTCATATGCTGGGGCGAAAAAAAAAATAGTATTTTGAAAATTCAAGATCACAGTCTAAGAAAAAGACAATGTTCTGTGTGAACCTCTTTACAAGGAAGGTTCCAGGGATATAGAGAACTTGGGCAGACTGGATGGACCTTTGGTCTTGTACTGCCATCATTATCTATGTTTTTATGTTCTACGTTTCTTTGACAATTTCACTATTATAATTATGTTATTAATTTGTTAATTATTGCCTCTGCACAATCAATGCCAAACACTCACACAGCAAATACAAGCAAGTAAGCATTAGACATTGGCAAATGCTTGTTAGATGAGACAACACTAAATGTTTGGTGCAATCACTATGGAGTACAACTTCCTGAAGAAGAATTGATTGTAGCACAAAAATTTATTGAACGTCTGCCTGCTGAAAACTATCCTTGGAACATCTCTTCATCGTTTGAATCACTGCCACTGGCTATTTTCCGGCATCTACCAACTGGATACCATTGCATTTGCTATATACCAATCATTACATGTGCAGTACATGTGAACAGTCATTCAGTGTCCTAAAATAATGATTATACCATGGACATAAGTGAACTGCCAATGAAATCATCAGACTGGCAGTTTACCGCCGGTGTAAATCCTCTGATAATCAATGGCTGTTGATGAGACTATAATCCAATATATCCAATGTATCTGCAGCATAGAAATAAATAGAATAAAAATAAACAAACATAGCAACCTCTTTAATATTTGTATTTTATTATAGTAAAAAAAATGAACCTTGGTATAATCGCAATAAGCCACTTGGAGGATGTGGGTTATCGGGGGATTTACCATGGCTAGCGAGGATTTACCCACTTGGCTGTGCCTCATGGGCAAACCACTCCAGCCATGGTAAATCCCCCGATAACCCACACCCCCTTGTGGCTTATTGCTTAATAAACATACCTTAGAAACACTATAGGTCAAGACAGACTAAGTGGCCTTGCCACACTAACAAATGAGGGTGAGACAATAAAACTAATACATCCATATGAAGTCACTGACAGAGTTGCCAAATTGTCAAACAGATAATCTTTTGCTTTCTGCTGCCAACACTGCAGAAAATTCCTGAATTACACGACAGTATCAGATAAGCATAGTTTTTGTGACTAATGATGATCCTTCTTAAACTGTGAGATTAAATCAAATGGAACCTGTTTAGTCTCTGATGTCTCTTGTGTGCATTTTCCATTTTCAGTAGATGAATTAATGGATTATTTTTGGTCTGTTTCTTGCACCCAAGTCAAAACAGACACATTCACCAAAACGATTTCCTCAGTCTATTTTATTTCTGTCTTTGTGTGCAGTTTGGGTATGAGGACCTAATTAAAAGACTGAGGCAATAAAGCAATTCTAGGGTAAATATGTTCCCTGGCTCAAGTCACCTGCTTCTGTTTTAGGGTTTCAGCTAGTTAATCTGTGTGCTCGTCTTGCTTGAGAATGTGCTTCTAAAAAGCACCATTTGGTACCAGTTCTTCAAAATTTCTTCTAGGGGCAAATCACCCTGAACCCCCCTTTTGAAAAAAGTCACTGATGGGGGCATGTGCCCCCCAATTTAGAATCCTTCTGACATTCCCTGCATTTACCATCAACAAACGCCCTAGATGGGGGGGGGGGGACTTATACCTATTTAATGCATGGCATTACTGTTCCTTTATGTTATATTATATTTTACATTTGAACTACTGAGTACAACTTTTGCTTTCGGTTGCAATTTACTAAATACATCACATCATTCAAGCAATCACTCAATGTTATTGCATAACTGCTTAGGACAAAGCAACTGACAAAACAACAAACATAAATCAGATATGAAGGACATACAGTATAAAAGTTCTTAAATATAAAATAACAGTAGTAGTTTAAATGCACTGTAGTTGACTACTCCAGGGATTCCTAGATGGATTTCCTCTACTCTACAGAAAGATCCATTGGGACTTCTCGTGCCAGTCCTGCACCAGCGGGGTGATTGACAGGTGGAGGAAGTGGGGGGGGAGTGATTGACAGGTGGAAGAAGTTAAAGGATGAATCACATTTCAGCAGGGAAAAAAGGAGGAGAGAGCAGAGAAGACTATATGAAGCCCAGTCCTCAGGTTGACACCTGATGTCACTCAGTCCAGTTCTAGAACCATTTTGTCGATTTGTAGTAGGGTACAGAAAAACTGACTGAAGTGGTGGACGCTGTCAACACCTTGCTGCCCTTCTGGGAGAGAAGTTAGGGGAAAGAATAAGTAACTTGCAGACTGACTCATGGGAACTAGAGTAAGGCATAGACTGGGTTCAGAATATTGTTTTATGGCATAGGTACTTTGGGTCTGGAACAGTATGTGTACAGTATATTTCAGAACTGGGACATTACTGCATGTAAGAACCTGATAATCATTCGAACTTAAGAGTGATAAAATAGGATAAGGACTCTGGACCTTTGATGGGGTGTTGAACTGAACAATGCAGCCAGCATTGGCCATGACCAAGATGTATTTAGAATGTATCTGAAAGATGTGCTTGACATGGCTGCTGTATGAAGTTATGGCCTGTATGTATCAGTAGCCTGCTAAGACTTTGTGTCTGTCTCAAGGAGGTAGGATGGAGTAGTGAAGATGCACAAGATTGTTAATTTCAGTGACTGTGGGGAAGTCCAGCGAAGTCATGAAAGAAAAAACTTTATGCAGTACTAGGGTCATACTAGGGTTGAAGGCAAAGAACGATCATGAGGTCCCTCGGGATTTCCTATACTAATCTGTATAATAATATTTTAAATCACTACCTTCAAGTATTAATTTATCAGTTTGAGCCTTGAAAATATCCTGTTGGGACTATCAACTATATATTGGGGAAGATTATTCCACATTTCAATCACTCTGTGAGAAAATAAATGTTGGTGAGCCTTAGTTTGACACTTACCTTCAAATTGTATTTGTTTACTGTGTTTCCTAGTTTCCCTAATTTCATGTTTAAATGTTTAAATTCAAGATCCAAAGTACTCTGGAGTATGGGATAATTTAGAAGTAACCTGTAAGTACTGAATAAATGCCCTGCTTGACAACTCTGTCTATTGTTGTGGGCATTGTGATTATTGGCAGCGTGTTTCAAATCCACTTCCCTGACACTGGACCATAGACCATGTGTCTACCTTTAGGGTTTCTTTGGCATTAGTAACCCTGGCCAGACCCCTTCCCATGGTGGGAGGGCCTCACATGTGACCTGAATATTAGGGGTCAGCTGACACTTAACTCAGAATACAATTCTTTATGAATAGATACCAATAAAGTTATTAGTTGGATCAAAATGCCAGGACTGAAGGTCATTAGCTGATACAATATTTATCAAACATGATACACAATATAAGCAGCACATTACACAACAAGTGGTTCAGGTCTGGTTACCTACAGCCCATCTGTCATGTGAGTTTTGTCCAATCTCATAAGTGCCATTGTTACCCTTGTCTTGATATAATAAAAGGCCCCAGTTGAGACCTGTATAATGGACCTGCAAACTTTTCATAATCTGTTCTTCATAAAATAGAAACATAGAAGTTGTCAGTAGAAAAGGACCAATTGGCCCACCCAGTCTGCACAGATGTTGCCTGCCTAATCTACCTCCTAATTGGAATTTAAGGTTTTCATTACAATGTGATTTGGATACTGTCTCCTTTTTGGACCTGTCTATATACAAAGAAGTAAATGGTACCCTGAGAACAGATCTATTTAGAAAGGAGACAGATCGCAACTCAGTTCTTTTGGCTTCCAGTTGCCACCCACATCATATGATTCAGAACATCCTAAAAGCCCAATTATTAAGAGTCCATAGAAATTGGCGTAGTAATGTGGATTTTTTATCATTGGACAAGATATGTGCAATGGATTTCGGATGAGGGGTTACTCAGACAACACTGTCAAGAGAACTTTTGACAAAGTATCAGAGATTAATAGAAACAGTGTACTCACAGATAGGGACCCCAGGACAACCAAGCCACGTATGAGTTTTCTTACTAAATATTATAGACATAGTGAAGAACTACAAAACATCATTTATTCCAATTGGAATATATTAACAGGTAACCCCTACTTAGGTAAGTAATACAACAGAAGCCAAGAATGGGGTTCAGGAGGGGTGCACATTTATGTGATAAGCTGGTACACTGTTATCAACCACCTACCTCAAAAGAACAAGCAGGTCGACTACAACCCCTACCTACGGGCACTTTTCCATGTGGGAACTGCAAGTTTTGCAGTTCCATAATCAAATCCAATACTTTCACGAGCTACAGTAGCCATCAGAACTTTGATAACAAATATTTCATCACATGTGTCACTGAAAATGTGATTTACCTTGCTACTCGCCAGTGCAGGGCATTCTATGTAGGAAAAACAACCAGACCATCAAAAGTAAGGATTGAGGAACACCTGAGATCTGTTGAAAACAATGATCAATGGAGTGCACTGGCAGTACATTGTAGGGAAACCAGAAATAGACATGTGGCCCACAACTTTAAATTCTGTGGAACTGAGAAAGTCTGTCTAGGCCCAAGGGGTGGGAACCTGGATGACGAACTTAAACAGAGGGAATCATATTGGGTATTTACTTTGGGGGCCTTATGCCCCCCTCAAGGATTAAATGATAAAATCAAGTTGCTGCCATGTATACGAAAGTGAGGAAAATGATGCCACAGTGATTTGTTTTAATGTCTTTTTTTTTTTCTTTAACCAGGAGAGACACACTAAGCTGAAAGCTTGTTTACAGGTGCGACCTGGGAGTACAAGGAAGTTAGGTGACTTGTTCAGAGTCGCACAGTATGTAAGTGGGGGCTGCAGGATTCAAACCCAGGTCTCCAGGTTTGCAGCTCAGAGCCTTAAACTACTGTGCTATACTGCCTTCTCAATGTCTTGGTTACTATTGCTATCAAGGTAACCCTCAAGTCCCAGAGTTTGCCATGGTACTATATATATATATTTTAATATATTTTGTAATATATCTCTTTACGCATTATGTATTATTAGCTTAGCTTTCTCCAGAAATGCGCACTATGTTGTAGTAACTTGGTTAGATAATGGTGACTAATGACTCTACACTTCGCTCTTTTTTGCAGATGTCTTTTGCATATGGAGTATGTCTGGTACAGGTTTTTACATATTGGTTTACTCCGTTGGATGCCATAGAACATCCTAGTATAGTATACCTTTTCCTGTATTTCTTTTTATATAATATATATATATATACATATATATATATATTATATATATAATATAATATATATATATAAATGAGCTAGATGAATTATAATTGGGTCACAGTACTATAAGAATATGCATTATGAGTTTGCTGCTTCTAATGTACAGACAACATTTTTTGGTCTTCTGTCTCCTGCATTGCAGTATAAGACATGATTTTTCATTGGTTTGGGGCTTTAGTCCTTATTAGGCGCTATGCACTTTGTTTGTAAAATGCACTTATTATATTGTTAACTTATACAAATTGTGATATGATACACCAGGTTGTGATGAGGTTGATGTTACTATTTGCTTGCACTAGGCACTTTATGCAGTAGGCACTTTCTTGAACAATAGTGGCATTGTCTTTTTAAGCTACCTTGCATAAATTGAACTATGACCTAGCCCCTGGAACCACCCCCTGAGGACATACTGTGTATGAAACCAGTCAGGGCTTTTGTAGGTTCTCAGTCGTCACCACTATGGTCGAGCGTGTTATTTATTTTATTTAATAAAGCCTGTTATTGCCATTTTTGTTGAGTGCTGGCATTTGCTTTACGATCTAATCTGCCTCCACAGACCTTAACTGGTCTCCGATGACCCTTCCTCCTCCTCCTTGCCTGTTTTCTGCTACACCCCTGTGTCTATTCCAACACATGCTTAAAGCCCCCCATGGTTTTTGCCCTCACCACTTATGCCTGCAGACTGTTCCAGGTATCTACCACCCTTTCAGTGAAGAAATATTTCCTCACATCTCTCTTGCCCCCCCCCCACTTCATTGCAAGCCCTGTGATCCTGGTGCTCTTTCTCATTTAAAAGAGTCTCCTCTCTTGCACTTTCTTCATCCCTGTGAGGTACTTCTAGGTCTCTAGCATTTCACCTCTTGCACTCCTCTCTTCCAGGGTATACATGTTATGCTTCCTCAGTCTCCCCCTCGTAGGGCTTCTTGTGCATCTTTCACCCATTCTGAATTTCTGTTGTTAGGTGATCTAAATTTGAATATGTTTGATACCTCGTTAACCCTGACTAATCAGTCTGGTGTATTCAATTTAACACAAATTGTAATCTGCCCACCAGACCTAATAGCAGTGATCATACTAAGGATATCTTGCTTGATGTCATTACCACAACTCCTCATAAATGAATCTCCTCAATGTTTAGTGGAGACATAAGTGATCACTGCTATGTAGGGGTGTTCTTTGTTGCTCGCCTACTTTGTTCTCGTAACTTTAAAACGTTCTCTGACCAAGCACTTTTGAGAGAGGTTGCTGAAACCTACTGATCACTTATTTATGCCTGCCCTGATGTTTTATTGGCTTGGGATCATTTTTAAATCTACTCTCAATAGTGCAGTTGATGCTAATGCTCCTTACATTAGGAAAATAATTAGATCCTTGTCATTTCCTTGGGTTTCTAAAAATACTGGTAATTTGTTAAAGAGTAAAGAATCAGCCTGGAAAAAGTATCATTTACTTAAGACCTAACTGGTTATCTAAAGTTCAGGGAACTCAGGAATTAATGTATAGTACTTCAACTATTAGATATGCTAAAAGTAATCATTGTGCTACTCAGTGACATGCTACCTTTAAAAATCCTAGAAAAATGTGGCCTCACATTAAGAACCTTCAGGGGAACCCTACTGGTAGTATTCTACCTGCAATGCTGAAAAAAGATGGATTGGTTATTATGGATAGATTTACTTAGGTAACAACATTTAATAATGTTTTTGCAAAAGTTAGCAAAGTTTTCGATGAAATATTCCCTAACTTGCCCCTTCATCTGTTGATTTTTCTCCTCCTGTCACAGCCACACACCTTTTTGTTCCTTTTTGACAACTTAGTGAATCTGAAGTTTATGATAATTTGATTAAAACAGATATTAAGAAGAGTGTTGTGTTTGAGTGGATTGAGTATTTGTTTTTTTGGTAAAATCTGGAGCTCCTTTTTTTGTCAAATGTTTTACTTTTTTTATTTAATTTTTCTTTGGCCACTGCTGACATTCCTCATGATTTTTGAAATCTGCTTCTGTAACCCCATTTTTAAAAGGGGGGTGTGATTCTGACCCAAACTGTTATCAACCAATATCCATTTTGTCATCAAAAGTAAAGATGTATACACACATAAGCAACTTTTTTCATACTTGTCAAAATTCTATTTAATTACTTGCTCTACCTGCAGGTAGAGCAGGTAGAGTACTACCACCATGGAAAGTAGCAATAGTCATTCCACTGCACAAGGGTGGCGTATATGCAACTGAAAACTTCAAACCCATATCAATCCTCTGCCTCTTAGTGAAAATACAAGAACATCTAATTTTCAACCAACTTAAATCTTACCTTGAGCCTATCCTCATAGGACTTGTGATGCAATCCCTGTACCATCTTTGAGGAGGGCAACAAAGATGGTACAAGGATTGCATCACAAGTCCTATGAGGACAGGCTGAAGGACTTGAATATGTACTCCTTGGAGGAGAGGAGGGAGAGAGGGGATATGATAGAGACATATGAGTACCTTACAGTGAGGAACAGGGTGCAGGAATACACTATTTTCCAGCAAAAAATATGTTCTCGGACTAGAGGGCATAGGATGAAGTTGGAGAGAGGGCAATTCAGAGGAAACGTGAGTAAGAATTTCTTCACAGAAATGGTGGTAGACAAGTGGAACACCCTGCCAGAGGAAGTGGTGGGGGCTGAAACAATCATGGATTTAAGAATGCATGGGATAGACATAAAGGAATTCTGGAGGTCAGGAGTAATGGTGACAGACTTCTAGAAAAACATAAAGTGAACTTACAAGCTCAAATGGGCAGACTGGGTGGGCCATAGGCTCTTATCTGCCAACAGTGTCTTTGTATCTATGCAATGTCATCACCTCCTAACCAATTGCCAGCATAGTTTTAGAAAGAATTATAGCAACCTCACAGCTATTACCAAGGTACCCACAGATATCCTCGGTTCACTTGACAAAGGGTTTTATACCAGGGCCACATTTGTAGATCTAACTAAAGCCTTCAATTTGGTAAACCATAATCTTCTGTTACATAAACTACATTCACTGGGCATGGACTTACAGACACTCTTCTGGCTCCATAATTACCTACACTGTCATTCCCAAGGAGTATAATGGTCTGGGGCTTTCTCTTCATTTAAAACTATAACTCACGGTGTACCCCAAGGATCTATCCTGGAGCCCCTTCTGTTCTCTATTTACAAATAAATTGCCCATGCATTGTGGCAGGTCCTTGGTACAACTTTATGCTGACGATGCTATTTGATACTGCTCATCTGATATCCAATGGCTTAGTCATAATTTGGAAACTGACTTCCAGACACTTGGGAAATGGTTTCTTAAGAATCACTTAGTCCTTAACATTAAAAAAAAACAGAACAAATCAATGCTTTTTTTCAACCCTTCTGCTAAACTGGCTCCCTACGGTATACTTCAGATTCATTCTACTACAGGGGAAACACTTGAAATGGTTCAGTCTTTCAGATAATTAGGTATCTTGTTAGACTCCACCCCTCTCTTTTCAGCTGCATGTAACTCAAATTACGAAAAAACTCAACCAGAAACTTGGCTTGCTCTACCGTCTTCACCCCCTCCTCTCTCTCACACCTCCTGCCTAAAGATTGCCATCTCCTCCCTCTACTTCTCTACAGTGCTCCTCTACTACTATCTGCCAAGACCACCATACTCTTCACGCCTGAGAATGCTCTACTACAAGGTGGGTAGATTTGCTCTTGGAGTTAACTCAGGCCGCCAGCACTTTGAGGTTTTAGAGTCATTAGGCTGGCCTGACTATGACCAAATATTGTAGTTTTCCTCCCTTTGCTTTATCTATAGGGTCTCCTTCCTCTTCTCTCCCCTGTCTGAGTGACGTACTGAAACAGAAACCCTCTCCACATTCACTCAGGTCCTCCTCAGCCCCTCTGCTGAACATTCCTTATCCCCACCTAATGATTGGCAAGCATTCCTTTGCCTATTCTGCACCCTCCACATGGAATGCACTCCCCTTCTCTTGCCTCCCCCTCCCCTCTCTTGCTTTGTTTGCATGCTCCCTCTCCGCGTACCTACTGCAGCCTAAACCATGTACCTGTTTTGCCTAATCGCTTAATTACTCATAGCCTAATCGATGGAACCTGCTTCTGTAGTCTGTTCTCGGCTATTTGCTTACTATCTGTGATTATTTATGATAGCAACCATTTACCATTCCATGCTCCATTGCTTGATGCATGTTCAAGTGTTGGTTCACCTTTTACTGTACGATTCAAGAGTCTGCTTTGATCCATTTGTATGGAATATTCATCTGTACTCTTCACTGTGGTCATAATGCACTAATATAAATATGCTGTACATGTATATATGCTGTATGTATTTTTCTCACCAGCTGTAAATGTATATATGCTGTATGTATTTTTCTCACCAGTCTTGTACAATAATGTTTATATGCTGTAGATATTTTTCTCACTTACTTTGAATAGTTGTTGGCACATATTCTCAGGCTTGTACCTTAGACCCGGGTCACTCCTGAAAAATGGACTGCATTGTCTTAGTGGGCTCACCTGGTTACCAAAATTCAAATAAATAAATAATTCCTCATCATTTTTTTTTTTTTATTGTTTGGTAACCAGGTAAGGCCTACTGTGTCCAATGCCTGTTTTCAGCGTCAATGTGGAGCAATTGAGTGACTTGCTCATGGTCCCAGGGTATGCAAGTGGAGGTTGTGGGAATCAAACCCATGTCCGCTTGATGTACCTAGTTTATTCATAGCTTGTTACTCTAACCTTTAGGCTATACTGCCACATCTATAAATCTGTTTTTTGAAAAGGTTACAATAATAGACACGTTGTTTCCAGAATAGTGAATGATTTTTACTCTGCTTTTGGTGACAGATCTTATTCTCCTACAGTTTTCATGGACTTACAGAAGCCTTTTGATGCAGTGGACCACATACTGTTACTAATTAGGCTGAGATCCACTGTTTTTTTCATCTAAATCTAGTTTGCTTCATAGTTAAACCATTGACTCAAATATGTCAAAAGTGGTGATGTTTGTTCTGCCTTTGTTACAGTCATGTGAGGGGTTCTGCAGGGCTCAGTGTTAGGCCCTTTATTATTTTTACTATATATTAATGGTCTACCAAGATACTGTTCTGTACACACATACTTGTGCCTTGAGTGCACCAACTGGGCACAAACTGACAAATGGACGAAACTGTATACTTCCAAGATGGGGACCCACGGGGTTTGGGTCCAGTGTGGCTGGGTTAGAAAACCCGCCAGGAGGTCTGGCCTCAGCAGAGGGACCTCCAGACAAAAAGATTGTCTTAGGGTGGGGGTGGGGGTCAAGGTGAACATCATGATTCTGTCATGTTCCAAAGATCCCTGTCTGTGAGTTTAGGTTAATTAGGGAGAAGAAACTGTCATGGTAGGAGGAGCATGTTCTACAACACTGCAGCTGTGGGTAGAAGAGCAGTGTGCTACTTTCCTGGCATAGTGTGGTAGGCATCAAAGAACAAGGGTCATGAGCCACTCCAGTTAATGGGGAGGGGGGCAGTGGGTGCAGAGGGTGGTCATTACCTCCTGGGAAGTGGTTAAACCCTCAGATCAGGGACTAAGGATTTAGGGTCCCAAAGTGTTATCACAGTTCTGTGGAAGAAGAATATTAATACCCAGCAACAACCCTAAATGTACCAATAGGTATTACAAGCCTAAAAAACAATAACGCTTGAGGTGGGGGGACCTGAAAAGGGGTTGAGTTTAACTGACTCCCTGACAGATGAGAGTAGGTATCACTTTGACCAAGGGAGAGATAGCGCATCTCAAGGCTGAAGCCTCAAGGCCCGAACAGTTGCTGCAGTCTGCTCGCCTACTGCCCACTCTCCTATTCAGTCTTTGGGGTTTCGGTATCAGGGTAACCCGGTGCCCGTGGGTCCAAGGCCATTGGTTTGAGGGTCACCCGCAAGGTGGGAGGGAGGTGATCAGAATTTCTGATGTCCTCATGGGCTCCACAATTGTCACACAGGGGTTGCTTAATGCCCCAAAGGGGATCTAGTATAGCCCATAGGTTGAGCAAGAAATAGTAGCTGGGGTGATTTTCCTTCACCATAAGTTCAGCCTGAGCAATGGGGATGTTGTAGGCATCCTGGTGTAGGGCTAATTTGTGGGGACCCATCAGTTGCCAAAAGGAGAGTGTGGTATATAGTCTCAGGCAGTAGCGATTGTTGCATCTATATACCTGTAGAGTGTTTCAAGTAGCCAAACATACTGTTAAGTATAGTGTAAGGGAGGGAGCAAGGGGCAGGCAGGGTGATACTCAAGTGAAAAGTATCAGTGTGGGAACAGCCCCTGGTGTGCTCATTCTGGGATTCGTGTCTAAAATTCGGGGCCAGTCAGTTCAGTGCCTTGGGGTTGCTGCAGTGTTTCACACACTTGTAGTACACAGCATTTTATTTCCAGGGACAGACTTGTTGCATAATAATCCCAAGTCACTCTCCCACTTTGTTCTGTTGTTCTCAATGGGGGGGGGGATTTGCTACCTGCCTCTGGGAGTATATCTGTCCTGCCAGACCTTTAAGTGAAGTTTTTTCCCCTGAACCATTTTTCCAAGTGGTGTTCTGGGGGAATCTGCATCCTCCTTCCATCCTGCCAGTTATGGTACTCCTAAAGTGGAGATACTGCCAAAACAGGTAACAGGGAGGTTGGATTGCTGTGCAAACTGGGTGAAAGACTCAAGGGCCTGCAGGGTTTTATTTATCACAGCTCCTAAGTAGTGAATTTTATCTGTTTCCATTTTAAACAGGTAAATGCCCCCCCCCCCACAACCTTGAGTGTGGGATTTTCCCATAGCGGCCTAAAACTGGAAATCCAGTCTTCCTAGTTTAGACCTTCAGCCCTCATATGCCAGGTTTATCATGTCAGCTTGGTGCAGGGAGATGCAGTGCACAGAAAGGGCCAATCCCTGAAGACCATGGCTCTTGCTGGGGGAATTTTTGCATGATCTGTCTCCACTTCCCCTCCATAGGGGTAAGGGAAGTTCTGTGTGCCCGGGGGACCAAGCTGTTGGCTACCTACCTCATCACATATGCTTGTTGGACTTTTTTCCATTTCTGGAGGTCCCATTCCTCACACTGAGACCAGTGTGACATTAAAGTTTACATTGCAATGTTTGTCTGTTTGCCAGCAATATTTATTTATTTATTTGAAACTTGGTAACCAGGAGAGGCACACTGAGCCAAGGCTTGTTTCCAGGTGTGACCTGGGGAAGGGGAAACAGTATATACAAAAATAAAAGCATACACAGTAATAATTGGTACAAAATAAAGTAAAATAGCATGCAATTTATGACAGTAGACAATGCTCAAGTTCAGGGGAAATTGTGAAGAAAAAACTCAGTTTGTCAGAACAGCAGCAGAAGGGGCAGCATAGAGGAGTTGAACCTATGAAGTAAAGTCTGTTTGAAAGCCAAACCTGGAGAAAGCATATATGAGGAAGAGACACTCCACCCTATTGAAGACTTTTTCTGCATCCAGCAACAGGTGACTTCAGTTGTTTAGATGTCCAGATGACGTCAAGTAGTCACTGGGTGTTATCTGAGCATAGTCTTCAGCCCACATATCCCACTTGATCTGGGTGTATGAGGGATGGCATAATTGCCACAAAGTATCCTGGCAGGGTCTTTGGCAATATCTTGGCATCTAAGTCTATTAGGGAAATGGGCCAGACGTGATTGCATAGGATACTGTTCTTGCCCCTTCTTAGGGATAAGGGAAATTGTGGCTTGTGTGAAAGATTTAGGGAGACTTCCCATCTACCTGTCCTCATTAAGTATGCCTGAAAGTTTTGGGAGGAGGATGTCACCATATGTCAAATAAAAATCACTAGAGAACCTGCCCAATCCTGGAGACATCCCTTTGGTTATATCCTGTACTGCCTCCTGCAACTGTTGAGCAATAAGGTGGCACCTGTGACCTAGCATGGACCTTTAAGTTGTATGTCATTTAAAGAAGGTCCCAATGGCAATATATACTGGTCATTGCTGAACTTAGAGGACCTGGTTCCACAAGCAACAACTCCATCTTGGCTCAGTTCAGGCTTAGTCAGCTGATGACCATCCAGCCACATATTTCATTCTGACATTGGTCTAGCACAGCGCATAGACTGCATCATGCATGTCTGGTGTGAAGGAGCAGTACAGTTGGGTATCATCTGTATAACAGTGAAACTCTAACTTGTACTGCCTAATGATCTCTCCCAACAGCAACATGTATACTGCAAACAATATAAGATAGAATTGATCTTTCAGGCTCCTCACAGCTCACTGAAGCTGGCTTCGACACGAAAGTTCCCATTGCAACCTGCTGAGACTTGCTAGATAAGAAGGACTCACACCATCTCAAAGCTACCTCGGTGAGTCCTCCATTTTGCTCATGCGATCCATCTAACCACTACAGTCCACTTTATTAAACGTCAACCAGAGGTCGAGGAGGATGACAATAAAGTGCTCTACTCTATATGTTGCCCGGAGATCCCCTTGACAGGCATGGTCCCTTTGCTGTTCCAAGACCTGAAACCAGAATGGAAAGGCTTAGATGATTAATTTTTCTAGGTGAGCCTCAAGCTGCACCACCACTACCTTCTTAGTAATCTTCCCTTAAAAAGGAATGTTTAAGACAGGCCTATAACTTGTGACAGGGTCCAGGTCCAAAGACATTTTTTGTTTAAGAGGAGTCTTACTAGCACCCTTTACAAGGCAGCAGGAAAACATCCTTATTTCAAGGAGCACTGAACAATCCAGACCTACAGTAGAGCCTCTCGATAGTCCACCAACAGCCGAGTAGGGTAAGGATAATTAAACAACAAAATGTGGCGGGTTGTAGCTCAGACATCATCTGAGCACATTTTCCACCTAAGTGGTCTGAAACCCTCTCCAGGACCATGGAGGGCTTTCAGCTGTCATTGGCCCACCCCTACAGACTCCTAACAGGCCACATGTGGAGATCACCACAGCAACAAACTTTGCACTCAGGACCACATGTGACTAAATCAAGACCACTATCTGGCTATCAAAACATCATTTTATTTTTGCCTATGACAACACATATAAAACTGATACAGTGACTCTTGATAAAGCGCTTGGTATGGGTGCAATACTTTGAGTTTTTATAGCCATGTCCACTGTATCAATTTTGTGTGTGTTGCCATAAAAATAAAATGACTTTTTGATATCCAGGCAGTGATCTTGGTGTATTCACACGAGGTCCTGAGTGAAAGGTTGGTTGCTGTGGCTACTGCTATGTTTTTACCTGTGCACCAGCACTTTCATAAGCTCAGAGCTCAGAGCTGCTTGTTTTTTGTCCACTTGTAGGGATCCTAGCCATGATAGATGACACTTTGTCCGGAAAGAATCAATAGAAGAGTTCATACATTTCTGTGGTTAACACTCCTCTGAACTGGAGGCAGGAAAGATGTAGTAATCTGTCCACAGTGCAGAAGAATGGAGTCAGCTAACTCTTCCCTGAGGCAATAATTCATTATGAACTCTGTCATGTTTAGGGTATTGCCTTCTGATACTCATTGTGAGACCTCTGAGCCAACTTATCATCCACAGTATGGGACCTCCTCTGACTGCTCCAACCTTCACTCTGTGGACTTCAATCACCTCAGCTCATTGCTTTAGCATAGAAACCTTGGCTGGGAGGTCAGCAGATGGATATGGACTGGTGTAATGGAATCTAAGGCAGCCAAGACATCTCCCCTCCTGCAGGAGGAACTGTGATGGGGAAATTAGGAAAACATGCATTGCTCTGCAAAACAAAAGGAAGCAGATGAGCCAGCCATAGAATCTTGTACAGTAGTTTACAATCTGTCATACAAGTACGTACAATTAGATAGTATGAGTTATTTGGGAACAACTGTTTATCATGAGGCATGTTTACTATACCACAGTGTGTAGACTTGAAAAGAGGGATGGAGATACACTTTTCAAGGCACCTGGTAATGAATTCCAGAAGACAGGAACAGCATGCAAGAAAGCCTTATTGCCTAGGGCTCATACAGTAGTGTGTGGGGAAACTATCTCTTTTACTGGTAATCTCAGTTGTAAGATGACTTGGACAAAAGTGGACAGAGGTACTGTATTCAGGCATTAGTTATCTACTCACTTGTATATTAGTGTGGTCCAGTGGAATTTCCCATCTGTTACTGAAGGTAGGGAGAGGTGTTTTAGTCTGCTCTAAAGACTGCAGTGATCTACACAACAGCAACCAATAAAGCTATATTTAGCAATCATTATAAGCCCACTGTTCCTTCTGTTTTTCCTTTTATAGATGCAAGTCTTGTGACTTGTGGCTTCTGGCTATTTCTAAACCAGGGATTAATTGTGCTGAATTGGCTACTCAGTGTGATTAGTGCTTTCCATTAACTTGTTTATCCATTTTTATGTTGCTTGCACGCATGTGCAAGAAACATAGTGCCATCATCGGAGATTTCGGAGGTGTGTCACCTCCTCCTCCAATTCAGGCAGTGAGCTGGCAGGCACGGCCCCTCTAAGCCAATACATTTTGGAGCTGTCTATGACACGCTCCAAAATGCAGTGGCATACAGTTGAGCGGGGAGCTACGCTCAGTGAGCACTGATAAGCCGAGCTTCACGCCGCAGGGCGCAGCGCGCCTCAAGACGTCCTGTGTAGCCGACGGGTGCCCAATCCCCACCGGCTAAGCTGCTGTCGCCTCCCCCATATTGGTGCCACGCTGGGAGCCCACCCCAGCGTGGCAATCAACTGTTTGTCCGACGGGGTCTAATCTCGCCGGCTGAACGCCTCTCCTCGCTCCTTGTGCCGCGCTGGGAGCCACTCCAGCATGGCAAACGCCCTCGTAGTCTTTTTATTTCTTTTAAATTGTTTGGCCGACGGGGTGCCAATCTCGTCGCTGAACGCCTCTGCTCCTGTGCCACGCTGGGAGCTCACCCAGCGTAGCAAACGCCTCGGTCTCTTTTTTTTTTTTAAAACCTGTAAAAAAAGGTCCTCGCTGCTGCCTCCCGACCCCACCCACTGCGACTCCAGCCTCTCATTAACCCCTCACTCCCCATACTTACCTCCAGACTTCGGCGCTGACGATCTTCGGTGGACCGAGCACGCCCGGTACTCTTCAAAGCCGACCGCGAACTGAGGAAATGCCGTAAGCCGTATAATGGGCTAGATAGGAGGGGTTCAACTTTATTGCATATCTCAGGTATTTTTGGGATTTTGCAATTTTCAACATGGGGTTTTAGAACCCCTTCATGAACGATGTCACTGTCATTATTAGTTCGGCGGCGATTTCACGCAGTGACTGTGCAGTGATCATGCAAATCACCCTTCGGCCTGAATACCACCATGACAGTGACACCATTCATGAGAAGGGGTCCCAAAATCCCATGTTGAAAATTTGGTCCAAAAATCCAAAAATGACTGTTTTACAGCGCGGCATTGGTGAGTTCCTATGCAGGCTCGAATCTCAGAATTTCAATATTTTCACTCCAGATTTTCAACATTGCCATTTTACCACACCTTCTTATGAGCAGTACAGCTGTCATTTTTCACATCTCACCTAAATGTTTCCGCCTTTGTAGCGCAGAATGGCGAGTTGATGTGCAAATCAATGTACGGGACAAATTAAGAAAATTACAGTAACACTGTTCATGAGCAGAGGTCTTAAATGGCTATGTTGAAAATTTTGTGAAAAATTCAAAATGACTGTTTTATGAACGCTAGTGTTATGCAGTTCCTTACAGGCTCGTAAGTTCACAAATTTTCAATATTTTCACTCCAGATTTTCAACATTGCCATTTTACCACACCTCCTCATGAGCAGTACAGCTGTCATTTTTCACATCCTGCTCAAAACATGTTTCCACCCATGTAGCGCACAATGGCGCAGTCGGTGTGTGAACTCAGTGTATGGGACACATTAAGAAAATCACAGTGTCACTGTTCATGAGCAGAGATCTTAAAATGGCAATGTTGAAAATTTGGTGAAAGAATTCCTAAAAATGACTGTTTTACGAGTGTGCGTTGCGCAGTTCCCACGCACCGCCAGAGGTTTGCGAATTTTCAATAGTTCCACTCCAGATTTTCAACATTGTCATTTTACCACACCTCCTTATGAGCAGTACAGCTGTCATTTTTCACATCCTGCCCAAAACGCAGCTCACTTCAGTAGCATGACAATGGCGCAGTCGGTGTGCAAACTCAATGTATGGGACACATTAACAAACTCACACTGACACTGTTCATGACCAGAGGTCTTAAAATAGCTATGTTGAACATTTCGTGAAAAATTTCCTAACAATGACTGTTTTACGAGCGTGCGTTGCGCAGTTCCTACGCACGCTCGTAAGTTCGCAATTTTTCAATATTTGCACTCCAATGACTTCCAAATACCTAAACAGCACATATAAGCAAGCAACATTCGGCATTGACAAATGCTTGTTCGCCTAGGCTTGAAGGCTGTTCAAGGATAATCCGTTTGGGCTGTTGCAGCCTGAAAACTCCATATGGGCTGCTCAGAGCAGGCCTTTTGTAATGCAGTTATCTTGCATAATGAAAGTCAGAAATACACTATGTCCATGCGTATGGATCCTTTGACCAAGTGGCTTGCAATATACAACGTATAATATAAATTTACCACCCTGATTATTCTAAATTTAAATCTTACTGCTGCTCAAAGGGAATATGCAGAACAGTGCCATCTTTTCACAGAAGATAGGCAAGGTCCACAAAAAGCGTGAGATATACATGAAACGTGTGTACCTGGGCATGTTTACTCCGCACCCTGGATCTCACCACACCTGACAGAATTCATAGCCCCCAGAGAAGTGTGCAGGAGCTGACAGCATTAAAGGACCAGATACTGGGCATCCAATCAATTGCCTGGGTCAGCACCAGAGTGAATCCCCTGCTCTACACAAAGCAGGGTACTGTGGGATATGACAGTCCTCTAAAAAACTGCCATATCTCCATACAGGGGGAAAAATTTAATAAGAAAGAACAATGAGCACCTTCTGTGCTCCCAGTCTTTCATGCCATATGGGAGGCTTGGGGCCAACAGGTGGAGTGTGGCGGGGGGGGGGGGATCCAGGCTTTTCAAGAAACCAGAGAGGCTGTACTGGGAGTGGGATATATGCTATGGCAGGGGTAGTGTCAGCATCCTCCACATGACCTCCACACCACGTAAAATGCCATGTGGCTTGCACAGATCATGACTCACCAACATGCCCATCCTGATCCTACCATAACATAGAGGCATGGGCAGAGTGGGATTGGGTGCAGAGGGACAGATAAGGAAGACACACTTCTATCACTCTGGCTTCTGCAGTGAGTTCCACATATATGTAGTGGCCATTTGCTGCTGTCTGTACTCATGGAGTGCATCAGGACTCTTACTTATTGAGTACAGTGTGTGTGTGTGTGTTTCTGTGTGTGTTACTGGTAGTTTTATATCTGGGGTTAGTAAATTAGCCAACACTTCCCTCCTCATGTATAGCATCCTTTTTGTAACCATTTATGTATAATGTAGCACCTTCAGCCTTTGAAGGGTCTGACCACCTTGTTGGGTGACCTACGCCTTTCTCCTGTGTCACTGGTGAAATCCTGCATTCTGCACAGCACTACTGAGAATGCCTCAGTTGGATGCTGCCAGTTAATATGGCTGAGGAAACCATTCCTATAGTTGCTGTCTGTACTCACGGAGTACAACATTTGCAAAAATACCCAACTGTACCCATTTCCAGCACAGTTGCGCATGAAACATTCTTCACAAAGAGGGTTGTGGGTGCATGGAATGGCCTTCCGGAGGAGGTTGTGGAGTTAAAAACAGTGGTGGAATTCAAGAATACATGGGACAGACATAAGGCAATTCTAGGGGTTGGGGGTAGGAAGCAGTGGGCTGTTGGTTAACTAGGATCTACAGCTTATCCATTAGGTAGCAAAATGGGCAGACTGGGTGGGCAAAGCAGTCCTTACCTGCCATCAAATTCTATTTTCTATGTAAGCGTGATCTCACGTGCATTCTTTGGGTATGTGAACCACAAACCAAAGGTGAGCAGTTCTGCTACCCTAAGAATGTAAGTGATACCACTCTTACAAAGAGAGGTCTGGTCAACCATAATAAAATATTACTGATTGAGCTCAATCAATAATATATTCAATTTAAAAAAATACCCAAATGTACCCATTTCCAGCGCAGTTGTGCATGAAACACTCTTCACAGAATAAGAGTGTTTCAAGAGCAGAGGAAAGGAGCACTCTGACTGGTTGGGAGCGCTTCCTTCATCTATAATCCTGCTTCCTATAGTGGACTATTCCTACTAGCCCCCAGTCTTACTCTGGCCTGAGTGAGGAATAAACCTCGCTGTTAGGATGATGCCTTATTCATGTTCTAAATGATCAGAACACTTTGTCCCAAAATTCAAACAGGTTGATCCTGACTGATCATTTTACCACACTGATTGCAACATGCTTTCAATGGATTTGTTGCGTCATCTGTAAGTTATTCCCACAATGCAGAGGATCTCTTTGGCTTTTTAGTGACAGTGCCTGGTGGTAGTTCTATAGTAAATGAGCGGCAACTGCGAGATATTTATTTTTGGGGCACTGTGGAATAACATCACTGAGGATGGACTGTAACAGCAGCAGCAGCTGATTCTGTAATTTGGCACTGATGAGGGAGTGAGGTTTGACTTTAGATTTTCCCGTCCAAGAAACTTCCTTTCTTGCTTTTTTTTAATTTTTTATCTTTTATGTTTGCTTGCCAAAGGCAGGTGAATATATTATGATCACTCTGAGCTGTGAGAAGGCTTCTGTGGGCTTGATCCCTTCTCCACCTATCACAGCTTTAGAATCACCAGCTTCCATCCCAGTTCTGCCCACTCTCTGCTTACCTTATTTTTTTTTGCTTTGAAGTACTTGACCAATCAGAAGGCTGGAAAATGTAAGGTGTAAGTCTTTTTTTCTTGTGCAGCTTCTGGTTCATATAAGCAACGTTCCCTGTTCTATTTTGTACCACTGACATGGTACTGTTGAGTGGTTTGTCTCTTTGCCTCCTGGAAACAGCAGAGATGGTACACAACAGCCACAGTTTGTTCCTGCATGTGGTCTTCACTTGTTTGGTCACTGTTCCCACCAACATTGATGCCACCTGGTGCCGCTTGCAGCCCAGGCATGGGAGGGACCTGATTCTTAACCCCACTCTGTGGCACTGTGTTAGTGCTGATGTGCTATGCTGATTCACCACCCACTGCAGCTTGTCCATCGGACCCCCACCCACAGTGTGGTGTTTGGTTTGGGCTCCTGAGGAGTGGGCGCTCCAAAGGGCTGATTTGCCACATGGCACGGCTTCCCTCTGGATAGCTCAGTGGACACAGGAGTGCCCAATCTCTGGATCACAAAGTAGACCCCACCCATACCATAGTTCAACATGGGTGACCAACCCCCGGTGTTGCTAAACACATCCCCCCCACCACATTCAAACACTGGGGTGTTCAACCCCTGATGCCACCAAACACCACCTCTTGCCACAGTCCAGCACCAGGGTGGTTAACCCCTGGTGCCACTAAACAACACCCCCACCACAATCCAACAACTGGGAGCTCAAGCCTCAGTGCCGTCAAACACACACACTGATGCTGTAGTACTCAATCCTCAGTGCTGGGTCCTTGAAACAAACAAAGCCATCTATTGTCATTTGTCTTTTGTTTGTTAGTTTTGTAAACCTAAAAAAAAATGTTCAGTGATGTCATATTAATGGATTCAAGCATATCTGGGACAGAGTTAAGGGCTTAATACTTTAGTTACTCGAGGGGAAGGGTAGCAGTAAGGTAGGTAGCAAGGGGGGAAATGAGGTCAAAAACCCCATCTATACAACAGGTTTCAGAGTAGGCTAGGGTAAAACAGTGTAGACTGGATGGACTGATGGCCTTTTTCTTCTGTCATATTCTATATTTCTGTGTTCCTATGTTTCTAGCCCCCACTCGACCCTCCCCCAGGCCCCAACCCCTTCTCTACTCCTACCACACCACACTCCCCATCCCTCACTTACCTCACTAGGGTCCTATGAAGTAATCCTCTAGGTGACCAACAGTCCTTTGCTACCTTGCCAGATTGCCAACTGACTGAAAACAGGGCAATCCCAATTAATGTTATTTTAATGGGTTTGGAACTTTTATTCATAACTTCATCATTTTTCAAGATTGTGGCCCAACATTTTCAACATTTTTTTCACCCTACGTCATGAACAACACAGGTGTAATTTTTCAAATCCCCTTTGAAACATGTTTTCACATTCGCTTCACGAAATGAACTGCTGTACAGGATTTTAAAAATTACGCTTATCCTGATCATAAAGTGGGGGAAAGAGAATAAAAAACTTTGGTGAAAATTTGGGGTCAAAATCTCAAAAACTACAATGTTATGAAGAAATGTTGAAATATGTCAACATTTACTCATAATGTTGAAATTTTTTTTTTCACATTTTTAACCCACATTTTCAACAGTCTTTTTTCACCCCGCTTCAGGTCACTTCCAGATGCCATTTTTCAAATCTCCATCCCAAATCTGTTATTGCAGTTATTCTACAAAAATATGTTCTGGGTTGGGGAAGTCTTATGAAAAGAGACTGAGAGCCTTGAGAATGTACTCCCTAGAAGAGAGGAGAGAGGGGGGAAATGATAGAGACCTTTAAGTACCTGAAGGGAACAAATAGAGTGGCCAGGAAAGGCCTCTGCAAGCTAAGTGACAACAAAAACATGAGGGGGCACAGTTTTAAGTTGGTAGGGGGAGGTTTAGGAAGGATGTTAGGAAACATTTTTTCATGGAGAGAGTGGTGGACAAATGGAATGCACTACCAGAAGAGGTGGTCTTAGTGAAAACAGTGAGTGGCTTTAAGAGGGCCTGGGATAGGCCTATAGGGAGACCATGGAACTGTGGGGAGTGGGTTATGAAGGTATGGTTGATGGAGGGAGGCTGGGTCAATGGTGTAAGCCAAGGACACTGCATTACTAATGAGCAGACTCGATAGACCAGTATGGCCTTCTTCTGCTGGCTATTTCATATGTTCATATAAATGACACCTGCCATATTCATACAGATGGCTAATAAAAACACTATGTTGCAGATTTGACAATTCAAATATTATTTTTTTTATCTGTGTTCCTTGTCACTCAGATGGCTCTTGGCCTTCTCTCAGGTACGTATCATACCCAACCCAGTAACCCTGCCTTCTTCCTGCCCCCATGGCTTGCCCCCCCCATGATGTGGCACTTAGGATTGGTGAAGTCCCTTGGGAGTTGCATCCAGCACCAGGGGACAGCCCAGGTCAGCAGGTGCAGGGTTTGTGGGTGCAACAGGGCTATCATCCTGTGTGACTGATGGTTTTCTCCTTACTTCCATTGATCCCCTCTGAAGACATCTTGTTCTAGGATGTCATGTTGGGTGTGCGCATGTGCACGCCCAACAACATCACCAAGATCCTCTCCCACCTGCACTTCCCACTCTATGACAGCAAGGTTGAGTGCCAGAACATGTAA
This sequence comes from Neoceratodus forsteri, assembly GCA_016271365.2. NCBI lineage: Eukaryota > Metazoa > Chordata > Ceratodontiformes > Ceratodontidae > Neoceratodus > Neoceratodus forsteri. The sequence goes on from CM057451.1 coordinate 321,299,063, forward strand.
GGTAAATCACTAGTCATAGTAGGTACTTCTCTTTCCACCCACCACCTCTAGCAGATATACACAGCTGACTTACCAATCAGATAGTTGCGGGAAGCTGTGTGGGAGATAAAGCACTGTACTGGACTGAAACCAGAGACAACAGGACTTGTGAGACTTGGATGCCTTCAAAGTATGTCTCTAACACAGCTCTCAAGTGAAATAAAGTAAATTTACTGGGCTGTTATGCCACCGTGGCAGACACAGCTTGCAAAGATAACAGCAACAATAACACTTTTGTAATTAAACCTCTTACATTGACTGTAACTTATACTCTATGCTCATTTACTTGTACTCGGTTGTTTTGTTCCCACAGGTCAGCACCTGCTAACCCTGGAGACTGTAGCCTATACCTGACCCACCAGTCCTCCAATATTACCAATATCACCAGCTCTAGGCGATCCCTCGGACCTCAGTCAATGCACTTTCTCTTACAAATGCCTAAAGTATGCAGTGGCTACTAGATTTGTACCCACCAAAGTCTGCCCACTCACACCTTTTACCCAGATATCCTTTCCTGGTATCTAAACAGTTATCATCCACTTACACAGTAAATTCACTTATCCTCTATATTCACTATTCCGTAGCATTTACTGTATGGCAAAATCAATGTAATCATTGTAGCATTTAAATTACATTTGGCTAACAAATACTTCTACTTCTAGACAAATCACATTTAAATCCCCCTCAGTCTCTGAGCAAAGTCTCTTTAATTGCTGGACATTCATTAGTCCCTTGGTAGTAAATAGGAAGCACAAATCCATGTGTGGCACATGTGTCCCTCCTGAACTATCCTGCAAAATAAATTGAAAGTACTGTACCACTTTCTACACTTTCTATATGAGCTCTGGCATTCAAGTGACAAAATCTTAGACCTTTTAGAGACTGAAGTGAACCACAGTGTCAGTGGTTCTTGAAGATGACCTGGTTGCTGGAAAATGCTGTGCTGAACTTGCTGGATGCATGCTGAAAAAACTTACAGGAACAGGTACCACTTGCAGCAGGTAATAACTAATCTCTCCCTGTTCTCACTTACTGCCATACTGACACTGGCACTGGGATACAGGTGACCCCCTATAGGCTAGGCTTACTGTGTGGGAATTAGCCCCCCAGGCTCTGTCTGACTGTAGACCTCTATAGGCTGAACTCCCTCTGGTCAGAAACGGGTCCCTTCAGGTTGATCTCCCTGCTGAATCTCTCCAAAAATGATCTGTGCAGCCCTTTTTGTACTTCAACAGCATTCTGTTTCTCCCAAATCCTGGTCCCTGAGTGGACAGCAAGCCAGTTCCACTCCTCAGTCCCAATCACAGCTGTTTTTTTCCCCTGGAATCCTGCAGCAGCATGGGCCACAAGGGAATCCTCAGTTTGAAATTACTGACCAACTGGCTGAAAATTCCAAGCCTGCTCCGCTCTAGTTACATGGATACTTTACTATAGCTTGTTGCATAAATCATTATGAAATACATTAAAAATGGTGAAATTCCATTAGACTGGAAGGTAACAATTGTCACGTCAATTCATAAAAAAGCTAGCATGACTACTCCCCAAAACTACAGACCCATAAGCTTGACTTCTGTCCCACGTAAACTTCTAGAAAAACTAATTAAATACAGATTCAAGCATGAGTTGGAAATGCTAGGAATTACAGACACTACATAGCACAGTTTTCGGAAAGGCAAATCCTGTACTACAAACTTATTTAGTTTTTATGAAAAGGTTAGCACAAATTTAGATAAGGGTATTCCCACAGACATTATCTAGTTAGATTTCAAGAAAGCCTCTGATGTTGTTCCACATGATATACTATTATACTGTATATATTAAGACCTATGGGTTATAGTACATATCTATGTAACTGGGTCAACTCGTAGCTACAGGACAAAACCCAGGGAATGTGTATATCAGGTCATCTATTCAACATAGGACTGGCTACAAGCGGGGTTCTGCTGGGGTCTGTTTTGGGCCCCTTCCTATTTAATTGTGTAACCCCTAGGTGATGCTATCCCAAGGTCTACTACCTCTGCCTGCTTGGCTAGTAGCAGGTTAAGGGGCCTGAGTTCTGAAATGGGTGCCTCCACCCGGAGGTCAGGGTTGGTAGTGGTCAAGCTAACCTGGGCACAGCCCTCCAGGACACTGTAACCCACCTCTTTTCTTACTAGTGGCTGGAACAATACACAATAATCACTTTCACACTACCCCTGATACACCACTCAAGTACCCACACTGTTTGCACTTACCGTCAGGGCTTTCCTCTGGCCTGACCCTGGGAACCCCCTGTAAAACAAGGTTATACACAGCAAATAGCAGTACAGTACTCTTGCACAAACTGGAATCACAGTCAGGGTAAATGCAAAAAAGAGTTAGATCTGATTTATTTAAGGGACTTGAACAAGGGAGAGGCGTAATCAGGTTAATTTGCTTAAAGGCTGTATCAATCAAACATTTATGCATGCACTTCAGGGTCCATAAACAGTCACACTCTCTGGGTACCCAGATGGAGAATGGTGGGCTAGCCAGGAACATTGCAGCTGGTTGGGGCCCTGTGATGGGAGAAAACATGCACAACACACACTATTTGTAATCCAGAGCCGGAGGACTCGGTTCGTGAAAAGAAAACAACAAGACAATCAGATGACACACATTTAGATTAGGCTGCTGTTGCAGGGAGCTACCCTGATGATTACTCATGATACCCAAGACTGGACACAGGCTGGATGAAAATCAAGACAGCAGGTGGTTAATCTGAGTCTTGAGGAGAAGCAGGATCCACAAAAATTACAGGCGTGGATTCCTGTTCAAAGTGAGACGAGGACTGATCCCCAGGCAGGTCTCTTATCGATGGCTTTCTCTGTGCAGCAGGTGGTCTGGCTGGGCCAGTGTGGAAAGGCCCAGGCCAAATGGAGACAAATTCAGATGCAGTCCATTTTGGGCTGAATACAGCTTCCAGCAAGCAGAACACAGTTCACACAGTGGGGGACCAAATCACGACCCATTTTCAATACACAGCACATTTACATGTAAGGAAATTCTACTGTACCAGGCAAACCGCTCTCCAGTCATGATTGCAAAGTTTCTGCATAAATCGGGGATTCAAAAGAAGCTGGAAATCATGAACCTAGTAAAAAATCAGTGGCTTACTTCATTCTCACAAACTTGGATTTAGTCCAAAATAATTCTGTTCTCTCCTTCTCAGGGGCAGCAGGCAGACGTGCAGGCCAAAATTCAGCCCTTTCACAGTTCTCCCATGCAAAACTACACAGAACTACTGTCCAAATCACTTGAGCTGTTCTCATTTCACTTCCCAGCTCAGAACAGACTGAAACAGCAGGCAGCTTTGGGATTTTCCTCAGATCAGCTCAGATGTAGATCAGATGTAGCAGTGTCAGTGGCTCAGCAGGTAGCACACTCGCCTCTGAGGCTGGGAGATCAGAAGGCTGTGGTTTCTGTCCCCACACCAGGCACTTGGGTTAATATCCCAATACTGACACTGTAGTGCAGTATGAGGGGGGTGCTGCACTCCTGAGGTGCCGTCTTTCGGATAAGACATTAAACCGAGGCCCCATCTGCCTGTCCTGGTGGTAGTTCATGTGGACGTTAAAGATCCCATGGCACTTCTCAAAAAGAGTAGGGGAAGTTGTCCTGGACAAATTTTCCTCATTCACTAAAAATACCACCAACAGCTTAATCTGGTTCAGGGTCAGTTGACATTCATCTGTATCCCCTTCCCCCGGGTCGTGCCTGAAAATAGGAAGAATCTGCCTAGTGCACTTACCTGGTCAACAAAAAAACTAAGATCCAAAAGATTTGGTTAGCTGGTCTGTCTGTCATTCACAACAAAGGCTTCCCCTTCAGGTGCAAAAAGGCACCAAAAGCCCCAAAACTACAATTCCTACAGATTTTGACTCCAGACAGCTCCTGTAGTCCGGCTCCATTTTAGGTCCCATCAGACTGATTGGTCCAATTTGGCAGTTCCAGGCCAAAATGGTGGGGATAAACAAAATGGTCCTTGCTGCAAAGAAGGCAGGTTAGACAAATTACATTATTATTACTGCTCTAATGAATGATCAGCAAACAGTTACAGCTATTAACAGGGCTTCCTCTGCTCAATTAGCAATGGCATAAATGGAGAGATTACCTGACAGCCCGGGCGAGACTCGAGCATGACAACACCCAGCCCCCTCCCAGATTAATTATTACTGCAATCTAGGCAGCTCTTAAAGCGACAGTACATGGAGGCTACACAGGCACTCTTTGGCAATAATGATTAATTGCTAAATGCAGGACACCAGCCTGGCAGTGAGCATTTAGTCAAGCTCATGGAAGACTTTTCGAGAACCACCATTTGTAGGGGGGTTACACCTGCTTTATTTTAGATTTCCACAAGGAAAATTTACAGATAACACAAAAATGTCATGTGGACTGGATTCAGAAGATAAACATCTAACATTAGTGAAAGACCTAGAATTAATAGAGCAATGGGTACAAAATGTATCTCAGTTTGGAAAAGTGCTTGGTGATGCACTTGGGATGAAACAATCCCAAGAGATCATACACAATCCTGAATCACGCTTTACCAACAATGGATAATAAAGATCTAGGAATCTGGATTGACAGCTCTCTTAATATGCATAGCCATATAAAGAACATTACTAAAGCAGTGAATAAATTTCAGTGTGCTTACTCAACTTGGTATGATGTATGCTTGTGTGACTTAGATATGTTGTGGCTGTTCACCTCTCTATCCATGGGATATATCACACTATAGGGGTATGATGGCAAGATACCCCAGAGGAGGGTTCCACCCCTATAGATACCATGGGAATGATTCCCTTGGCTAAAGGTAGCTTAGGAAGAAGCCCACACAAAAGGGAGATGTGCTACTGGAGGAGGAGGGGAGGATGGTGGGGCAAAGAAGAAACAAATCCAGGAACAGTCCAGGAGGAATGGCCTTTTAAGGCCTGATGGGAAAGTAACGTTGTTGCTCCGCCCATTGAACCACAAGCATAGCCTTTGCAATTCAATGTGTTTACACAACTTGATATGATGCATGCTTGTGTGACTTAACTACAGTGTGGCTGTTCACCTCTCTAGCCATGGGATATACCACCCTATGGGGGTACGACAGTGAGGAACCCTAGAGGAGGGTTCCACCCATATAGGTGCTGTGGGAATGATTCCCTTGTCTAAAGGTAGCTTAGGAAGAAGCCCAAAAAGAATACCCAAAAGGGTGTCGAGCATCGAAGAGGTGAGAAATCAGAATATATGGAGACCAGAAATTAAGGTGACAGACATATATGGGAAGGACAGGAGAAGAACAAGATATGATGAGGACGATGAATGAAAGGAAAGCTGACAAGATGCAGAATTTTGGACTTCCTAAAGAGAGAGGGAACAGCCGGCGCCATCATCTGACTCCATCCAACAGTGGAACCTAACTATGGAACCTATGAAAGCACTTACCCTGTCTAATATTATGACCACTGACACAGAGGAGAGTAAAAAACCTCTTTGAGGAGGAAACATCTGGGGATGCAAGGCCTAGGTCACCTTTCCTCCATGCTGAAGGATGTTTTGGTTAGTGATGTCTCAGCTACTGCAATTTAGAGTTCATATTGAGGGAAGAGGAAAAGATTCCAATTTAGATGAAGCTCTCGCTCTGTTCTTCTAACAGGAATACTGCTGAGGGTTACGAGTGATGTCTCTGCAACTAGACTCCCAACAGCAAAGAAAGAGAGAAAAGACCACTGAGGCACTCAGCCAGCCTACATGAGCATATGAAACAGACCAGGTGAACCAGAGGTGGTCTTGATGGAGAATAGCATAAAGGGTGCCTCCAAACCTCCTCAGACAGCCAAAGGGACCCTGATGATAAGATCCCCACCCTTCACAGCTTGAAGTCATAAATTCTACATCCAGAGGTGTTGCCAAAATCAGGGATGACTGAAGGTCCACCCGGAGGGAAGACATTCTCACTATGGGCCAGGAAGAAGGACCCCGCTCTGAACTTTGCATGCTGTAGATGTGGATTTCATAGGTACAGATAGTCCCAAGCCATAGAGCAATGGACATGGGAGGCACATCTCTGAGTGGAGAGCAGGTCGAGTCGAGGTAGCATGAGACCCATTTGAGGGGTATGCTTACGTAGTCGATGTGAATGAGTAGACCTACAGAGAGGTCAGACTGAGTGAAGGAGACCCTGAAGTGAGTCAGGAGGAGGCTGGATGTAGTTAGCAACCACAGGAGTGCATGCCAACTGGGTCTATTGAAAGCCAAATTAGGAGTGAATTGAACTGTATGAAGGTAGAAGAGAGAACAGCAGGGCAAAACCCACAGCTGCCGGGGAGGTACAAAGTACCAGGAGTAGTGAGACAGGAACTATGAAGTCTGAATAGATGAGTAGAAGATTGAGATGAAAATACGAAGTTCGCTGTCGGGGGGAAGCCTAGGAGGTTGGCATGGACTGTAGAATGGGAATGAAGGATGTGAGGGGAAGAGATGAGGACTGCTGGACGAAACCCACAGCCTACGATGAGTGGACGAGTCAATGCGGGAGGACAGAATGATCGAGAATGAATGAATGATACATGATAGTGGACTGAAAGCCTTGAAGACCTGAACAGTTTAAGGTGAAGTACGAAATGGAAGATGTACGATGATGAAATGAAGCCTGGAGGCCAGTATGGTGAAGGTGAGATATGAAATGGATGATGTATGGTAATGGAATGAAGCCATGATGGGCAGTATGAGTAAGGTATGGTATGAAATGGATGATGTACGATAATGGATGAAAACCTTGAAGGCTGATACGATTAAGGGTAGGTAAGAAGGCAAGTAGGATATAGGAAGGATGAGGTTCGATAACAATGGAGGTTTGACACAGAGTGGAGGATATACAAGTCTAGTGGTGCAGAACGTAGAACTGCGGTAAGAGGAGGATACGGGTAGATATAGAGAGATAGCAGTATAGGGAAACACCCTCAAAAAAGAAAGCACGAGGAAGCATGAGCAGGGAAAAAAAGAAATGGTACAATGCTGGCAGTAAGGGAGTGGAAATGAAGGCTGGCCATGGAGTCCGAGGGACACACCTGGACTGACCCCAGCAGAAGTTGGTACAGCCAGAAATGAAACTCCATCCACTCTGGGCAGGTGAGCACAATAAGTGGCAGGGCAGGAATGCGCCAATGGCAGGATTGATGGTGAGAAAGCAGGAGGAGGCAGGGAGAGGTAAGAGGAGAACAAAGGAATAGACGAGGATGAAGGAACAGAGAATACCTCTCAGCAGTAAAATCATAGCACTGGCCATCAAAAGCAAGCAAATGGTTAGAATGTGTAGCACTTTTATAAGTTAAACAATAAGATGATGGCAAATAGCAAGCCCCATGTGGTTATGGATATGGAAGGTGTCTGGCAACTGAGGTCAGCAAGGTGAAAAATGAGTGTCCAGAAAAAAATACAAGAATTAGCAAGAGCAGCAGGAAACCTGAGTGGAACAAAGGCAAAACAGAAGTGGGGTAAATGGAAACATACAGAAGTAGGTACACACCGACAGAAAAAAGGAGGCCTGAAAGTGGAGGATGGCAAGTGTCATGAGTTCCGTAGGAATGAATGAAGGAGGAAGAACGGCAGGTAGAAACAGCAGAGAGGTGAGGGCAGGCCCAAGGGTAGAAAACAGTGCAAGCAGGAGCCTAGGAAATGGTGTAGCTAGAATGGGGAATGGAGAGAGGCAGGCCCAAAAAACCGAATGAGGAGGGCAAGCAGAATAATGGAGGAATGGAGTGGAATGATGCTCCGACTGCGGCCGAGCAAAACAAGCTACAGAGCGCATGCAACCGGAAGCAGTGTCGGGGCACAGCAGGGGCTTGTAGAAGGGTAGAATAAAAGCAGAAAGAAGAGCAGAAAGCCCAAAAATGATGACAAAAGCTGGGGAGCTGCAGAAGCAGGTGGTACATGGAAGAGGGAACAGAGAAAGGCAGCAAACAGGGTGGGAAATGGAGAGAAGGTTCATGAAGGAGCGAATGAAGATAAAACTTAGGGCAGCGCAATATTCCAAGTTGCTCTGCAGGAGTGGGGGGTGGAGAGATTGGCAATGGGAGCGGAGGGGCGGAGGGGTTAAATCAAAACAGCCATAAATGGAGGTACGAGGGGAAGGAAATGAGAGCAAAAATGCCACAGAATGAGCGGATGACAGGAGAACAGGGGGCTGGAGGCATAAGGAAAACACAAACCAAACCAGAGCTAAGGACTGTGGTACCTCTGGCTGCAATGAAGAAACGAATCCTGGAACAGTCCAGGAGGAGTGGCCTTTTAAGGCCCGAAGGGGGAGTGACATTGTTGCTCTGCTCATTGAACCACAGGCATAGCCTTTGCAAATATTAACATAAAGAAATCCTTTATAATCAGGGATGAGCACACCATAATGGGACTATATAGATCATATGTAAGGCCACATATTGACAATGCATCACAGTTCTGGTCACCGTACCATAAAAAAGATATTTACCTCATTGAAAAGGTTCAAAAAAGGGCAACCAAATTAGTTGGGGGCCTTAAGGAAGTACCTTATGAAGACAGAGTTAAAAAACTTAACTTAATGGCATTGGAACAGCAGAGACATAGGGGTGACCTTTTACACACGTTTAATATAATTAATAACCCTGAGCTCTTCTTTGAATATGGCTTTGTCTCACAAACAAGACCTTTAAATCTAAGATCTCATAATTGACAGTTCAAGATCAGAAGAACTAACACAGCTAAAAGACACAACTTTTTTTAGTATTAGGGGTCCTAGTCTGTGGAATAAATTACCACAGCACCTTGCTGAAACTGGGGAGTTCTATCAATTTAAAAGGCAACTTGACAAGTACCTAGGCTTCTTATTTTGTGTCCACAAGGTGTGGAAGACAGACATGATGGGCCTTGCCTGTTTCTGCTTATCTCTACTAAGTAACTACTGTAAGTAAAATAAAAGTAATCACATTTTAGTACCCTAGCTGGATAGGTGACTTCCCTGGCTCTCTACGGTATTTTATTTGTAACTGATTTCTGTCAGGGGAACCCAAGTTGCCATTTACAGAAGCTTCCCTAGTATGAAAACCTGTAGTGTGCTGTGTAACTTTAGCCATTACTCATGAGAAGACTGCTCACAAGTGATCCCTTTCTCTTTAAAGCACCCCTTTCCTCTTGTCTGAGCTAAAACATAATTTATTCACAGTGTCTGTGGTCTGAACTCCTCACTAGCACTGTCCCAAGGGCTCCAAAAACTCATTCCTCCCAAGTGCACATACTGTCTCCTGGCTCCTCCTTCATCCTCCCCTGTCTGCAATTATGGCTTCATAACTGCAGACAAGTATTTTGTGACCACCCCACATTCACAGATCAGCAACTCCCCTTTCTTGACCCCTTGGACAGGTGGGTCTAATTTGGTTAGAAAGCCCACCCTTCAGACTATAAATGGTCCAAGTCTGATGAGACTCCGAATTTAAATTGCAAAGTTATAGGGTGTAGTAAAAAAGATTGCACAAGTTGTCTCATATTTCTCAAAAACTGAGCATATAGCTGTGTTCCTTAGGCTCTCAGATAGCCCTCTGTGCCATTTGATTATTCATTTGTTTTCGTCCAGTGTTTGCTGTGTAGTGCAGAACTTCACTGAGTAGCCTGCTGCTGCTTAAAATGGTGCCTGCTTTATCTGAGCCCACTCCCATTTGACTGATGCAGTCTATCTCTCTCTCTCTCTCTCTGCCCCTCTATCTCTCTAACCCCTTAGGTTTATTATTCTACTAATAGCAGCCAGTCCCTATAATTGTTTCCCTGGCACTTGTCACCTGTTGAACTAAATGTGCTGCTTTAGTGAAACAAGTGGTCTCTGTACTGCTGACAGCGCTCACTCTCTAAGGTTGTTAAACAGGCCTCAGCCTCACTTCAGACCGCAGTAGAGGTGTGCTTCACCTAAAAGTTGGAGTCCTGTGTGGGACCTGCCCTGCCTGTCTCTCAGCATGGTAGTGCTTCTTCTCAGAGCCAACTCAACTCACTTTCACCTCTCTGTCAGGCACCGTGCAGCTGCTGCTCAGTATTTTACCATAAAAGCAACTGCGCTCAACCATTAAATAACCATGTTGGCTACAATTACTGATTTGTTTGTGTGCAAATAATTACTTTCTCACTGGCAATAGTCCTACATTCATTAGGTTGCCCCTAGGCATACACTAGATCAGCAGGGCACATGCTGGCCAGGGCATGCTACATACAATCCTCCATGGCCACCGGACCTTAAAAAATTACTACTAATTTATAAATGGTTCCAGGAATCCCATCATTGTTATGCAGACTATCTACAGTGTGTAGGGGGGTGTAGGCAATCACCCCCACCTCCTTTTAGCTTACTCGATATGTTCTAAAAAGATGCTTGTGGGAATGTTTCCATTGATTGATAACATTAGATGTCCTACATGGCAAGATTCCACCTTTCTCTGCTGGACCACCAACCATGTGATCCACTACTCTGAGGTACATTAGGTTCAGTGTTCCCCATTCATGATTTTAACAAGGTGGGCCATCACTCTATTTTTTTTTTTTTTACCACCACCCTACATTTTTTTAACCCAGCTTATATTTGTAGCCATTATCCTAATTTGTTTTTATAAAATCCTCCAAATCATTTTTTATCATCATCCTTTGTTGCACTACTACCCTTGTTTTGATACCAGTGCTCTAAACCTTACTTAAAACCACTTACTGTATGTGCATGTACAGTGTATTTAGGAAGACCAAGGAATAATACACCTTCAGCCCTGATCACCACAACCACTGTCCTATATGTGCAGGCCATAAGGAACCCTGAGGTTACTTCTGGAAGAGGTGCTCTACAACTGTTACAGTTGCACCTCCCTCCGTGGTCGTCCATTAGGCAGTGTGGTAGTAGAAACTGGCATTTTCCCACCAGGAAGAAACGGAGTGGCTGCTTGACTCCTCCCTCCCCTATCACCCCCAATGACCCAGGCTTGTCCCCGAACATGTGTCACCAATGTTGGGAGTTGTATCATTAACACTGTGTTGACAGACTGGCCCCCAAACTAGTTTTTTTTTATTTTAACTGCTACACCATGTAGGCACAACAGCTATACAATGAATACAGGAAATCGAACATGATTTGCATTGGCCAATGCTTCTTTCATTTTCCCATCTCCTCCTGTGATGGCCTTGTTACACTTGATCCCCGCACCCTCACTGGCAACTCACTGTGCACCACTGACAATATCTGTTGTGTTACTTATAATCAATACAAACATTTAGGGCATGGGTACTTACTGTATAAGAGTAAGTTACGAGATACAGTATAATTATGATTACTAATATTTTTATTATGCTTATTATGGAAATGCATAAGTAATGTGCTGAGAATACATTTATGTATTCTTTGTATATTCTTCTGAGAAGTCATTGTATAACCTACACTGCCATCATGTCGATTTATGTAACACCACACTTATTTTTCTGCATTTTGTATGAGTTCTTTCTTCTCATTTTAGCTGATTTTACACTTTTTGTATATCTCTAGATACACTGTGGAGCCACCTAACGTATGGCCAATAGGGCCTGTTTTATGTATTTAACTCCTGTGTGAAGTAATAGTTGCTATAGTGATTATCACCATATACAAGTTACTGTCTTACATATTCTCAATGAGACAGTCTTCATACCCTGGGGTATTGGGAAACTCTAGTTCCCAGTGTCTATTTGGTAAGACCTGTTTTAGGGCATAAGTCTGCTTTTGTGTAATAAACAATTTTATTACCACATATGCCACTTGTCTGTTTCTTCTGCAGGTTTATTACCACCAAGAACCTGAGAAGGGCTTACACCCCTGACATTATTGGCAACCATTGGCAGGTGGTCTAAACTAGTGAAGATTCACTGTTTGCTGGCTTTTTCCTTGCTGGTAGTAAGAAGGTGTACACACCCGTAACGCCTCACTCATGTTGTTCACTCCGTAGCATCGTGTAAAGTTTGGCTGCTTACTGGGCAAGGTTGATGCCATCTCACCTAGTTCAATGGCAGTTTTGAGTTTCAAGTTTGCGTGAGTGCAGACGCCTGTCTGTCTGTTTGGTTCAATCACTGTGGATCAATACACAGCAGGGTAACCACTGATGGGTCTATTTGGGTTTCCCAACCTTTTCCACCATGTCCAATATCTGTGCAGATCTGAGACTTGATGTCTCTAACTTTCTTGCTTCCCATGGAGGCTGGAGTGACTTCACGCTGGACGTGAAAAACTCTGATAACCCCATACTGGGGATCTCAATCCAGTACTCAGAGGTGAGACAAATAGCCAAAAAGCATGAGTCTAAAGGACTGTTGGTCACAGCTCTCTATGCTGCTATGGAAGCCTCTGAGGTGAGGTTTCATTCTCTTGAAATGCAACATTCAGCTCTTAAGAAACAGATTGGCTTGCAGGCATCTGAAGGTCTTAGGAAAGAGCAGAGGCTGGATGAGGAACTTCAGTCTCTGCATAGTAAGAATGAGACTCATTTGCATTGTACTGTACAGAATACTGATCGAGAGTTATGGATATTGAGAAAGGATTGTGATAGGTTGAAGCGGGATAAGAGGCAGGTTTTGCAAATGAATGATTTGTTGAGTGAGATGAATGGGTCTTTGCATGAGGAGAATGAGGAGTTGAGGGACGATCTGAAATTAGTAAGTGATGAGTTGGATAAAGAGTTTAGGGACAACTGCGAATTAAGTGCCTTGTACAGAGTGTTACAGAAAGAGGTTGCAAAATGTGTTGGGAAGAACAATGCAAAAGTTAGTCACATACAGTGCAGAGCTAAGATGGTGAAATTGCATCATCAGAATGAGGTACTGGCTGGTCACGTCAAAGTGATAGGTGGGTTCTATTACACACCCATTGACCTTACGTCATCCAGAGATGATGATTCTGGTAATGACAGCTGCCAAGATGGTGCCCAGCCACACTCTCAATATGGCACTTCCCCCACCCGCCATTCACAAGATGGCGGCTCCCTACACTGTAATAGCGTGATCCTACGTTATAAGAAATATGGCGACTCTCATGTGTGATGCCAAGATGGTAACCCCCATGATGGGGGATGGGGGAGGTCAAGGCCTAGCTCCTCTGATTGCAGACCTGAAAAAGGAAGACAAAACTGAGATGGATCAGATGATCGAGGCAGCTCTCGCTAGGACACAGATGACTAAGGAGCAAAGACAGGTCTTCTGGGAACACATGGAAAGCATGCTGCAAGAAGCCACTACTTAGCAGTCACTTGTCCGCTATGTGGCTGATGCCACAGTGGAGACCGCCCTTCACGGCACACACTCCAACAACCCTTTTCTTGATCTGCATCTCGTAGTTCAGAACAATCCTCTCCAGGCGGCTCACTCTGTACAGCAGATCACTGACAGCATGGGCCACATGAACCTCATTGACAATTTCAGCTGTCATTTGGAGAAAATTTGTTCCAAATGTGAGATGCTCAGTCTACTGGCAGGGTACTAAGTACAGATTCTCTGGCAGAACGTAGACCCTGGCCTCTGGGCAAAACTTTCAGAGGACATCTGCCAAGCCATGGATGCGACTTTTGATGACGTCACCACAGAACTAATTGCCGCACACTCCCCAGTCATGGTTGGCATTATGTTGGCCCATCCCTTTAAACAATATGCCAAGAAAAATCCAACATCATACAATCAGAGGTTATGGTTGTCCTACCGTTCTGGCAAAGGGCTCTCACAAGAGATAGCGGACAGAGACTAAATTGAATACAAGACCTTGTTTATTCGGAACCTGATTCTGGCTGTGTGTGACAAAGTCTAGCCACAGTTTTCCCCAGAACCAATACACTTTCAGACATTCTTGTGAGAACGGAGCGTGTCTACCAGCTCTACCTCTGAGATTTGAATTCTGGCTCAAAAGCCAAGATGACCATGGTACAACCTGCCAGCAAGCCCACAACTCACTATACGGTGGAGGGCAAGACCTAGGATATAAACAAACCTATAAGATGGGGGGACCAGCAACAGGAATAGGAACAGACAAAGAAATTGGAATAACCCTAATTCTGATCAGAATGACAACTGAGGCAATCAAAATGATCAACAAGGCCCTTCCTACCATGATGTAGTAGTGGAGAATAATAACCTCTGCACACTCCTTGGGAAAGTCCAATCAGTGGCTGTGTCCATCCCAAGGCAGACTGTCATAGCATTAGCTCCGGTAACCCAGTGTCTACTAGGCCAAGGAGATAATGGAACCTCTTCTGGCCAGGCTGCAACAGGTCCTAATCCTGAGGCCTTATCTATTGCAGCTACTACCAGTACCCAGGCTTCCCTGTATTCTGTGCAGGACCTGGAAGATGCCATGCAAGAGCCTGCTGGCATGCTTTTTCAGGAACCACCTGAAGACACCAGCAATAGTTCAGTTTGACAATTACAGCCCCCAGACTGTATTGTGAACTATATTACTATTGATATAAATGGGCGGCCTTGTACTAAGGCCATGGTTGAGGGCCACTAAATTGTTGTACTGTTAGATACAGGCACAGCCTTGTCTGTACTACATGATGAGGATCCAGCTAATTTCTCTTGGACCACCAGATGGAGGACCAATGCTCAAGGTGTGGATGGCACTAGATTGCCTACCTAGCACTCTATTGTACTTTCCATGGTGTTGGGTATCCTCAACATGAATCACACTTTTGACCTCATGGTATTACGTCATCACCCCAGCATCCTAGGAATTGATTCCTAGCACTACACGGCTGTGTAGTGCATTTGGCCAATTGGCTTTTGATCCAAATCAAAGGACATTGTGGTCAATGACAAGGAATGTGATATCATGGCCCTATTCCAGGCACATGAATTCTTCAAAGAACTGTTACCCATTCTGCAGAAGAACCTTGTGTTTTTGCAACACACAAACATGATTGTGGGAGAATGCAAACCATCACTTACGTTCCAGGCTCTGAACATGACAGGCAAAGGCTATACCCTTTTCCTACAGAGGCATTATCATCACTCAGAGAAACCATTCAGTTACTTCTTCAGCAAGGTGTGAACAGGCCTTGTGTTTCAACCCTCAACTCGTCCATCTGGCCAGTGAGAAAGCCCAATTGGCTGTTCTTCACCTAGCACGGAAATCTAGAGGCCCTAGGTTCAATTCTCAGTGGTTCACCTTTTCCCTTCATTGTAATTCATAAATTACATTTGCCTTGCAGTGGCTTATTTAAACTACACTGAGAAGGAGCTGATTGGCTGTTGTTCTGATGTGTTTCAGAGGTTGCAAAATTACGCAACACCAGATGAAGGGAATGTGAATTTGAAAGGAAGACCTGGACAGCCCCTGCAGCTGTGTGAACCATAGAGGAAGCATTACTAGCATGGAATGCTAGAGGTCCTAAGTTCAATTCCTAGTGGTTTACCTTTTCCCTTCTTCACTGTAATTTATAGTGGAACTGGCAGCACTTGAATAAGGGAGAGGAAATCAGTGTGCTTCTGGATTGCTCAGAGTGGCATCAAATGCACTAAATGTCCTTGGAAGGATGATAAGAGGTTTGGGAGTGGAATGAACTGACTTTTGGGGACTACTGAACCAGAATTTCACTGTTCACACTAAAATCTAGATTTAGTATTTGCCGTATTGGTCCTTGTAAGAACAGATCCAGAAGCAAATGATTTGATACCTTTTATTGGACCAACATAGATGTAACAAAAAGAACAAAGTGCTCTAGCTTTTGGACCAACAAGTCCTTCGTCAGAAGCGTAATGACAGTTATTTAGCAAAAAACAATACTTTTAACACTCAGATCATGCAGAAAAAAAACCCAGAAAAATCCCCACTGGTTTAAAATACTCATTTAAAAAAAAACAGAAGATGATGTCAGAGAAGCTTAACAGTACCATGTCACCTTTAGCTGGGTGAGTCTCAGGGTCAGAGGTGCTTAGTGCAGAAGACATACAAAGAACTCTACTGCATATAAATTAAATTGACTTACAAGATAACAACTACTTGAGCAGATGGCTCTTAAATCAAATTATGAGTGTCACAATGTGTATAAGAATGCAGTTACTGAAAAACAACCCCCACTTGTGTTAAAGATATAAAATTGTCTGTTAAAAACAAGCACCACCAGATGAGGACTACAAGAAGCATCTATGTATATACAACATACAAACAGTAACCAGTAAAGCTTTCTTAAAAGGATCAGTAGGTACACACTGTATGCTATGTAAAACTTAACTGGACCCATTACCCAAGTATACTCTCCAGTTAGGTATCATGCCCCATAAACTTCAAAAGCCTATAGTGTAGTAACAGGAGTTTATAAATGATAATATAAATATAAATTGACAGTATAAGTGTACAAGTATAAGTACAGGAAGCCTACTGACAGACAGAGATACTTGCACAAGAAAAGTAATCACCCAAACCACGCAAACAAATCTGTCATGCACAGTCAAGCACTCAGATATCACTGTATTTGTTCAAATGAGGAGGACAGAGATACACATTTGGCTATGTTGAAAAACACCATTATTGAACAGGGACACTCTTACAGAGAAATTGACAGGACAATAGAATGTGCAACACAAGTGCCAAGACACAACTACTTCAGTATAATGAAAAGACAGCTACAGATAAATTACCCTTAGTAGTCACATATCATCCAGACCTTGAACTTCTGTGTAAGATTATTAAGGACCTCCATCCAATATTTAGTGAGGATGAGACCCTTAATTGTATTTTTAAGGAACTACCACTACTATCTTTTAAACAACCACCAAACTTAGCCAGCCTAATTATTGGGAGTAAGCTTTCACCAGAACAGAATACCAAGACACTAAATGGTACATGACCCTGCAATCAATGCAACTGTAAGACTTGTGAGCACATTTCCACTTTGGACTGTGTGGTTACGCCACAAAACAGACAATTCAAGGTGCATGTGAGTTATACATGTACATCACAACATGTTGTTTATTTCATTCAGTGCAAGAGATGTCCACAAACAGGTTATGTTGAAGAGACAAGCCAACCGCTCTGCACTAGGATGAACTCACACAGACATACTATTAAAAGGAAGCTGACTGAAAAACCAGTGGGGCAACACTTCTCTCAGTCTGACCACTCAGTTTCAGATATGACAATAATAGTCTTAAAAAGAAATCTCAAAAGCACACAACAGAGATGAGCTTCTGAGATCAAACGTATATCTCAATATGGTAGCAGATGGGATGAACATAGATTTGGGTTTAATGGTACATTACAGGATTTAACATCCACAGACCTTTTCTTCCTTAGTTGACATATTATAGGACTTCAGCACGTGTGTGTGTGTGTGTGTGTGTGTGTGTGTGTGTGTGTGAATATGGCAGGTGTGGGGCTTGCTGTCACATTGAGGTAGGTTTCTATTTAGATACATGGAGTCACAGTGTGTTTTTACTTTTACTTCACACACATAATGAATATTAATCCCTTCTTACTATTTACCTTCCCCCGGGAGTGGGGTTGATTCCATAGCATCATATTCAGATTCCCCAGCCTGTTACTGTACATACAGTAGTGTTAATTATAGACTGTCACATTTTTTAACTCTGGACATATTGGGTGCGAGATCTAGTTTGCATGGGAGTCCTGGACAGATCTATTTACATTAGGCTAATATTGTAGTGATTTATGGAAATGTAGGCATGCTAGGACTCTTGTGGTCTTACACACATAGGGGCCAGATATTCAGAAATGCGCCAAAGGCCGGCGCAAGTCCAGTGCAGCACAAATCTGATGCACTGTGGTGCAACAGGAGTCATATTCAGAGGTTGTGTTGACCACACTGCGTTAGCACAACCCGGATGAATATGGGACAAATGCACCATGGCGCAACTGCAGATGCACTATGGTGCAACCAGAGGTGCACCATGGCACAACCACAGGTCCACCAAGGGCAGAGTGAGAAGCCCCAGGGCAACTGTGGGAGCAGAGCAGCAGAGCAATGGGAGGGCATGGCACAGAAAGGAGACCCAGGGACAGAGCCAGGGAAGCATAGTGACAGGCCATAGGAGGCCACCATCAGCTGGGCACAGCAGGGTGCACACAGCCACCCAGACCCCAACCCCTGAACACAACAGTGGCACAGACAGCAGGCAACAGGGGGTGCCAGTGGTGGATGGAGGGCCACCAAGAGGGCATGCCATGCCCCCCTGCACAACCAGACCAGGGCAGGCCACACCCAGGACCACACAGCCAAGCATACACACCCACCACACAACCCTGACAGCCACCCCAAGGGCACCCCAAGGCACAGCCATCAACCAAGGGGAGGGACACCACCACTGTGGGACACACTGCAGCACACAGCAGAGATCCACAGAAGCACAACATGTGCCCCAACACATGTACACCACTGGGACAGGCACTGGGCCACTGCAGCATGGCTCTGCATGCCACCTGAAAGCAGACAGAGGCAGGTAAGTCAAAAGTAATATATATTTCAAAACAACTATTTACAAGATAAAGGTGTGGGGAAGGATAGGAAAGTTAGGGAAGGGGGTGGGGAACAGGGACTGTACAGTGGGAAGAGGGACTGGAGGGGAGGTATGGCTGAGGAAACAATGGAAACCAGGGCCCCACTAGTGGCGGCCATGGCCTGCCACCCCTTACTGATGTCACTGCCGTCTGTCCACTATGATCAACCTCTGGACCTGCATCACCACCTCTATTGTTGTTGTTGAGGTGATGAGGATCAGCCGCCTCAGGAGCCTGCAGTACAGGGGCCTCCTGTGCCATCACTGGACACCTAGGACAAGGGACAGGACAGATGATCAGTGCAATGTCCTAAGGAACCAAGCCCATCCACAGCGCATACTGGGCAGTGGAAACACCCCCAAGGGGGCCCATGCAGACCACCCACAGGGGTGTGGGCTAACGCCCACCAGCAATGTGGCAAACCACATCAGCACAAAGTGGTGGTTCCCACTGCACAGAGGCCATCTGACTGCACCATGGCAGTCACATGGCACAATGCTCCGGCAGCACCACAGCAACATCAGTGACAGTCGTGCACACACCTACCCCACCAGCAGCCGGTACACGTGTCCAGTGGATGCACCACAGTGGCAGGCACCATGTATAGTGAGACACACAGAGCTGCCACAGCACATGGCACAGGCGGCCATGCCCACACCCATGCCCCCACCACCCCTCAGTGATGGTGCACAGGACAATGTTAGTGCCTACCTGCCCTCTGTGGCCCCACTGGTGCCAGAGCCAATCTTCCACCCTGGGCTGCTACAGCCTGGTGTCCCACAAGTGTCACCCTTCTGCTGTCTTCAGGTCCTGGGAATGGAACAGAAACAGGCACACATCAGTAACCAACCACAGCAGCTGCCCACCACCCCCATCCCTGTGCACAGGGTGAGCCCCTGCCCGACACGTCCCACACAGTGGCAGTGCAACACAAGTGGCAGAGGGTGATGCCACTCCATAATGTGCACGATGGTAGTACATCACCCTGCAGGACATGCCAGGCGGCCTAGCCAACACCACAGTACAACACCAGGGCACACATGCATGATGGGTACAGCCCCATGCCTCACATGCACCTCCAGCCTCCTGAGGTACTCTGGGTCCCTCTGCACCAGGTCCCTGTATTGGTGGCGACACTGCTCACTGGTCCTGGCCACCCCTGTGCACTGCCCCAGTGAGGCAGCAGTTACCTGCCACACAGCCACCCGGGACTGCTGCAGTGGTGCCTACCCAAACAGCTGAGGTGCATGGGGCTGGACGCAGGCCATGAGGTGGGCAAGCTCAGCCTGCGTCCAGTTTGCCTCCCATCCACGTCACTGCTGCGTTATGTCTCAGGTGCAAGCCATGCAGCAAAATGGTGCTCATGGCCACTGCATGTGTCAGATGTGCAGGCTGAGGGGACATGCGCTGTGTCCACCTATCGCGCACACGAAGATGCGTGGCATGGGCATGGCTAGGTGGGGTCATAGGTGTTGGGGGGGCAGCCAGGGACTGAGATCATGGCAGGGGTCAGGTCGGCCACCACACAGTACACATGTGCGCAATACCAGGCATGGTGCGCTGTGCGCCATGGGCCTTATTGTGCAGTGTGCACACAGTGTGCAATAGGTGATAGTACATCGTCCAGCGCATGCGCACTGTGGTCCTGTGCACTGTGCATGTGTGCGAATTGTGCTACAACTTGCTCCAGAGCAATCTCATTGTGCATGAAGCAAATACGTGATATTCAGCCGTCACATACAAATATGCTCTTTGGCCAATGTGTGGTGCACTGGGGGAATTAGCATGTTATTACCTTTGCTTCAAAGCTCATTTGCATGCGATGCACTATAAAAGCGCCATGGTTAGGCACAGGTCATGGACCAGTATTGCATCCTTTTCAGGTAAGCTGTGCATGCTGCTGAAGCACACTGAGTACAGCCAGCACAGCAGGGGGGATGGAGTAGGGTGCTGCTGCCACTGACACTGTGCTCTCCATGTCCTCAGTAAGCATTATGTTGGAACGGGAGGAGGGAGCGGAGTGTGGGTCTGCTTGCAAGTGCAGGCCCAACTTCACTAAGGCAGAATCAGAGGCCCTGTTTGAGGCCTACCTTAACAGGGGGCCTCTGTTGAGTGATGCCACAGGCACACCACAGGCCAGAGCTGGGGCCTGGGAGGAGGTGGCGGCATGCGTGAACCAGCAGGGCAGCCATCAGCGGTCAGTGCAGGAGTGCCGCAAGAAGGTGGGCATGGACAAGCAGTGCATTAAGGAAAAGGTAGCAGCCATCCTTGCAGCCCGGAATGCCACTGGAGGGGGGCCTGCAGATGCACAACAGCTCACGGCACAGGAAGAGTTGGTGGCAGCCATCATGCACCACAGCACTGAGGAGGGTGTGCCTGGTGGAGGATTCCAGACAGGTGGCAGCCCATCACTGCATGGTACATAGGTCAGCCATGCACAGCATGCAGTGGCTGTGGTTGGGGGGCACTGGTGGCATTGCATCACTGATACACCTGTTTTCTCTTTCAGCACTGGCATGCCTGCGTGTGGAGGATGGGGTGCCAGCAGCAGCGGTGGAGGCAGGACCAGCCCAAGACGATCAGCCATCCACCTCTACAGGCATCCGGGGGCCTGTTAGGCTGCAGCACACCACCACTGTCCAGCTGGATGTCATGGGCAGGGAGTCAGACGAGGCCCTGGATGTGTTTCTCCAGGATGCCTATCTTGGCGTTTTGTGTGTGGAGACACAGATCGGGGTGGGATCCAATCCTGATGATGACCTCACCTTAATCCTGGACAGCATGGGTGGTGTAGTGGGGGAGACACCCATACCAGACTCCAACACAGGCAGCTCGCCCAGTGACCTGTCAGTGGAGGAACATCTGCCAGCTGTCACTGCAGGTGCAGCTGTGTGCATTGCCACAGCTGTGCCATGTGGTGGTGGTGCACCTGTGCAGGCGCTGGCCAGTGGCAGGACAGGCAATGGCAGTAGGCTGCAGGTGCCACAGGGCAGCAGGATGCAGGGTCTGCCATGGGGGTGCCAGCTAGGAAAATGCCTCATGAGGACCCCACTGTGCATCATCCACCTGTGGGGGGGCTGTGCAGCATGGTCATTCACCAAAGGATTGTCGGCGTCCTACCTGGGAACCCCAGGATGCCGTCCCACTGGCAGTGCACACCCGTTTGCTGTGGGCCTCCATGGAGCAACAGGTGCTGTTTGCTGCTGGGGTGCATGCACTGTGTGTGAAGGTGTGCCAGGTGGCCAAGCAGCGTGATGGGCACTGCGCAGCTCCTAGCAGTGATACAGTGCATGCAGGAGGCCACAACTGCATCCCAGGATCGCATTGCCAATGTGATCACAGATGGCCTTGCACAGCTGGCTGCCACAGGGCATAGCCAGCCACCACAGACCCCATGCAGTCCACTATCCACCCCATGATCCTGGTGTCAGGTGACATCCTCACTGTCAACACCAGGCTCTGCTGTTGGCATCCCAGGCAAACCTGAGACAGGCCTGTTTGGGCGCCTACGTGCCCCTGTGGGGACTCAGTTGCAGTCCCACAGTTCAACCCCTTGGGGGCTGTTGCTGACACCCCCTGTGGGTGATGAGCAGTCTGTAGCTGCCAGTCAACCCTGGCGTGGCCGCTTCTGTGGTCGCAGTGGCTGCGGCACGCACAGCTGCCCTGATGCATGCCGCCTGATTGCTGCCTGCAGCTGCTGCCCCAGCATGCAAGGTGTGTGTGTGTGTGTGTGTGTGTGTGTGCATACTACTGGTGTGGCACCTGTGTCATTCTACATACTGCCTGTGTGTGTGCCTGCCCGGCTGCTGGCTGTGTGGTGTGGTGTGGTGTGATTAGGGTAGTTCAGCACCAGTTGTGCCGATGCATTGCATCTGATTCCCGCCACATGACAGTGCCTAGGGGTTGGGGTTGCATATGTGTGTGTGTGTGTGTGTGTGTGTGTGTGTGTGTGTGTGTGATGCTGTGTGCAGTTGTGTGTAGTGTGCCACTGACTCCCCTACCCCTGCACCATGCTGCTGTTTGTACATGCCCATTGCCATGCATGCCCTTGCCTGTGTGCTGTACCTGTGTGTGTGTGTGGCCTTTGCATGTGTTTAGTGTCACCTACCTGCATGCACCATAATGCTCCTGTGAGATGGTGTCACGATGCTGCCGCACCATCTGTTGCAGCCAGGGATCCCACCACCTGGGGGGGCTGTCCACCACCCTCTGGCCCATTGCCTCCATCATCCTCACTACTGTCACCCTCACCAGCCTCGACCGCTATCCCATGGTCAATGGCCCTGTTGTGCAGTATGCAACAGGCCAGGAATAGGCCAAAGGCTTTGAATGGGCTGTACTGTATGGTACCGCCAGACCTGTCTAGGCAATGGAAATGTGCCTTCAGCATGCCGAATACATGCTCAGTGATGCTGCGCATGCTGGTGTGTGCCTTGTTGTAGCGTTTCTCTGCTGGGAACAATGGGCACCGATAGGGGGTGAGCAGCCAGGGCCACAGTGGACAGGTGCTGTGTCCTGTGTGAATAATGACATGGTTAGCCCTCTGCCATCCTTTGCTGTGCCCCTTGCCTGTCCCTGGCACCCTTGCCAGCACAACTACCCTGGCCTCCCCATCCCATGGCCTGCTCTGCCCGTCACCCCATGCCCATCACATACTCACCCATTAGGTGGCCCGTGGGGATGTCCCCACACTTGAACCTGTTGCGCAGCACAGAGCTGTGCCAGATGAATGCATAATGTACACTCACAGGGTGTGTGGCACTGACACTGGTGATGCACCCCTTGGCATCGCACACCACCTGGCAGTTTATGCTTGGGCACCCCTTCCTATTGATATAGGCCACACCCTCAGGGCCAGGTGGTGTGTGGATGCCCATGGGGGTGCAGTCAATGGCTCCCAGCATGCTAGGCATACATGCTACCTTGTGAAAGTCCTGCATGGTTGCTGTATGCTCCACCTGTGTGCTGGGAAAATGGATGTATTCCAAAGCACATGGCAGCAGAGCATTGAGGAACTGTGTGAGGAGGCATAACGTGGCCAACTGGGCTATGCCTGTGGTATCCCCTGTTGGTCTCTGGAAGGTGCCTGTGGTGAGTAGGCACATGACAGCTGTCACCTTGGTCTCCTCAGACATTGCATAGCTCCGTCTTGTGGGTGCCTGCATCTCCTCACTGCACAGCTCACAGAGCTGCCTCAGAATGGCCCTGTTCAGGTGGTACTGTCCCACAATCTCCATGTCAGAGTGGTTCTCAAAGGTGGTGTGGGCACGTTACCACCTATTCCGGGCATACCACCAACGGGCCCGTCCTTGGCCATGTTGCTGTTCCTCCTGCCCCCTCACTCCCCTCATTATGGCCTCCATCAGGAAGGGCACACTATCCATGGCCCCTATTGCCCTACATTCCCCAGGCAGTCAGCTGCTGTGGGCTATGTGCCACCCTAGTGCATTGCCTGCCACTGTGCCTGCCTGTCCCATGCACTCTCTCTGCCCCTGTCTCCCTCTGCACTGTCACCTCTGTCCCTCTCCCTCTGTGGCTTCCTTTGTCTGTGTTTCTCACTCACTCTGTCTCTCTGTCTGTCTGTCTTTCTGTCTGTCCTTCCTTCTTTGTTTGTTCGGTCACTCTCTCAATCTCCCTCTCCCTGGTGCAAGTGCTGTCTGTTTGCTTTCTCCCTGTATTTATAGGCTCATGTCTGCTCGGCGCATCTCGGTTTTGCTCCGCTCTTGCACCCTGGTTCCACGGTTGAATATCACACTGCGCTGGATATTCATGGACACGCCCCCTGCACTTGCACTTGCATTCATTATAGTTCCACATTGGCACAATGGGATTTGTGCAGTGCAATGACTCCCATTGAATATCGCTCCTTGACACAAGTCTGCACTTGCGCTGGTGCAACTGCTTTGAATATCCCGGCCACTGTATATTACTTCTAGTTACCTTACCTTGGGGAAGGTGGAAGTTTTATTTCATTGTGGTTCTACTTAGAATCTTTGGACTGTTACTGTGCAGACAGGAGTAAAATTACATAGTGTCACATTTTTACTCTGTAGATATTAGGATACAAAATGATCCCTTTGACTTGGAATTTCATGACAAGTTGAATTCCTTTGGGTAACAATTGCAGTGATTGATGTGAATGATGGTTCATTAGATGTTTGTGTGTGTGTGTGTGTGTGTGTGTGTGTGCACGCGCGTGCGCATCTCCTTAAAATGAGTTATCCCCACAATATGGGTTTGTGGGGTGGGGTGTGTTGTGTGTGTGGGGGAGGAGAGAATTAATTTTTTTCTTATTCAGATTCCTTAGACATTTTTGGTACATCAAGTTGTTATATTATACACTGAGAATTTATTGACATCTGTACATATCAGGCTGCATGGTCTTACTTTCTTGGTGGTGACTGGAGGGATGAAGGTTCAGGAGGGAGATGAGGAGACACTTTTTTACAGAGAGGGTGGTGGCTGGGTGGAATGCGTTACCTGCAGAAGTGGTATGCAGTAGAACAGTGGACTGCTTCAAAAGGGGATGGGACAGGACAAGGGGGAGGGTTAAGGAAGGGGAAGGGTGGAAGGGAGGGGCAGCTGCAGAATAAGGGGTGCTAGCTGCACATTCAAGCAGACTTGATACACCTCTAGGCCTTTATCTACTGGCAAATTTCATATGTTCATATGTTCGTATGGTCCTTGACAAGTATTTTTTTGTTTGACACTTATACTGTCAATTTATATTTATATTATCATTTATAAACGCCTGTTACTACACTATAGGCTTTTGAAGTTTATGGGGCATAATATCTAGCTGGAGTGTATACTTGGGTAATGGGTCCAGCTAAGTTTTACATAGCATACAGTGTGTACCTACTGATCTTTTTGAGAAAGTTTAACTGGTTACTCTTTGTATGTTGTATATTATACATAGATGCTTCTTGTAGTCCTCATCTGGTGGTGCTTGTTTTTAACAGATAATTTTAGTATGTCTTTAATACGGGTGGGGGTTGTTTTTCAGTAACTGCATTCTTATACACATTGTGACATTCATAATTTGATCTGAGTCATCTACTTAAGTAGTTATCTTGTAAGTCAATTTAATTTATATGCAGTAGAGTTCTTTGTATGTCTTCTGCACTAAGCATCTCTGACCCTGAGACTCTCCCAGCTAAAAATAACATGGTACTGTTAAGTTTCTCTGACATCATCTTCTGTTTTTTTAAATGAGCATTTTAAACCAATGGGGATATTTTCTGTTTTTTTGCATGGTCTGGGCGTTAAAAGTATTGTTTTTCCTAAACAACTGTCATGCTTCTGACGAAGGACTTGCTGGTCCAAAAGCTAAAGCATCTTGTTCTTTTTGTTACATCTATGTTGGTCCAATAAAAGGTATCAAATCATTTGCTTCTGGATTTGTTTGTACTAGAAATAGATTAGTTGCTGTATTGGTCTTTGTGAGAACAGATCTAGAAGCAAATAGTTTGATACCTTATATTGGACCAACATAGATGTTACAAAAAGAAAACAATGTCTAAGTTTTCGGACCAACCAAGTCCTTCCTTGGAGACTTATGACAGTTGTTCAGAGAGTCACATTCTATTAACACCCAGCTCATACATAAAAAAACAGAAACAATTCTCATTGGTTGGAAGTACCTATTTCAAAAAATCACAAATTTAAATGGAATGAATAGCCTCTCATTAGCTTGCTATTACTGAGAATCTTTTCAATGTTGAATGACATCCATTAGATCAGCTGAACACTCAAGCAGGCAAAGCCTGTAACTGAAATTATTAATGAATGTGTCTGTTATGAGAATACATTCAAAATTAAAAGCAAGACCTTTAGATTTAATACCACAAATGTCCAAGTTAAAACTTGATAGTATCGTATGATAAAAAAACTGTACAACAGAAATGTATGTATAGAAAAAAAGAGGGGAATAAGAACAATGTATCTTGTACGAACAGTTGTTTAAAACATTCAGACAGAATTAAACTTATCTGGAGATATTGTCAAAACTATACTCTCAACCAGTTAACACACTCCATAAACATTAAAACCTACAGTGCTGTAACAATATGTTTTACAAGATAATATCAGTTGTCAGTATTATTGCCAAATAAAAAATAGAAAAAAAAATCTCTCAAAGACCACCTAGAAAATGAGATAATGCATCTTAAAATGTTCAAAGTTCAATAATGAGTCAGTATATTGAGGGATATACCCATGACAGGGTATGGGTTTACTGAGCTTTAATCCACCCAGGCGTAGATTAATGCTCAGTGAACCCACACCCTGGAGTGGGTTAATCCTCTTATGACTTGGGCAATGTTTTTTGTTAGAGTTTTACCTAAAGAAATAGTGAAATAAAGCCCTGTGAACATGCAGCTGTGGGTATGCCAGAGATTAATCAGTGGTCAGGTGACCTGTTTGTACAAATCAAAAGACAGCATTTTAGGAACCCATGTTATAAAATTAATCAACTATATGAACAGAAACAGTCTTAAGAATCTGTATAAAACCCCCATGGAATTGAACTCTCCCTCCTCAGGAAAAAATAACTAGAAAAGAAGTGTATATTCACTATGTATGTGAGCCAAGAGTCCTAACACCCTGTAGCATAATTATGACATGTACCTGAATATAAGCCTACATAAATATGTAAGCACAAACCAAACCCTTCCCCCACACACAACCCCCTCCCCACACACACACAAAAAGAAACCCAACATCCTCCAACCCCACAAAAAGCACACACATAATTACCCCGCCACACACACTCACACTAAACTCCCCTCCATACACACTTGAACATTTGTGGCATTAAATCTAAAGGTCTTGCTTTCAGTTTTGAATGTATTCTCATAACACACACATTCATTAATAATTTCAGTTACAGGCTTTGCCTGCTTGAGTGTTCCATTTATCTAATGGATGTCATTTGACCTTGAAAAGATTCTCAGTACTAGCAAGCTAATTGGATACTATTCATTCTATTTAAATTTGTGATTTTTTTTTAAATAGGTACTTTCAACCAATGAGAAATATATATATTTTTTATGTATGATCTGGGTGTTAATGGAATGTGACTCTCTGAACAATTGTCATAAGTCTCTGAGGAAGGACTTGGTTGGTCTGAAAGCTCAGCCATTGTTTTCTTTTTGTAACGTCTATGCTGGTCCAATAAAAGGTATCAAACCATTTGCTTCTGGATTTGTTCATACTATTAATCCTGCACCCAACTCTAGTCCACATAGCCCCATAACTCCCAGTACCACTATGACCAGCTCCACCACCAGATGAAGAAGTTGAATTTGGAATTGGCATGGTGGGACTTTATTTATACCTTTCTTTCCCCTGCATCTCTGTCCTCAAATGTTCTTCTCTTTATGCTATCTATACCACATGACACATGGCACTACAACTGCAATGCAGCAGCAGTATACAGTGCAACAATGCAAACTAAGGCTCACAAGTCACTTAAAGAAATAGTATGTCAAAAATGAGACAGCCATGTGCAGTGTGATGTGCAAGGCAAACCACATGAGGGTTACAAGCTAGATCACACACTGGGTTCTTAACTGATCCCACTGATTCACAGAACCCACTGAGAGACACGGATTCGAGAGACCTAACACACACAGTAAGATTTCACAGCAGGACAGAAGCCTCACTTCACTTTCACTTGCTGTTCACTTCACTGAATGGCTATCTCACACAAAGAAAAATAAGGATTTCTGTCTCCTGTTCCACCAACAGTCAATAAAATAAAAATTAACTATGTACCAAAACAACCCCTTCCCTGCAGTAGGGGGCAGCATTAATTTATTTATTTAAAATCTGTGACAGGGAAATGCACACTGCGCTGAGGCTCGTTTCCAGGTGTGACCCAGGTACAAAGTACATACAGCAAGGATTTATTTAACTCTAAAAATTGCTTAGCGTTTTGCTCATAAAAGTGCTAAATCTTTGTGAAAATGCATAGCTCTTGCCTCACTGTGCTTAACAAACACAGCACTTCTAGAAAATCTATATAAATACTTTCCGTACAGTTAGTATAGTCCCAAGAAAAAAACTGCTAATCAATTATTTAAAACCCTGCATACAGGAGCTTATATAATGTTATAAACAAATCGATAAGAGATGAATGTGTTTTAAGTACAGTGGAGATATAAAAACACTTATCAAAACAGACAGGAATACAAAGCGAGGCAAGCAGTTATACATATTGACAAGAAGTGGCCACTAACAAGGCATGGGGCTGGCAGTAATAGAGCTTAAGAGTCAGGAGGGTGGGGGCATGGCCTAGCATCAGAGCGGAATGGCTGCTTAAACCAGGAGCTCTGTACCCATCCCTTGCAATCTCCTCACCACTGTGCCCAGACTTATAAATTTTCAAAAGATTGGGAGAGATAAAGGTGTGCTGATGTTGTCTGCTTCAAAAATTGGGTAGAAAACAAGCCAAGACATCTTTTAAATCTACCTGGCGGGAGTCTTCCGCTAGAGGCCTGAAAAAGCCAGGGTCTGCATTGGAAGAGACGCCAGTGACAGATCTAGCAAACATCTCCTCGAGATCAGCCTTAAACACAAAGGATAAGGTGTTGGAGGGCAGCTCTAATTTAATGATGGCTGAAGGTTATCAGCAGTTAGAACGCTTACTAAAAGATTTAAAAAACGAATTGGGAACCAGAATGGAAGCAGGTTTCGAGAACGTTACAGCTCAGTTACAACATCTTCAGCAAGCCGTAAATGCTACCTCAGAAACAGTCGATATTAATGAAAGGTGTTTGGGGGAAATGGAACAATGAGTTAGTGAACAAGAAGACAGATCTACCTCTTATGCCTCTGAACTAGCAAAAGTGTTAAAAGAAATTGAATTCTTGAAACAGGCTGTTGATGATCAGGAAAATCGTGAAAGGCTCTGCAACATTAAAATTATAGGCCTTCCTGAGGGTCTTGAAGGGAAAGATTGTGCAACCTTTCTCCAAAAATGGCTCATTACCTCTTTACAGCTCCCCCAGGATACCTTCCTTGAGATCCAGAGGGCTCACTGTTCCCCAGGCCCTGTACCCTCTGTGGATGAATAACCAAGGCATTTGATCGTGAAATTTTTATGTTACCAAGACAGGGTGATGATCCTGGAGGCGGCGAGGAGAGTGGGGATGATATTGGAACAGCAAAGGAGAGTAAGCATCTACCCGGACTACACCCGACTCCTTCAGACCCAAAGGCAATCTTTTTCGGAGGTCCGACGGTTACTTCATTCTAAAAATTGTCCCTTTATGCTTGCTTACCCAGCACGTATGGACAGTTCGACTGCCTGGAGGAAATACCAGAGCCTTCACTGATCCCTCTGCAGCACTGGAGTTCGTGCGGAGCCTGGAAGTCTTTAAAGCCAACTGAATTTTACTCAGAAAAGGTACTGTTTATTGATGTTTGGGATGGGGGGGTGTGTAAGTTTTACGATCTGTAACTCCGGTAGGGGCCTATAAGGGCTGGATCGGAGGCCCCTCTTCTCCTTTCAACCAGTCTCTCACTAGCGGATCCTAAGCTATGCAACAATGGTAATCTGGATCAGGTTGCCTCTCACTTTTGATTTTCAACTGCTGAGTTTCTACTAAACATATGGATTGGTTATAGAGCCTGACTTGCTTATTAATAAGCTTTATAAAGTTATTCCCTCCTGGACACAGGCTCACACTATGTTCTGACAAACAGTAGGGTTATTTTGGTTACTCCTTTTAATTTTTTTTCATTGCATTATGTGTACATGGGTTTAAACATTATTCAAGGGAGATGGTGTATTCATTTTGTTTGGTAAGAGCAATTGTGTTAAAGCTGAACTAACCATTTTGCATGGGAAGGTCTGCTCCGGTAAATGACAGTGGGAGGCAACAATTCCCTGCACATCTCCCAAAAACTGCCTCTTGTGCTCTATTTTTGACTTTAATTTATGATTTATAAGAGAAGGTCAATAAATGGACAAATTTAGGTTTTTGTTTGGGCCTGGATGTTGAGGGGAATTTAATAAATATATAAAATGTTGTTATAATGGTGAGGTTAAATTATTGCAAGGGGTGGATTCTCAATCCACGAAAAGTGGAGGGTTACCTAGGTTAACTGTTTAACTCCTTAGGGAGTTAGAGTGGGATTAGGGGAAATAGAGATGTTACAAGCGGTTCTACTAATGGGGGGTTGGTAGTTCAAAATTGTTTGATGTTAGTTGGATGTTAATATGGGGGTAAGGAAGGGGAAATGATGATTACACTAGTGTCAAGATGGCATATGAGACAGGTTAAGGTTATTAAAGACCATCTTTATTATGGCTAATATAACTTTGGTAACCTGGAACATGACCGGTCTTCACACACCTATTAAAAGGAAGCGGGTCTGGTCTCGAATTACATCTAAAATGAGAGGAGATATAGTTTTTCTGCAAGAAATTCATTCAACCAAAGAAGAAATGGAGTGTCTGCACCGTTCTTGGGGTGGGACAATGATGGCTACTCTTTATACTTCAAAGGTACATGGAGTGGCGATATGGATTAGGCCAGAGTTCCCCCATAGAGTTATATCAATTATTTCTGACCCTCAAGGCAGATATGTCATTGGGGTGGTTGACTTGGGTGGCTCCATTATTACACTGGTTTCTCTGTATGATCCCAGCATAGATGCCCCTGATTCTTTTACTTGTATGGGGACTGCTTTGGTACCGTTCCCAGATGACATCATAATAGGGGGAGATCTGAATACCTACTGGGATTCCCATTTGGACCATTTGGGTGTGCGGAGGGGCCCCACCCCGCGGAGTGTGAGAGCACTTCGCCATTGGGCAGAGGGGAGATCCTTTTTGGAGGCATGCAGGTTTTGCCATCTGTCCACTAGGGTGTACTCTTTTTATTCAAATGCACATACAGTAACATTTTTACAAGATTGGATTATTATTTTTGACTAAAGACAGAATAGGGATGTTGTAGAAGCTCCATATGGTCCAATTTTGATTTCTGACCACGTCCCCTTGAAAGTTTAGTGAGAAGGGGGGGAGCTAAAGGGTGCCACATCGTGGAGAATGGACCCTGCCTTCTTGGCAGACACTGCATTTGTTCTACAATTAAAACGTCATGTTCAGGATTTTCTTGTAATTAACCGCTCAGGGGATACAAACCTGAGGATGATTTGGGATGCACTCAAGGCCCTGATTAGGGGGGAGACCATCTCCTAAGCTTTCTATAGGAAAAAATTATCCCAAAAAAGGGAGCAAGAGTTGGAACTTCAAATTCGGCACCTAGAGAGGGAGTTAATGGACAAACAAGATAATAGAAAAATGGCAGCTTTAAAATGACTGAAGGGTGAATTGAACCAGCTTTCTTCTTGTGGAATTGAAAGGACACTCATCTTGACTAAATCCTTTTCTTATTTCGAGGGTGACGAGGCTAGGAAGTCGTTATCCGGATTACTTAAGAGACGGAGGGCTGAGAGGTCAATTTTGGGAGTGGCAGTGGCAGGGAAGGGGATCACGTACAAGCAACAGGAAATGAATGGCACATTTTGTGCTTATTATGCACATTTATATACTTCACAATACCCCCAAGGGGCCAACCCAAATGAATTTTTGAGGGAAATCAGCTTGCCCCAGCTTACTGACCAGGAGGTGAAGCAGTTGGAGTTTCCCTTAACTATAGAAGAATTAAAAGAAGTTGTATGGAAATCTAAAAGCGGTAAAGCGCGACGTCCAGATGGTATCCCAGTGAAGGTATATAATGTCTTATGGGAGGAACTGGGTTAGTTTATGCTAGAAATGATAGTTGAATCATTGTCCAGGAAGAGCTTATACTTTTGCAGACCCTAGCCACAATTACAGTTTTTACCCAAGCCAGGGAAGGACCCTCTTATGTTCCTCTTATCGCTCAATTTCACTGCTGAATGCAGACTATAAGATCACAGCCAAGATTCTGGCAATTAGATTAGAGGGTTTCCTCTCTAAGCTAGTTCACCCTGACCAAGGAGGCTTTATAAAGGGCAGACAAGTTAAACATAATATTAGACGAGTTGTTGACATAATGCATTGATGACCCAGGGGAACGATGAGGGGCTTATTTATTTATTTTTTTATTTATTTAGTTGTTTAACCAGGTATAGCACACTAAGCTGAAAGCTTTTTTACAGGAGCGACCTGGGAGCACAAGGAGGTTAAGTGACTTGCTCAGTGTCACACAGTATGCAAGTGGAAGCTGTGGGATTCAAACCCAGGTCTGGTCTGTTGGATGTCACCAGATTTGCAGCTCAGAGCCTTAGACCACTGCGCTATACTGCCCCCCTGGCTTGCTAGCACTAGACATAGAAA
Organism: Neoceratodus forsteri; assembly: GCA_016271365.2. Taxonomy (NCBI): domain Eukaryota; kingdom Metazoa; phylum Chordata; order Ceratodontiformes; family Ceratodontidae; genus Neoceratodus; species Neoceratodus forsteri. The sequence continues at coordinate 321,331,972 of CM057451.1, forward strand.
AGGCCTTTGATCAGGTTGAGTGGCCCTTTATGATGGCCATGTTGAGAAAGTTTGGTCTGAGCCCTACTATGATGCAGTGGTTGGGAACCTTATATAAGAAACCTAAAGCCCTAATTCTTACCAACAATATGCTGTCATCCTCTTTTATTCTTACTAGATGCATGAGACAGGGCTTCCCCCTTTCACCTCTATTATACGTACTCACAATTGAGGCCTTGGCGCAGACCATTAGGGACAATCCTAGACTTGGGGATTTAAAGTGGAAAGGTAAGGAACACGTGCTTTCTCTCTTTTCGGATGACATATTATTGCTTATAAACTCTCCTGGGGAGGCGATGAAGGAATGGTCAACTATCTTTGGAAGATATGGTCCTCTTTCAGGCCACAAGATTAATTGGAACAAGTTAGAGTGGATGCCACTGGGGGAATTGGGCAATCTGATAAAAATAGACCAGACAGTGGTTCAACCTGTTAGTGACTAAATATTTGGAAATATATATATACCCTCTAAATTGTCAAATTTAGTAAATTATAATATGAAAAATGAATACAAAAATTTAAAAATAATTGTTTATCATGGAAAGCTCTGCCCTTGACATTATTGGGTAGAGTTAACTTAGTCAAAATGTCACTCTTGCCTCAATTTCTCTACTTTTTTTTTTTGATCAGTACCACTTAAAATTCCACTTAAATATTTTAAAAGTATTGAAGGGGCCATTACTCAATTACTATGTAATAGTCACAGGCCTGGGATAAAAAAATCAATGTTGTGGCTCCCTCAAAGGAGGGGTGGCTTAGGTCTCCCAAATGCACATTATTACTAGGTGGCCTCTCAGCTGGCCCATATTCAAGACCTCCTGTAGAAATCTGAGGATCAACCAGCTTGAGTTAGGCTGGAGGAGCCTAAGGGCATCCCATTATGCCATAAAGCTTTGGCCCCATATGGTGGGATTCCTTCTGCTCAGGCTCCCTACCATCCATGTACAGATGCCTTGATTAAGGTCTGGAAAAAGGCTCATCATTGGATGGATGTGGATTTGGGGATTTCCCTTGATAGTTCGCTTGATAGTTTGTTACTGGGGCAGGGGGGATCTCTCCATATGGGATAAATCAGTGTTAAAAGAATAGTTCAACAGGGGAATATACTTAGTAAAACATTTGATGTCGGAGGGTAAAATAATTCCCTTTGATGACCTGGCTTTGGCTAATAAAATTAAGTCTTCCCATTATACTCTATACTCTAAATTAAGTGAGGCCTTCAAAAAATTATTAAATAAAATGGAATGGAAGGAGGGGCTCCTCTGTACTCCTTTGGAGGAGTTGTTGTGGACAATCAGGTGACCCCAAATTTAAACCACTAAGAAGGGTTAATAAATTATTAATCGGGGCTATGCCAGATATGTTAAGGTTAATTAAAGAAAAATGGGAACTTGATATATTTTCAGAGGGTCTCACTGGGGGGATTGGCTTTCTATAGTGAAAAAAATGTTTGAGTTGCTCTATAAATAATAGAACCAGAGCTACACAATATAATGTGCTTCTCAGAACTTATCATATCCCACGCTTGGCCCATACAATTAACCCAGATGATTCTCCTTTTTGTCCTAAATGTGGGATCCATGAGGGTACATTTTTCCACATGGTCTGGAAATGCACCAAGGTGCAGGCCTATTGGTCAGAAATTCAAGAAATACTCTCCAAGATGTTGGGACTTCCCCCTCAGATTGGACCCAGTGGAGGTTATATTGGGCCTCCCCCCTGGTGACCCCTCAATAGTGCCCTCCCAGAGGAATAAATATGACACCTTGAGAAGATTAGGGAATGTGATGGGACTTAAGGCTTTAGCTCTACACTGAAGGCTTTATTCTACTCCCACAATAGCTGAATGGATAAACCTCTTTCTTGATTGTATGAAATATGAGGAAATACAATACAATGTTAGGGGCAATCAGACAAATTTTTAGAAATGTGGGCTCCTGTGGAAGAGGCATTACCCCAGACTTGGTTTCCATCATTTTAGCTTGCTATTTTGAGGTACAGTTGAAATTGAGGGAATTTTTAATGTAAATCACTAGAAGAAACTTCAGTATGACATGACTATGTGGGTATTACCATGGCTACCATTGATTTTTTGATGTATGGTCTATGTAAACTAATTCCTATTGGAATTGTCGTCATGTATGTAAATGTAAAATGCTTGATTAATCTACTGCTGAAATAAATAAATAAAGTATACAAAAGAGTCAGGAGGGTGGTCAGCTCAGGTTGAGGAAGATCTGTGGACACAGAGCAGGGGGCATTTAAGGGGGAAAGTACTGAGGAGACACTGAGAAGATTAGGAGCATTGGGGGCACAGAGGTGAGGGGAGTAGTCTGAGAAGTCTTTTAAGGGATGAGAGAGGGGAGGCAAGGTGAAGATTAAAGGGTACTTGATTCCAGAATAAAGGGAAATGGTATGAGAAGGCAGACTGACTGGCAGTGGTGTGGGGATGGAGAACGGAGAAGGTGCAAGAGTGTGTTTGGTGTAGAGAGTAGGCTGTGGGCTTGTCAGGTGTGAGGCAGGAAGATAGGTAGGGGGTAGGGAGCTAAACCAAAACTTGGCAATGAGAGGTACAGTGGCTCAAACTCCTGTGGAAGAGTGGAGTGAGGGAGACAGGGGCATAGAGGAGACAGTGGTGAGTAAGAGGGGGTGAAGCCGGTGGCAAAATGGCAGAAGAAATTTAGTAGGGTGTCAAGTTTTGAGAGGGAGGAGGCTGGAGCAGTACCATAGACTACGTTGGCATAGTCCAGGACTGGCAAAATTGTTTTGAGAACTAGTTCACGATGAGTAGGGAGAGGGAGGCTGTCTTCGTGGCAGTAAAGGATGGCAAGTTTGAACCGAAGTTTGGTGCAGATGGTGTCGATATGTTTAGAGAAATCAAGGTGACTGTCCAGCCAAACACCCAGGTACTTGAAGGTGGGGACTATCTCGAGGGGAGACCCATCCTGGTGGTGGTCACTAGGGAGGGACTGGGAGGGAGTTTAATTTCTGTCTTGACTAAAAAAAAGGTTTCTATATTTTTGGCATTGAGTTTAAGCTGGTTTGATTGGAACCAGCACTGTATATTGTTGAAGTCACTTTGGAGATTGGGTAGGACACTGTTATGGGATGGGCTGGAGGCATAGATGACAGTGTTGTCCATGTACATATGTATGTTAGAGGAATGACAGACAGAGGGAAGGTCATTTATAAAGAGAGAAATGAGGATGGGGCCAAGGATAGAGCATGGGTGAACTCCAGAATGGATAGGAAGAGGGGTAGAGAGTGCATCACCTATTTGGACCAATTGTTTATGATTTTGGAGGTAGGAATGAAACCAGTCAATTGTAGGTTTAGCAAGGTCAAGTGAAATAAGTTTGTGAAGAAGGAGAGGATAAAAGATGGCGCTGAAAGCTTTAGCCATGTCGATGAAAATTGTGGCGGTGATATGGCTTCGATCCATGGCAGTGAAGATGGAGTCAGTGACACACAGTAAAGAGGTGATAGTTGAGTGTTGTTTCCGAAAACCTGATTGTACAGATGAAAGGTAGTTAGTAGAGGAAAGGAAGTCAGAGAGTTGGGCCAGAATGAGGGATTCCTGGACTTTGGCAAGAGGGGAGGAGTGAGATAGGCCAATAATTTCAAGGGGATGATGGATCACCACCCTTGTGCAAAGGGATGACTTTAGCTGACTTCCAGGCATTTGGAACAGAGAGTATGGAGAGGGAAAGGTTTATTATATGTTTCAAAGGGGCAACTATAGTGGGGGTGGAGATGTGGAATAGCTTAGGATGCAGGCCATCAGGGCTGGATTTGGAGGGGTTGAGAGAGAGGAGCGTGGAGTACACTTCAAGAGGAGAGAAAGAAGGAAAGAGGAAGCCAGAGATCAAGGGGGAAGGTCAGGAGGAAAAGGAGATATGTCAGGGTGGGGGGGTCAGGCAGGGCACAAGAGACAAATAACTTGTTGAAGGCATCAGCTACAGAGGCAGGGTCAGAGATCTGGCAGCCATTGAATTTAAGGACTGGGCAGGCTTGTTAGGAGGTTGAGATCCAGGAGAGTGGATCACCTTCCAGAAAGAAGCTTGGGAGTTTTGGCTGTGATCAAGTTAGGGTTTAAGATAAGAGGCCTTGGACTGGTGGATGGTCTTGGTGCACTTGTTTCTAAGTTGTTTGCAAGATTGGAGGTCACTTAAGGTGAGAGATGCTCTGTAGCGTCTCCAAGCTTTGTCCCTGGAACAGCACATGGCAGTGAAGTTGGAAGTGATCCAGGGGTGGTGATGACACTTTACCCTTGCAGTCTTGATGGGTACATGCAGGCCCAAGTGCAAGTGAAGATGTCAGAGAAGTGGGTTAAGGCAGGGTCTACATCAGGGGTGGAAAAGACTGGTTGCCAGTCAGCAATTGAGAGGTCATGCAGCAGGGCAGCTTCGTCAAGGGAGTGGAGGGGCAGGTCAATATGAATTTGGGAGGGGAGTGGGGATGTGGATTTTGTGAATGCAATAGGTAATACAGTGGTCACTGAGGGCGTCTGAGAGGATGCCCGAGGCAGTGATGCGGTGGGGTGGGATAATAAAATCCAGTCTAGGAGGGAGTGATTTTGGGATCGAGGGTTCAGACGGGTAGGTTCTTGAATGAGTTGAGAGAGATTGAGGGCTTTGATCGATAGGGAGGTGGGCTTGGCAGATGGGAAAAGCCAGTTGATATTGAAGTCACCTAGGAGCAGAAGCTCACCTTTGGATGTGAGGATGGAGATAGTGGAGATGGTCTTGATAATGGAATCTGGCAAGGCCTTGGGTGGGGCATGCAGAGCACCAACACAGAGAGGGACACAGGAGGGTAGGTATACGTGAGCAATAATGAGTTGATGGGAGGAGGGACAGAATTCCTTGAGGATGATGGAGCTCAAGATGAATTGCCTTATATACAAGGCTGCCCCTCCACCTCTCTTTCCTCTGTCCTGGCGGAATAAGTTAAGGTCAGGAATAGTAAGGGAGGAATTAGGAATTTTGGCTGACAGCCAGGTTTTGGTTATCCAGAGTATGTCGGGGTGATATTGGGTAACCCAAACAGGGCATCCAGTTTGGGGAGGAGACTCCTGGAGTTAAGGTGATGTAGACAGAAGCCCTTATGGAGAGAGAGGATGAGACCTAAGGTATGGGCCACCCTGGAAAGGTTGTGGAAGAGGTAAAGGAGGTGTGAGGCATGGGGGGGCTAGGGTTGGGTTGGATGTCATTGTCACAACCCCACTCAGTAGGTCAGGCCCTCTGCTCCCACAGTGCCAACCTCTGAGTATAGTACTGTGAACAGAAACAGGGTAACCCTCTTGTCTGTTTTGTGGATTCAAATCAACCTTTGGTCTCAAGTTCTGGAGGGATTCAAACTGTGAACCTCTTGCTAGCGTACCCAATGTACAGTCTCAGATAATTCTGCTCTTCGGGGGCAGATATCTTTTGCCTATGGGCACCTAACCAGATGTACAAAATGAACCCTTAAAAACTTTATGAAAGACCTCAGAATAAACTCTTACCTTTTCCCAGTTTGGTAAACCAGTAAGCTTATGCACAATGTCAGCTTTAACCATATATGCTTGACTTGTCAAAGAAAGAATTTCAAAGGCACACCAAATAATCTCTTAAAATAGAGGTTACTTTAAAATAGATAAAATATGTAAAATGTAAATACAGAACAATATATCACAAAAACATACAATCACTTAAAAAGGACAAGGTTTAAAAAGTGCAAATTAATTCCTACCACCAGACAATTAGACTTGTCTGTCTAAAGTAGATGTTTCTTCTTCAGAGTCCAAACATGAATGGATCTAAGTGGAAACAGAATACTGTTTAAATTGGCTTTGCCAACCTCTTTGCATGAGGTCATCTAGCTCCTCCCTGTCAGAATATAAAAATTACACAAAACAGGATGTCTTATCATTCAGAAGAAAAATTAAATAGGCGACATCAGCAAAAACTCTCTTCCCCATAACCCTTTGATCTAGTGTGCCTTTTTGCCCTTCACAGACATCAAATGAGCGTTTATGACTTAGCACCTAAGTGACATAACCTGGTTTCTTCCTCTAAATGTAATAAAATTTTATGATTTTCATCCTAGCAGCTGGCAGCTCCAATTAAGCTAGATAAACAGGAGATCCTTAATTTGTGTCTCTTCTAGCCTGTAATTATCTCCTGGCTTTTAGGTTAACAGCTTGTAGTTGAAACCTGGGGGGTGTAATCATCCCACAGGCTGTCTCAGCATGTCTCATGAGAGACCCTCAATAACACATTTATCATATTACAAAAATCATAAAGTAATCAGAATCAGCTGTACAAGCGCCATACTCCTCCCTACCTAGACTGAATTTGGGGGCTGTTTCCCCTGCATGGGATGAACTTCCCAAATCAGTTCACTCCTTATAGATGCGAGACAGCCCATCTAAGTTCTGATTTTTCGCTCCAGCCCTATGTAAGATTGTCATATCATACCCTTGCAAAGCAAGACTTCATCTTAACAATCTACCATTATTCTTCCCCATTTGTGTCAGCCAAACCAGAAGGTTGTGGTCAGTTTGCACCACAAAATGCTGCCCATACAAGTATTGCTCCAACTTCTTTAGGGCCCACACTATGGCAAGACACTCCTTTTCCATGGTAGAGTATGCCTGCTCCCTGGGAAGTAACTTTTTATTCAGGTACGCTGCTGGGTGATCTTTCCCTTGGTTGGATGTCTGACTCAGTACTGCCCCAATACCCACATCTGAGGCATCAGTCTAAACTATAAAGGGTCTGCTATAGTCAGGACTTGTCAAAACAGGAGCACTGCACAGTGCCTCCTTCAATCTGGTAAAGGCTTCCTCATAGGCTAGGTCCCAGGTTTTTTTCTTTGCCATCCTTTTCTTTACCAGGTCAGATAGGGGAGCAGCAAGGGCGCTGTAAATGGGTACAAATTTTCTATAGTACCCTGCTGTCCCTAGAAAACTTCTGACCTACTTCGGCATTTCTAGTCTGGGCCATGCTTGGATTACCTCTATTTTTATTTGGTTAGGACGGAGCTGTCCCCAGCCTACCACATGCCCAAGGTATGCCACTTCTCCCATGGCCACCTGGCACTTCCCAGCTTTGACAGTGAGCCTGGACCTCTGTATCCTGCCCAGCACTTCTCTGAGGTGGGACAGGTGTTCTTCCCAGTGGGCACTAAAGATGGCAATGTCATCCAAGTACGCCACAGCGCACTCCTCAGCACCATTTAACACCTGTTTCACCAACCTTTGGAAAGTGGCCGGGGCATGCTTCATTCTGAAAGGCATTACTTTAAATTCAAATAAGCCTATCAGAGTGATAAAGGCTGACCTCTCCCTAACTATGTCCGTCAACTCTGCCTGCCAATACCCCTTGGTCAGGTCAATGGTTGTAAGGTAGGTCGCCCTTCCTAACTTGTCCAGGATTTAGTCTGTCTGGGGCATCGGGTTGGTGTCTGACTTTGTGACTGCATCCAGTCCACAATAGTCCACACAGAAATGAGTAGAGCCATCATGACTTGGGCATAAGGACACTAGGGATGAGGCCCAGGGGCTGTGGGATCTCTGGATTACCCCTAAATCCAGCATCTCCTCCACTTCCTTCCTAATGTCCTTTTGGACAGCCTCTGACACCCGACATGCTGTCTGCTGTGTGGGCGTCTGTGTCCCTGTCTCCACATCATGCGTCAATAAAGGGGTTAGTCCAGGCTTGGTGCTAAACAATGGGGTAAAATCTGCTAAAACCTCCCTTACTTCCTGGATCTTGTCCGGGGTCAGCTGGGGAGACAATTTAACTACCTCCACAGAGGACTCCCACTTACTTTCTTCCAGCAAGTCCAGAAAGGGGTCTCCTTTGTCCGTCTCCTCCCTAGGACTACACACTGCAAACACCATGTCAGCCCTATTTGCACATGGCTTCATCATATTGACATGGTACATCCTTTCTGTCTGCCTTCTGTCAGGTAACTCTATAATATAGTTCATGTCATTTACCTTCCTAACCACTCTGTACGGTCCTGCCCATTCAGCCTGCAGCTTGTCTTTCCGGACCAGAATAAGGACCATGACATCCTGACCCACCATGTAAGAGCAAGCTCTGGCTCTGCAGTCTTACCACACTTTTTGCTTCTGTTGTACAGCTGCCAGGTTGCTCTGGGCTTTCCCCATAAGCTCCTTCAGCCTTTCCCTAAACTTAAGGATGTAATCCACTATGGGAGTTCCCTGGATGGCATGCTTGCTTTCCCAGTCTTCCCGGATCAAGTGTAGGGGTTCACATACTTGGCGTCCATATAAGAGTTCAAAGGGTGAAAATCCTGTCTACTCTTGCGGCACCTCCCTGTATGCAAACAGGTGGAGAAGGTATTTCTCCCAGTCCCTCCCATGCTGTTCAGCAAACACCCGGAGCATTGACTTCTGGGTTTCATTGAATCTTACCACAAGCCCACTGGCTTGTGGGTGATATGGTGTTGTGCATCTCTACACCACCCCACGCTTCTCCCAGAAACATTTCTTCAGGTCCAACATGAAGGAACGCTTTTGATCAGTGATAACCTCCTGCTGAAACCCATCACGGGAGAAAATCCCAAGTAAGGCATCTGCCACTTTGTTTGTCCTCAGTGAGGATAGGGCAACTGCCTCTGGGTGCCAGGTGGCATGATCCACCACAGTCAGGATGAATCTCTTCCCTGAGGAGCTGGAGGTATTTAAAGGCACCACAATATCCATTCCCACCTTCTGGAATGGCTCCTCCACTATGGGCAAGGGGATCAGGGTGGCTTGGGTTTTCTTGCCCGCCTTCCCTATTTCTTGACACCGGTGACAAGACCTGCAATACTCCTTCACCTGCTGGGTGAAGTCAGGCCAATATAAATTCTGGGCCAACCGCTGCATAGTGCGTGCAATTCCCGGCTGACCAGACAAGGGAATATTGTGTGCAGTCTTGAGCAACTGCTCACGATACCCCTGGGGAACAACAAGCTGCCTGTCTAGCATCCCTCCCTCTGTCTGCACAGCCTGAGTATACATCAGACCATCTTCCCAATAAACCTTATGTCTGCCGTCACCTCCCTGCACCCCGTCAGAGTCTGCTCAAGCCCTCAGCTTCTCTAGACTAGGGTCACTTCTCTGAGCAGTTGCAAACTCCTCACACATTCCCAAGGCATGGGACAGGTCCCCTTCAGTTGCTAAACTATGGTCCCTAGCACTAGCATCAGTGCACTCAGGATCACTGTCAATCCCAACCCTCTGACAATGGGTCACCCCCTCCCTCCTCGGAGCACCCCTCTGTAGATGTGTGGTTAACTGCTACTGGGGAAATTTCTACCCCCTTTTCATTAATCTCCATATCAGGAGACACAGGCTGGGGAACCAGCCACCCAGTGGTTTCCACAATGGCTTCTGTGGGGTCCAGGGAACTACAGTATTCCCTTGCTGCTTGGCTCTGGATAACTGCACACACCATCCCTTGTTTGAGATTGTTGCCCAGGATCACATTCACTGCTAAGGTTTTGGCTACAGCCACCTGTTGCACAGTTCCCCCTGTTTCAACCCAGTCTAGGAGAACACTAGTGAGGGGCAATGTTTTCTCCTCACCAGTAAAGTCCTGTACAGTGATGTATTTATTGGGTATAAGCTGACCAGGCTCTACTAGATCCCTCTTTACCATGGTCAGGGAGGTCCCTGTGTCCCTTAACCCTTGCATCTGTACACCATTCACCATGACTGGGTGGATGTGCTCCCTCATGTTCACAGGCATGCTTCCAGGGATGCACAAACAACCCACTTCTTTTCTAGCCCCTGTTGTGTATTGCTCACCTTTTTGGGACACTGTCTGGCAATATGCCCAGTTTCTTTACACAACCAACATTCATTTCTTTTCTCAGAGAAATCTTTTCTCTGAAACCTGGGGCTAACTGGTTTTGGTGGAGGTAGGGAGGGTTTTAGCTGCCCTGAAGGCATGATTTTCCCTTTCTGTGCTGCTATGCCCACCCATTTGCTCTCAGAGCAGGTCTGCTCTTGGCATAGTGGTCCGAGAGTTCAGCAGCCTCTTGCACTGTTTTTGGGATCTCGGTCCTCCAGCCAGGTTTTCAGCTCTGCTGGGCATGACTAGAAAAATTGTTCTAACAGAATTACTTTTTCAATTTTGTCAACAGAGTTTGCCTCAGTTACTTCCCACCAACATTTTAAAAACTGATGTTGTCTCATGGCTAGCTCCTTGTAGCTCATGTCAGGGCTTCTCCTGAGCTTACGAAATTTAGCTCTTATGATTCAGCAGTTAATTCAAATTTTTTTAACAGTGTAGCTTTAAGTTTGCTGTAATGATTACTGTCTTCATTGTCCATTTGACCCAATGCATCCCGAGTTTTCCCAGTAAGTAGTGGGAATAGCTGGAAGCTCCAGGACTCCCTAGGAATTTTAGCCTGAATACAAACTTTTTCAAAAGAATTTAAAAAGGCATCCATAACCTCCTCCTCTTTAAATTCAACAATCAATTTGGAATTCAGTTATAACTCAGTCCTGTAGTTTCAGTTAAACCCAAGCCACTTACCTGCTCTGGTGCTGGTGGTTGGAGTTGTAGCTTCTCCAGTTCACGTTGCCTCTGGCACTCATGCTCCTCATGGTCAGCCTCCTACTGTTCCCACTCTACCTCTTGGTGTTCTCACTGCCTCTTCTCCTCTGCAGCTTGCTGGCGCTCACACTCCTCACGGTCTGCCTCCTGCTGTTCATGGTCCCTCTTCCTCTGGAACTCCAGCTCCATTCTGTGCAACTCAATTTGCAGCCTGAGTACTTCTGGATCCAGGATACTGGTGACCTTCCCCTGCTGCTGTGGCCCTTCACTGACAGTGGTCCTGCTGCCCTCCTCATCAGATCTGGCCACTAGCCCGTCCACATTCAAGGTTCTGTCCCTTACAGTCACTGTATGTGACTCGATGCTCTGGGTATCTGCTACTATCAGTGCATTCATGAGGTTCTGCTTGGTGGCTTTCACCTCGAACGGGACTTCTCTGTCCCTGCACAACTGCTTTAAGTAGTCTACTATGTGCCCACTGTAGCTGGAAGCCATGTTTTTCCCTAACTACGGCTACTCTGACTTGCACGTTAGAAAAAAAATGAAATAGATAGGAACTTGACTGTAAGCTAAGTGATATAGTTCGGTTTCCTTTTAAAAATAAATCACTGTCTTTTTCTATCTTTGCAAGTGAGCTGACAGTATCAAGCTGACACACTGAACAATAAAAGCTTGTAATACCAAACTTATGCACACCGCTGCCAACCAATCTGTCACAACCTCACTTAGCAGGTCAGGGCCTCTGCTCCCACAGTGCCAACCTCCGAGTGCAGTATTGTGAACAGGAACAAAAACAGGGTAACCCTCCTGTCTATTTTGTGGATTTAAATTAACCTTTGGTGTCAAGTTCTGGAGGGATTCAAACTGTGAACCTCTTGCTAGCGTACCCAATGTACAGACTCATATAATTCTGCTCTTCGGGGGGCCAGATATCTTTCACCTATGGGCACCTAACCAGTGCACAAAATGAACCCTTAAAAACTCTACGAAAGACCTCAGAATAAACTCTTACCTTTTCCCAGTTTGGTAAACCAGTAAGCTTATGAACAATGTCAGCTTTAACCATATATGCTTCATTTGTCAAGGAAAGAATTTCAAAGGCACACCAAGTAGTCTCTTAAAATAGAGGCTCACAGTTTGAATCCCTCCAGAACTTGAGACCAAAGGTTGATTTGAACCCACAAAACAGACAGGAGGGTTACCCTGTTTCTGTTCCTGTTCACAATACTGTGCTCGGAGGTTGGCACTGTGGGAGCAGAGGGCCTGACCTGCTGAGTGGGGTTATGCAGTCACCAGTGAGGAGCAGGAGGAGGAGGGATAGGGGAAGGAATGGAGGAGTTTTGATTTGGTGGAACTGTCCATGGTGGGCGGTACGGAGAAGTTTAGGTAACGATATACAGTCTCAAGCTTTAGGAAGTGGGAAGGGAGTAGAGCGGGGTGGATGATGGGGAGTAAGATGAGGAGGGAGAAGGGTAAGATTTATGGGGGAGAGGGGTGGGTAGAGGATATGTGGATAAGGAGGTGGGCCATGGGGAGTTGGAAGTGGGGAGCAGTGAAAAGAGGGGGCAGCAAAAGGAAGGGTGGATTAGGTGGGATTGGGCCAGGGTTGCTGAGAGGGGAAGTGACAGGAAGGAGGGGATGCTGGGGGGAAGGAGAGGAAGATGAGTAGAAGAAACAGGAGGGGGAAAAAGGAGGAGGAGTAGAGGGACAAAGTGGATGATATGAGAGATAGGTGTGGCTGAGAGAAACATAAAGAGACAAAAAAAGTGACTAGACAGAGGGCACAGCAGAGGAAGAGTGGGGATTAGCTGCTTGTGAAAGACCAGAGGAATTTAGCTACTTGGTCTACAATTACAGACAGCGACAGAGCAAGGTAATGCAGGTAGTGAGGGAAAGAAAAAAAATCTTGGGGGTGAATACAACTGTGCCTCAAATGGATGAGCTTCACAAAGGGAGGGTTAATGGCAGTGCTCAGAGTACTGACTGCCATGCCACAACTGCTGTGTCCTTAATGGGCAGGGAGGCGACTAGGGAATATATAGGAGGGTTAGGTGGGAAAAGTTCAGTTCACAGCCCGTAGAGGAGTTTAAATGATGGAGTCCATCCTAAATTAGGCAGAATCAAAGTCTCAGCATAGTTCACCAGGGCAACCAGAGGGGATTTGCCAGGTCTGGGGTTGTGGCAGGGTTTCATTCCTGGGGTGGTTCTAAAACCCTCCAGCCCCTGCTGCTCATTACGTTGCAAGGGGATTGTTAGTGCTTAGTCTAAGGATGCTAAAAGGAACTGGCAGAGGGGGGCTTGGTTGTCATTCCTTGCGTTATACCGCATTGGTCTGGTGCCTTATGGAAGAGAGGCAGTGGGCTGGGGAGCCTTTTCGCAAGCATACTTGGTGTAGGACTGGGGTGCCCAGGTGCCCAATGTGGACGGTCCCCCATTGCGTAGGGCTCTCACTGTCAGTTGGGACTGCTGGTTTTTCTGACAGATGTGGGCATGGGCAGCTCGAACTTCCAGCTAGCCCAGACTTTGGGTGGCTGCAGGAGTGGAGTGGATTTCCTGAGTGGACACCCCCTCTCTGAGTGTGCACAGATGGCTTTCAGGCCTGGATGCATTCCCTGAAGATCAGGTATCCAAAGACAGTAACAGAATCTGGTACTTCAGAGGTGGCAACTACCCGTGAACTTCATCAGCAAGATAAAAAGCAGAATGCTAAAATGTCTGGTTCCTGAATGTGGTGAGCTGGCTACTCCATTCAGCCAGGTAGGAGACCTCGGCAGGTGGGTTTTCGATGCTAGTGCCCTACTCTAGCGGGTTTGGTGGTAGTACCACATTGGGAAGGTAGAGGCTGAAGAATGGAACAGAGTAAAGTGAACTTCAGTAGTGCAAGCAGGTGGTAAACTGTAGTCTTTGTATCTAGAAGATAGGACTGGGAATTGGAGTGTGCATGCCATGTATGCCTTGGGATGAGTGTGAGGATTTCTATGTTAATGGGTCTGATTTGGGGGGATGATGGTCTTGAGTTGAGGTACAGTAAGAAGTGTGGCACCACATGGCAGGAAGCAGTGTACATGGACATGTTTGCTTGGTGACAAGAGTGACAGTAGTTGAGATGCACATTTCCATAGGACCGATCAGGAAACATCTTGAGTCAGAAAGGGTTTTGATTGGTTGATAGGGATACAAATGAGCACATGTGCATACAGGTGTAAACATTTATTATAAAAGATCTGCAGCAGTGCTCTCTCATCACTCATTTCACAGGCATGGTGGCTGAATGCTGTCCTATGGGGAGCTGCATAGACATCTATCTGTTGTCACACATACACAAGTGGTAGGTCAGTTCTCCCAGTGCCTTGAAAGGGAGGAAACATGACAGTGTGGTGGTTGGCTTCTCATTGTGGCAGGGATAGTCACCTATTTTTGATCATGACTTGTGCAACAGTGATGGAGTTGGGAGATCAGTCTGCACAGAAGAAGGGAACTTCTGAAGTGAGTGGTAGAAGTGGACATGACTTGAGCAGAAGTGCAAAGTGCCATGAGTGTGGGGAGTGCAACTGGGTGCTGAAGTGCCAGAGGTGTAATATCCAAGGAACAAATACTAAAATGGTGAGGCACTGTGAACCCTTCCAAGACAAGGTGTTGGGGGAACATAATATTGGAACTGTCACCTGTCCACCTATGGATCAAAGTAATAGAGGAGCTACCAAACTGGAGGGCCCCGATATTCAGCCAGAACCAGAAGAATGAGTCCATTGTCCCACTCATGTGACACGGAGGCCATGGTTCCATCACCCTCATGTTCTGAGTTGGAGGGTGACTCACTTGTGGAAGAACCAGAGGACATAGAACTGACACTGCTGGGGGTACCAAGCTCAGACTGAGGAGTGCCTGAGGAGGATCATGGAAGGATTGCCACCTTAAGCACCAGAGCAGGCAGAGGACATTTCAATGTTACACCAGCAGAGTGCACTAAGGTTCAAATTGGAGGGTATCATACTGCTTTTATAGCCTCATCCTTAGCTCAAGCATTTAAAAGATATTTCTGATCCTGCTCTGTTGCTAACTCCAGTGGCAACTGTCACCCATGGCCAACTATTTCTGAAGAGGCCAGCACCCCATCGGAGACACTGGATGGGGGTAACTGTCCTATCTCCAGACCTCTTCCAAAATTGGAAGAGGATTTGCCATCCCCTCCACCAACCCATGCTACACCTGGATGACCACTCGTGCCTCCTGACCATCAGAGGAGGATTCTGGAGAGTGCAAACCCTGTTTCCCTGCTATCTGGAGGACAGTCCTATCTGGCTGGGGCAGAGCAAGGGGTCACTGAACTTTTTGCAGCTGTGCCAGGTGAATCAGAAAATTGCCTACCAAGTGTTGGTGCACTGGCAGTTTAAGGGCCCCTACAACCTGGTCTGACTTTGGCACACCATTGAAGCAAACCATAAGGCTTAACTGGGGACCACAGCCAACACCTGTGCTTCACCAACCCTGATTTCAAGGAGGCCAAGATCAACAAAGTGCTTATCAGTGGCAAGTCAGTGCAGCATATGTATGCACTGCATGGTCTATGTCACTCTTGAAGGAAATTCATCCTAGTCTGTTCAGTCCATGTCATCTCATTCCATCACATTAGCTTTGGCGACAATCAGATTCTATGACAATTCACCCCCACTACATGCCCTACTGTACTCTAAATAAAATTGCAGTACAACTTCCCATTCTACTATGCTCAATCACATTGTCTCATGTGGTGGATTAATGTGCCCACCAGGAGTTTATTTTATATTTTTTGTGTGGGGTGTAAATTGTTCTGGGACAAATTGTCATAGGAACTGATTGATGCCAGAGCTAATCTGACAGAGCTCATTGTTGCATGATGAACTGCCTGGGATGAATTGTCATGTAGCACAAGACCAAGATTACTAGTCTGGTGACTGCATGTTCATCTAGCCTTCCCCTCACAATATAGAAGACCTGAATGGCCATGAATTTGTTGTATCCATAAAGAACTGATCTCCAATGCTGGGCCTGTAGGATGTGTAGGTCAAAGATCTGTTTACTCAGCTGTTGCCCCATTGGTGTCTATTGCATTTACTGTGCAAATGCAAGACATTTTTCCAATCATTGAAAATACGGACGAACAAGTTAGCTAATGTATGTTTTTTTCACAGGTTGTAGGAGACATGGTAGCAGCAGAGGATGCTTGCTGCGCCAGTTTGGGCCTATGATGTGATAGGCCTCAAGGAAAAACTAATGTACATTCCATTATGTGCTGTACTTCTGTGACTGAAAAGTTGGAGACAGTTTTTTTTTTAAACAGTGCCGTATTTGTTAGCAGAGTAAGTTAGATGCCAAATGTTGTGGCACTGCCACATATGTGTATAAAAAATGCCAGCCGAAGTATTGGACATAATTGTATTTTTATATATTTATTTATTATAGTGGTGCTATCATGCCACTATAGTTAAGGTTAAGTAGACAGTTTAATGTTAAACCTCAAATTTTGCACTTTAATAACTTTGCAAACATTCAACGGATTTGCACAAAATTTGGTATGCACTGTCCTGTGGGGTAGCTCTCTTGACAAAGCAAGCTTCGTTTCTATTGGATTTGAGATTTTTGTGCTGCGCATAGTGTTTTGCCTATTTTGGCTGCTTTTCCCCTCCACAGGGTGCAGCCACACCATTTGGAATTTGGTCTGAAATTTTCAGGGTGGAAAGAGTGTGTCCCAAAGCACAAGTCAACACTAATTTGGTGAAGAATATTAATCCTTTCCAAAGTTATTTAATTTTAAAATTTTGGATTGTAAGCATGCTCAGTTCAGTCTTTTGGATAGCTGCACAGTTGCAAAAAGGGATTTAGGCTCACAAAAAGGTCTTTTGACAGCTCGCAAAGAGGGATTCATAAAATCCCCCATTGTGAGAAACAAATTCCCTTTTCGCGAGCAGCCATCTTGTTTACAATTTCTGTGTCTTCTGTAGACATCCAAGTGTGGGTTTTGTTCATGGAAATGTCCTGCACACTTCCGTGGTTTTGGTTTACTTTAGTAAAAAAAGTTAATTTTTAAATTTAAAATTCCCTTTTTGCGATTCACTTCCACTCTGTTTTCGCAAGCTGTCAAAATCCCTTCTCATGAGATGACCAGATGGCCCTACAGTACCTCATGAAAAGGGATTTTGACAAAACCCTCAAGGATCCAGCTGCAAAAAAGGTTAACAGCTCAGCCAATAAAGGATTACTTTTATAATCCATTTTCACAAGCTGTCAAAATGCATTTTCATGAGCTGTCAAAATCCTTTTTCATGAGCCAATCCCTTTTCATGAGCTGTCAAAATCTCTTCTTGTGAGTGGATGACCAGATGGCCCTACCTCTCAAAAGAGATTCGCTCATGAAAAGGGATTTTGACAGCTCACAAAAAGGGATTTCTAAACTTTTTTTCTTTTTTTTACACTTCACCGCAAAGAAACGGTTTGGAATTAAAGGCTGAAATTTTCAGGGTAGAAAGGGCTTGCCCCACAGATGTGACTTTTGCTGGTTTTTGATAACATTTACATTACTTCCATAGTTATAACATTTCAAAGTTTGGAAATTTCCCATAAGATAACATTGTGGGGGACGCAGTACCTTTCAGCGTCTACATCTTGAAAACGGTTCGAGATATAGATTTTTCACTAAACACAACTTAGTACACCATTCCATGTGGAAACAAGCTGACATGGTACAGTAAAGGAGAATGGGGTGAGAATTGGGCCCGAAGATCCCAAGGCACACCCCACATGCCCATTGGTGTGTGGAGGTTGGGGGATGGGGGTGAGGTGGTAGAGTTGGTAACCTTAACATCAAATTTCCAAACTTTTGTTACTGTAATGTCAACCCTAACTGATGCATTAATGGAGTTTTTTTTGCAATTAATTTCCCTCCTTTTTGAGAAAGTGTAATGGGTCCTGCGCTCCCATCATGCATGCATTTTGTAATTGTTTCTGATTTTCATGTGGGAGTGCATGGCTCTCTGGGCCCTGGCTCCCATCTGTACATAAGTGAAGAAGAATTTTAATGATCTCATATCTCCCTGTGGGAGCGCAGGGACCTCTGGACCCTGCACTCCCACTACTGCATAATGGAGGGCACTATGCTCCCAGTATTGCATGATGGTATCCATATGTGGAGGGCCTGCTCCCATCTACCCATAAGTATAGAGACATAGCACAGGCCTAGAGCCATTCCAAGTAACCCTTGTGCTGCAAATGTGGCAATATCTCAGTAACAATAGGAACTCTGGAAAAAATTCCACCGCAGTTGTAATCATGACCTGACAACCTGCATGCATGCATGCTTAGCACACTTGAAGGTGTAGTAAGCTGTGCTTAGCGAAAAATCTGTATCTCGAAATGTTTTCGAGATATAGCCACCGAAAGGTAGCACGGATGCCACAAATGTTATCCAATGGGAAATTTCAAAACTTCAGAATATTATGACTATGGAACTATCGTATATTTTTTCACCAAACTAGCAAAAGGCACATCTGTCGTATATGCTCTTGCTGCCCTGCAAGTTTCAGTCCAAAAGTCCTAATCATTTTTTTGCTATGAAGTGGCAAAGAAACTGTTTTTTGTTTTGGGAGGGACTTTTGCCAATTTGTAAAAGTTTTGCAAAAATTTTGCAAAACATTCACAAAATCTTTTGAAGTTTCGCAAAAGTTCCAATGGAAAAATTGAGAAAACATATTTCTAGGCACTATTTTAAAAAACTAAGGTCAGAATTGTGTTCCTCGGGCCCCGATTAGGTAAACACAATTGCTGGCTTTTACCAAGGGCCATTATTTTTTTGAATTAGTGTTTTTTTGCTGTCGCTAACTGAAAATAAGATGGCAGCAGCATGAAAGTACAAAACCCATTTGCGGTAGTAAAAAGTACTTTCACAAAAGTTTTCATGCCTAGCATATATTTTTTCCTATAGACTATAATCAGAAACCTAAAAGTTTAATAACGTTTGAACAGATTAATATTTTTTCACCAAACCTTCAAAAGGCATGTCAGAGACCCAGTCCCCATATACCCTGAAAATTTCAGACCAGAACCACAAACCATTTGAGCTGTAGAGATGAGCAAAGAATTTGCCAAAAAGTGAGGATTTTTCACACTTTTTGGCACTCCTCAGCTCCACAACCATACATCTGACCAGAACAAAACTTGCCAGATCCAGAGATCTGTGGTACAAGATGGTGCATGCAACATCTCAGGCAAATCAGATACATGGCTGCAAAGTTATTAAAGTGCAAAATATTGGGTTTAACAGACGTGGCCGTGCAACCTAAGTACAGTATAGTGCCACTGTAATATATATATATATATATATATATATATATATATATATATATATAAAAAAAACTTTGTTAATGCATCAGTTAGGGTTCAAAGCACAGTGACAAGCATGGAAATGTAATGAGGTTACCACCCTACCACCCCCGCACCAACAGGCATTGGGGTGTCGCGTTGGGAGTCGTCGACTAACTCTCACCCCATTTCATGTGTAAACAAGCTGAGGTGGTGCAGTATAGGAGAATGGGGTGAGAGTTAGGCATGATGACCCCAACACACACCCAGATGCCTGTTGGTGTGTGGGGGCTCTCTCTTTCATGATGGAAAAACGTGCTAAAATTAACAATGTCAAGCTATTTTACAGGCAAAAGAATGACAGCAGTGAAAGGAGTATACACTACTGATTCGAGTGATACCAAAATTCAGCATGGGAAGAACTAAAACACAGCAGCAACGGCAACAGAAATATCCATTTTCACAATTCAACAAGGCCCTGTGCTCCACAAGCAATAACAGAGCTGGCAACTCAGGAACTCCAACGGAGCCCCCCTGGCAGGCTATGCATGAGTCCATGTGGGCCATGGATGCAAAAATTGAAAAGACTCTGCTTAAACTGGAGCGGCACGATGCAGCCATCTTGAAACTTATGGGGATGGTTGCAGATGCTGAAAAACGATCGACCTCTACCCTGGATGTGGTCACATCTCTAACTAAAGAAAATGGCCTGCTACATCATCTCAGAGGTTTGAGAATCATTCATTCCTTTTTACTACCCACAAGACTCAGGGTGGTATACGGTGGCAAATCCTGGCAATTTACCAATCTGCAAGACACTGGGCACTGGCTGGAGAAGATTGAACAGGAATTTGCCACTCACCGATCTCCAGTGGATCCCCAGAGCTCTGAATCAGAGGATACTTGAACTGTGAGTGTTAATAAAATGGAGGTTCAGCTGTGGACTTGATAATTTAATTCCCTGTTCTGGACATAATTTTACTGTTATAAGGAGTAGAGAGCCTGATGTTATGTTTTCTCTCTCTGCAATTTGCAATACTTGGAATTATTGAGGGTGTACTGAAGGGGATGAATGGCTATTAAAAATAATGTTGGTAGCTTAAATGTCACGAGGTTCATGCAGGTTTCCTGTCCTATGTTGATAGTCCTACTTTTTACACCCTGTTCAAGGGAATACTGTTTTTCATAAGCTGTTTTAACACATTATTGTTAATGTGGTTCTTTAATATTTAGGGTATCAGTAAATGGCTTTTAGTTGTTTTCACGGGTATTGAGTTTTGCCACGAAGGGAGGGTCTTGAGAGGTCAACTGATTGTATTTATCTCTCCCTAGTCATGCAACAGGTTTAACAGAAGCCCTGGGGCTGCATATATTTCTTTGATGTTTAAATTATCCCTATTGGACACACCTTATTCCACTGAAGAGGCTGGCTACTATTGGAAAACTTTGGGACTCTGAATAAATGGACAGTTAGTCCAGGATACCTCCATTTCCTCCTGTACATGTTTACATGGACACTAAAATATGTATATCACAAGATATTGTCTGATTTTTACACTTTATGATGCCATGTATGAGTGTCTGTAGATGTTAATGATCTACTTATTTGGAAAATTTATAGATACAAATTAAAAAAAAAAAAAATAACTACAGAGCCATATAACAGCCCTACAGGGTAAGGAACCCTTGTAACACTAATTTGCTAATATCTCAGCAACCGTAGCAGCTAGGAAAACAATTCCAGTGGCATTGTAATCATGATTGCGAGACCTCCATGTGACATAAGTCAACCAAATCTGTTTCTTGTATTGTTTCTGAATTACGGGCACTGAAATGCACTGAAAAGGCACCTCTTGAAACCCTTGTGACATTCATTTGCCAATATCCCCGCAACCGTAGCAAGCAGGAAAGAAATTCCACTGCTGGTGTAATCTATGATTTCCAAACTTGTTTCTACAGATTAGTTCACCTGAAGGTGGACTAAGCTGTGGGAAGTGAAAACTCTGTATCTTGCATCGATTTTTGAGATACAGGCAATAAAAGGCATCACAGGTGCTGCAATGTTATCCTACGGGAAATTTCTCAACTTCAGAAAGCTGTAACTTTGGGTCAGTTGAATATTTTGGCACCAAATCACCAAAAGGCACATCTGTGGAACCAGTGCTTACCACCCAGCACATTTCATCCCAAAAGACCCAGCCATTTTGTTGCAGGAGGATGGCAAAGATTTATGGGGTTTTTTTTGGTAACATTCTTTCGCAAATCACGAAAGTTTTGCAAAAAACAGCACAAAACCTTTGCATTTGCGAAAGTTTTGCGAGCGTTGTTACCATGATTTGCAAAAGTAATTTGGCACTGAGTTTTAAAACAGCATTTCTGGGGTGTTTTACCCCTCCAAAAAAGATAGGGCTGGCATCCTCAGGACCCGACTAGGTAAACCCAACAGTCAGTGTTTACCTAGAGGGTACCAAATTTAAATGGCAGCCATTTTTCTCTCACACTAACTGAAAACAAGATGGTGGCAGCATGAACGCAAGAGGGCCATTTGCAAAAGTAAAATTGCACTTGCGACACTTTCGTGAGAGACATATTTTTTCCCCATTGACTATAATGGGAAATGTGTTTGTTTTCTGAATAACTTTTGAAAGGTTTAATATTTTTTTACACCAAATCTTCAAAAGGCACATTGTTGACCCAGACTGCATCTTCCCTGAAGATTTTGGACTGAACAGACAAACCATGCGGGCTGTGGGCCTGAGCAAAGAAACGCACAAATTTTTTTTTTTTTTACGTTTATTTGCATTCTTTTATTTATTAATTTTGTTGTTTAAAAGAACTGGCATTCTGTAGCTCCGCCATTGTACATCTGACCATAACACAACTTGCCAGATCCAGAGATATACTGTATGTTACCAGACCACGCATGCAAAATTTCAGGCAAATCCGTCATACGGTGGCAAAGTTATTAACGTGCAAAATGTGAGGTTAAACATTAAAGTGCTTACTCAACCCTAACTATAGTGCTACTAGTGTGGAGATATATATATATATATACATACACACACACACACACATATATATACATATACATGCACAATACATATACACACACACACACACACACATATACATATACACACACATATCATACACATATACACACACATACACACATATTACATATACACATATACATATACATAATATACACACACATATATATATACATACACACACACACACACACACACACACACACATATATCCATCCATCCAACCCCAGGCAGAGAGAGTCAACCTTAAAGGTGATCCACCACTGAGTAGGCAACCAGTGCAGTCTACACAGCATAGGTGTGATATGACTAGCCCTAGATATACCAATTAAAACCTGGCCACTTCATTCTGCACTAGTTGCAAATGGCAGATATCAACCCCAGGAAGCCCTAAGTAGAGGCCATTGCAATACTCAAGGCGGGTGGCGAAGTCATGGACCAGTGTTGGCAGGTCATCTGGAGAAACCAGCTGTTTCACCCGAGCGATATTCCTCAGATGGTAAAATGAGGATTTGACAACTGCTGACACCTGAAATTTCAGGGTCAGGCCATCATCAAAAATAACAGCCAGGTTGCCCACCCGGTCTGAGGTAGTGAGCTGGGCACCATCAAGCCATAAGCCTGATGCCTTCCCAGCCCCCAAACCTACCCCAGGATGACCCGGATCCACTACCAAAGCTTCAGTCTTGTCTAGGTTCAGTCTCAGCCAGCTGGTGCTCATTCAGTTCTTGATCTCAGCAAGACAGTTATTAAACACAGAGACTACATCAACCTACCCAGATAGAAATGGCATATACAGTTGAGTATCATCTGCATTGCAGTAAAAACTCAAACAGTATCACCTGATGATATCTCCTAATGGCAGCATATAGACTGCGAACATCATGGGTGCCAATATGGAGCCCTGCGGCACCCTGCAGGGCAGGGGAAGGACATCAGAGGAATAGATTCCAGTAACCACCCTCTGAGAACTGTCCACAAGGAAAGAGCAAAATCACGACAGTCCACAAAGATGCTGCAGGCACTCCAGTAGCCCACCATGGTCCACAGTGTCAAACGCTGCAGAGAGATCAAGAAGAAGGACCTAGATGATATGAGCCTTATGATCTCTCACAATTAGGAAGTCATTCAATACTCAGACAAGTGCAGTCTTAGTGCCATGTCTCTTCCTAAATCCAGACTGGAGAGCATCATAGACATTGTGGGTCACAAGGTGACATCCAGTTGCAATGCAACCACCTTCTCTATAACCTTACCTACAAAAGGCAGGTTAGAGACAGGCCTGCAGTTAGCTGGACAGTCTGGATCCAAGGACTTTATTTTTATTTATTTTTTTTTTTAGGAGTGGTCGTATGATCGCCTCCTTAAGGGGATCAGGAAAGATGCCCCCATCCAAGAAGCTCCAGACAATTTCCACTAGGATCGGCAGAGAACATCTACACAACCCACTAATAGGGGTGTAGGGCCTGGATGAAACTACAGCTGGTTGGGTGCAAAGTCCGGATGATCTTCATGATGTCTGTGAATTCTGGCCAGCTAAAGTCCATCCAGACAGACAAAGTGCTCACCACCTCCCGCCAACCTCCACAGTCCCTCATAGGGAGAGATGGGCCAATGCCAGTCCTGATGTTGGCAACCTTATCCAAGAAGAATCGAGTAAACTCCTCACACTTAGCCTGAGAAAAGGCTCCTCTGGGTTGGAGACAGATTGGATTGCATAATCTGTCAACAGTCCAGAAGAGCTGAGCCGGTCGATTCTGCACAGCAGAAATCTCCATGGTCAGGAATTCTGCCTTTTTTACGGGTGATTTCAGATTGATAGCCCTTATGGTGTTCCATCAATCTAAGCCTGTCAACCACCTGGCTGGACCTCTGCCATGCTCTCTCCAGCCTTCAACCCACTCTCCTCAACTCCTTCAAGGAGCTATCAAACCAAGGGGTCAGAGAGTGAGTGGTCAAACAGGAGCAATCCTGTCCAGGGTTCTCCCACCACCTTATTATAGGCCAGTACTAGATCCCCTGGACTCATGCATTCACCCGACAATCCCGATAAGTCCAGCACTGCTGATAGACCTTCTGGGGTAACCTCCCTTAAAGGGCCATACTGGACCATCTCTGTAGGAGCAGACTCATTGGGGGAAGCCCTGAAACTGAACCTTATGGTGTGATGGTCAAATCAACTGAATGGTTCCACCCCTAAATCTGTGATCTCTATCCCCAGGAGGAACACCAGATCCAGGAGTGACCCCCCATATGGGTAGCGGAGGTAACCACCTGTGTAAGGCCCAGCATAGTTATTAGCTGGAGGAGATTTTAACCTAACTGTGAGAGTTCATCGTTGACCCAAGCACTGAAGTCCCCCAGCATTAACCATCTGGGAGACTCCAGCGCCACATCAACAATGAAGTCCACAATCTCCTTCAGGAATTCTCCACCATCACAGGGTGGATGGTAGATGAGGAGCATCCTGCACCCTACACTGTCTCTCCCAGGATACACTCAAAGGACCTGGTGGGCCCCACTGGCACATCCACAAGGCCCAGTTCAATCTTAAATATATTTGCTACACCCACTCCCCTACAATCCAACCTTGGGTGGTGTATCACTAAGAACCTGGCTGGGACAGCAGAGGATAATATAGGGCGTGCATTTTCATCCAGCCAGGTCCGGTGATGTGTGCCAGATCTACTGTTCCAACAAGATTAGTTATAACAGATGTCTTATTCTTAATAGATCTGGCATTACATAACACAACACTGCTTGAGTAGGATAGGTTGTTGAGGAAGACCTCAGCTCCTGCCCATTAACTATGGTACCCTTGGGTATGGGGACAAGACAGGGAATACCTCTGTCCTGGCTCCATTTTGCCCCAGGGCATCTCCTGGTCCCCACTATCTCAATCCACCCCACCTTTCCCTTCCCCCACCAGGCCCAGTTCTCCCCCTTCATCTCCTAACTATCCCTAGGGATCAACTCATTAAATAGGTCTCTGATGGTAAAGGGGGGCATTCAAAGGGATGCAATTCCCTGAGCCTAGTAGGGGAATACTGTCTGACCATCGTTAGTCCCTCCCAGCACATTTTCTAACATAGCAGAAGCAGGTAAAAATCAAACCATCAAACTCCCACACTCTCATACACACAATTTTCAAACCCTTCTAACATCAAAGTACACAATTCCCAACCTACCCAATTAATAAAACCAATAATACAATGCCAGATAATAATAAACCTACACATTTAACTCCCAAACAATTAACAAAATTAACTTAATACTAACTTCAATTGCAGTTAAAAATTATTTCAAATATTGAGGTAATAAATATCATAAACAAAGCCCAGTGCAATAAAGTTTATATAAAAAAGTTTTAGTCCATGGAGCTCCCACCTCCTAGGGCCAAACAGCTGTCTGTTTTACAGACCCAAAGGACTCACTCTGAAAGGTCCAGCAATATTAAATGAAATAGAGACTGGAGGAAGATTAAACTCCAATCTCTTTAAAGCAATAACTCACATTTGCTGAAAAACACAATGCCAATATTCAGTTTTCCATGGGGTCTCACCACCACCACGTAAAAACCAAATACCGGCTCAGTTCTTTAGTGAAAAATGTATGCAATAAAGCTCTTGAGAGTCACTACAGTTAAAGAGTCAGAGCAGAAAAGAAATAACTCATGCCACTACTCATGGCCTTTTCTTACTTCATTGACTGCACCATCAAATGGGAACCAGTGGTACAGAGATTGTACTTCAAAAAGGACTCCAGACACAGTTCTCCCAATAAGGCTAGAAAGTTGGGGAAAGAATGCAGCTTCAGATCTCAGTATTTCCTGCAGTTGAAGGGCTCCACCCGGAAAACCCACCTCTCCCCGGACCCTATCACTGCTCTGGCAACTCACCAGCCACCATTCCATGGGTCAGATGTGCTGCAAATGTAGCCACCCACTGACAATGGCACTGCGGCACACCAGCAGGTCAAGGTCAGGGATCAGGATGGAACTCCCCCAAGACACCAAGCTGGTGCTCACTGCCAGGTCACTTCAGCATTCCCCTTCATGCCGTTCTTCCATACTGCAGTCCTTAGTCAGAATCACTCCACTGTACCAGCTGCTGAACTCCTCATGCCACTTCCCTCTGCAACCAGGATTACACCGACCCAGACATTTTCAGGTTTCTTTAACTCCAAACCAGTTTATGGCTCCCAAGAAAGTATGATTTGAGATTTTTAATAGAAGTGGATACCAATGTCAATATCGAATCCGCTTTTCAATAATCGGCCCTGGACTAAGACCGAAAATCCAAACATGTTCCGTGCAAATTAAAATAAAACAATGAAAATTTAAATCAACCAAACAATAATACTAAAATAAAACTTTAACTGCTCTCCTCTTGTTGCTAACTTCACAGGCAGCCCAATACAGCGGCCATACTTGTTCCCCACTAGCAATTATTAGAAAGTGGGGGGAGGTCGAGCACTCAAATGATCTAGTCCATTTCCACTCTGTCCCCCTCTTAAACTGCAAACTCCAAAATCTAGCTTCATGGCGAGGTAAAGGAAAGGCTGCTGTTTACATTTATGCTAAAACTGCATTTATGTAAATAGCATAAATGCAGTTTCATAACTTTGAAAAATGTAAACATCAGCCTTTCAGTTTCAAAAAACAGCCTTGCCTACTCCCTAAAATATCTGTCAAGTGTGTTAAGTGATGACATCATTGGAGCCAGAGGCAGAGACCCACATGGCTCCCTATAGTGCTAACTAATTCTTTTTTCCCCTCTTAGTTTTGAATTGTTTCACCAGAATGATCAACACCATGTATTACCTCATGGATTATTTTGATCAGTACACATTAGGCTATGATTTTATTCATTTTGTTTACTTTAACTTGTTGAAATTGTTTTGCAATCCAGCTGACTTTCTCTTTGGCAAACTGCAGTACAGTATAACATGTCAAATACCTGATGATCTAGTGGTTATGTGATGTCCTGAAATTGTTTGTTTTATTTATTTATACTGATAAGACAATGGGCAAAAAAAGACCCATTTTCATGGGTGATCAATGTACAAATAACAATTACATATAATATAAATACATACAACTTAAATAGAGACAGGTACAAGTTGATATATCAAAGCATTATCATTCAATAACATTTACACTTACATTCTATAAAAAGGTACTCTTTCAACTTATGCTTAAAAGAACAAAGGTAAAGATTCATACAATCAAGAGATAATTGTATCGTATTAAGAAAATAGGTAACATATAGGATATAGCCCTTTGTCCAAGGGAAGTACACATTTTTGGAATGCAAAGAGAAAATTTAACAGTTGACTGAGTATTAACCCGAGAATTCTGCTTTTTAAAACTTAGAGAGAAACAATCAGGGACTCTACCAAGTATCACCTTTTTTGCTAAAATACCCAGTTGAAGTTGAAATCTACCATCCAAAGGAAGCCAACCCACTTGCTCCAAGAGATTACAATGTTGAACCCTTAATGGGGATTTCACTACAAATCTAGCAACTGAATTAAGTAACATTTTCACCTTGGATAACAAACCCTCCCTTGCAGAATAATAAAACAATACCCCCAAATCAATTAATGGTAGTAAAAAACTTTAAGCCAAGAGACATGTAGTATCAGTGAATAAAGGAGATAACCTATATAAAGCCCCTAGTCGCTGGTGAGTTGCCTTTACCATATGAAGAATATGAGGTTCATAGGAAAGATTCTCATCCATCAATAGACCCAGGTACTTAAATTGTTTAACTTGTTCAATCAATCAAGGTACCAGAAACAGTGTATAATGACAATATAGGGTCTGATATTGATCTTTTTTTTTGTGCTTGTAAACACCATGGATTTTTTTTTTTCATTTAAAACCAATCCATGGGCTCGGAACCAACTCTGTACCTCCAAGAAATCATCAGCCAAATCCTTCTGTACATTTTCAAAAAGGGGTTCACTTGTGATGACCACTGCATCATCAGCATATAAAAAAATTTGAGATTTAGTACAAACAGAAGATAGAGTATTAAGAAAAAGATGAAACAAAAGGGGACCCAAAATAGAACCTTGGGGAACACCAAGTGAAACCTTAGAAGAAAGAGAGAATTTACCACTAACCCTTGTGACCTGTGTGTGATCAGCCAGGTAATTACCTATCCAATCCCCAACATCCTTAGAAATTCCCAAATTAACTAAAGTAGACAGCAAAAGAGAGTGAGCAACCAAATCAAATGCCTTGCTGAGGTCTATGAACATGGCTCCAGTAAAATGGCCCCTATCAAAGGCCTCGTGAACCGTGTTCATGAACCCCACCATGGCAGTCATGGTACTTTGTGCTGGCCTAAAGCCATGCTGTGCAGGTGTTAAAACATTATATTTGGACAAGTACTCCATGACTCGGTCAAAAATAGCCCTTTCCAATACTTTTGAGAGAGGAGCTAATAAAGAAATAGGATGATAATTAGATTTGTCAGAAACAGCACCCACTTTAAATACAGGAACAATAGTAGAATCTTTCCAAATCTTAGGAAAACTAGACCCACACAGACATAAATTAAAGATAGCAGAAAAAGGAAAACAAACAAGATCAGCAGTGGTCCTCACAAGTCGAAAATCTATACCGTCCTTGCCCACAGATGGACGAGGGTCCATTGATTGGAGATATTTCAAAACATCACCTGATGACAAGGATTTAAAATAAAACATTGGAATGTTTAAAGCCAAAACCTCATGGGGTACCTTAACTTGCGATAATGTATTCCCAATTAGAAACTTGGAATAATCAGAAAAATATTCATTAAGTTCCTGGGCAATTTCAGAAGGATCAATAATGATACCATTCTTGGATTGTAGACATTGAATAGCAGAAGTGTGCTTATTCCCAGTAAGTTCATGAATTAACTTCCAGATTTCAGAAACATTCCTTCCCCGAAAGTCCTTCTGCCTCTCAAGGAAATAATTTCTTTTAGTCATCTAACCATGGCTTTACATATATTTCTAGCTTGTTTGTATAAAATTAGACTAGTTTGGCTAGGGGTCCTCTTATAGGTCTTCCATAATCTATCTTGGATTCTAATTTGCTCCATTAATTCAGATGTAACCCATGCCTGTTTATTAGCTCTTATCCTTAACTTCTTTAGGGGTGCAAATTTATCATATATTAGGTTAAATAAATCAATAAAATTCCCTAATGCTACATCCACACTCAGACTCTGAGTAACCTTAGACCAATCTACATTAGCAACAGCCTGCCTGAATGCAACCAAATTAAGTGTCTTTGTATTACGTGAGAAAACAAAAACAGGAGGGACAGGTTTTCTCTTTGCAGGCCAACAACAATAGACTGGGCTATGGTCGCTGACACCATCAGGGAGAACCCCATATTGCACAATTTTATTAGTGTCAGAGACCAACACCCAGTCTATCAATGAGGTAGTACCAGATTTATAATTAATCCTAGTTGAGAAGTCTATTATCTGTACTAAACCTTGATTAATAACTGTATCTCTAAATTTTATATTGTCCTTCCCCAGCCAATTAATATTCATGTCGCCCATGATAATAAGCTCTCTGTTTTTAGAAAAAGACCCTCTTATGTTCTCTAATAACCCAAGTCCATCCCCCTGGGAACCAGGTGGAACATAAATAACCACCACAGTCAGCATTTTTTGTTTACCTAAAACAATTGTTAAAGGTAAATATTCATAGGTGGGAGGACCTACAAGAACTACACCAGGCAATATTTTTAGATTTTTTTTTTTTTACATGAAAAAAGACTCCCCTCTCCTCTTCTTGAGTCTCTGTTGTGTCTAAAAACCCTATAACCCTCAATAGCGATTAATCTGTCCGAGACCCTATTGGTAGACCAGGTCTCTGACACTCCAACCACATCAAATTGATGGTAATCCATCCAAACAGTAAAATCATCCCATTTTGCAAGCAAGCTCTGAACATTCAAATGAGCAAAGTTAAGAGCATGCTTTGATAACACAAATGAATCCATATTGCCCATGGGCCCTGGATTAGGATGTACTAACTGAACCAGACATTATTAATAATAATAATAATATTAAACTCCTAAACAAAAAATTATAAAAGCACTGCTTAGTATAAATACCCCCATTGTGTACCTCTGACTGGGAAACCTTTAAGAACAGGCTATAGAGAAATTCCATAGTAATAAGCCCTTGTAACTTCCAAAAGGTAAATACCAAACTGTCCCTGACCCCATCATTAGATGTTAAAACAGGTAGAGTTAAATCTAAAACTAAAACTTTTTGTTAAAAACCCAGTTGCTTGGGATAAATTATTTTTATCACAAGACATTTTACCCCCCATACTTACAAAAGCAGTAGGGGGATAACCTACCAAGAAAAACATAAAACAAAAAATCCCAAAATAAAACTTATTTAACCCCAAAAGAAAAAGAAACAAAAACAAAAACTAAAAAAAAAAGCCAACCACTGAACAGCAAAGAACCAGGAATTGATATGCAGGTCACGCCAGCTCCAAAGGAAAAAGAAAAAACCCAATGAGGATCCTTGAACTGCCACTTCAAGCACCTGACATGAAATACCACTAATTTACAGGAGCAGGCTAGGCCAGAATATCATCCAATTAAACCAATACAGCACAGGAAGTCTGCCACATTACCAAGCTGTTAAAGGCTCACTATGATTGCACCATTCCAGGCCCTGCCACTGCTCAGTCAGGTGCAATCAATTTCTTATTAATTGGTTCAGCTGAAAAGTAGGTGACAATTCAAATTTGTAGTGAAGTACTGGTTTGGTCCAATTCCAAAGCTCATGCTTTCTTGGTAATCCACAAATAAGCTTCTCTTGTAGTCTTTTCCCATGTGAATCCCCTGCATCTAGCCTGCCTTCTGTTGAACACCCCACCATCCATACTCTGTCCTTAGTACTGCCTGAGGCCACATATGAGCTTGTGGTCTCATGAAGAGAATTATCACACCTCAGATTGTAATCTTGTACCTCAGAGTTGTGCACATGTATACCACTATGCTTCATCAGCTGGCACTGTTAAAAAATGCCTCCCAAATCATTCTTGAGTCCTCTTTCTCAATGTTTGACTTCTACTCCCACAGTAAACACTGAGTGGATCACCACTCTTCTTCACAGTGAAGGCAGTATGCACAGTCCCCCATTGTGTTTTTTCCCCCATCTCATTAACCAACAACTAGGTCTTCCTGGAAGGCCAAGCAATAAGCTTCAGGACACACCCCGGAAAAACTGCTGTTCATACCCTTCTAAGGGATGCACTTACTATGAACAACAATATTATTAGTACAAGAGGCATACTAATGCCTTGAGTGAATCCACCCAACTTCCAGTGCTGGTCTACTCCTTTTCCTGGTTTTGGTGTGGGGAGGAGGAGGAGTGAAGAATGAATATCAGAGGGGGACTGAGAAAGCCACTCCTGCTATATTCAGGGAAGGGGAAGACAGAAGGGGAGAAAGATGAGCAGATCACTGTGAGATATAAGATGTGGGGCTGCCAGCACCATGATCACTACTTGACCTCGGTGTCCTGGCCAATATTCCCCTTCCCATAAAACCAGTTCATGCAATTATCCAAGGCCGTGTTTGGGTATTAATGTGTGAAATGGCCGACACTACACTTTTAGTCACTTCCCTACCCTACCAGTCTAGCATTGCTTGCAAAGCACTTTTGGATACTGTGTGTATGAAAAGCACTATATAAATGCTGATTCTTCTTCTTATTATTATTTTCCATGGAAAAAGATGACAAGAGAAGCACTTGTTTGATTTCCAAGAAAGTATGAACTCTGACATTGGATTACGCAAGAACTTTACTAAGAACAAGTGGTAGATCTAGGGGGTGGTGAAGGGTGCGGCTGCACCCCCCCACACTGTAACTTACTTGCTTGCTGCTGCTGCATTTCACTTTGTTGAAGAAGTCGGATTTATTGATTGTACAAATATTTACATTCAAATCTATGGATCACATTTGTAGGTTCTGTCAAAAACGTGCTAAAAAAATAATAGCAGGCAATATAAAAGTTTAATAAAACTGTTAAAAAGTGTATGCACACCACCCCAGCACCACTCACTGTCACATCCTGGATCTGCCATAACCACTAGACCACCAGGTTATTTAAGATTTGTACTGCACTGTGGTTTGCCAAAGAGAAAGTCGGTTGGATTAACACAATTTCAGCATGTTAAAGTAAACAACATGAACAGAACCATAGCCCAACATGTGTCTTGATCAAAATGAATGCACCTGGTTTTGACAATTTTGGTGGAAAAATTCTAAACAAAGGGGAAAAAGAACTAGTTAGCACTATAGAGAGCCATATAGCTCTCACTCTGGCTCCAGTGATGTCATCACTTAACACATTTGGCAGTCATTTTAGGAAGCAGGTAAGGCAGTTTTTTTTTAAATTGGAAAGGCTGATTTTACATTTTTCAAATGCTTTGAAACTGCCTTTAGGTACATTATATAAATGTAGTTTTAGCATTAATGTATACAGCAGCCTTTCCTTTAGTCCCATATGAAGTCAGATTTTTGAATAGTTTGTTGGCAAAATGTTGTTTAGGTATCTGTTAACCTAGTTAAGTAGGAGGGATCTGTTTGGTTAGATTCTGGTATTTGTTTATTGAAGAACTTGCCAGAAGTAACTTTTTTGGGCTAACTAAAATTCAGGGTGCCCAGACTACTGAGAAGAGCCATTCGCCAGCGTTCTCTCTATGAGAACAGTGGGACTTTGTTCTGCGGCTGAAAACTGCCCTGCGGGCTGCATTGAGAGTGGTGAGTAGCTGATCTCCTGTATAGTTCTTGTCTTTTTATGCACTACTAGCTGTATGAAATCACTAAAATATTTTAAGTTATAAAATGTGCAATAATTACAAAGTTTTTTTGTATTCTGTTTGTTGATGGTGTTTGTTCGTGGGGAAATAAATGTTATTTAAAATAAAATGACTTGTGTATTATAATCATGTTTGATATTATAACTTCAGGTTATGAAAACTATTTCTAGCATGTCAAATATAGCAAATGCTTAACTAGATAAAATAAGGAGAATTAAACTGCCCTGGAACAATACCCTTTCAGAATTATGTAGAACAGCCGTTATGAAAACATTTTCTACAAGCATTTTAATGTTAAGTGATCTGCAATAGAAGTCATACACTCCAGCCCAGATATTCAAAAAGGTTGCGTTTATCTGGACTGACTAGTACGGTATGGACTGCACACCCATTGGCTCATGCTCTGAACCAATGGGTGTCAGCCCTACCGAGCTGTCAGTCGGTGGGCGGCTGGGCGGCAGGTGGGTGGGTGCTGCTGCCCACCGGCTGAAGGGGAGCAGGGTGATGGTGCTCGTGGGCGGGTGGGGTGGGGGTCCACTAGAGCACCAGGATTTCGGACTTGGGGGTGAGGAATGCCACCTGCGATCGGGCTCCATTCGGTGTACCAGACCACCAGGGATATTGGACTTTGGGGGTTACTGATGCCCACGATCGGGCTAATGGGGTGTATTACAGTAATGCCTGCGATTGGGCTACTCGGGGTGTATTACAGTAATGCCAGCGATCAGTCTACTTGGGGGTGTATTACAGTAATGCCCGTGATTGGGCTACTCGGGGGGGGACTACTCTTATGCCCAAGATCGGGCTACTTGCAGTCCACTGGACCACCAGGGACTGGAGACATGCATTGTCCCTTACGGGACGTGATGCGATCGGGCTGCAGGGGGCGTCAGTCCTGATGACTGCTGCCTGGCAGGGTGCCAGGCACAAGTCGTCAGGGATCAGCGCACCTACATGCTAATGGCATGCAAATGGGGCTGTAATTAGATGCAAATGGCCCCCCATGAGCCTTGCATAAATTATGGCCCCATTTGCATGTCCCCCTTTGAATATCACAGGAGCTGTGCATGGTGCAACGGAACTTGCACCACCGTATCTCAATGCTCCATTCTGACCACTTGTGCTGACGCAGTTCCACTGCGCCATGCGCAGTGGGGGTGGCCAGGGGGCGATATTCAACACAGTTGCACCATAGCGCAACTCCATTGAATATCGCCCTGGCCACACCCCTGCGCAACTATTTTGAGCGGTGCAAGGGCTTGCACCACAAAATGGCACAGTTTGAATATCTGGGCCTCCATGTTTAATATTTAATGATCTGTTAGCAGTGATTATTTAATGCCATTTCATGGTAAACACTGAGTTTATACTTTACTCCTTTTCACATCATTGCATTTGTTTTACACCTGAAATCCCCCTAGATTTATTTGCCTTCATTTGGGTGGCATTGAATATGAATTTTAATTTCAGCCTACTACATCAGGCTTGCTTGTATATAAATATTTAATAAGAGGCAGTTAGAATTATCAGTGCATGTTCTGTGAAAACCATTAACAATTATACATAGTATAGAAACTGATAGTTGCAGCAGGCTATAAAAACACAAACATGCTTCAATGAAGTTTAGTTGAGTTGCTGCATTGAGACTGGTTACAGATTGTACAACCAATATTTTGATGAAAAATGCAAATAGCA
Organism: Neoceratodus forsteri; assembly: GCA_016271365.2. Lineage (NCBI taxonomy): Eukaryota > Metazoa > Chordata > Ceratodontiformes > Ceratodontidae > Neoceratodus > Neoceratodus forsteri. The sequence continues at coordinate 321,366,516 of CM057451.1, forward strand.
CATAGTGTGTGCTGAGTATTTTATTCAGTTTAACCAAGATGCCCCTATTTGAAATTTTCTTTACTAAATCCTCACTCTGGCATTAATTACACCAACGTCAAAACTTTTGGGAATACAAAGACTGTTATCAAAAGCCATTTTGGCCACTTAATTTACCATTATTTTTGCATTAGCTCTAAATGCTAATGCTGATACTGTTTTTAATTGTAGTTTGGTTAAATATATACCCAAGTGCTCCCTTGGGGCATTTAGATAAGTTGCTTTCTATTTTGAACATTCAATTATAACAGCACATTTAGAGTGGTGATGTATAACCTTTGTTTTCCGTGCTCTTTACTAGGGTGGGGCTTGCAACCCTTAAGAACAATAGCAGTGAGATAGATGGGAAAGCAAAACAGGAGAAGACAGTGGCCAGAAAAAAAAAAAACATTGTCCAAAATAACAGCATCATTTTTGTCTTCAATGAACAAAGAATGAAATAAAAAAAAATTCATCATAAAATGCAGAAGACTGACTCTGAGCACAAATTGCTTTTGACAGGAAAATAAATCTGTGGGTAGTTTAATATGTTTTATATTGTCTTTTTTTTTTTTGGTGCAAATAGAAAAAACAAATTAACTGTCCACCAGCAACATAGAAATGCAAAGATCGATGATCCATCCCCTTCTGTCTAATCATCCATATTTAATTGACTGGTTTCTGAGTATTTGAACTACTTGTTGTAAATTGAATATTTTATAAAAATGACATGAAAACTAAATTTACTGACATTGATCGCATATTTGACATTGATTATCTGATCAGCGCGTGTCATGCTAATCTCCCATTCTTCATTACACACTATTTATAATCTGTTACAGAACAACTTGTTTGTTCCAGGGTGATTGGTTGTCTTATTCACGAGTGCCCTATCTTTCTTTCGTTCTCTCTATCTATCTATGATAAAAATCATAGAGGAGGCAGGTTTTCCCACCCTGGAACTCATTGCCTATGACCATAGTCTAAAGCAGTACTATGAATGAATTTAAAACTGCACTGGATAAATACAATGAAGGCAGGTGCTTTCAGGTGAGCACCTAGTTTGGCTAAGGTCAATATGGCTAATGCTACTGGACCTCTTTACATCCTCATCCCTCTCCTCATCCTTCTCCCTCTCCCCTCCCTTTCCTTTCCCCATCCCTTCTCTCCCTATCTCTCCCTGTCTACCAACTTAATTATTTGTTAATTTTTCTGGGGTGCCCCAGTACCACTTCTTTCTCCCCCTCCCCTCCAGGTCACCTGCCCTTCCAAGTTTTTATGTTCCTTTTCTTTTATATAATATAAGCAGATCAGCGTGCCTAGCCCCAGTACAGCTTCTCTCCCCTCCCTTCCCTGCCATATTGCCCACTCCCATTTGCCAAATGTAGCTCAGCATTGTGGTGCCCCATTCCAGGTGTCAGAATGCAACCTGAAAAAAGCAAACCATCCCTCAATAATTTTTTTAAAACCCCATAAACAAGAAAACAGTCCTCCACCAATCTGACCCCACTCATGCCAACCCAACCTCCCACTCAGCACCCACCACCCCATACCCTGCACCTCCACACACACCCTCACTCACCTGAACATGCCCCATTTGTAGATCCACTCTTTGACTGAAGACATCTCCTGCTCCTGGAACTAGTGACTGCCATGTGAGAAACTAAGGTAAGTGCAGTTCAATGTATGTATTTCAATGAGGTTTTCAACTTTGATTCATAACTTTGCCATTTTTGCATATTTTGATCCAAAACTTTCAACATGGCTTTTTGGGGACCCCATCTCATGACCAATGGCAGTGGAATTATGCAAAGTGGCCAGAAAGGTGATTTCATAGTCGCTTTGTGAAATCACCTTTTTGAGCAGGATTTGAACATTTTCACCAACATTGTGCACTAGGTGGGGTCATAAGAAGGCCTTATGGAAAATTTGGGGTCAACATATGTAGAAATGGCAAGGTTATGAAGGTACATAGAAATGTTTCTATGCTCACTTGTAACTTTGATCATTTTAAATATTTTGACTCCAAATTTTCAACATAGCCATTTTTTCACAAAACCTGTCATTTTTCAAATCCTGGCCAGAATGTGCTTTGGCATCTGTGGCATGTGAATGACATTTCCGTGGGGATTTGAAAGTTTTCACCTGCTGGATCATGAGGTGGGGGTACTAAGAAGGCTATGTTGAAAATGTGGTTTACAAATACAGTAAAATGCATAGCTTATGAATGGACATTGCAGTATTTCTATGTTCACTCATAACTTTGATAACTTTCAATATTTTGACTCTAAACTTCAGCATAGCCATTTTCCACACCACCTCATAAATGTGACAGATGTCATTTTTTAAATTCTGGATGAGACATGCTTTCACACTTCTGGTGTGAAATGATATTTCAGCCAATATACTACAAATGCTACATGTCATGTTTACAAGGGCAGTCATAAAAGAAGTAAAGTATTTTGAAAATTTGGGATCAAAATAAATAAAAAAAACAGTGAATGTGTGAAGAGTGAATGTGTAAAGAGTGAATGTGCCAGGCTCTGCACTTCTTTAGGCAGACAGAGTCTTCTCATGGCACAGTGCCCACAGGACCTTTCACATCTGCACCTGTTCATGCAGGTCCAAAAGGGACCTGCTTGAATGAGGATATGATTCCACTATCTCAAAAAGAAAGGAAACTCTAGTGCCACAAAAGTAGGGAAATGTGGTGTTAGGGTTTCCAGCCCTAACTCCCTACCCCCACCCCCCAAACAGCAAAAGAAAAAAAAAAAAAAGAGTTTTGAGTTTCCTGGGTCTTGGTGAATCAGTGGTGGGGTCTTTGTTGGGGTTGTCCTTAATGCCCACCCCACTCCCTGAGCAAATGTCACATGCGAGCCCTGCATGAAGAGAGTAACAAAAAACTGTGTTGGCAACATGTGGTGAGACATACTTTTCTACCTTTGAAGAGTGTATCACTATGAGGCACTGGATTGGACCTATACCTTGTACTTTGGATTGGCGATCAGGGGCTGGGGGGAGGTTTGAGCATTAGGGTTGACAACCTCACCATTGATTCCCCAAGACTCCAGAGGTGCAAAACCTAAGGTTTTGTCCTTTTGCTGCTTGGGGGGGAGTGGGGAGTCATGGTTGGAAATCCTCACTGCCACATTTCCCTTTGTGGTAAGTTTCCCTAAATTGTGCATTAACAAAGTTTTTTTCCAAAGAGCATATATCAATCTATCTATACAGTGATATATACACATACACATACACATACATACACATACACATACACATACACACACACACATATGGGATGACAGTGTGATAATGGATTTATCTAGTGTAGTTGACAGTGACCTTAAGTAACCTCATGAGTGGCAAAGCCATGAGTGATGGTTACGAGGTGCCACTGTCAACTACACTAGATAAATTCATTATCACACTGTCACCCCACGTATATCGTGTGTGTATGTATGTGTGTGTGTGTATGCACACACACACACACATATACACATATACAGGTAGGACAGGTGATATCGAATTTATCTAGTATAGTTGACAGTGACCTTAAGTAACCTCATGAGTGGTGAAGCCATGAGTGATGGTTATGAGAGGTCACTGTCAACTACACTAGATAAATCCGTTATCACACTGTCACCCCACGCATATTCAATTTATGCAATAGAGGTGTCATGGGTGTTTGTATTTTTACTGCTATTTTCATTTGTTTGTCATGGGTTTTGGACTACTTGTTAATGTAGTGAAACTGCGCTATGTGTTTTTGGTACTTCGGTTCTTTTTTTGAATGGGTATTGTGTTGTAGGTTTTGATTGGAGAAGGTTTGGTTGTGGGCATGGTTTTGGTTTGCAGTGATTGGTCAAGGAGTAGAGTTAAGAGTGAGGAGCTGCATTGCGGTTAGTTGAGTGGTGGGGACTTGTGTAGTGGTGGAATTTTTAGTTTGGTGGGAGTCATCAACTGGGAAGGATGTCTGTAGTGGTAGTGTCGTCTAGTAGCAGTGGCAGTGTGGAAAGAGGCTGAAGTAGTGGTGGTGCTGGAAGTCTGGGCATGTGGAAGGCAGTAGCAGTGTGTTTGGCCTATTGATTGATGGTGGTTAGTATGGGAGTCTTCGTGTCATGAAGGTCTTGGATGGTACATACGCAGATGAAGATTTTTGGAGAGATGACAGATCATTTTCGAATTTGGATTTTTTTTTCTCTTTTTGCTGCTTTTTGAGTGGAAGTCACATTTGGATGTATTTTATGTTTTTTTTTTTACAATGGAGTTTATTTTGGAAGACTCTGTGTCATGAAGAGTGTTGATTTTACATCTGTGAGTGAGATGTTTTCTGGTATGGGAAACTATTTGGTGGAATAGATTTTTTTTGTTTATTTTAATGTTGGATTACCACTGTGAAGAGTGAACATATTTTTCTGGTCGTACATTTTTTGTTTGGGTGCATGGAAGCTGCATATAGGAAGGAGCATACACCAGGTAAGTAACATGCAAACAAACTTTAATGAGAAAAATGTTTGCAGTTTTTGAACAGTTTTCTAGATATATGAAGGAGTTTATTATGGGACTTACAAATTGGTAAAGTATATTTCCATCAAGAAAACAGGCTGCTAAGTAAGTAACCAAAGGTAGTACAATACGTACACACACACACACACACATATAGACATATGGGATATGTGTGGGATGACAGTGTGATAACGGATTTATCTAGTATAGTTGGCAGTGACCTTAAGTAACCTCATGAGTGGCAAAGCCATGAGTGATGGTTACAAGAGGTCACTGTCAACTACACTAGATAAATCCGTTATCACACTGTCACTCCATGCATATTCAATTTATGCAATAGAGTTGTCATGGGTGTCTGTATTTTTGTATTTTTACTGCTATTTTCATTTGTTTGTCGTGGGTTTTGGACTACTTGTTAATGTAGTGAAACTGCACAATGTGTTTTTGGTACTTCGGTTCTTTTTTTGAATGGGTATTGTGTTGTAGGTTTTGATTGGAGAAGGTTTGGTTGTGGGCATGGTTTTGGTTTGCAGTGATTGGTCAAGGAGTAGAGTTAAGAGTGAGGAGCTGCATTGTGATTAGTTGAGTGGCAGGGACTTGTGTAGTGGTGGAATTTTTAGTTTGGTGGGAGTCATCGACCGGGAAGGATGTCTATAATGGTAGTGTCATCTAGTAGCGGCGGCAGTGTGGAAGGAGGCCGAAGTAGTGGTGCTGGAAGTCTGGGCATGTGGAAGGCAGTAGCAGTGTGTTTGGCCTATTGATCGATGGTGGTTAGTATGGGAGTCTTCGTATCATGAAGGTCTTGGATGGTACATATGCAGAAGATTTTTGGAGAAATGACAGATCATTTTCAAATTTTTTTTTTCTCTTTTTGCTTCTTTTTGAGTGGAAGTCACATCTGGATGTATTTTATGTTTTTTTTTTACAATGGAGTTTATTTTTGGGGAATCGATGAAGAGGACTCTGTGTCATGAAGAGTGTTGATTTTACAACTGTGAGTGGAGATGTTTTCTGGTATGGGAAACTGTTTGGTGGAATCAATTTTTTTTTTGCTTTAATGTTGGATTACCACTATGAAGAGTGAACATATTTTTTTGGTTGTACATTTTTTGTTTGGGTGCATGGAAGCTGCGTATTGGAAGGAACATACACCAGGTAAGTAACATGCAAACAAACTTTAATGAGAAAAATGTTGCAGTTTATGAACAGTTTTCTAGACATACGAAGGAGTTTATTATGGGACTTACAAATTGGTAAAGTATATTTCCATCAAGAAAACAGGCTGCTAAGTAAGTAACCAAAGGTAGTACAATATGCTGTATGTATATTTAAGTTGTGGGAAATTTTTAAGGTACTACAGGAAAAAAATGAGTTTGTTTAGTTAGCTGTATTGACAAGTTTAATCACTATATATGCAACTTTTTGTTTTACTACTAGAACACTGTGAGCTGAGGTGATGTTTCTGAACCAAGCAAAACTAATGAGAAGAGACTGCCATATATCTTATTGTTTTTACTGTGGCTAAAAGTTTTGTCCAAGCTTAGAACTTCATAAGTAGCATATTATAATAGTTAAATGGACAATTTCTTAACAGTTCCTAAGCAACATGTTGAACAATATAGTACTATAGCATGTATGACAGAACAAGAAAGATATTTAGCTTGCATCAGTTTTATAGCAATATTTCTTTAATGTGTGCCACTGGTTTATGGTTGCTAAAGAAAAAGAAAACATTTTTTTTACATTTTTCTTGTGGTGTGTGGCATCTGATGTGTTGATGTAGAAGTCAATGAAGTAAAAGGAAAAGTCTTTTTGTAGTTTTTAAACTGTTAGGTAAAAGTTGTCCTGTAAAGTGGTTTGCTGAAATACGCATTTGTGAAGCTGCTTAGATTTTAATGGTGTGAAATAGATGGAAGATCTCTGCTGTCTTTCTGTTGAACTTCTTGCTTCTACAGGTAGATGCTGTGTCCTGGAGTGAGATAGAAATACAGAATATGTGTTAGATTGCTGATGTGTGTGTGTTAAGAATAATTTTATTTGTTTATTGGTGCTTATATGTGGAATATGAAGTCTGTGAATGTAGTGTGCGGCCTAGTGTGAGGGTGGAAGAAGTGACATGTTATACGTGATGGGTGAGAGACTTTTAAATATTTATTTTTTGGGGGCTATGCCATCTTTTTTAAAGTGATGATGACACAAAAAAGTGATGTTGGAATCAATCTTCACATTTGTGTTATAGTATGGAGAGACAGAATGTGCAGTTGAGTAATTAAGCAATAAGGCATGACAAGGTGTGTGTTATCGTGTAATAACGTCACTCCTGGGGTGGGTTGAAGCACGAGGTGAAGCCGAGTGCTTCCACCACCCCAGGAGTGACGTTATTACACAAGATAACACACACCTTGGAGTGCCTTATTGCAATTATACAGTGGCTCGATGTTATACAAAACAAAAACAAAAATGAAAATGTGTTTAGTAGATTTTTAGTGAGGCAGTGTATCTTTGTTTCTGAAAAAAAAAAAAAGCCATCTCAGCCATGTGCTCATCCATAAAATCAGCACAGTGATGTTATTGTGTAATATCATCACTGTCTCAGGCACACACTGACCAATCAGAGTCCAGGGAATTTTCTTGCCATTGTATAATATAGAATAATCAATCTTCACCTGGTTGCTACAATTGCTTTTGAGTAATGTTAAAAAATTGTACTGTACCTTTACTCAGTGTCACTGTCAGAAGCGATCTGTTGTGGTCTTTTTCATTTTGGGGTACCATAGTTTCCTGTGGAACAAAGGGAAAACAACAATGTTATTTAGTATGTTGTTTAGGTAGTATGTGGATACTTGAAGACTTATTAATGTTTTCTTGATTTATGTAAACTTTTTCCCTTTTTACATATATCATCTACTATTTTGAGTTTTAGCTTTGCATTTCAGATCTGAAATTGTTTATTCTTGTGAACTTGTGAATACACATGATCTGCATTTATATCTCAGCATTTTGTTTTTTTACATTTCCTTACAATTGTTATAAGCTGCTAAGGTGATATTACATTTTGTTACTGATAGAAACTGTGACAATAGTTTAGTTTTGGTGACAACAACACTCCTGTCTCCTCTGCTCAACCCCCCACTGTTAAATCATTTCACAGTGAGCCATAAGAAACTGTGTTAAATGGGATGTGTTACATTTTCTGTCGTGGGAGACATGATACTATGGTGTTAAATGTTATTGATTAACTTGAAGGTTTTGTAACGTATAAAAAGATGATTACCTTGAACAATGTTAAAGGTGATGTTTTGTGCTATAATAGTTGGCCTATTGAAGCAGGAACCCAGGATTTCTGAATAATTTCTGGAGATGTAAATAGTGGTTGAGATCCTTGTTGTGTTACTGTTATTGATGCTGAACTTAGGATTCCAGAAATCTTCTTTTGTTTCTCATTCTTTTAATTTGGCATAGTCATTTAAGTTTTGTAGTTGCTTATGCCCCAAGATTTGGATGATTTCTGTGGGGGCAACACCTGAGTCTGTTAATTTTTGGATTAGGTGTTTACGGACAGAGTGGTTAGTCAGGCGCTTGTCAGTGTTGCCGAAGGATTTATTTACCATGCTTTTTACTATTTTTGCAAGTTTGTTCATACCTACTGGCTGATTTTTGAACCAAGGACTTTCTATGTTAAATGAAGCATGGTGGTTTGTAGCTAGAAAAAAGATACATCTTCTGACAGTGTTCGCTGGGGTCTTGCTTTTTTGTAGGCTATGTAGTTTTTAACTGAACATTTCTTGGGATTTTTTGGGAACTCATATGCTCATAGGTTTATTTTATGAGTGTCTTTTGGATTAGCTCCAGAACAAGTTTTTGTTTGTCTTTGACAGTATTGTAAAAATCTATTGCCATTTTCATCGGTCTTTAAGGTTATGTCACCCCATCCAGGAGTTTAAAACTGCACTTAAGACTTATTTGAGTCTGGATATGGTGATTTTAGTGAGTATTAATTTATATACAAAATTTTATTTAAATCAGAAATTATGCTTGTATGTTTGCATTATTTATGGTATGTACAGGCTGATGTTGATGATTGATGATTGATGATTTTACATTGCGCATTTTAGTATTTCCTCCAAAATAAATGCTGATTGTTAGCCACATTGTGTTTAGTAGTGATTCTGGGGAGTCTGGGCCAAGGAGTCCTTCAGCATATAGGGTTTCTATGTTGTCATTTAGTTCATCAGCTACCACAGGCTGTGAAACTTTGCCTTCACTTTTTAAGTGTTTTTGCCTACACTGTAAGACTTGCCTGGCTTTTTTGAACATAGGGGAGGTTGACAGAGTGAGCATAATTTTCGTTTTTAAAATAATGTTCTAAGCTTTGGAAAGTTGAATGCAATGTTAGTGGCTCATATAGGGCGCCATCCTTTTCCTTGCATGTCATGAAGTAGTGGCATAAGTACTGGTTCATTTCTGGAGGGTCAATTAGATGTGATGGCTCCTGTAGCCCAAAATGTTCTGAGAAATCTTGAGAACATGATGTCTGCTTGTGTTTTTCTGGCTGTGTTTATATTTTTACCTTTATCAATGACGTTTTCGATCTCTTCCGTGTTAATGGGGTTTTGGTATATTGTGGTGTGGTGTTTCATGCTATCAGTCATGGGAGGCATTTCTGTGCAGTCTGTGGTTAAAGCTTGAGGACCTGCTGAAGCAGATGGCAGATTTGTATCTAGAAGTGGCTCTGTGTCGTTCTCTAGTCGAGTTATTATTTGACTCAGTTCAAAGTCAGATTGTCTACTCTGCAGTGTGATGTTCATGAAACATAGAAACATAGAATTTGATGGCAGATAAGGACCGCTTGGCTCACCCAGTCTGCCCATTTCCCTACCTACTGGATAAGCTGCAGATCCTAGTTAACCAGCAGCCTACTTCTTCTTACCCCCACCCCCAGAATTGCCTTATGACTGTCCCATGCATGCCTGAGTTCCACCACTGATTTTGACTCCACAACCTCCATTCCATGCATCCACAACCCTCTCTGTGAAAAAATACTTCCTTAAATTACCTCTGAGCCGCCCCCCCCTCTATCTTCAAATTGTGCCCTCTTGTTCTTGCACACCTCTTTTTTTGAAAGATGCTACCCTCTTGGACTTTGTTGATTCCCTTGAGGTACTTGAAAGTTTCTATCATGTCCCCCCTCTCCCTCCTTTCCTCGAGGCTATACATATTAAGCTCCTTAAGTCTCTCTTCATATGTCTTCCGGTGCAGACCCTGCACCATTTTAGTTGCCCTCCTCTGGACAGCTTCCATCCTGTCTATGTCTTTGCGGAGATTGGGTGTCCAGAACTGCACACAGTACTCCAGATGGGGTCTCACCAGCTGTCTGTACAGAGGGATAATAACTTCCTGTTTTCTACTGGTGATGCCTCTCCCTATGCATCCCAGTATCCCCCAACCCTCCTTGCTGCCCTCTCACATTGCTTGCCCACCTTTAGGTCATCTGATATGACTACCCCCAGGTCCCTTTCCATTTTTGTTGTTGTTAGTATCTCACCCCCCATTGTGTACTCTTCCCCTGGGTTTTTGTTTCCCAGGTGCATTACCTTGCACTTCTTAGCATTTAATCTAAGCTGCCATACATTTGACCATTCCTCTAACCTTGCCAAGTCCTTCTCATCCTTTCCACCCCACCCTGTGCATCAACTCTGTTGCAGATCTTAGTGTCATCTGCAAAGAGCGTACTTTCATTGCAGGGTCCTTCCATGAATGTCACTTATAAAGACATTGAAGAGGACCGGTCCTAAAACTGAACCCTAGGTGCCCCACTAGTAACCTTCCTTTCTTCTGGTGGACTCCATTTACTATTACTCTCTGTGTCCTATTCTCCAGCCAATCTTTACCCAGGCTGTCATCTTGGGACCCACTCCCAGGCTGGCTAACTTGTATATTAATCTTTGTGTGGGACTGTGTCAAATGCCTTGCTAAAGTCTAGGTAGGCCATGTCCACAGCCCTCCCTGATCTACTACTTTGGTCACCCAGTCAAAGAAATCTATTAGATTTGTCTGGCATGACCTTCCCGCTGTGAATCCATGCTGCCTAGGGTCCTGTACCCTCTAGCCTCTAGATACTCAACAATTCTTTCCTTCAGAAGTGATTCCATCATTTTCCCTATCACTGAGGTTAAACTAACAGGTCTGTAGTTTCCTGCTTTTGCCTTGCTCCCACTTTTGTGAAGGGGAATCACATCTGCCCTCCTCCAGTCCTCAGATACCACCCCATCCTCCCATGATTTGTTAAAAAGGGTAGTCAGTGGTGTCACTAGTTCTACCCTTAGCTCTTTTAGAATTCTGGGATGAATCCCATCAGGTCCCATTGCTTTGTCCACCTTCAGTTTTAAGAGTTCTTTCAGAACCCTTTCTGCTGTAAATGGGCTGGTATCAACTTCTGTATCCAGAGTGTTACTACTGTTTGTTTTATGTACCTCCCCCTCTTCATTTGTAAATACTGAGTAAAAATATTTGTTTAGTATCTCTGCCTTTTCACAGTCTCCCTCTGCCCACCCTCCCTCCCTTTATTAAGCCTCGCTATCTCTCCCTTGGTCTTCTTTTGCTCCCTGATGTACCTATAAAAGGTTTTATCCCCCTTCTTAACTGAGTTGGCTATCTTTTCCTCGGTTTGGGCCTTTGCTGTTCTGACTGCCTTCCCAGCCTCCTTTTGCTTTAACTGATACAATTCTCTGTCCTGCTCCTTCTGCGATTCCTTGTTCTTCCTGAATGCTTTCTTTTTCTCTTGAACCTTCACTGCCACTTCCTTTGAGAACCATAGTGGTTTCTTACATCGTCTTGTTTTGTTTATTTGCTTCACACAAAGGCTCGTTACCTCTGTGATGGCAGTTTTTATTATTCCCCATTGTTCTTCCACCCCTCCTTCCTGCCCATTTGCTAGTGTATTCCTTAAGCACTCACCCATTTTGGCAAAGTCAGCCCTCCTAAAGTCCAGTACTTTTGTCTTTGTATGGCTTGACTCTATTGCTGTGTTTATTGTGAACCATACTGTTCGATGGTCTTTTTTTTTTTTACTTTTCTGACATTTTGAGATGAAAAACAAAGTAAAGAATGGGTTTGATTTTAGTGTAAGCTGCTCGATTGTGCTGTTGTTTTGGTTTGCTATGTGGTGGTACGTTGCCTCGAGAAGTAATGATTTTTTTTTACCTAATGTTGGGTGCTGCTCTCATGATGGTAAAACTACATAAGCTGAGATGGGTACAGTATAGGAGAATGGTGTGAGCATCAGGTCTGATGACCCCAAGACACACCCTCGACACCGGTTGATGTTTGAAGGGAGGGTGTGGAGTGTGAGGGTCGAAACCCTAACATTGTAATTACCTCCTTCTTACAGTTTGATATGAACCCTAACTGATGCATTAATGTAGTTCTTTTCAAAGAATTTCCTTACTTTTTGAGATAGTGTAATCGTAGCCTTATTTGCCTGTGGGAACACAATGCCCTTTGGGCCCTACACTCCCATCCCTTCATAGAAGCATGTATGCATGTCACTGTGAAAGGGCCCTACACTCCAATTTACAAGACAGTGACCAAATTGCCAACATAGCCATCTTATTATCCCACCTCATGTACCTGGTACAGAAAATTTGCAAAACCCCACCAAAATGTAATTCCATGCAGCTACAACGCCATTCTGTACCACAGGTGCAAAAACACATTTTGACTAGGATTTGAAAAATTACAGCTATGACATACATGAGGTGGAGTAGTCACAAGCCTATGCTGAAAATTTGGGGTCAAAGTCATTACAATTTCCAAACCTATGAGTGTGCATAGCAAAATCGCAACAAATGGTCATAACTTTGCAATTTTTACATATTTTAACCTACAATTTTCAACATAGCCTTCATAGAACACCACCTATAGAACAATATAGCTGTCATTATGCAAATCCCACCTGAAAGGTGAATTTACCAAATGACCATAAAATCACCTTTTGGGTGGGAGTTGTATAGCAACAGTCATATTGGGCCCTATTCATTAATGGAATTCTTAGCTATGCATCAAGTAAGTCAGGTGCATAGCCACAGCATAGCTGCCTGAACCCACTGTGCCCCCTCCACCTGATGCACAAAGGGGATACCCCCATGCACCCGATCCCCCAGCCAAACATGAAGCTCTGCACAGCAGGTGGGTCTGGTGGTGGTGCTGGAGGGTGAGCCATGAGCCAGTACTCCACTCAGTTACTATTCTGTGGAGTGCAGTGCATGAGGGCTGCAAGTTCTGCATCCTGAAGGTAGTCGTAAAGCTCCGGGACTAGCTATGCACCCCGGAGAGGCTGCCAGATGCGGCAGACATGGCAGGGGGCACTGGTCCCCCTACAATGCTGACCCTGTCATCTGGGCTCTTTAGGATGCTGGGATTGGGCACATGGGGTGCACTCCCACACTGGCATGGTCAGCACTCTGCATGCCAGCTGGCAACATGGCACCCATTGCACACAAGGGATCCATTGCATTTCTCTGCCTGGGCAGCCGAGTGGCTGCCACCAGGATCCACCACTCCACACCCACCTGCCCCCACCATAGACCTGTGTACTGAGGGGTGGGCCCACATAAGGGAGCTGGAGGGCAGTGTTCATGAATGCAGCCCCATGCAGAAATCCTTCGGGCGCAGAGCTGCATGCCCTGATATGTGCCTCTTGTGTGTTTCTTCATGAATAGGGGCCATTGTTCATAGGCAGGGTCCCCAAAAGGCTATGTTGAAAATTTGGTGTCAAAATGTGCAAAAATGGCAATGTTTTGTACCAAAGTTGAAAATCCCATTGAAATACATTGATTTACCATATAAAAGAAGATCTTAATTTGTGAGTCGCCATATGAAGTAAGATCTTACTTCATATGATAAATGTTAAATAAAGCACATTTTAAGGGCATTTATTAGGCAGTAAAGTGCAGAATGCACCTAAGGGGCCCCAATAAGCAAGCTACTGTACATGTGTTGGTTCCTCCCCAGGATATCATTTTGGGGGGTTTCCAGATTTGAATTTTTCAGGCAAAACTGAAAATAAGATGGTGACCATATGAAAGAGGAATTTTTCCATATGAAGGAGGATTGCTCTTTGGTTTCATACAGCTATCTTTTAGTGCTTATTGAGTATGCTCAGAAATTATTTTTTTCAAATTTACAAACTGCAATAACCTAAAAACTGCCTTTTATTTTTTTCACAGGACTAATAAGAGGTACATCTGTGGGTGAGACCTTTTCTGCCCTGAACATTTCAGACCAAAAAAAAAACAAACTATCTGGGCTGTAGACAAATTGAAAGAAAAATCCCAGCAAAGTCAATGAGCAGAAACATGTTTTTTTCAACACTCTGTAACTCGGAAACCACAAATCCGACTGCAACATAACTTGCCACATCAAGAGATCTAATCCACAGGACTGAACATACCACATTTTGTGCAAATCCATTAAACAGTTGCAAAGTTATTAAAGTACAATATTTTGAGTTTAACATTTAAGTGCCTACTCAGCATTAACTATAGGGGAGTGCCCGTGCCCCTATAATATTTATATATTATATATTATATATCTCTATAGATAGATATCTATAGCTCTAGATATATAGATCTAGATTATATACAGTGCCTTCAGAAAGTATTCACCCCCCCTTGGATTTTGTCACATTTTGTTGTGTTACTACCAGAATTTTTAATGCATTGAAATTATGTTTTTCCCCCTTGATTCACACAGCATACTCAACAATTTAAAGGGGCAAAAATATTTTTATTGTGTAACAAAAAGTTATGAAACATTAAAAACTGAATTATCTTGTTTACTTAAGTATTCACCCCCCTGAGTCAATACTTTGTAGAAGCACCTTTGGCAGCAATTACAGCTTTGATTCTTCTTGGGTATGTCTGTAACAGCTTTGCACATCTGGATTTGGGGATTTTCACCCATTATTTCTTGCAGATTTGCTCAAGCTCTGTCAAGTTGGATGGGGAGCGTCGGTGAACCGCAATCTTTAAGTCTTTCCACAGATTCTCAATGGGATTCAAGTCTGGGCTTTGGCTGGGCCACTCAAGGACATTCACCTTCTTGTTCTGAAGCCACTCCAGTGTTGCTTTGGCTGTATGCTTGGGGTCATTGTTCTGTTGGAACGTAAATCTTCACCCCAGTTCAAGGTCTGTTGCAGACTGATGCAGGTTCTCCTCAAGGATGTGCCTGTATTTGGCTCCATTCATTGTTCCCTTTATCCTGACAAGTGCCCCAGCCCAGTCCCTGCCACTGAAAAGCATCCCCATAACATGATGCTGCCACAACCATGCTTCATGGTAGAGATGGTGTTACACAGGTGATGAGCTGTGTTTAGTTCGCGCCAGGCATAGCGTTTTGCATTCAGGCCAAAGAGTTCAATTTTTGTTTCATCAGACCAGAGAATCTTTTGCCACATCATCTCAGAGTCTGCCATGTGCCTTCTTGCAAACTCCAGGCATGCTATTATGTGGCATTTTCTCAGAAGTGACTTCCGTCTAGCCACTCTCCCATAGAGGCTACATCTGTGAAGTGCTGCAGAGATTGCTGTCCTCTGGACAGGTTCTCCCATCTCAGCCATGGAACTCTGTAGTTCTGTCATGGTGGTCATTGGGTTCTTAGTCACTTCCCTGACCAAGGTCCTTCTTGCCTGGTTGCTCAGTTTGGGAGGATGGCCTGCTCTAGAAAGAGTTTGGGTGGTTCCATAATCTTTCCATTTCCTAATGATGGACTTGACTGTGCTCCTGGGAACTTTCAACACCCTAGAAATGTTTTTATACCCCTCCCCAGATCTATGCCTCTTCACAATTCTATTACAGACTTCTACGAACAGCTCCTTGGTCTTCATGGTAGAGTTTCTGCTCTGACATGCATTGTGAACAGTGGGACTTTATATAGACAGATGTATTTCCTCTGAAATCATGTCAACCATTTGAACTGACCACAGGTGGACTCCATTTAAGTTTTAGAGTGATCTCACAAGGAAATTGGATGCACCTGAGCTCAATTTGGAGTGTCATAGCAAAGGGGGTGAATATTTATCAGATCAAGACATTTCAGGTTTTTATTTTAAATTACATGTAAAAAAATTCCAGAAGTTTCATTCCACTTTGACATTATAGAGTAATTTGTGTAGATACATGACAAAAAAATCCCATATAAATGTATTTTAATTTGAGTTTGCAACATCACAAAATATGACAAAATCCAAGGGGGGGGGGATGAATACTTTCTGAAGGCACTGTATGTATGTATATATATATATATATATATATACACACACCTCTACTTCATTGCACATGTGATGGGGTGAGAGTTATGGCCGACAACCGTAATGCACCCGGTGCGGTTGGGGGTGTGGGCAGGGGGGACAAGGGGGCTTTCAACCTAACTACAGTTGCCTCACTTTTGTTGGTGTGGAACAACCTAACTAATGCATTAAATGGAGTTGTTTGCCTCTAATATATATATCTATTTTTCTCTATATATTATATATATATATATATATATATATATATATATATATATATATATAGAGAGAGAGAGAGAGAGAGAGAGAAACAGATAGAGATATAGAGGTAAACAATTTATTAGTTGTTAATTATCAGTGAGGCACTGTTAGAAAGTTGAAAGCCTCTTCAAACATTGCCTTCGTCGCATCGGTGCACATGTTGTCGGCCATAACTCTCACCCCATCACATGTGCAAATGAAGTAGAGGTGTAGGAGAATGGGGTGAGAGTTAGGACTGATTAACCCTAATGCACACCCCAATGCCAGTTGGGGGTGTGGGCAGAGGGGGCCAAGGGGGGCTTTCAATCCTAACACCGAATTTCCTCACTTTTGTCGGTGTGGAACAACCCTAACTAATGCATTAAACAGAGTTTTTTGCCTCTAATTTCCCTTCTTTTTGAGAATGATAATGAAAAATAGTGAATGTAATGCGGCGGCGGCGCCCCACGCTCCCGCCACATGATGTCTTGTCATATAGTAACATTGTGTCCACAAACGCAAATAGTAATGCACATGGTGATGCAAAGAGAAACAGTAGTGTAGACAGAAATGTTAAAAACACAAAAGCAAGTGCAAATGAAAATGCAAAGGGGCTACATGTATGGTGGCGTGAGCGTGAACAGTAAGTGAAACGGGAATGGAACCGCAAGCGAAAACGGTAACGGTAACAGTAATGTAAGTGCACAGGCTGGTTTTCCCCAAAAGCTGCATTAAGGAAGACAGTGAGTACAAAGAATATATGCATAGTAATGGTTCTTGGAGCAGAAAGTGAGGAGTTGGAATACTAAATTGCTTATATCTCAGGAACCGTACAACATAGAAAACATTTTTTAAAGTTATATGATTTATGACTTTCCTGGCTAGTTTTATGCTTAGTCCCCAACAGAGGGCTAAGCATTTTTCCAACAAAAAGTCCGTATCTTGTACCGTTTCCGAGATACGGGCCCTGAAAGGCACGGCGAACGTCGTAATGTTATCCTATGGGAAAAAAAGAGAAGTTCAGAGTGCCATAACCTTGGCTCCCTGTAATATTTTTTCACCAAACCACAAAAAGGCACATCTGCAGGATGTTGGCTGTGTTCCTTCCAAATTTCAGCCCAAAAGACCAAACTGTTATTTTGCAGCAGGGTGCCAGAGGAGTCCTGTAATGCGTTGGACGCAGTGATGTTATCTTATGGGAAAAAGCATCAGCTTTGGAGTGCCATAACTTTGCCTCCATGTAATATTTTTTCAACGAAACACTGAAAGGCACATCTGTGAGATGTCAGCTGTGTTTCCTCCAAATCTCAGGCCAAAAACACCAAACTGTTCTTTTGCAGCAGGGTGCAAAAGAATTGCTGTCATTTTCCAACAGCCTAGAAAAGTACTGTTAAAGTTTGCAAAAGCTTTCACAAATTCATTTGACAGTGTCGCAAGTGTAACAGTACTTTGAGAAAGTACTTTGTCCAGAAATTTGAAAAGCATATTTCTGGGGTGTTTTACCCCAAAATAAATACATGGCTAGCATCCTCAGAGTCCGACTAGGTGAACACAAAAAGAATCAGGTTGCTAGAAGGTCCTAATTTTAAATGCCAAGCATTTTTCTGATCGCTAACCGAAAACAAAATGGCAGATCTGCAACAGTAAAAGAGCCATTTACAAAAGCAAAAACTGCATTTGCGACACTGTCAAACTTTTTCTTAACTTTTCCCATTAACTTATAATGGGAACTTGTTTTTTGACTAACTTTTGAACCGTTTAATATTTTTTCACGAAATCTTCAAAAGGCACATCGGGGTCCCTGGCGGCATGTTCCCTGAAGATTTCAGACTGGTCGCGCAAACCGTGTGACCTGTAGAGATGACAGTAAAATTACAGAAAAGTGTAAACGTGCGTGCAGATCACACTTAATAACTCCGCAGCCGTATATACGACTGGTACAAAACGTGGCAGATCCCAAGGCGTATGGGTCTTGATCATGTATTCCAAATTTCAGGCAACTCCATTGAACGGTTGC